>OY728164.1:1470915484-1471540484 GCA_963277665.1 Viscum album | reverse complement strand
TTATTAACATGATCAAATTTTGTAAATTCTGAAACAAAATATGGAATATATGGTATATAAATAAAACCTCCCAATGCAGAAAGCTATCTATATTACTTCAAGAATACAATTAATAAATGAATTATGGGGTCCTTCAGTATCTGTCTTGGTCTGCTCTAGCTCTGCAGTCCACTTGCTTAACCATACATAACATTTCCCCTTCACATCATCGAGTCACTCATTAGATCTCCAAACGCATCAAAATTTGCAAGTTGGGATCAGGTTATTATCTTACCTAGAATCTGCATGGAATCAGGTAATACACTTAAATCCACATGGTATTGAATATATATTACCCACCTAGAATTCATAAAGAATCATGACAAATATTGAAATCCCTAAGGCGTCATGTTTCGACATCTACTCAAAAATACAGATTGCATCAATTAGAGATAATATTACAAAGTTATCATGCACCGCCATCATCATTTCTGCAACTCCCAGTGCATTCCCTGTTTATATAAATTGATCATTTATGGTCACCTATCATGGATACACATACCGATCCTATAAAGGGAAACATGAAAAATCAGAGTGATAAAAACCATAGCAAATATCATGAGACATATAGAATCTTTATATTCAACATCATTTAAATCAAACATCATCATGGAATATATCTATCACATCGATCTCATAGAATAAAATCATACCATGTCATAGGATACACACAGACCCACATGAAATCATAATTCAATCATGAATTTCAAAATTCAAACACATAAAATATAGCATGGAATCATATTTTCAAAGATCCCACCAACATACCTCAAGGTGTCCCTGTATTCTAATGCACTCATATGTTATCAAGCCTAGACCATGTATGTCCAAACAACTAGCCAGCACACAAGGTCCAATGTGGTCCTTGGTACCTTGTTAATTTATTAGTAATCATTCATTTATTTAATTAAAACTTGAGCCTCATTAATTAATTAAGTATCACCATTATCCATGACAAAAAATGAACTAATGGGAGCTCTAAAAATGTTTTGGACCTTCTATCTCATGCAAATTAACATGCATAAAAACTAAATGGTCAAGAACATGACACCAACTACACACATCAACATGTGATCCTAATCAATTTCCAATATCAATTATCCTTCCTCATATAATATAACGCGGAAACATGTGTAAACAAGAGACGATGTGGTAAGGAACAACAAAACTCAAAATCATCAACACCATTGGAAATTTCCGATGAAGTTGTCATTACCAGAACTGCATTCACACACCAACAAGAATAAAATCACACACCAATGACTCCTAGAATAAAAAAACAATTTATACATTGAATAAATTAAATATCACATGCAATGATACATTATCTCTCCATGATAATTTATGAAATATTAATTTAGGTTATCAAATGCACTCACAATATTCATTTCAATAAAAATTATGAACCAAATAATTATTCTTTGATAATATAAATAATTATCTATCTAAATAGTTCATAAATTATCCTTTTATAATTATCTTGTGATAATATTATACAAATTATATGTTGATAAATGGTTTTATTATCATTTGATTATTATTTTTAGATTATCCATTGAAAATTTAGTGCCATAACCTATTAATAGTCCTCAATAATTATAATTCTATAATATGCATAATTATTCTTCGATTATCATGATAGTCATTGTCTCATTATAAGTCCCTTATAAATATACTTTCTTAAATTGAATAACAATATTTTGATAATCCTGTGTAATTAACCACTGAAAATTCTTTGTAATTATTGATTGGTACTTCATTGAACTTATATTTGATATTTAAATCCTAGGAAAAGAAGGATTAAAGTAAATTTGAAAAACATACCTCACTAACTTTTGAAAAAAAAAATTAGATTAAATTTCTTATCGTAAATATGAACATAATGATATCGATGGCTCATCAATCTGATTAGTATCATAGAAGATATAGAAGAGATAGGTTAGGCGAAATAAAATAAAATAAATAGAATTTAAATGAGATATTTGGTGGAGGGAGAGACAGAGAGATGGACGTCAGTTTGGGAATGTTACATTGAAATGATGGTAGCACACCACCCTTCTCCATTCACCTTTTATAATTTTTTTAATAAATTTCATTATTTTTCATTTAATTCATTATTTATTATTTTATTTATCTCCTCATAATCCAAAAACATCACCCCCATTAATATTATGTGTTTTTATTTTTATTTTTATTTTTTTTAATTCCCCTTTTAAGACATATTTAATATATAAATATATATATATATATATATTACATATACTAAAAATTAAACCCTATATATATATATATATATTTTACCCATATATATAAATATATATACATCATAGAAATATATACATATCAAATGTATATACACACCTGCAAATATAAATTTATATATTAATTTATTAATTTACTTATTTATACATATAGATTAATTTTATACATACTTATATAAATTATTGGTATATACACATATTTATATATATACATACATATATTTCTCCTGTATATATATACTCGAATTTAATTTCCCATATACATATATTGTTTTCCTCAAATTAATATTAATAATAACAACAACAAAAATAATAATTTTATTATTAAATATATCACAACATTGCCACAATCAAAATATAACTTCCAGTTAAATGTAGCTAATTTAAATACATTTTATTAAGCACACAATTTTATATATGAGTTATAAGTTATTAATATCACTGTAAATGTAAATCCAACAACCTTAATTAAATGATGATTATTTTATTATCCACGTAATTTTATTTATATGGTATAGGTAATAATATCAGTATTATTACCTAACCTACCCATAAATATTCATCCAAGATTAAATGTCTCTCAACAAATACATTAATTAAAATAATAATAATTACACATGTCTTTTATTTTCTTTTTCTTCAACACAAATAATAAAAATATATTTACTTTTACTCTTGTTTTAAATCTATCCAAACACTAAACACAAACATATCATATGTCACAATTATGGTAAAAATCATATTATGGACCTAATGATGGAATTAGATGTCTCAAATAATTTACCATTTATGAGATATTCAATTATTTTCAAAAACCATATAATTAAGATATTATATAATTATCCTCATGTATGATTTGACCAAATTCCCAATAAAAAAACATAATGTTGTACTTAGGTTAATCTTTATATACTAGACCTAATAGTGGATTCATATTTCCCATATGATACATCATTTAGGATATGTTAAATTATTTTAGAAAAATAACACTCACACATAAAATAATTAATTTAATATTTTTCATAAATAAATATCAATTCTCTATGAGCCTAACACATTCTTGCTAACTCAGTTGTTAACTCCAAAAATATTCTATATAATATTCCAATGTGTTAGTAGAGATTTTACCCATTATAATGCCTTTAAATTAATTATTAAAATATTTTTATTTGAAACTTACATTTTTCACATGAAAATAATCATAATATCGTTACAAAGAGGTTATAATTATCAGTAATAAAACTTGAAGATTTTATAATTCTCCCCCTCTATCAAATTCTCATTCATGAGAATTATCTCTTATCTTCTTGTTCAAAAAACACATAACACTGAGTTCAATCATCCGAATCTAACTCTCATGTATCTATAAAAGAAGGAACATTAGAAACATAAAGATTTGTCTCCAGTCAAAGGTATCACAAAAAATTATTTCATAGATGTCTACCCAAAACCCAATGTATAAATTTCTTAGAACAACCCCTTGTTTGTGTCCCTACACATTAGTACAAATCACCATATATATACTAAAAAAATAGCATTCTCATTTCAAATAATTAATTCTCATAATGATATATCAAAATAGCTTGGAAAACATATATATCACACAAATGAAAACTATCATGAATAGATATCACAAAACAAGTCATTTAATTAATTAAACACTATTCAACACACCAAAAAATAGATATAAGGAATGTGAACCTATGTCCCTAGTAATGATTCTTGAACACACCTGAAATCCCCTAAATCACATATCAACATCATGTACATCACCAAAGTTAAATTTAATCAATGGAATCATAAAAAATTAATTTCTCATTTTATGGTAACACAAAGGTTAACTATAAGATCATAGCCAGATACTGTGATACTTCATTTTCCCATGTCCTAAATATCCTAACTTCAAACTATCCTATCCCAAATCAAATAATGTGAAAAAAAACTGGTTAGTAATCTCAGTCCTGTGAAATAAAATTTTAACATCCCAACTAGAACCACCTAGTCTGAGATGAATTGCCTCATGACCTCATGTGTTCCTCCCCGTATGTTAGTGGTCTCTGACTAGTAGTTATGGTATTATGTAGAACTATGGGGAGTTTATACCCTCCTTTAGAGTGTATATGAAAAATAAAAAACAAAATATAATAATAAGAAGTATATTGACCAGGTAAAAAAATGTAAATTAAAATCTAAATATGGAAAAAATGTATATAAATAAAATCTTGAAAATTGATATTTTTCAACTATAATGATTGATGATAATAATTAAAAAAATGGTGGGGTCCTCTAGTATCTATCCTAGTCTTATCCTGCTACATGGTCCACTTGGTCAGCCATCCACCATAGGGCCGTTACCCTTATATGGGTCTCTTATGAAATCTACAACAATATAAAAAATCACATGTACAGTGTGAGTAAAAGACACCATAGGACACCACCAATGCATCCTTACCTGCTATTCTCATGATTATCAAGTGTATGAGAGAATAATAATAAATATTGGATGCTTAAAAACATAAAACAAAACCAATTGGTATTGAAATAACTAATATGACACTAAACCCCAAGCCATTCCATCTTTGTCTCCATAATGGAATATGTATAGTCTGTTGGTAAGAGATCATAACCAACCACAAGGCTCCAGCCACAAGGACATTGGTCTGTCACATTGAAATAGAAAAGGAATTAATAAATTGAGATAACAAGAATCCACAAGGAATTGAATAATAATCAGAAATCCCCAAGCAATCTCGTATTTATAACGTACATGAAATCCACAAAACATTAGGTAATAATATTAAATAAACATGTAATAATGTTCCCAAATCTACTAAAAAATCCACAAGTCGTCGATTATAGGATAGTTTATAGTGTTATCATGCACCATTATCATAATTGTTGTAACTCAATGGACATATCCCACAATGTGTAATCACACCATGATGATTACCTGTCATGGATACACAAAAAACCCCTCCAAAGGGAAACATAAAAATCCATAGCATGATGAAAATCATAGATCACATCATGGGAAATATAGCATCATCATATACATCAACGTGTGAATAAAATATCATCATGAAATTTAAAAATCACATCGACCTTATGGAATTATATCATACAATATCAAGGGAATAAAAAATAGGCCCACAAGTGAGCACCATTTAATCTTCAATATCAACATTCCAACAAATGAAATATAACATGTAAACATGTGTAAAAAGGTATGAACAACACACCTCAAGGTGTCCTTGCAATCTATCACACTCATTTGTAATCAAGCCTCATCCATCGATAGCAATACAAAAATCTAGAAAAGAATTTCCCACATGGACTTGGAACCTTTTAAATTTATTTATAATAGTTCAATTTATTAATTAAGACTGATGTTTCATTAGTTAATTATCATAATTATTCATGACACTACATGAACTGAAGTTCGTTCACTGAGATTCGAGATCCTCATATATCATTCATATAACGGTTTATAAAAACAAAATAAAACCTTCACACACCCACATGAAATCGTAATCAAGCATTGATATATCAATTATTCAACCACACAAATTATAAAATAGAAACATATGTAAATAAGATCTCTAGAGGTAAGTAACTTCATAAATTACGATCTTTGATGTCAATAGAAAATTCTATCTAATGTTTCATTCTGTGAACCACATTCAAAAATTAAGAAAAATACTATTGCATTCCAATTTATCAAAGAAAAAAATATTTATTTTATTCCTAGAAGAAATAAAATATTACATGCGATGATAATTTATATATGAATTATCATTTTAGGTCAACACATGCACCCATAAAATTACCTTGAAGAATAATTATAAACCAAATGATTCTTATTTGATAATAAAAATAATCATCCTTCAATAAATTTCATAAATAATCCTTTTACAGTTATATTAAGATAATTTCATAAAACTTTTCTATTAATAAATGATGATATTATCTTTTGATAATTTTTATATAGATTGTCCTTTATTAATTTAGTGCAATTACCTCGTGGTAATTCTTGATAATTATAATTTTTTAATTTTTTAATTATTAATTAATAATTGTGATAATATTTATTACATGATAATTCACATATAATTATCTGTTCAAAATTTTTATAATTATCATTTAACAATATTGTTTAACAATCCTTTAATAATTCATTATAATTATCACTTGATAATTTTTTGTAATTATCCCTTGATAATTCTATGTAATTATCATTGATATTTAAAACATTGAAATGGAAAGATTATATTAAAATATAAAAACATACCTTGTTTCCTTTAGAAACAAACTTTTGATTAAATGTCTCTTCATTGATACAAAACCAATGGCACAAACAGTCTATCAATCTGATCTGTATCAGAGCAATTATTGGAGAGACAAGTTTGGAATAATAAAATAAAAATAAAAATAATTTATTAGATGGAGTTGGGAGAGGGATAAATGGATATAGGGATGTGAGTTGGGGAAAATCCCATTGAAATAGTGGTAGTGCACCACCCTTCCCTATTAAAATTTTATAATTTTTTTAATCAATTACATTATTTATCTTTCAATTCATCATTTACTATTTTCTATCTCTCTATATAATCCCAAACATCACCCCCCTTAATTTCATGTATTTTCTTTAAAATTCCCCTTTAAAACATATTAAATAATACATCAAATATATATTATAAAAGAAATAATATATGTACACATAAATATTAAACCCATATATATTGACATCATATATATATACACACTCCAGCATATATGTATCTATATATATACATATATATTTAAATCATATATATACACATAATTTATTTATATATATACAAATCTACAAACATATATATATGCATATATTTATTTTGTATATATATACACTCAATTTTAATTTTCCACATTCAAATATTGTTTTTCTCAAATTAATTATAATAATAATAACAATATAATTTTTATAATATTAAATTTCTCACAACATTTACACCATTAAAATATTTAAATATAACTTCCATTTAAATGCCACTAATAATAAATACATTTTAGTTAAACATACAATTTTTTTAATTTGTCATATGTTAATAATATTGTTGTTAACATTTCACCATTGACCTTCACTAAAGATGATAATTTTATTAGCCACAGAATTTTATTAATGATGTATAAGTAAAAGTATAAATATTATTAAATAACCTCCCTATAAATATTCACCAAACGTGAAACATCTCTTATTAGTAAGGTGAGTTAAAAAAAATATTTAGTTACACATGTAATTTCATTTTTTTTCTTTTACATAAATAATAATAATATAATCTGCTATATATACTAATCCTGGCTTTACAGCTGCCACGTGTCCACTCCACATTCATCCACATCATTTCTCTCAAACGTATCTCTCTTCCAATTCTCCACATCACCCCACCCCGCGGTATCTCAATTTTCCTCCGCCTCCTCTACCGCTGAGGTTATCGTGGGTCGCGACCTATACTACCCTCAACCCCCCACATTCATCATCTTCCCTCTCCCGGTCAACCTGCAGTCCGTAGCCCTCCGTCTCTGACCTCCTCCTTCTCTCGGTTTCAACTATACTCTCTTCATTTTTGCTTCTCCCAGTCATGGTCGGGATTCAGCTCTTTGCGACCAAGGTTCCTTCAAGCTCTTGATGCTGGCCTCATTGTCCACCATGTTTCCTTGTAGTCCTTCATGCTCGTACTTCATCTTCCTCGTTATCCTGGTATCACCATACCTCTCCATCATGCTTATTTCCCCACTAATTACCCTATCTATTTTTTTTTTCTGTCTATTCCCTCAAACATTCATAATTCCCTCTCCCTCTCTGGTTTCCCTCTCGCAAATCTAGGGTTTCCACTAATTCAAAAAACCACCCAACTCTGCTCCACTTCCCCCATTTTATTTGGTCACCGAGTTCTTCCTCCTCTACTGTCACTATCCGGTTATCGCTACATTTCAATTCCGGCTGTATTTCGAGCAATAACATCTAGAACTTCCAGAAGCTTCCACTATTCCATCGACCATCTTTGTCGAGTTTCTTTTCATAGTCGACAACAACATCAAGACTGCAGGATACTAGTAAATCTCTCACCTCCATCTTCACATATATCTACCAAAATTCTCGGATTATAGGTGATGGTGTACACCTGTGTGCTCGCCTCAGACAGTTCCTTCAACAAGGATCCCATTAAACATCACACTATAATAGCTCATTGCAGGTATACATCTCCAACCAATTTTAATTATCTTGAACTTGTAACCGTAGTTACCATCTCTTTTGGTTCCCTTACCCCATCCCATTAAATTTCTGCATCCACATCTGATTCTGCCGAGGAGGCCCACCAAGTTATCTATTAACCACTTACCATCATCAAGTAGATATTCATAGATCCTAAAACTATACACTTCTCAACAAGATATTTTATTCTATTATTGTTGAAATTTAGTTCCTTTAGACCATATTGCTTTATGTGCAGCTAAAGATGAGTCAATGAAACATTTTTCCTATAGTGCTCCAATTCTGACACTCAAACGGCCCCTTTCATTCATCGGCCTAGCCATTGTCTCTTCAATTATCATTATTTAGAGATTTCATATTGATTTCCTCATTGCATCAATGTTTTCTACATAGTCAGGTAAGTATTCATTCTTTAATTTAATATAGAAATCTTCCACTGTTATTCCTGTTGATTTAATACAATTTACATTGAAGCCAGTATCATTTTCATTGACTACATGAACTGTATACTAATTTCTTGAGTTTATAAGATAGATCATATGTATTGGATTTTGGTAATGTATAACATTATTATGTTGAACTCCTTGAAAATTAATTTAAAAGATAAAAAATATCAACATGAAATCGACATTTATGTGTAAAGAGGTGAGGTTTCAAAGAATACTACTAAGGAAATAATGACAAATGGGTTGTCTTTTTTTATTAGGTTTACCTTAAAATATTCTGTTTTTTATCATTCAACTTACATACATATTTTCAATATTTACACTTCTGCAAACTCTGGATCTTTTGAAAATAATAATGCATTTGAATGACTAACACCAATAAGAAGCACACAAACAGGATCACACACAACATTATCAAATATAACCAGTTATGATAAGTTCTTCTCACAATGTCCAATGCATTATGTTTTCCTCAATTATGAACTTTTTTTTACCAAAAACATATAAAAGTATCCACTCTATCTGAAATTTAATATTCTTGCTAAAATATCAAAATTTTCTTGTATGGACGTTATGCATAGAATCACATTTTTCCCTTGTACTCATCATTAAATGTTTACTATGTTGATTCACTGTTATCTAATTATTTTATGATTATTCGTGAATATGAATATAGGAATAGGTAATGGATGCATGTATTGTGTTATAAAGCTGGGAAGTGAACCTCTGTTTCGATGCTCATCTGCTTGCAGGTAATTTCGGCATAAATGATTCTAAATTCAGTATGCAAATTCAACACAGTGGAATTTATGATTCCTTGAACTCGTATTAATTAGTTTATACTTTTGTAATTTTTTGTTCATTTCTCATATGTTCATTGTAATTAAACAATTTTAGGACTGACTTGTGGATTCTAGTTTTACGTTTGGAAAAGAAGAAACTGAAATATTCCCTCTAGAGAAACATCATATGGATCATTGTAAAACCCATGGACACATCCAATGACATTATTTTAATGATTTTATATCCAAGGTATGATATCTATATTATTTCATACATGGTATCTGTACTTTAATTCCTAGATATATTTTTTCTTTGACGGACAAGTTTTCTCATAAAATGCTTCGAGGGTTTGCTTTTGTTGTCTTCAAAACAAGTTTTAAGGTTCTTCGTACTATTTTCCTCATCCCATCTCTATAGAAACAGTTAACGACATTCGGACTGGTAAGTCTATATACCTTTAGTATCCATGATCCAGTGAACCCATAGTTGATGTGTTTTAAATGACTGCTATTTTCACTATTTTCTCATGTATGTCACTACTGTGGGAAATTATATTAAACCTGCAACATTTTATTCGACAGTATCTGTAAATTCAATATCATGTTTCATACCTTAATTCCTATAGTTTCTATTATTACAAATCAGTTATACAATTTATCTGTGATCTATAATGTTAAGGGGAGCATATATAATGCCTTAGTCTGTGAAATTGATTCTATGTTTAACACTGCAAGTCCAACTGAAGAGTATGCATTCACGGAGTTGATAACCTACAATATTAGTGACATGCATAAGGTGTTAATTTAGTATTTCATAACATATATTAATTGAATTATATTAACATGAAGTTGGTTCCCATATATCGGTTTAAGGAATGTGAATTATAATTATAAATTTTACCAACTGAGTAGTAGGTGATTTTATTTTGATTATGTTCATAGTTTATTTCACTTGTAGAGTAATCTATTGACTGACTTCGATGATGATTATGCATTCAGACACAATGTCTCACTAACTAATGACTCCACACCACCATCAACTGATGCCACTGATCTTCATATTCAGAGAAAGGATTACTTCAAATAAACACATAAAAGTAGACTACAGGTATGACTTGCAGTACTTATCCGTTTTTAAAACACATTGTCTGCAGTATTTATGTTTCAAAAAGCCTGTTTCAAATAATTTATCCATGATTATTTATACCTATATTGTAGTTTAGTAATAAACTGTAATGAAATTTTATTATCATAAAATAGATAATCCATTTTCTGTTTAATAATTTGTATTTAATAGTTTCTGTTTATTGAAATATAAATATTAAAACTGATGGATTTTGTGTTTAAAATAGATGGTTATTTATTTAAAACAGATTATTTTTTTAATAAATACTATTTAATAATTTCTGTTAACTAATTTATGTTTACAAATTTTATTAAACCATTTCTATTTATTAAATTCTGTTTAATGAAATTAGAAATTATTATTTTGTTTAATAATTTATCCACATGATGGGAAAATTATATACATTAAAATAGACAGTTATTATGTTTTATATTTTCTGTTTAATTTATGTTTAATAATTCTTGTTCAATTTTAGTTTTAATCATTTGGGTTTCATTAAATTATAAACATTAAAAATGATGGTTATTTTCTAAAAACAGATGCGTTTTTTATTTTAATAAAAACTGTTAATAATTTATGTTTACTAATTAATGTTTCTCACTTTCTGTTTAACAATGTATGTTCACTGATATCTGTTTAATGAAATTAAAAATGGTTATTATGTTTAATATTATCTAAACATAATTAGAATATTAAATACATTAAAATAGATAATACATGTTATAATATCTAATGATGTTTTCTAGTAAGTTAGTTTTCACATATTTGGAATTGTCACTATTTTTTCAGTAAAACAAATTTCCCAATTATTGAGTTTTAAAGTATCCATCTATTTAAACATATTACTCATTATCTATTTTGATGTTTGTTTCCTAAATAAAATAATTCCAATATTCTAAATTATTGTCTATGTTTCCAGCGAAACTAATTATCCATATTTTTTTGAAGTGATTTTTTTTACTAAAAGACTTTTCAGTTCTGTTGATTTCAGATGTATTTTTGCAGGAGAAAGCTGTGAAAGAACAACAAAAATACTAGGTAATGTGATAATATCTAATTTAATATATTTATTATCTTATTAATTTCTTATTTATCTTCCTACCCATCTAACAACATTTATTCCTCATTTCCTTCTATGTGTTCCCTTATTTTTCCCATTTGTGATTTTAGGTTACCATTATAGAAAAAAATACAAGTTGACTTATAGTGTTGGTTCTTGTGTTTACATTGCAGTATGGTTTCTTTTGTTGAAAACTAAGTCTAGAACAATTCCATACCATAGAAAAAGCCTACTGCATCATCAAATCATAAAGGGGATATCACACTGGAAAAACATGAGGTGTTGGTGAAGTCCATCTGCACATCTTCTAACTATACTAATCTTGGCTTGGAAGATTTTACGTGTCCCAGTAATGTACTTCCACATCACTTTTACTAGACGTTTCATTGCTCTGGATCTCCACGTCGCCCCTCCCAATAGAATAAAGTTTTTTACATCGCCTCTAGGAATCTCTCCAGATGATAATCTCATGGGTCTTGACCTACCGATTCCACATACGCCCCCACTGTCTTCCTCCTAGTCGAGGTCTACCAACAATCTATTTTGGAACACTTCCTCCCGATTTCAATAGTCGTCTCCATAATTTTTGCCTCCGGCCACCTCCTCCTGATTTCTACTACAGTCTCGACATTTTATTCCTTTCTCTGTCATGATTGGGATAGATATATTCACTACCTAAGGTTCCCGCAGACTCCTGTCGCGGTCATCGTCTACCTCCTGGCTTTCTTAAATACCATTTTCTTTAGACATCGTATTCCTCCTTGCACTGGTAGCAGCATAGTCCTCTATCCTATTGAAATGCGCACTCAGACATCTAAGGTTCGTAATCGGATCATGATTCCCTTTAATTAAGATTTCACTACATCCATTCTTTCTTCTAAAAACCTCATTCCCTTCTTTAATGATTGATTTAATTCCATATTTTTTTATTGTAAGAACTTACGGTCTAGTCCTTCACCCCACACTACAATTTTCAATTTTAGGATAGTATTCACAGGATTATTAGGTTTCCAATTTCAACGAAAGTCTTCATACCATCTCCACATCCTTCCTGCATCTTGTATTTGCACATGCATTATCATCGCACTTTAGGTATGCACATATCTTTTTTGTTTATATCTCATTAATGGTAACATTCCTATTACTGTCAGAAAAATATTGAAACCCACAACACTCTGATTTTGATTCAATTTATCATATTTGGGTTTCCGATTCAGTCTGATTTAATTCAGTATGCAATGACTGCTGAATTAGTTTGTATTTTACATTTTTTGATATATTTTTAGGTAATAAATTCTCTGGTTTCATACTTATTTACCGGTGAATATGTTTTTAGGGTTCTAAAAATTGGTATTTTCTAGAATATTTTTAACTATTTGATGCATGCAATTTAACTAAATATTATTATCTAAATTATCAATTCACAGTATTCATGAATTTATTTACCAGTGTATTCATTTTTCATTTTGAATTTTTAACATTATATTAAATGCTTTCATGGTTCAAACAATTAATTATTTATCACTTTATATGTTTCATATATTGTTTATGGATTGAATATTTCCTTTCTCTAAATCATTAATACCTTATGTTGATGTGGTTTTGAAATTTTAGGCAGACTACAAACACGGAAGATAAAAACAGTTAAGTGGAATGGTGAATCAGGTTTTACTCCAATTCGTTAATTTTAGTATGTGGTAGTAGATTAGTGAATGTTTAGGGTACATTAAATAATATCATTTGGGATTAAATTTGTAATTTAATAATTTTTTGGATGCTCTAATTTTTTTAAAATATTTATTGTTTGATTCTCTTAATTTTTCTAGATATTTATCGTTATAAACCGATGATTGCTCTCTGATTTATGGTGTACACCTCCTATACATGCCTTCCTATCAACAATCATTCCAATGTTCACCAATGTTGTTCACGTGTTTATCTGATACAAATCACCTCTCAGCTGTTGAGATATAGTTTTTTTTTGAATTATTTGACTAACTATTAGTAAATACTATTATTCCAGATAACTATTTATTATATTCATGTAGTATCATCATACCTTTATTCATAACATGTATTATGGTATGAATGAATCCCAAACATTTATTCTTTTATGTTGTTTTTATATCACCAAATGGACATTAATTCATCAAATAGGTGATGAGAATACTAAGGCCAAATTTCTATTCTGTTCATAGAGTTTAATTTCGCTTTATTGAACTATGTTTCATAACTGTTTTTTAGTGATGACAATATTACATATTCCAAGTAGTGCTACAATTAATTATAAAATTAATGGTTCTTTCATTATATTCTTAGATTCATACAACTCAACATTATGTTATTATCTAAATTAACATCTCATAGTTTCCATGAATTTCTTTTACAACACATTTTTTCTTCAACAATAAATGCAACTATAGTTGTATTGGCTAATTGCTCTCATTATTCTGAATTGTGTGAGTGTGCAGGTCGTGGGATTGTATGAAGTGTTGTTGTGTAAAGGGATTTGATTTATATGATCACTCCCATGTTTTGTGCCACTCTGAAGAATGTTAGTCTTTTTATTCAGGGTTTCATTAAAATTCCATGGTGTTTATTATAGGATTCTGGGTACACCTCACATTATATTTCTATATATTCCCATCATTTCAAAATGTTGTAATGCTATTTAACCCTAAAAAGATCACTTTCTATAATTATGGTGTTGTTTATAAATTTATAAATGAAATGGTGTTGTGTTATGATTGGTGATATAGATGGTGATGATTTTGCTAATATGATTTAGCAGGTACAATGTTTGGATGCTTTGAATCTGGATTTCGGTTTCAAATGGGGATTTCAAATGTTGGATCTAAATGGATTTTTTCATATTTAAGATTTCAGATGTTTAGCAACTAGAAGGTGTTGTATTTACCATTCATGAATTTGATATTGTAGGAAGTTTTTTAAAGGATTTTCGTTTTCATTGTTTTCTCCCTATGATTATGATCATTACTATGTGGACATTATTGTGATGTTTTGGCAGGATGTTTTGAGATTTATATGGAACCATAAGGTATCGTATATCAGTGATATTTATAGATGAGAACCTATAGTTTAAGTGAAATTCAAATTAAAAAATAGTTACTATTAAAAACATCATTTCATGAAATATTGATACAAGTAAAACACCTATAAAATGATATAACATTTAAATAATTACATAATCCCATTTACATTCAACATATGATAATTCCATAATTCCTTGATATATATATATATTTGTTTAATGCCATTAATTTTATATTAGGTTTTGATAATTGGGGATGTCATATCGACCAAATTTACTCAAAATGTGTTACATATTTATTTTTCTTTCTAAATAAAATGTACCACATTATACAAATCTTCCTCAAAAATTAAAAATTCATATACTTTTACTCTCCTATTTTTTGTCAACTATTAAAAATATGTCTTCATATTATATACACTACTATTTCATTACCATACACCATTACTTTCTAATTAAATTTCTCTCAACATTAGTGTTTCTTCTCAAATTTTAGAAATATTAATCTCTTATTAAAAGAAAAACCTGTAATTGAATGCATCGTGCAATAGCATTGGAGAGTACTAGTTGTTATTAATCATGTGTGTGAATTATCCAAAAACATGATTAATAAAAATATAATGTCACACCAATGGTATTACTTGTATTCGGAATCTAATAGTTGTCCCGAGGTTCTCATTTGATAACCTTTTAGGAGATATTCCATTATTTTCACGCAATATGGAAAAAAAATTAAATAATTTATTATCTTATGTTATTTGACCAAACACCCAATGCACACATATTTTATATTTTTTCTAGGGTAAAACCTATATCCTAGCCTTAATTGTGGTCTTAGATTTCCCATATAAGACATAGCTAGGGAGATATTTCAATATTTTCAAAAAATAGCACTCACACATGATATAATATAAATATAATTTTTATTAAATTAATAATGAGGTTCCACGAGCCTCATAATATTGTTCTAACTCATCATATGACTAAAAAAAATTATATATAATATTTGAAACTATTAACAGATATTTTACACTAACATATTGACCTGAAATCTTGTAATCACTAATTGTTATTTAAAATTTAAAATTTTCATGGAAACATTATCAATGTTTTTTCAGAAATAGTGTTTTAATATACTTAATAATCATATAATCTTATAGTTTCCCCTCACTATCAACTTATCATCCATGAAATGTATCACTAGATGTATTATTTGAACAACTCAAACCACTGATATCGAATAGCAGATTCCCCCTTACAAGTGTCCAAAAAAAGTGTAATATTAAGAACATAACCAGTCATATCTAATCTATGTGAAAACAAAGAGGCTTCCCTAAGAGTCTGCCCTCATCCTAAGGTATAACCATCCAAGACCTTAACCACGTATCTTTCCCAACTAGTTATACATAATTATAATATATATACTAACAAATAAAACATGCTCATTTCAACTAAGTAATTCCAATGATGATATATCACAATATAATGAAACACGAATATATCACACAAAAAGAAACTATTCTGAATAGATATAAAAAATTAAGTAATTTAATTAATGAACTTTTGTGAAAGAAAAAACATTTATTAATCTAAAATGTGAACCTACGTGCCTAGACATGAACCATGATTGCAACTGACTTATCTAAAATCACATATCAATATCATCTACATCACCCAAGTTGAATTTAATCAGTAGTAATAGAAAACACAATTTCCCATTTTATGGTAAATTGGAGGACCAATGTACAATACTAGTTAGAAAATGTGATAGTTCCCCTACCAGAGTGCCAACCATCCAATCTTATGGCTATCATATACCAAAACAATGAAAAAGAAAAAACAATTTAGTAAACCCATTCCATTGATACCATTTTGTAGCATCTATAAATGAACCATTATGTCTATGTAAGAGTGAACCATAACCTCTTACTCACATCCCCATATGTAATAGGTTTTCAAATAGAAGATAGGGTCTCATGTTGAACCACATGGAGATTATACCATCTTTTAGCAAGAACAAGAAAAATAAATAACCAAATACAACAATAAAAAATATTGTAATAAGATTAAAAGGTGTAAATAAAGATAAAAAAGGAATGCATGTTATATAAATAAGATATACCAAAGTAGAAATCTATCCATATTAATGAATTCAGATAATAAATAAATGAATTGTGAGATCATCAAGTGTCTCTCCTTGTCATCTCTAGCTCTATAATATATATGATCATCCATCCAGTATAGGGAACATTCCATTTGTTGGTTCTCTCATGAAATCAATAGTAAAATCAAAATGACCGGGTGGGGTGTGAGTATAAGACTCACTAGGACCCCACCAATGCAACCATACTGGGTTTTCTCAAGTATAAAATTTGTACACTATAGTAACAATAAATTTTTATCTTGAAAACACACATTACAAAATTAGTGATAGTATACTAACTAAGAAGAAAACAAAACCACTACTATACCTACTTCAACTCTATTTTGGAATATGTAATGTGTGTCAATAAGATACCATGACATGAAACAATTCTCTATTCATAAAGGTCTAGCCACAAGGTATTTAGTGTGTCACTCATAAATCTAGAAGGCATTGAGTGACTAATCTACCTGAAATCCACAAAAAATCAGGTAGCACTCAAAAATCATTAATGCATTGAGAATCTTTAACCTACACAAAATACACAAGTAATTGGATAACACTCAGAAAACCACAAGTCTTTGAGTGTTTAAATCTAATGAAAATACCCAAGGATTAGGGTATAGGCCAGGATATAAGGCTATTATGCACCACCATCACCATCTCTATGCACATATCCAACAAGGATTAATCACACCTCAATGATCACCTATCATTGATACACATAAAAATACTCTAAAGGGAAAAATGAAATGTCATATAACTATAACAACCATAGAACACATCATAATATATATATATATATATATATATCATCATATTCAAAATTGTGAAACAAATATCATCATGGGATCTATATATTACGTGGATCTTACAGAATCACATCATACCATATCATGGGATACCCACAAACACCCACATGAAATCATAATCATTCTAAAATATCAATTATTCAAATATATATATATATACCATGGAAACGTGTGTAATCAAGAGCCCAAGTTATAAGTAACTCCATTCCTCAATTTCATCGACATCAACAGCAATGTTTTTCGAAGGTTCGCTGACCCAAACTATGATCGCACAAACACCATAATATGATCATTTTCTATTGACTCATAGAATCAAAACATGATATTTTATTCCATGAATAAATAAAATATTACATTAGATGATATTTTCTATCTCCTGTATAATTTATAAATTACCCTTATAATTTAATACATCTGCTCAAAATATTCCAATCTATAATGATTATAAACCAATAATTATTCTTTGATAATATAAATAATTATCCTTTGATAAATTGAATCAAATATCCTTTTACAATTATTTTAGGATAGTTTCATTCAAATAATTATTTGATAAATGGTGGGATTCACTTTTCTAAAATTTATATGGATTAACCATTGTCAATTTAGCGAAATTACCTCTTCATGATTCTTGAAAACTATCATTTGATAATAGGAGTAATTATCCTTTTACTATTTTTATAATCATTGTCACATAATAATTCACTTATAATTATCCTTTCATAATTTGTATAATTACCTTTTGATAATCTCATATAACTATTCTTTGATAATTCATTATAATAATCCCTTGAAAATTATTTATAAATATATTTTATAAATAAAACATTAAGAATAAGTATTAAATTAAATTTGAAAAAAAATAAACACATCACCAACTACTGTAAGAAAATTTAGATTCATTTTTTTCTCATCGAGACGAACCCAATGACACCGATGATACATAAATCTGAACAGTATTAAGTAAGTTATAAAATGGGGAATCTTGGAATTATAAGATAACAATTAATAGAACATAAGAGAGATATATGGCATGGGGATATATGTAGAGTGGGATGTGAGTTCATGAAAAAATAACATTGAAATGTTGGCGGCACACCACCCTTCTCCATTAATATTTTATAAATTTTTAATCAAGTATATTATTTTAATTTTAATCCATCATTTATTATTTTCTCCCTCTTCTTCATATCCAAAAGACACCCCCTTAATCTCATTATTTGTTATTTTTATTTGTTTTTAGATTACTATATGAAAACATATTAAACCATACATTTAATATATATAATAAAATGTCAACCATCTATATATTCAGATATATATTAAACCCATTGATATATATTCATACATTATATAAACCCACATTATATAAATACACACCCACATATATATACACATATATATTTATATCATATATACATAAATACCTTATATATACACACCAGAATATGTATATATCTTGTATATATATTTATATACTCAAATTTAATTTTCCACATACATATATTATTTCTCTCAAATAATAAATAAAAACAAAAACAAAAACAATTAATTATTATTATTATTTAATATCTTAGAACTTTTCCACCATTATAATTTTTAAATACCACTTCCATTTCAATGATGCTAATACGAAATTCATTTTTATTAAGAACGCAATTGTATTCATGTGGACAAATGTAACAATATAACTTGTAATTTTTGGAAGGGTCTGAACCCATTTGGCCAACCCTTTTCATGTTTATGAGTGTTTAGGAGCTCATATGAGTCTTGGAGTGAATTAGTAGGGGTTTGGATTCTATAAGCTATAATTTGGGTGAATACATGACAGGTAAGGTTTTTTTACATTGTGCTTGTACAGTTCACAGTTTGTTATGAATGGTTCATGTGGTTCTTCACAATGTTTATATTTTTTGTATTAAAAGTATTGAGGCAATTTTTTTATAAATAACATGAAACCAATCATATAAAATATTTTTAATCATTACACACCATGTAAACCCCATGTGCAATGTATCATTAAATATAATAGAGGATCAATTTCTCCTCAAACCCTAAAATGTTCTCTTGTTTCCATAAAATCCAGTAGCACTTTCTTTACAATTTTTGGATTCCTTCAATAGGGATCAATCCTCGTATTCCTTCCATCAATTGGTGGTGATCTGAGTGAATTTGTGGTGAGTTATATCTTTATTTAATGTCTTTATTTTCTCACTAGTTCTTGTTTTCCTCATGTTTTTATTTCTATACAATGTCACTTGATCTCATTTGTTTCTAATTGGATTTAATTGGATGTTTGTTAGTGTGGTTGTGTCGTGGTGTCCTTAAATGGGAGATTCTTCATAGGGGAGAGGTTATTGAGATCTTCAACATTAGTTTGTTTGCATGTGAAAAGAGTCGATACCATTGAGGTAAGGTATTCGTTGTTTATTATATTATATACATGAAATCGTAAATTGAGAATGATATATCTCATTTGATGGAAATGGAATTAACCTAATAAATATTGATCTTGAATAAAGAAATTGATTATGATCTCATGTTTTCAATGTTATTTCTTTATACCATGATAATGGTTTTCCTGATGATTTTCTAGATAATAAGACATATGTTCTATTAATTGTTGGCATTTTATTATGCATATAGTAGTATATTGAAATTGGTAAAGGATGTAAAAAATAATTAATTGATAATTAACCAGATTAAGAATTTTAGAGGCATGTTTTAATCAAGTATTTCTTGTAAATTGATACTAATCAAATTGATGCAATGAGAATCTTCAATTAAATGTGATATTCTATCTGTTTAATATAATTGATAAATAATGTAAAACATATTTATGGTTTTTTCATATAATAATTTAAATATCAATTTTTTTAATCGATGGATTATTGGAGAACATGTTTTTCTTTTGGTTGTTTATCCTAACTTGATGCCATAGGTTTCCCGTAGTTATAACTTATAAATAATAAATTAGTTAATTCAATATCAAATAATAACTTCTTGTGTGATAAAGATGAATTTTAGGTCATGATTTTCATGGTTTCTTGAGAAGCATGAGTTCCTTCATTTTGGAATCATGAGAACATGTTTTCATGTGATGGTTGAATGCTTTGTTTTGAGGGACCAACTATCCTATTGGGTTTATTATTTGTTCATTCATACTTTTGTGATGTTCTATGGATATTTTACTTATGATATGTGAGGTGGGGAGGCCCGGATTTAATGTGAAACTGGTATAGATGAGCCTAGGATGGATATGTGATATGTGGATAGGGAGTCCCAAATGATGTGTCAGTAGTTGATACCTATAATTGGGAGATTCATCAGTATATGAATGTGGGTGTCAAGGATGGATCGAAGAAGATGTAACTGGTTGAAACTAGGCTCACTCATTGATGTGATGATGATAGCTTAGATGCATGATAATGAATTTTTTTAATGGTTGTTGTATGTTTTGTTTGTTTTATCCTAATTCCATTCGCTACTACTTGAGGTAGTTGGATATTCTTGGTTACGTGTTTCCACTTGGTTGAAGCTTTGGATAGTTTTTCTACATTACCTAGACTATTGAAGGATGATTATAATGATTAATTATGTCTTAACTGATAGGTTTTATGTTTATGGAATAAGTATGATGAAAATATGATAATATTGTTAAACTGTAGAATTGATTTGGATTATGCATATAGTTCATGGAATTACTGTGATGATTAGTATATTGTAAAATGAAACAATTTTAATGGTTTATTAATGGATAATGAATTAATTAATGCACAGAAAATGATGAAAATAAAATAATGAACTTAATGAGGCTCTTTAAAATACTTTTTTTATAGGATATTTAGTCTTAGAAGTGGCTGTTTAGAGTCCCTAGGACTAGGTTATGCCTATAGTGTGGTTGTGAGATATATTATGTCATGTAAATATAGTTATTTCATATGTTCACCCACCCATGTCGTTTAGGGAAATTGATACCCATTGAACATTGGGAAGGTGTTTTATCCAATATCCTCATGGGGATGGTGGGATGAATACCCCCTCTATCCCCACTATCTTATCTTGGGAGTTAATTGTGCACGTGATCATAGAGGATAGTTTTTCAATATATTTGTATAAAGGTATTTGGAAAATTTTGGTTATTTCAATCACATGTAATTTTGGATATAGTATCCAAGGGTTTATTATAGGTAATATGGGTATAAGCAGTGATGTCTTGAGGTACCTACTTAGTGTATGGATTATAATGGATTGAGGTATAATACCCGATGATTGTTATATATTATATGGGATATGGTGGCTCCCAGTAACTAAATTGTAAATATATGTGGATCTATGGATGATATAATGTGATGATGTGATGCAATAGATGCATGTTGTGACACCTTTCATAGGTGTCTTTGGGCTGGCCTATTTTGAAGAAACATTTCTCAGGACAAGCAATGTTTGTGTAGAGTGGGAACCAAGTGAGGAATAAATAGAGGTGTACCCATGGTGATTCATTATTATATTATATTCTCTCATATATGTAATACTTGGTGATAGTTATCCTTGGTGAGGTTGGGGACTTTTCATACCTATTTAGATGATGTGTTAGTATCATAGTTGTTCATAGTGCATTAGCATGATTTCTTTATCTTATTCACAAGTGGCATCAGGGAGGATCCTACTAATTATATTGTTTTTCTCATCCTATGTATATATAAACTTTATTTTAGGTCACCTAAAGAAGGTCAAATATTTGGAAAGATATTAAAATCTTGTGGTTTTGTAGGATATGTTTTTTATTCATGATGGTTTTCATCTTTAACTTTTTTGTTTTTATAGTTTTATTTTTAGTAATTAAAGCACTATATGATATTTCATGTATACACATAGGAATATCTTATATATATGTATTTATGTATTTATGTATGTATGTTTGACCATGTTTTTTTGTTTTATCCTTCTTATATCTCCTTATTCATGTTTGTCTTAGTGGGTAATGTATCCCATACACATGTTCCCTGATGTTATTCTCTCACTCAGGACGTATTAGTTGTCAGAATCTGGAAGTCACCATCTCTCTCCACTAATTATGGTATATTTATGAGAAGGGGATAGAGAAAATGTTTTACCAACAACCTTTAATAATTGTCGATAAATTTATTAGCCACATAATTGAATTTCGGTTATATAAGTAATATTACAGATATAATTAGCTAAACACATGATAAATATTTACCCAAGGTGGTATGTTGTTCTTCAATTAGTTGAATTAAAAATTTATTTTTTTACACGTGTAAGTTATTTTCTTATTTCATCAAAACAAAAAATTAATGAAATATAATTTTTATTACACTTGTGTATGTTGTATCGAAACAGATAACACACATAATACTTATATCATACCTAGGGTAGAACTCATATTAAGAACATAACGGTGGTATCATATTCCTAATATGATATACCGTTTAAAAGATATTCCATTATTTTCAAAAATATGTAATAATGATATCAAATATACAATCCCCACCTATGATTTGACCAAACACCTGATATGCACAAATTTATTGTTGCAACTATGGTAAAATCGACATCCCAGACTTAAAAAAGCTATCATATTTCCAAAATGAGACATCATTGTGGATATAATTCATTATTTTGGAAAATATCATGCACATGTTTTATAATATATATATATATATATTAAATCAACATTGAGGCTCTACTAAACTCTTAATTTCATGCTAACTCAGTGTTTGACTCTAACAATATTAAATATATTATTCCATAATGTTAACATAGATTTTCGCCATACATAATATCTTTAAATAATTTATTAAATTATTTTTACTAGAAAAAATTATTTTTTACAAAAAAAATCTAAAAACATATTTACAAAGATGTTTTTCGTATCCTTAAAAAAGGATTTCACAATCCATTCATATGTGGTCAATTTAAAATCAATTATAATCAAATCAAAATGAGCCAATGGAAAGAATTTTGTTTTAATGCCTTTCAAAAACATAAGATAACATGAACTTAATAAATCATAGGATATAAAAAATCTCATTTTCGAAAAAAAATCATATCATAATAGCAAATATATGGTTATAAAAACATCACTTCATGAGAGATAAATCATTAAGGAAAATAGAATTGAAATTAATAATCATTCACAAAACCTTTTAAACATTGTTTTAAAAGATGAAGTGAAAGTTACATTGAATGAACATTTATGAATGGAAACAAAATTATTTTGATAATATTATTATAAATAGTTTCAAATAAAGAAAACTTTAAATGAAACAAAAATCAATCTTGTAAATATGGACTAGTAAATAGTGAAATAAATGAATTTAGAAATCATTTTAGGCCTCTTTTAAAAGTACATCAGATAATCATTGAAATACATTCATTAAATTAAAATTGTAAAAGAAAATTTTAATAATGATAATGAAAATACATGTTAGGATTTCATTAAATAAAACACATTTTATAGGAAAAAATGGACATCGAAGTTAAGATTCAATGTTTAGAATGGGAGTTATCCATAGTAGTGTTATACTTTTTTTGGAAAGATATTATAAAGTAAATTTCAATTGATAATGAGAAGTAACTTTTCCAAATAATATGTAGAAATACCACATACAATATATTAATCGTAGGATAAAATAAAATTTGAAGATTGTATTCATGTAAGAAAGACTATAACCAAATGAATCTGAAATTCAATCATAGAAACCCATACTGTATTGGTAATGTAAGAATAAAATGATCCTGAAAAGAAGATCATAATATAAACATTAAAATATCATGATATTGAAGATAATTTCATATGTTAAGGAAAATAGTATTTTAATACTATGACACCCCAAACTCGAACTCCGAGATCTGATACTCACAAACACATACATTACATACTTTTTTCGATACCAATTGTAAGAAATTGGATATGACCATATATAATTACAAATTCAAAAATGATTATTCAATCTATTACATTTGAATGATATTTTAGGTTTAGATCTTTATAAAATCGAAACATAACATAAACTAACTGATTGCCTGTTCATTATATAAAATGGAAATGTTTCCCATTATATATGAAACTAATTAATCCATAATTAGTATTAATTGAATCATAAAAATTCGTTAACAGGTGTTATACTAATAAAAAATCACTTGTACTAAATTTCACTATAACCTAGAGAATTGGAAATATAGTAATTGGTGATCACCAATACCTAGTAAAGGAAACATATAACTAAAACAATCATGAAATAACCAATATGGATGGAATAAGTAAGGAAAATGAATCCATATTCAAAATGAAACATGAAGAATTATATATCCATTATAATAAATACATATATGTATATCAATACTAAAGATCCCATATTGAAGGAATTCATTATATGGGACATCGAAACAATATTTTCAAGTCCCTATGCTATGACACATTACTTTTTAGTGTAAATACAGTAAATAAATCATACCAAATTGTGTAAGAACATAGAAAATAATCATATTTTTTTAAGTCATGATAAATTTAGACTCACAGAGGGTATATATAATGTTAGTCCCCACCTATCACATTATTTATTCTAATTCATTCACCACAAGAGTCAAAAAACCTTTCAAACTATTCCTCAAAGGACATTTGTCTAAATAAAGGCATTGTTACGAAAATAATGAAGAATAAAAATATAAATACATTATCAACCTACATTATAATTCCATAATAATAATAATTAATATGATTAATTTGATACATTTTTTTAAAATAGATAATATGATCATAACTCTTCTTGAAAAATAATTTGGATGGCCAAAAAATATATAGTCAACATACAAATAATAATCTGTATTGGAATAAAAATATACATAACGCAAATATTTTTCTCTATGTTAATAGAATATTATATTTTAAAGGTTAACACCTTTTAGACTACTGAGCATACAACTAAGTCAAAAATGGAATAACATCACCTTGATCCATCTAGAGAAAGAAGTTGGATGGTTTGATAAGAACATATTCAAAGAAGTGAGAAATTTTTATCAAATTTATTATGTGATGGTAATGTATATCCATATTGAAAAATTTATAATACCAAATGATGAAATAAAATGAAAACAATGTACCAAGATTATATGATATTATTTTAATGATGGATCGTAACTCACTGAACAGAAATTAAGTTACCGAAAATAATCCCTATTGGAGAAATAATTGAATCAATAGCCACTTGAATAATGTGACATTATTTCTCTAATAAGTCACATTAAAAAGTAAGATAAGAATATCTCCATGGTCACAGAATACACTATATAAAGAACTATTGGTGCACACAATGTATTCTGTCTCAATGAATGAGAATTGAGCCCAATGAAACCCATATAGCTTTAGGAACATTCGAATCAAAACCATTTAAAAGAGAGGGATTGTAATTTAACATAAAATAAATTTATTGAAATATAATTCATGATTTTATACATCTTATAGGATGTATATGAACAGAAAAATTGAAATTAGGTTCTTATACCAAACATATTATAATGAGAAGAATTTTAAATGAGAACCCATACCTTGTCTTGATTCTTTAGGAACATACACTAAATGTATAGAAAAACAAAATTATGTTAACTTAATAAATACCCTAGAACCATATTAAATACTATAACCATATATAATACAAATTTTCAAAAAAAATATATACCAATAAATATTAGTTAGTCTTTAGCTATTTTCAACACCATGTGTAGGTAATATTTATCTATTTGAAAAAAATTTGTAAAAGTTTTGTAAGTATCTATTCCTTTTCCAATTTCATCACTATTAGAAAATGTAATAAATTATAGATGATTTTTCATGAAATTTTACAAATATATTATTTCATTTCATGCCAGAATTGGTTATGATCTTTGAAGATGTAATTGATGATTATTATGTTTCAACGATTCTTATCAAGCGAAAGGTGTTATCTTAATTAATGTGTTAAATGTGGATATAACCATACTAGAATATAAATAACATTATTTATGTACTCATATCATATGAAATAGGTAAATATGTTATAATTTTAATCCATGAAATAAACTGATAACATTATTCTAGTAGGTGGTTAATCTGAACCCGACACGAACCTACCATGATTATTGTATGATTATAAGATGGTATAGAATTAATATATTTATACAAAAAGAATATTAATATTAATTAGTTTTATTAGTTTCATATATATTAATTTTATATAACTATAAATGGGATATAACTTATATAAATACATCACTTTGAAAGGATAGACAATTTTCCTCGAAGTACACTCGATTTAAATGATTCAAATAAAGATAATATTTTATTGATTATATCAGTAATATATTTTAAAATTTATCATAAAACCTAGTATGATAAAATAAACATCATATTTATCCTCTAATTCTTTCATTGGATCCATCCTTATATGGTGGTGATGGAAAATAAAACATGTTACATCCTAGTGGCGGTAGTTCCCACAATATGAAAAAAAATTCTATTTTTTTTATGGATGTTGTATGTGAGTTAAATAATAAAAATCCTTTACTATAGAATCTATAAGGCCCCAGCCTTAAACCTTAATTAATCTTGAGTTATTACAAGATTACACATTGAGGATCTTTTCAGGTTTAGCATTTTAGAGAATTAGATCACGAAACTTGCATTACGTTCCACATTTAAACAAAGTGGTTACATAAAAGACAGTATTCATTCTTCCCATCAACGGAAACATATTTAAAATAAAACATGGGTTCTTTCTTGACACATCCTTGACACTATCATCACATCATGTACCTTTCCCGTGACCTGTGAAAAACATTTCAAAAACTTGGGATGAGCATAAAAAGCTCAGTAAGAGTTATAAAAATATGGAAAGGAAACATGAGTACATATATACATTAGAATAATATCACACTTTACCCATAAAATATAGGCATATCAAATTATGAATAAATCATAGAAAACATAAGACATAAAGGTAACTTGAGGCATTCATAACATTCTTACGTAGGGAGTAACCCTCTTGGTTACGTTTGGAATACCCATCACAGTATATTCCCTAAATCTCTTCGGAGAAACCATAACGTTTCACTCCTTCGCGTTACCCAATGCATTGGAGAGCTATATCGGGCTCACCCGCCCTTAGTTTATCACGGAACCACCCGTTCTTCATAACAATGCCCAAGAACCATAACATAATCATATCACATAAACATGAATAAAGGAAACATAACATTTCCACATTTCAATCACAATATAACATTTTAGGATATTGAAATAATGAATCCATTCAAAAAGAAACCATTTCCAAAACCATTTAAAACATTTAATAAAGAAATTTTTGAATCAAAGTGTCCCATACCACCTTGAAGCTTTTAACATTTTAAACCATTAATATCCATATAAATAAATCCTTAAAACCATTTTTAAAACATGGATATTAATAAGAACAAATAATTAAAACATTTAAAATGATATTTTGGTTAAAGGGGTTTTACCAAAATTAGAGACACTTGAATACAATAATCGAGGAATAAAATTTAGTCAGAACTTTATAATATCATGAGAATAAAAGGACTCATGATATAATACTCCAAAGGACAGTATATACACCATATAAGAGTGAATTGGTGCATAACAACAATGAACCCTCAATAGAAATGTCAAATGTGATGAAATCCCTTATAAAGAAGGTATCCTTAAATTAAGGACAAATAAATCTCAAAAATATGTGTGACAAATATATATACACCCAATATAAGTGGATATTAAGTGTAAAACAATAAAAGTTCATTCACACATATTCAATGGATGACATATTCAAGGACTACATGTTGAACCCAAAGAAATCGAAATTGGGTTAAGAAGTTCCCTTGACAGCCTAACGGCGTCACCTCAAAATGAGTTGATGAGAGATAAAAAGTGTATCTCATCACATGGACATAAAATTTACATCACTAATGATATATGAGAACATATCCCAACATAACGATATGTAAATTAAAAGACCCAACAAAAGAAGTCTTTTAAAAAAAGGAGGGTGAAAGGTTCCCTTACCGACTTGGGTATCTTTCAAAACATACACCCCATTAAAGATGGAAAATAGATCATTGATGTAAATAATCATAAACGAAAGTATATTACACAAAGAGTAGAATAATGGGCAGTACATACACCACTCAATGGAATTTGTGGCAAATGTAGCATAAATCTCACGGGAATAAAAGTGAGATGAAAAATCCCTTACGAAAACTCGGCAGCCTAACGGCGCCACATAAAACTTCCGAATATGGATTGATGAGATAAAATAGGGTATCTCATCACATTATAATATAATTTACAGAAATAGGAATATAAAAGAACATCCCCCAACATTACAAATAAGAGCTTAAAAGAAGTGACATAAAGGAGAGTACTTAAAAAGAAAGAGAGAAGTTAGATCTCTTACGAAAGTTCGGCAGCCTAACGGCGTCAATCAAAACTTCCAAAATGGATTGATGAGATAGAATAGGGTCTCTCATCACATGAACATAAAAATTACAGTAGGATTAATATAAAATATCATCCCAATAACAAGAAAGATGAGCTTTAAAAGGAATGACATAAAAGAGTGTACTTAAAAAGAAAGAGAGGAGTAAGATCCCTTACCTCGGGTCCGACTTGACTCGATCGTTCTTTAATCTCCTGAATAATAAACTTGAGTTTATTTCTACTTCCTTAAGAACCTTTTTCAAGTTTATTATTCCTTTTGTATAACTTATTACCATGTCATAAACATTATGTAATCATTTAAGTTAATAATATTTGTTTTGCCGATAGTTGGTTCTTAAGTCGAAAGTGGACTTCTTACAATTACATGTTGTTCGTGTGGACAAATGTTTATTATATCCATAATTGTATTCATTATTTAGATATCATATATGTAATATATATCCAGTACATGCATGCATTTATAACATTACATAATCATTTAGAGGTAAGAAATGAAATGCACCGTTCATGGAGACGGTAAGTCGTACGTACGCATGAACGCTACTTTCATTTCTATTTCATATTTTATAGAATGGAATAATAATGATATAAAGGTATATTATAATTCCAGTATAATATCATATATAATATCATACTTCCATCCTTTATACATCCCACATATGGTATTTAACGAATCAAATCACTTTGAGGGGGCGGTAGTCCGCACTTCCTTAAATGAAGATATCGCGTATACCCATAATGGAAGCCATAAAGGTAAGACAAAAATGAAAAATACAGAAGCATAAATAAAACATAAACATATTATATATCATATATAAAAATAGTGACATCATAATGGCAACCTTTGAAGGTGTTAAATGAGTATTGAACAATCATCGTTTCGGGAGGCAGAATTTCACCATCCACGGAAACCGTATGTTCTTTAACCATTTGATGTAGTTGTGTGAGAGTGTAGCTAGAATAAATCTTATAACAACATCCTAGTATATTGAAGATACTGGTTTTGTTACAAAAGAAGTAAATAAAAAGATTTTAGGGGGTTGGAGAAGCAAAATAAAACAAATGAACATGAGAGAATGAATTACCTTTAAAAGTGTAACTCCTTTTGATTTGAGCCTAAAGGCTTCCTTTGAAAGGATTTTTCCCAAAGGGAATCCTCTAGGATGAGGAGAGGTATGTGGAGAGAGTAAATGGGCAGGGGTTGGCCGATCCAAAGGCTTGAGGAGTGTGTTAAATGAGGTAGAGGTGGGGGCCTTTTATAAGAGGAGAGGAGGGGCACTTTTGGAAGGTAAATAAATATTAATTTATTTGAAAATATGTTTCGGTTTCAAAAGGTCCCAAATTGATATAATTCGTGGATAAGGTGATAAGGCTTATAAATCCACTCATCCAATAAGTTTTGGACATGTGTAGTTCATATATTTTACATTATCTTTCCATTTTATTTAAATCGTCAAATAATGATGTCATCGCTGCATCATTATTATGTCATAAATAATTTAATTTATTTAATATCTAAAAATTATAAAAAAAATACTATGATGTAGGAAATCTTTTTATATTTCCAATTACTATTTGTAATTAAAAATATGACTTCTATAACCCCACTTAAAAATTGTTTTAGTAAAACATATCATGTTTGTGTCATTTTTAATTTTAACATTAAATAAAAAGTTATTTATGTCATTTCCCACCCAAAATGTCTCCATGGAATCCCCAAGTTGACCCATGGCTTGTCTTGGTCGGACATGACACAACCAATAAGGTTGGGACATGTGTCTAGGTCATTTCATATTATTAAAGCATTATTTATACCTTAAACTATACTAATTACCACTAATCGCGATTAAAAACTTAATAAGTTACTATTCACCAAAAAATTATTTTTATCCCATTGAACCACATTTTACTTCTTAATGACAACCATGTATGTCGGATTTTTGAAATTCAAAACACATAAGTGGTAAAATTTCATTTAAACGAAAAATCAGCTTTAATAAGTACCACTTAGTGGTTTCACTATTCATCAAAAATTGAAGTTTTTCAGAAAAATCCCAAAAATTCACCCTAAGCTATATTTGATATTCCGAATTCAAAAATGAAGTCCGTTTTACAAAATTCAAAACATATTAGTTACATTAATTAATTTAATAATTAATTCCCGCTGTCAGAGCGAATAGCGTGTTTTTATAAAACAATAAGTATCAAAAGATTGACACTAGTTTAAGTCTGATTTCAAAGTGAAATTAATTCCAACGACCACTATTGGATTTAATGGTAAAAATATTTTCTAATTTCACTTTAAAACCAATTCCAAATATAATCTAATCATATAAATAAATTAGATTAAAAAGAGGTTTTGCATTAAAATACAACATTTTACACTATTCATTAAAAAATGAACTTTATCGGAAAAATACCAAAAAATTACACAAAGTAAAATTTGATGTCCCGATTCTTAATAAGAGTTTTATTTGGTCAAAAAGAATGTTTAAGAGTGAACAAAACTATATTTAATGACAGTTCTCCATTAAAAGGCGATAAGTGAACCTTTTGTGAAAACTAGGGCATATACGCCTAAAATTGAATTCTTTACGTATTTTAAGCCTTTAGCTTTTATTGGATAAATGTAAAAATATTTAAGAACATATATAATCATATTTTAGTTATTTCTATCCATTCCCTCCATTACAACGGCTACATGTTAACTACCATTTAAAATAATATTATTTTATTATTAGAGTGCAACGTAAGATTCCCAAGAAACTAGTTGTTGTGTGTTGGGTACGCCATCGAGCATAGCGTCCCCTTTAAAGTCATATTAATATTTTATTCACAAATATGGATAAATATGAAAATTTCATATTCTTTATTTACCTGGGGTGTTACATCCTTCCCCCCTTTTGGTAATTGCATCCTCGCAATTTTAAAATTGCGCTTGGAAACATCCTTGAACGTCCCACATCGGAACAAGAGTCGGTAAAACAATCACTTTAAAATAAAGAAAGATAAGCACAGAGGTCACCCGAGTTAACCCATACTAGGATTCTAAGTATGAAAATATGGACATGGAGGAGAAAACATAGGGTCATGTTCCGATGGAGAGTGATAGAAAACATGTTTAGGAGAAAGTTAACAACGAGAAAATCACAAACTTGTGATGGGTTAAATGGTCTTCGATTTCCCAGTAAGAAAAGTTAATAGACAACATTTTTGTTTTAAGTTACTTTTTATTGAGGAATTTATTCATAAGGAATCATAATCACTTATCATATTGACTTTCAACTTTTATTATATTCCTTACACAAACTCATATTTTCTCTAAAAGACGAGTATTTAGGAAGACTTGTTCACATTAAGAGTACTATAATCAACTTCTAGAGAATCACCTAATCCAAAAAATAGAACTATATACTTCCCATGTCTTTAGAATTTAACCAAAACCAAAACCAAAAAGGCTAGTACAAGATCAGATAATCTAGAAAAGGATAACCCTTTATAAAAAGAAAATCTATTCTTAATCTCCATAATTTGTCCAACAAAACCCAAAGTTCAGCGAGGACCATTCTATAATCAATTTGTCCATAAAATTCTTCAAATAAACCAATATAAGATTGAAACCCAAATATTTGAAGGATTTAGTCGCATTGTCTTCCAAGATAAATCATATCATTTATCTCCAAACAATATCAGTTGCTCCTAAAGTCTCGTTTTGAAAAGTAATTAACCTAATCACATATCCTCCATGATAGGTTAATCATTTTCATAAATAACCCAAAATCAACTTACTCTTAATTCATAAAATCATATAACTAGAATGAATCAGTCAAACTAACCAGGGACTTCACGTAGTCCAGTGGTAGGTGATAAATACTAGTCGCACATTGGTTGTGGGTTCGATTCCCGCAGCTTTGTCCGACGCAACGTGATTTCACACGGTCTACGTGTTGTCCTTTTTCCAAAACTATATAGTTCTTAAAACATTCCCCAAAATGAGATAAAATCTTTAAGAATAATCATAACATATTTTAACCTCAAGTTTATCTCATGCCCTTCATTTTCCATCATATCATAGAGTAACCCATAATTACCTAAAAAGTAAGGATCATATAAACCCTAATGGTTACCTTAATAATTATTACCTGAATTTTCACATCAAGTTGTCCATCTGGTACATGATGCATTAGAGAACTCACCAAGGTTGAAGTGGTTGATCATGAATCCTTGATAGTCGGTTTAGAACAGCCATGAGATTCCTCATTGAATCCCCCATCTCATCCAGTCTCTTAATCAGAGAACCACCACAGTTTCCTTCAAACCCATTGTCACTTTGGTGCCTGCTAGATCCAGCCATTTACTAAAACCAAAAACGTCAGTGTAAGTATATCAACATAACCATCATGTACTAATGAGGATGATAAAAACTAAGATATACTTACTCATTCACTTTATCTAAAACTAGGACTCTTTCTGAAATCATAACCATTATGGTAGTGTCACTTATGCTTAAAGAATAACCTAACCCTTAAAGTTATCTAAACCGACCTTTGATACCAACTATAAGGCCCCATCCTTAAACCTTACTTAATCTTGAGTTATTACAAGTTTACACATTGAGGATCTTTTCAGGTTTAGAGTTTTAGAGAATTAGATCATGAAACTTGCATTACGTTCCACATTTAAACAAAGTGGTTACATAAAAGACAGTATTCATTCTTCCCATCAACGGAAACATATTTAAAATAAAACATGGGTTCATTCTTGACACATCCTTGACACTATCATCACATCATGTACTTTTCCCTTGACCTGTGAAAAACATTTCAAAAACTTGGGATGAGCATAAAAAGCTCAGTAAGAGTTATAAAAATATGGAAAGGAAACATGAGTTCATATATACATTAGAATAACATCACACTTTACCCATAAAACATAGGCATATCAAATTATGAATAAATCATAGAAAACATAAGACATAAAGGTAACTTGAGGCATTCATAACATTCTTACGTAGGGAGTAACCCTCTTGGTTATGTTTGGACTACCCATCACAGTATATTCCCTAAATCTCTTCGGAGAAACCTTAACGTTTCACTCCTTCGCATTACCCAATGCATTGGAGAGCTATATCGGGCTCACTCGCCCTTAGTTTATCACGGAACCACCCGTTCTTCATAACAATCCCCAAGAACCATAACATAATCGTATCACATAAACATGAATAAAGGAAACATAACATTTCCACATTTCAATCACAATATAACATTTTAGGATATTGAAATAATGAATCCATTCAAAAAGAAACGATTTCCAAAACCATTTAAAACATTTAATAAAGAGATTTTTGAATCAAAGTGTCCCATACCACCTTGAAGCTTTTAACATTTTAAACCATTAATATCCATATAAATAAATCCTTAAAACCATTTTTAAAACATGGATATTAATAAGAACAAATAATTAAAACATTTAAAACAATATTTTGGTTAAAGGGGTTTTACCAAAATTAGAGACACTTGATTACAATAATCGAGGAATAAAATTTAGTCAGAACTTTATAATATCATGAGAATAAAATGATTCATGATATAATACTCCAAAGGAAAGTATATACACCATATAAGAGTGAATTGGTGCATAACAACAATGAACCCTCAATAGAAATGTCAAATGTGATGAAATCCCTTATAAAGAAGGTATCCTTAAATTAAGGACAAATAAATCTCAAAAATATGTGTGAAAAATATATATACACCCAATATAAGTGGATATTAAGTGTAAAACAATAAAAGGTCATTCACACATATTCAATGGATGACATATTCAATGACTACATGTTGAACCCAAAGAAATCGAAATTGGGTTAAGAAGTTCCCTTGACAGCCTAACGGCGTCACCTCAAAATGAGTTGATGAGAGATAAAAAGTGTATCTCATCACTTGGACATAAAATTTACATCACTAAGGATATATGAGAACATATCCCAACATAACAATATGTAAATTAAAAGACCCAACAAAAGAAGTCTTTTAAAAAAAAGGAGGGTGAAAGGTTCCCTTACCGAATTGGGTATCTTTCAAAACATACACCCCATGAAAGATGGACAATAGATCATTGATGTAAATACTCATAAATGAAAGTATATTACACAAAGAGTAGAATAATGGGCAGTACATACACCACTCAATGGAATTTTTGGCAAATGTATCATAAATCTCACGGGAATAAAAGTGAGATGAAAAATCCCTTACGAAAACTCGGCAGCCTAACGGCGCCACATAAAACTTCCGAATATGGATTGATGAGATCAAATAGGGTATCTCATCACATTAAAATATAATGTACAGCAAGAGGAATATAAAAGAACATCCCCCAACATTACAAATAGGAGCTTAAAATAAGTGACATAAAGGAGAGTACTTAAAAAGAAAGAGAGAAGTTAGATCTCTTACGAAAGTTCGGCAGCCTAACGGCGCCAATCAAAACTTCCAAAATGGATTGATGAGAGAGAATATGGTCTCTCATCACATGAACATAAAAATTACAGTAGTATTAATATAAAAGATCATCCCAATAACAAGAAAGATGAGCTTTAAAAGGAATGACATAAAAGAGTGTACTTAAAAAGAAAGAGAGGAGTAAGATCCCTTACCTTGGGTCCGACTTGACTCGATCGTTCTTTAATCTCCTGAATAATAAACTTGAGTTAATTTCTAATTCCTTAAGAACATTTTTCATGTTCATTATTCCTTTTTTATAACTTATTACCATGTCATAAACATTATGTAATCATTTAAGTTAATAATATTTGTTTTGCCGATATTTGGTTCTTAAGTCGAAAGTAGACTTCTTACAATTACATGTTGTTCGTGTGGCCAAATGTTTATTATATCCAGAATTGTATTCATTATTTAGATATAATATATGTCATATATATCTAGTACATGCATGCATTTATAACATTACATAATCATTTAGAGGTAAGAAATGAAATGCACCGTTCATGGAGACAGTAAGCCGTACATACGCATGAACGCTACTTTCATTTCTATTTCGTATTTTATAGAATGGAATAATAATGATATAAATGTATATTATAATTCCAGTATAATATCATATATAATATCATATTTCCATCTTTTATACATCCCACATATGGTATTTAACGAATCAAATCACTTTGAGGGGGCGGTAGTCCGCACTTCCTTAAATGAAGATATCGCGTATACCCATAATGGAAGCCATAAAGGTAAGACAAAAATGAAAAATACAGAAGCATAAATAAAACATAAACATATTATATATCATATATAAAAATAGTGACATCATAGAGGCCACCTTTGAAGGTGTTAAATGAGTATTGAACAATCATCGTTTCGGGAGGCAGAATTTCACCATCCACAGAAACCGTATGTTCTTTAACCATTTGATGTAGTTGTGTGAGAGTGTAGATCGAATAAATCTTATAAAAACATCCTAGTATTTTGAAGATACTGGTGTTGTTACAAAAGAAGTAAATAAAAAGAGTTTAGGGGGTTGGAGAAGCAAAATAAAACAAATGAACATGAGAGAATGAATTACCTTTAAAAGTGTAACTCCTTTTGATATGAGCCTAAAGGCTTTCTTTGAAAGGATTATTCCCAAAGGGAATCCTCTAGGATGAGGAGAGGGATGTGGAGAGAGTAAATGTTCAGGCGTTGGCCGATCCAAAGGCTTGAGGAGTGTGTTAAATGAGGTAGAGGTGGGGGCCTTTTATAAGAGGAGAGGAGGGGCACTTTTGGAAAGTAAAGAAATATTACTTTATTTGAAACTGTGTTTCGGTTTCAAAAGGTCCCACATTGATATAATTCGTGTATAAGGTGATAAGGTTTCTAACTCTACTCATCCAATAAGTTTTGGACATTTTTAGTTCATATATTTTACATTATCTTTCCATTTTATTTAAATCATCAAATAATGATGTCATCGCTGCATCATTATTATGTCATAAATAATTTAATTTATTTAATGTCTAAAAATTATAAAAAAAATACTATGATGTATGAAATCTTTTTAGCTTTCCAATGACTATTTATAATAAAAAATATGACTTTTATTACCCCACTTAAATTTTTTTTTAGTAAAACATATCATGTTTGTGTCATTTTTAATTTTAACATTAAATAAAAAGTTATTTATGTCATTTCCCAACCAAAATGTCTCCATGGGGTCCCCAAGTTGACCCATGGCTTGTCTTGGTCGGTCATGAAACAAAAAATAAGGTTGGGACATGTGTCTAGGTCATTTCATATTATTAAAGCATTATTTATACCTTAAACTATACTAATTACCACTAATCGCGATTAAAAACTTAATAAATTACTATTCACCAAAAAAGTATTTTTATCCCATTGAACCACATTTTACTTCTTAATGACAACAATTTATGTCTGATTTTTGAAATTCAAAACACATAAGTGATAAAATTTCATTTAAACGAAAAATCAGCTTTAATAAGTACCACTTAGTGGTTTCACTATTCATCAAAAATTGAAGTTTTTCAGAAAAATCCCAAAAATTCACCCTAAGCTATATTTGATATTCCGAATTCAAAAATGAAGTTCGTTTTACAAAATTCAAAACATATTAGTCACATTAATTAATTTAATAATTAATTCCCGCTGTCAGAGTGAATAGCGTGTTTTTATAAAACAATAAGTATCAAAAGATTGACACTAGTTTAAGTCTGATTTCAATGTGAAATTAATTCCAACGACCACTATTGGATTTAATGGTAAAAATATTTTCTAATTTCACTTTAAAAAAAATTCAAAATATAATCTAATCATATAAATAAATTAGATTAAAAAGAGGTTTTGCATTAAAATACAACATTTTACACTATTCATTAAAAAATGAACTTTATCGGAAAAATACCAAAAAATTACACAAAGTAAAATTTGATGTCCCGATTCTTAATTAGAGTTTTATTTGGTCCAAAAGAATGTTTAAGAGTGAAAAAAACTATATTTGATGACAGTTCTCCATTAAAAGGTGATAAGTGAACCTTTGGTGAAAACTAGGGCATATACGCCTAAAATTGAATTCTTTACGTATTTTAAGCCTTTAGATTTTATTGGATAAATGTAAAAATATTTAAGAACATATATAATCATATTTTAGTTATTTCTATCCATTCCTGCCATTACAACGGCTACATGTTAACTACCATTTAAAATAATAATATTTTATTATTAGAGTGCAACGTAAGATTCCCAAGAAACTAGTTGTTGTGTGTTGGGTACGCCATCGAGCATAGCGTCCCCTTTAAAGTAATATTAATATTTTATTCACAAATATGGATAAATATGAAAATGTCATATTCTTTATTTACCTGGGGTGTTACAGAATCAGTTCAGTATTTTAATGATACTAATATAGTTATATTATTGGGGACATAATTAATTTTAAAGTCTATAATTATGAATAAAAGGTAAATAGATGATAATAATAATGTCGAGGACTTGAATTTTCCTTAGATGTCCCCTTGGAAGTGAATTCATTATTCTATTTAATGTTCACCAGAAGATTTTTAAAGTGGTTTAGAGTTATAATAATAGAAAAATTATACAAATTCAATGATAAATTTTAAGGATAACTGATTCTTGAAGTGGTATACACTTTTTCCTTTTATTAGTGAAGGGAAGGGTAGTTATTCGATTAACCCTTACACTTTCAATGATGTAACGATACTATTAATGTTTCAAAGACCAAAAAAATGAAAATATAAGGATAGAAATTAGGTGTGGGTAAAAAATTCATATCAACAAGTCATTTATTAGATAAATTTTAGTGTTATGTAGTATTTTTGTTATAAAATTTTTTCATTTACCCAAACGTAATTTTACCTTGGTAATAAATTTTTATACCATAGAAATTAATTTAAATAAAAATAAAAATATTTTACTTCTTGGAAAATTTTAAAATTATAATTTCTAATTTTAAAATCATTTTATCAAATAAAATACCTAATTATGTGAATTGTTAATTTAAAAATAAATACAATAATTTTTTAAAAATTGATTATAGATAAATAATGTTTTATGGTTAATATATATATATATATATATATAGTGAAATTATCTTTAATTATTAATATAATGATATAAATGGAATTATTATAAAACAAATAAAGGATATGAGGCTTTCAAGGTAAGAAGAAATCGAATCTCCCTTGAAAAATAGATGATGTAATGAGAAAAAATTATATTAATGTATAATTTTAATATATTCAAAAATATTTTCCATAGATTTTATAAGTTCAAAGAATATTTTAAAATGAATAATGTTAATCATTAGAATTATATTTTATTTCAAAAAAAATTATAAATTTTTAGGTCATTCTCATATAATGGTAATGTCAAACAATTTACAAGTTTCATGATAACTGTATTTTCTGACAAAAAACCTACCTTTTCAAAAAAAATATCAAAAAAGGAAAATAAGTAAATTTTCATATAAGGAAATAAAAAAACAATTAAATTTTGTTAATTTCAAAATCATTAATTTATAATTCAATTTTTTAATAAAATCCTAAAATATAATTAATTTTTTTAATTTGGAAAATAATATTTTCAAATATTTATTATTATTATTATTATTTCATTTCATATACCATATTTGTTTTATCAAATTATTAATACCAAATTTCATTTATCATTAATATTTTTTTCTTAAAATAGAAACGTATTCATAAAAAAGTATTTTTTAAAAATATTCTTTTTTAAACAATACATGATCTCTTTAATCATGTTATTTAAAAAAACAAAATATTTCATCTTAAAATTAGCCCTTATTATCTATATACATATGATTCATAAAGATATTATAGCTATTTTTTTCTTTTTATTTTAATATATCATTTTTATAGATCATACATAAATATTTATATTTTATCTAAATATATTATAGTTTCATTTAAATTTATTGTAATGTTTTGAGAAAGCTATCGAACACAATGACTTAGTTAATGTTAATAATATAATAAAATTTATGGTTCTTATGTTCTTCCCCAAAGATGAATTAAATACTTATAATTTTATACATCAAATCATATTACTTTTTATGGGGTACTCAGAATTAATCATACACTGGTACATGTTGATAGGTTTATTTGATATATTAAATGAGATAAATCTATATTAAATATTATTATGATATTTTTTAAATAGATCAAACCCATTACTAATTTCATATAAAATTATACTAAGGTATGTTGATCTAGATTCAAAAAAAATAACTTCCCACTAATCCTGAAAATTATTTATATGATAATCATACCACTAGGGAATTTATTTAATACTGAATTTATAGTAGTTGGTGAAAACATACATGAAATATGAATCTAAAATAATTATATTGAAAAAAATATATCTGATTCATTTGTAGTAGTCACATGGTATTTAACTTATTTTAATGGTTTTTTGAGACTATCTCTCTCATTTGACCTTGGATTGGTACATTTAGTTACATAATTCCCAAATCTATTGAATCTAAGAAAATTAATTTTTGTGTCTTCTCCATTTTACATAATTTTTTTTTGTCTAATGACCTTAAAATCCACACTTATAGAATTTACCTACCCCTTTGAGGTTACTTCCCCCATGTTTATTCACACATTTTTTACTTAATGAAAATTGAATAATTTTGTCCTTCATTATATTTGTCACTTGTTCATTCATGATACTCTATATTTCTCTTCATTGGTGTGTTTGGTAATTCAATTCTATTCACATTGTGAATCATATTTCATGATAGGAGGTTTGGTATAATCATATGGTTTCCCACAGCAGTTACTATTTCAATGGGTTATTTTTCGAGGTAATCTTCACATTATCCCTTATTGCCATGGACCAATTTTTCTAGTGATTACTAAAACCAAAACGGTAATCATGAGTGAATATTATTATAAGTGAATTATCATCAATAACCATAAGAAAATTTAGCCTCAATATTTCTCAATATATAACACTAGGATGTTATCTTATAGTTTTTGAAAATATACTTGTATAAAACTCAAATAAACCTATATCTCAATCAATCAAACATATATCATTATCTTTTCAACCTAGGTTGCATTGAGATGTGTTCTCTCAATATTATTTAGCTGGTCCTCAAAATAGAGATCCAAATTTACCATTAACATTCATGAAAATTATAAACCCAGTAATCATTAGAATTTATGCTCTCAAAGTCCATCTTATCCTTCTTAAAAACCATAATCATTCCTATAATATTAATCCCAAGTATCTATATACCCTAATCATATAATCTCAAGAACATACCTTTCCAAAATCCTTTTCAAACTTTAAGGCATTAAACCACAAAAATAATATTTATTCCTCAAAATATTTACAATATCATTAACCCTAAAATGGTATTAACCTCTTGTTCATTAGGATACAGACTATTCAACATATATTATAGTCCCAAAAGTTAGTTAAAAATTTCGCAAAATATCATTAATTATCCTAAATTCCAATGGTATTGATACTAAATAATAGACATTTTCAAAAATAAATATTCCCTTTATTATATCAACATTCATTTTATAGTAAAAATAAGAGTTATCCATACCTCATTCATGTGTTGTCTGGTAGTTTTAAAGAAAATATTATCTTATCATAAATTTATTTTAAATGATGTTTTCAAAAATAAATAAATGTTCCCATAGTTTTAAATTTGAAATAGTGGATAATAATACTTATATGTATCAAATAATTCCCATAACTTTTTGAATATTCTATAATATCATTGATAAATATCAATCACTAATGAAAATATCTAGGAGTTTCAAAAAAATATCAATATCACTAACCTAGTTGAGACTAAAAAACTCATATTTTCCATCATAAAAATAATATAATCTAATTCTCATTCATTAAAGTATAATCCCTTATTTATTTATAAGACTTAGTTCTTTCAACGTATATACCTTTCTTAGCTTCATTTCAATGATCATTTTTCTACCAAATACTAAAACCAAAATGGTTATGATAATATCAAAAATATGTATCTGAATAAATAAATCTAGATATTTATTACCTTATTATTTATTTTTTTACATATAATACTTTTAGATCAGCCTATTAATCTCTTTTTTCAAACTATGGTTATCCACGGTCGTTTTTTAATTTTGTTCTCTAACCAAATTAGTTTATATTGTTATTAAATATTTAATAATGATTCATAAAGATAATGTGATTAACAAAATCATGTATCATGGGAGTGTATATATAAATGTGGAGTCTTAGTCCAAATAATCATGCATCAGAGTGATTGTTGATTCAATTCTCAACCGACCATTTTTTGGGTGATTACCCCTATGTTCATTTTTCCCACGTTTCATCCACATTAAATTATCTAGAAATGGATGTATTTCTTGAAACAATTATAGAATCACTAATTTACCAAAACATTAGGATGTTATCCAATAATTATTCTTATTACTATAGTTTTTACTAAAATTTTCTTACCCTCATACCCAAATAAAAAGTGCAGTATTTACTAAACATTAAATCATATAGTATTCCTAAGGGTTATCTATACCTTTGAAATTGTGATCAACCATAGATTATCACCACATAAGAAATACTCAACGTACATTTTAATATCTAATGATATAAAAAACATTAATTTCATACCAACTATGATTCCCCATACCCACACTCCAATATCCACTGCTCATAAACACTTAATTTACACAATTTCTTTGATTCCATCTTTAATAGCCTTGAAATAGCCTTCCATAATTACCAAATAAATAATTATTATTATAATTCCCATATTTGATTGATATTTTCTATTTTATATATTCATATAATTATAATATAATAAAAACAAATAAATCTTATTTTATTTATATGAAATGGGAAAATTACCTATTATATATAAAACTACAGTTTCCATAATGAGACATCAACATCTCCAAGAAATTATTTCTCACCTATAATCCTTATAAACATGTCCCATATAATTATTTTCTTTATAAAAAGTAGAAATGGAAACATAATTATATGTGAAATCAAATTCTCATTAAGTGAAACATATAACAATAATAGTCATGGTTTAAACATCATTATTGGAATTGTTAGAAAATATGAATCCATAATCCACTGAAAACAAGAAGAATTATATATCCATGAAAATAAATTTAAACATGTATATATATAATAATAATCTTATAATAATAGAATATATAATGGTTGATATCATAATACTTTTATCAAGGCCTTTTTCCAAAACACTTTACTTTCCATTGAGACCATAATCAATATATATTATTGAATTGGGTAGGAAAACAAAAAAATTATATCCAAGGATACCCTTACGGTTTTTCACTAAAAACATTTATAAGAATTAAAATACTTTCAATATATTTGTACCAAATAAAAATATCCAAAACAATAACAATATATAATAGTCAATTACAATCATTATATATATAACTATTAGTTTCTCTTCACCTATTATTATCACTAAGTTTAGATAATCATTATCGCTTTCAATTGAGTTCCTAAAAGATGTGTTGGTATCTTTTCTTTTTAAAAACTACATAAAAATTAGATCATATAAGATACTAGAATATATTTTCTATGAAAATTTTAAATCTATTATCTCATTTCAAGTCATTTATGGTTATGAACCATGAATATGTAATCGATGATGATAATGTTTTAGTGATTCTTAATGATTGAAAGCTGTTTTAAAAATTATTAAACTAAGTATTGATATAAAATTTCTAAATTCCAATAATAATAATTAATTATATATTTATATCATATTAAACCATTATATACATTTTAATAGTCTTCCATGAGATAAATGTATAGTACAGTTTAAGTGGATGGTTAAACTGACACATACATTCAACTACCTTTATTAGTGGATGATTATTAGATGGTTTAAATTATATTTAATTATGAAAGAACAATAGTAATATTTTATAGTCTTAATTAGTGTTATATATTATAATTTTAAACAATTGGAAAGAGGATATAATTTTTATAAAGTCATTTCTTTGAAAATAATTATTTTTTCCTCTTAGTTCTCTTGTTTTAAGGATTGAATTAAAGACACTCATTTTTTGTTCATATCATTAAAAGGTTAAATAAATTATCATAAAATTACATTAATGATATCATACAAATCATATTTATTATTTAATACCATCCTTAGATCCATCCATTGAAGTTGGTGATGGAGAAAAACTTGTCACAACAATGAAGTCCATGTCCACACAATGCCAGAAGAACAATTCTATTTTTCCAAATTGACGGTGTATATGTATTAGAAAATAAAAATAACCTTAATATTGTAAGATAAATGTATATAAATTATACTAATATCATTATATTAGTTTTACTATAATAATTGTTTTAGATAATAATTAAGAAGGAGAATAATTATATAATAATACTCATATTGGTGACTTGAATTTTCAATGGAAATGAGCGAATTACAAAAACTAATATTAACAACCTGAACTTTTATAAATGATATTGTCAATTTTTGAATAAATATATTATTTATTAAGTAATGAATTTATAAAACAACATGCACTACCTTGGGTATTTTGAATAGTTATATGGTCTATCAAATTTAAAAAGACTTGTATTCATCATAAATTTTTTTAATATATCCTTCATATAATGACCATTGTTAATATATACATTTTTATGCAGGATAAAGTTTAATTTGTATATAAAAAATAATTTATTGCCTCATCCAATTAAATCAAACCCTATGAAGCAAATTTATTAGAGCTTCTACGGGATATAACATCACTAGGCTTTTCCTTTAATCAATACCAAGCCACAATTCAACAACTAAATCATGAATTAAACGATTTATGAGATAGTTTAAAGATCACATCCAAAACAATATATGCCAAACCACCCCAATAAAATCTCACCATCACAGACCTTACATGTGGGGAATTCAATAGTGTAATAATGGTCTACGCATCTAGACCGTAATATTATGAATTTATGAATTTTATATTAATAAAAAAATTATTTTATTTATACATTTTAATATTAAATTTTAAATAATTAGATAATTAGTTTCATAAAATTATATTTTGATACAATGAAACAGAAATTTTAATTTTGGGAAAATTAATGATTCAATCATGAAACACCATTTTATTGAATTATTGGATTTTTTTTAAAAAACAATAATTTTATAAAATTTTATCATAAAATAAATTTTATTAACTGAATATGATAAAATAAATTTATGAAGCCTACAATAATTTTATAAGGGTCAGAAAACCTTTATGGACAAAAAAGCTAGTATCTTTCAATAAATGTTGAATTTTGATTAAAATATATGAATCCAAATATTTTGGGAATTATTTGGTTGAACTATGTAATAGTTTTCAAATAATAATATCAAAATTAGTCAACGATTTTTTGTTTATAATTTTTGGGGACATCACAATTTTCCAGTCCAATTTAAATATGGTATAAGTATATATTATGTATTATGACATCATAATAATGTTAATTAATTTAATATATTAAGTAAAATTAATCCAAAACCAAATATATATTTACCCTTTAAAATAATGTGTTTTTTGATTATTTTTTAGTTTTAAAAATCCTAAATGAATCCTTCAAAATTTACATTACATTTTAGTGTTTTAAATTCAATACATTTTTACAATGACTCACTTTAAAATCACTAGGGTTCTATTTTAATGATTTATGTTCGTAAGCTTGTAAAATAATGGAAACCAATCCACCTTGATTGAAATCATGGTCATCAACTATGATCTAGTTTTTGGTTATGTTTATTTTATCATATGTAGTCCAAAACATATGTTTTTAAATTAAAAAATAACTATCATTACATTAGATATATAAAGGCATCAAACCTGCCATATATCATCACTAAAAACTATTGTAGAATTAAATTAATCTGATATCCACTCTATTACTCTCCCCTTGTTTCCCCAATCTCATAATAAAATCCCACCATGATTTTGGAAACACATGCTCATGGTAAGGGATTCTCTCCTTCTCCTCTTTATTCAGGCACCTCCTTTATATTATGCCAATTTTTTTCAATTTTTTCATATTGGAGTATGATTTCACACATCCCTATTACTTCTCTTATGTTCTAAAAATGATGAGAGACATATTTTATGTTGGAGTATGATTTCACACATCCCTATATAACAAGTTCATGATCTATGTTCCAAATATCCCAAATACACTATTATTCATGACCTATTAGTATTTTTTTATATTTACCATTATGTAATAAATCATTAAATAATTTGTATTAAGACATGGGCTATGAAAATTGGTAATAGGGAAAAGTCATGTTGTTTTTGATGTTCTGTTTAAAAAACTATAGTAAAAGCCTTAGGTAACATAATAAACATTGAAAATATATCACCAAATTGTATTAAACTATATATTATGTAGTTTGAAAGAAATTAAATCCATTTTTGTAAGATATATGTGGATGTGTATCTAACCCGAATGTACATGGCGTTAATAACCTCAAAAAGGGTGCATAAATCTAGAACTGATCATTACGTGGTTCACAACAAAAGGCCTTGATCCAAAACTAGTTTGACACTACTATTGGATGTTATTTGGTAAATTCACAAGCTCTTTATGAACCACTATTAAGGAAATAATTTCAAATAATATATTTTCTTTAGAAACATATCATGAGAAAAAAGAAAAAAATACAACTTCATCAGTTATTGAATGTATATAATTTAGAGTTACCCCTTTAATGTTCATGGTTTCCTGTTGATTTTATTAAAAGCATAAAAATATACATCCTTAAATCTATTTTCTTATAGTCAAATGGTTTTAAATAGGAGAAACAGATTCAACAACCAACATGATGAGAAATGTAGTGACTTCTCAAATGAGATTCCCAACATGATAGGAGTAAGAGTCAGGAACATATTTATAATAATTTCTCTATAAACAGGTGTTTTGAATGAAATCATGAATTTGATATATTACAAAATCACCCTATGATTGATCATGTTGTAATTGATACCATTATAAGAGAAATTCCTCTAAATTTTAGTGAATCTTATGGTCCCTTAATCATAGAATAGTGGATCAACTCCATTGAGAGGATCATCTCAACCCTTCAATTCTCTATGAACGATATTTTTGTGATGGGTTTTTATCATATGAAAAGATAATTTGATCATTTGGGGATGTTGGTCAAAAATAAAAAGTTATAGGAAGATATCTAATTTATGGATTGGGAAAAATTCTAGAAAATATGTTTTGAGAAATATTATCTCTTCACTCTTTAACTGAAAATATAGATGGACTTCTTTAGCCTCAAAGAAAATGTATGATGGATCTATTGTGGAATATTAGGAAAACATCATTATAATTGGACAAAATTCCTCTTCATTTTTCATTACCACTAAAATTAAATATGATAGTTTTTTTGGGTTGTATCTAACTCTAATAAAATCCTTAGCCTTTCTGGATGTTGAAAGACATGATGAAATAATCTAATGTGATTTCATGGTAAAAATAGAGAATAGTGAATATGATGTTTTTTATGGGTTTATAAAATTGAAAAAGGATTTTCATTCTGGTGAAATGATGTATAAATCTAATGTTGGAATTAAATTACAATATACCACTTTTCCAAAGTGTGGGAAGAATAATCCATGAAATTTCTTAATAGGGATAAGAATATGATTTCTACTGGAATAATGGGAACCTTGTTAGTGATTACAGATGGAAAATTTACCAAATATTATGGAAGAAAGGTATTTGTAAGTGAACACTAATCAATAATTAATGTGATTAAATAACATGGAACATTGGTATTATACAATAAAATACTATGATACATGGTTTTTCGGAGACAAACAATTCCAAAAACCTCCATTGCAACAAGGGAGAGAATATAACTCCATAACTACTGAGGTGTATCCTCATAATGAAGAGTTGATATGTACTCTAGATACTCATTATAGAATATAAAACATAACTTTTGATCCATGTTCTACACATTATTTCATATCATTCATTTTTATAAGAACTGTTCAGACACCATTAAAAACCATTAATGTAGAGATATCAGTGAAAATGGAAAATATCGAAATTATTTCACCCCAAGTATATAACTCTTACACTATAAAAATTTTTGGGATTAAATTCCCATTAAACCTTATGATAATACCTTTAGTGTAATTTTATATAATTTTGGGTATGGGTTTAATTTCTCTATATATATAAAATAAAAATTTCTGAGAGAATAAAATCACTCTCTCTATCATTAATCGTCCTCAGATTTTATATAAGATAAAAGGGGATGATGAATCTACATTAGTATTTTCATCTCACTAATGGATATTATTTCCCTATTAATAATCATATCTAGATAAAATGTTCAAAACTAAATAAAAATTAATCCTTTATGATATTCCTATTATAATTGAATTTGTTAACGTGTTTCCTGAAAAATCATTTTGGTCTTCCCCATATCCAAGAGGTTGTATTTTCAATCAAGTTTATACTTGATGATTTACTAATATCCAAGACTCTGTATATAATGTTTGTTGTTGAACTTCATGATATGAATAATTAACTATAGTAGAATCTATAAAAAGGGTTCACACACCCATGTGCTTCCTCATTGGGTGCACTTGGCCTCTTAGTAAAGAAGAAGGATGAGTCAATATTCCTTTGAATTTTGTATCATGAGTTCAACTAGAAGATTGTAACACCCTTAGCTTCCATGATACGCTTCTCATTCAATAATGCAATAGCTTGCATTGTACGCAACTTCGACTTCTAACACACTAAGACTAATCAAAGTAGCCGTTATGAATAGTAATAACCACTTTTTAAATTTATAGAAATTTAATATCTCAAAATGGACTTCATTTTTGTATTCGTAATATCGAAATTAACCTATGTTGAATTTTTTGTAATTTTCTGAGAACTTCCAATTTTTTATGAATAGTGAAAAATACTTAAAAAAAACTTTTTTAATCAAAATAATTTATAGTGATAAATTATACTATTTAGTGGTTTTAAAGTATAATTAGAATATATTTTTACCATTTTATCCAATGGTTTTTATTAGAATTAATTTCACTTTGAAATTGGACATAAACAATTGTCAATCTTTTGATATATATTGTTTCTTAAAAACACGCTATTTGTTGTGACAGCGGGAATTAATTATAAAATTAATTAATGCAACTTATATGTTTGTAATTTTTTAAAATAGACATCATTTTTAAATTCGGAATATCAATTATAGCTTAGGGTGAAATTTTCGCATTGTTCTGAAAAACATCAATTTTTGACGAATAGTGAAACCACTAAGTGGTAGTTAAAAAACTGATTTTTCATTTAAATGAAACATTACCACTTCTATGATTTGATATTCAAAAATCAGACATAAATGGTTGTCATTAGGAAGTAAAATGTGGTTCAATGGGATTATAATAATTTTTTGGTGAATAGTAACTTTAAAGTTTAATTAATTGCAATTAAAGGTAATTAGTGAAATTTAAGGTAAAAATAGTATTATAAAAATATGGAAGGACCTTTACACTTGTCCTGCTACTATTTTATGTGTCATGTCCGACCAAGACAATCCATGTGTCAACATGGGGACCCCATGGAGCCACTTTGTTAGGAAAAGTACATAAATAACTTTTTATTTAATGTTAAAATAAAAAGGTCACAAACAAGAGTTTTTTTACTAAAACAATTTTTAAATGGGGTTCTATAAGACATATTTTAGACTATAAATATTCATTAGAAATCTAAAAAGATTTCCTACATCATGATAGTTTTTTATAATTTGTAGACATTAAATAAATTAAATTATTTATGACACCATGATGATGCAGCGATTACCTCATTAATTAGCGATTTAAATAAAATGAAAAGATAATGTAAAATCTAAGACTTACACTTGTCAAAAACCTATTGGATGAGTAGATTTAGAACCCTTATCACCATAGCCTCTAATTATATAAGTGTAGGACCTTTATAATCCGAAAAGCATTGTATAATAATGTAACATTTCATTACATTCCAAGAGTGCCCCTCCACTCTACTTATAAAAGGCCCCCACCACTACTACCTTACTCACACTTTCAAAGCCTTTTGGCTTGGCCAACCTCTTCCCAAATACTTCCCCAACTTCCCTCCCTTACTCCTAGAAGCCTCACATTGGGAAAAATTCTTCCCAAGGAAGCCTTTGGCTCAAATCAAAAGAGTTACCCGATTTTAAGGTAATGTGTTCTCTTATGTTATTTTGTATTATTTTTCTTCTCCAAACCCCTAAAATCTTTTTATTCATTTATTTTGTACCAACAACAGTATTCTAAATATACTAGGATGTTTTTATAAGAAGGATTCGAGCTACACTTATACACACCTACATCTAATGGTTAAAGAACATATTGTTTCTGTGGATGGCGAATTTCTGCCTCACGAAACAATGATTGTTCAACACTCATATAACACCTTCAAAAGTGTCCATTATGATGTCACTATATTTATATATGATATATATTATGTTTATGTTTTTCTTATTCTTCTGTATTTCTCATTTATGTCATACCTTTATGATTTCCATTATGGGTAAACGCGATATTTTCATTTTAGGAAGTGCGGACTACCGCCCCCTCAAAGTGATTTGAATCGTTAATTCCATATGTGGGATGTATAAAGGATGGATTAAATGGTATTATAAATTATATTATACTGGAAATATAATATACCTTTATATAATTATAACTTCATTCCATTAAATATGAAATGGAAATGAAAGTAGCGTTCATGCGTACGTACGGCTTACTGTCTCCATGAATGGTGCCTTTCATTTCTTACCTCTAAATGTTATGTAATATTATAAATGAATGTATATACTGGATATATATGATGTATATGATATATAAATCATGAATATAATTATGGATATAATGGATATTTTACCACATTATCAAAGTGTAATTATAAGAAGTTTATTTTTGACTCAAGTACCTAAGATCGACAAAATGACCTTTATAAACTTAAATAATTACATAATGTTCATGACATGGTAATAAGTGATATAAAAGGAATAATGAACTTGAAAAAGGTTCTTAAAAAGGTATAGATTAACTCTAGTTTATTATTCAGGAGATCAAAGAATGGTCGAGTGAATTCGGACACGAGGTAAGGGAATTTCTTAACCCAATTTCCATTCTTTGGGTTAATCTCCTACTTTCAAATTATGTGATGATATTATTATGTCCTATCTTGTATTTGTACCTTCTTTATGTGTACTTATGTTGAATACACATAATAGATCTATTTTATTTTAAAAATGATCTTTATAAGGACTTCGTCTCAATCTCCTTCCATTGTGGCATATTTTGTTTTATACACAATTTTCTTTTATACGATGTATAAACCCCTTTGACTTTTACAAATATTAAAAAGGTTTTCTTTTATAATTATGTGATTGTTAAATGATTTAAAAAAAGAGATATTTCTCTCAAATATATGAAAATCCAGTGCAAATGTATACGTATTTAACGCAAGCTTAAAAATGTTTTCAGAAAACCTGACTCTCGAGTGTGGTAGACAGGAAGGGATTGGGCGTAGATCCATCATGGCCTGTAATTAGTCGAGCAGTCTCAGAATTAGTTATTTTGATTACATAAGCTTGCATAATGTTTTCAGAAAAGACACTGGAGTATATCTGAGAAATTTTAAACGTAAGTATCTTCTAAAAAAATTGCATCGGTAGGTCTCATGAGACAAACTAGTGTCTTGGCACGAGCCCTTGACAAAATCTTATTTGTGGTCTTGGCACGAGGCCTTGGCTACGTGGTTATGATAGTCGTGAATTATGCATTCCATAATTATGAAAGTGGTTATTGATATTTCATGTGATTATTCGACTAGTAGAATATCCATGTGAGTAAGTAAATGGAATTATTTCATTTTACTTTTGCCATATTATGCTAAAGTTCAAGTTTAAAAGGCTTTTGTTTTAGTTGTACATTGCCTTAAATGTTAATGTTTATTTATGAAAGCTTCCGCTATATTGTTATCCTTACTGAGCATCTGAGCTCACCCCTTTCAATGTTTTAATTTTTCCAGGATGTGAAGAAGTATATTATGAATGACCTGCAGGGATAATATAAGGGGATATGAAGAGAAGATGTTGTAGTTTTGTTTTAATTTATGATGTAATGTAAGACTTATGAATGTATCTAGTTTTTCCAAGGCTACTAAACTAATCGGTCTTTCGAGACTTGATCTTTTGTGATCATTCCAATGTTACGAAGTAATGAACCGACTCTGGGTAGCTGGGGTCGGGGCGTTACTGTTGGTATCAGGGGTAGTTTAGTACTAACCTTGGAAGCTAGATTTAGATTTACTCTGATTAGAGCACATAGCCCAAAGATAGACTTTGAGGATTAGTATAGAATAACTTCCTAGAATTTTGGTATTATAGAGATTTTGTGAGTTTTCCGAGCAATACATCTCTATCTGGATACGAGAAGGTAGAGGTGGCTCTGGCACAGATGTACCTAGGGGTAAAACCCGAAAACACCGCTTTGAGCTAGACTCGAACGGGAACAGGTGCACGACAACGGGCCTTGCTGCACTCTTGGTTACGACACTCCCGGGGGATATGCTTAGGATAATTCTTATTTTTTTTACAAACCACTATGAAGGGTTATGAGTATATACTTTCTCAAAGAAAACTTTTTTTATGATTATGTATTATATCCATAAATAGTTCAATTAGTGTTAAGTGTTTTACAAGTACAGAATTATGTATTTTGATTCCTAAACTAATCTAGTTTATGCCATTGTTTAGAAATGGTGCCTAGTGTAAGGAATGGAAATCATATCAATGCACGCACTCCGTGTAGGGATTGCCCTCCTGCTCAAGATAATTATTGTGGAGCTGGAGATACAACTGGGGCTGATCAACTTATTACCATACTGGGACATCTCACTCAGGTTATGAATAATAACCTTACTCGTATGGAGCACCCTGATCTGCAACATGGAGGATCAATGTTAGACTGCTTCATGAGGCAAAAACCACGAACATTTAATGGGGGTACAAATCCATTAGTATCTGAGCAATGGATAAACTTCTTAGAGAAAATATTCCACGCCTTGGGGAGTAGCGAAAGGGAGAAGGTTGTCATGGAAGTCTACCGCCTCACTAGAGATGCCGATCAATGGTGGTCGTTGATTCAAAACACAAAGGAAGATGACGAAGTATCAAATATGGAATGGAGGGAGTTCAAAGATCTTTTTCTAGAAAAATACTATCCTCGCGACCATTGAGAAGATATGGAAAGACAATTTCTGAGTCTGAGGCAGAAGGAGGATAAGAATGTCGCAAAGTATGAGGCCAAATTTACAAGGTTAGCGAGGTATGCTGCAGATTATATACGTAACCCAAGAAGTAAGATTGATCGTTTCGTTGATGGGTTAAAACCATTTCTCTGTCGAGATTTAGTATCACAATCCTTCTCACCGTACGAAGATATTGTCTCGTGTGCTATCAAGACAGAAAAGGAATTCTCTAAGTCTTATGACAACAAAGTAAAGCAAGAGAAGAAGATAAAGGTGGAAAAAGAGTCAGATAAAGGGAAAAAGGGAAATAAGGATTTTCCATTATGTGATAATTGTGGGAAGAATCACCCTGGAACTTGCCTAAAAGGAATGGGAGTTTGTTATAAATGTGGATAAAAAGGTCACCAGGCTCGTGATTGCAAGGGAAAGAAATAGGCTATCAATGTTGAATGCTACAATTGTAGTGAAATGGGGTATTATGAAAATGAATGTCCTAAGAATCAGGGAAACTTACCTCAGAAAAGGCCAAGGGATCAAGGACAATATTATGCTGTTACTACAGTTGAAGTGGAATAATTAATTTATTGGTGCTTTTGGACTCAAGGATTATATTATGGTTATAATAATAATGTGATATTTATAAGGATTGTACTACAGTACTTGTTTTTTCATTAAGGTTTTAATATGATGAAGGTAATAATATTTTTAGTATGTGACAATAAGAGAAACTTTACTTTGTTTGGGGAATCTGATGTTATAATTGATTTTGGAATTTAGAGACCTTTTAGAAAAAGTCTAGACAGAGGTATTTTGGATAACTATATAGGTTGGAATGGATTAAGTTGAACCTTGGATAGTATTGTTTAAGGTTAAAACATTTATGAAGATTATTTTTGGAATATTATAATACTATAGTTTTTGGAAAAGAACAACCTACAGGGTGGGGCATAACCCATCGCGTCGGACAAAGCTGCAGGAATCGAACCCACAACCATAGTGCGACAGGCCTTTATTACCTACCACTAGCTTATAGGAAGTCCCTGTTTATTAAAAAATAGTTTTCCTAATCTAAATGGTATGTGTTAATATTTGGAACCTTATACAATTAGGATAAATAGAATATTTTTTGTTCTATTACCTTTTGGAGTGAAAGATGGGTTTGTGGTAAAAATTTATTAAAGAATGAAAGTCTACATGACAGGTAAGTATATTTCCTTACGTCCTTAGTAAATCTCTTAAATAAATTCCTCAACATTATGAAGGGTAACTTAAAACAAAAATGTTGTTGGTTAACTTTTCCAACTGGGGATTCAATGACCGTTTAACCAATGACAAGTTTGTGATTTTCTTATGGTTAACTTTCTCCTAATCCTGTTTTCTACAACTCTCCATCAGACCTTGATGGTTTGTTTCTCCTCCATATCCATATTTTCATATAAACCTAGTATGGGCTATCTTGGGTGACCTTTGTACTTCTCTTTCTTTCTTTTAATGTTATATTCTTATTAACCCTATTTCCGATGTTGGTTTTCCACAAATGTATTTTCTATTTTCAACCTTTTATTTTCAAAGAAAAATTTCAAATTGCGAGGATACAATTTATTGAAGGAGGGGAGAATGTTACACCCCAAGCTTCCATGATACGCTTCTCGTTCAATAATGCAATAGCTTGCATTGTACGCAACTTCGAGTTCTAACACACTACGACTAATCAAAGTAGTCGTTATGAATAGTAATAACCACATTTTAAATTTATAGAAATTTTATATTTCAAAATGGACTTCATTTTTGTATTCGTAATATCGAAATTAGCCTATGTTGAATTTTTTTTAATTTTCTGAGAACTTCCAATTTTTTATGAATAGTGAAAAATACTTAAAAACAACTTTTTTAATCAAAATAATTTATAGTGATAAATTATACTATTGAGTGGTTTTAAGGTATAATTAGAATATATTTTTACCATTTTATCCAATGGTTTTCATTATAATAAATTTCACTTTGAAATTGGACATAAACAATTGTCAATCTTTTGATATATATTATTTCTTCAAAACACGCTATTTGTTGTGACAGTGGGAATTAATTATAAAATTAATTAATGAAACTTATATGTTTGGAATTTTTTAAAATAGAAATCATTTTTGAATTCGTAATATCAATTATATCTTAGGGTGAAATTTTGGCATTGTTCGGAAAAACTTCAATTTTTGATGAATAGTGAAACCACTAAGTGGTAGTTAAAAAACTGATTTTTCGTTTAAATGAAACAATACCACTTCTGTGATTTGATTTTCAAAAATCATACATACATGGTTGTCATTAGAAATTAAAATGTGGTTTAATGGTATTAAAATAATTTTTTGGTGAATAGTAACTTTTAAGTTTAATTAATCGCGATTAAAGGTAATTATTGATATTTAAGGTAAAAATAGTATTATAAAAATATGGAATGACCTTTACACTTGTCCTACCACTATTGGATGTGTCATTTCCGACCAATATAATCCATGTGTCAACTTGGGGACCCCATGGAGCCACTTTGGTAGGAAAAGGACATAAATAACTTTTTATTTAATGTTAAATTAAAAAGGTCACAAACAAGAGTTGTTTTACAAAAAAAAATTAAATGGGGTATTACAAGCCATATTTTAGACTATAAATATTCATTATAAAGATAAAAAGATTTCCTACATCATGATATTTTTTTTATAATTTTTAGACATTAAATAAATTAAATTATTTATGACACCATGATGATGCAGCGATTACCTCATTAATTAACGATTTAAATAAAATGAATAGATAATGTAAAATCTAAGACATAAACTTGTCAAAAACCTATTGGATGAGTATATTTATAACCCTTATCACCATATCCTCGAATTATATAAGTGTGGGACCTTCAGAATCCGAGAATCATTGTATAATAAAGTAACATTTCATTACTTTCCAAGAGTGCCCCTCCTCTCCACTTATAAAAGGCACCCACCACTAGCACCTTACTCACACTTTCAAAGCCTTTTGGCTCGGCCAACCTCTGCCCAAATACTCCCCCAAATTCCCTTCCTTACTCCTAGAAACCTCACTTTGGGCAGAATTCTTCCCAAGGAAGCCTTTGTCTCAAATCAAAAGAGTTACCTGATTTTAAGGTAATGTCTTCTCTTCTGTTATTTTGTTTTATTTCTCTTCTCCAACCCCCTAAACTCTTTTTATTCATTTATTTTGTAACAACACCAGTATCCTCAATATACTATAATGTCTTTATAAGATGTATTAGAGCTACACTTACACACACCTACATCTAATGGTTAAAGAACATACTGTTTCTGTGGATGGCGAATTTCTGCCTCACGAAACAATGATTGTTCAACACTCATATAACACCTTCAAATGTGTCCATTAAGATGTCACTATATTTATATATGATATATATTATGTTTATGTTTTTCTTATTCTTCTTTATTTCTCATTTATGTCATTCATTATTGATTTCCATTATGGGTAAACGTGATATTTTCATTTTAGGAAGTGCGGACTACCGCCCCCTCAAAGTGATTTGAATCGTTAATGCCATATGTGGGATGTATAAAGGATGGAGTAAATGGTATTATACATTATATTATACTTGAATTATAATATACCTTTATATAATTATAACTTCATTCCATTAAATATGAAATGGAAATGAAAGTAGCGTTCATGCGTACGTACGGCTTACCGTCTCCATGAACGGTGCCTTTCATTTCTTACCTCTAAATGTTATGTAATATTATAAATGAATGTATATAATGGATATATATGATGTATATGATATATAAATCATGAATATAATTATGGATATAATGTATATTTTTTCACATGAACAAATTGTAATTATAAGAAGTTTATTTTTGACTCAAGTACTTAAGATCGACAAAAAGACCGTTATAAACTTAAATAATTACATAATGTTCATGACATGGTAATAAGTGATATAAAAGGAATAATGAACTTGAAAAATGTTCTTAAGAAGGTATAGATTAACTCTAGTTTATTATTCAGGAGATCAAAGAACGGTCGAGTGAATTCAGACACGAGGTAAGGGAATTTATTAACCCAATTTCCATTCTTTGGGTTAATCTCCTACTTTCAAATTATGTCATGATATTATTATGTCCTCTATTTTATTTGTACTTTCTTTATGTGTAATTATATTGAATACACATAATAGATCTATTTTATTTTAAAAATGATCTTTTTAAGGACTTTGTCTCAATATCCTTCCATTGAGGCATATTTTGTTTTATACACAATTTTCTTTTATACGGTGTATAAACCCCTTTGACTTTTACATTAATTAAAAAGGTTTTCTTTTATAATTATGTAATTTTTAAATTATTTAAAAAAAGAGATATTTCTCTCAAATATATGCAAATACAGTGAAAATGTATACGTATTTAACGTGAGCTTAAAAATGTTTTCAGAAAACCCGACTCTCGAGTGTGGTAGACAGGAAGGGATTGGGCGTGGACCCATCATGGACTGTAATTAGTTGAGCAGTCTCAGAATTAGTTATTTTGATTACAGAAGCCTGCATAATGTTTTCAGAAAAAACACTGGAGTATATTTGAGCAATTTTAAACATAACTATCTTCTAAAAAATTTCATCGGCAGGTCTCATGAGATAAACTAGTGTCTTGGCACGAGGCCTTGATAAAATCTTATTTGTGGTCTTGGCACGAGGCCTTGGCTACGTGGTTATGATAGTATGGAATTATGCATTCCATCATTATGAACGTGGTTATTGATATTTCATGTGATTATTTGACTAGTAGAATATCCATGTGAGTAAGTAAATGGAATTATTTCATTTTACTTTTGCCATATTATGCTAAAGTTCAAGTTTAAAAGGATTTTTTTTAGTTATACATTTCCTTAAATGTAAATGTTTATTTCTGAAAGCTTCCTCTATATTGTTATCCTTACTGAGCATCTGAGCTCACCCTTTTCAATGTTTTAATTTTTCCAGGATGTGAAGATATATATTATGAATGACCTAAAGGGATAATATAAGGGGATATGAAGAGAACATGTTGTAGTTTTGTTTTAATTTATGATGTAATGTAAGACTTATGAATGTATCTAGTGTTTCCAAGGCTACTAAACTAATCGGTCTTTCGAGACTTGATCTTTTGTGATCATGCCAATGTTACGAAGTAATGCACCGACTCTGGGTAGCTGGGGTCGGGGTGTTACAAAGATGATAAAGAACAAGTATCCTCTTTCAAAGATTGATAAAATGTTTGATTAACTATATGGATCCCATTATTTCTATAAGGTTCATATTTATTTGGAATGCTATCATATAAAGGTTAAGAATGGGGATACCCCCAAGGATTCCTTTAATATTAGGTATATAAATAATGAGTAAATAAAAAGGCCTTTTAGGAACCATAAGGCTCCAAAAATATTCAGGGTTGTAATGCATAGAGTCTTTAGGTATTAGCACTACATATTTGTGGATGTATTTATTGAATTTACTCTTACATACTCCAAAATAATTGTGGAACATGATGAGAATTTGAAAAATATATACTGAACTCTTTATGAAAGAAAAGTTTTTTGAAAATAAAAGTAAATTTGATTGTTTTTGGAGAAGGTAAATTTTTGGTACATGTTATCACCATTAATGGGATATATTTGGATCCTTCAAAATAGTGGTAATTTAAGAATGTCTAAGGCCAATATCTGTGATAGAAATTTGATGTTTCCTTGGATTATCTATGTACTATTATTAATTTTGCAGAAAAATCTCACATTTTTCATGATTTTTAACCAACTTTATATGGAATGGATTCCTGTTGATTTATAATAATGAGTGCAACGATTTTTAAAAATATACAATATTGTGGATAATAATTACATTTTTGATCACCTTACTAATCATTCTATAAGGATTTGTGACCTACAGTGATGCATCCAAAAATGTTTTTGGTTATATATTCATGAAATAAAACAAAGTAATTGCCTATGCCTCCCCCAAAATAAATATCCATGATAAAAAATAAGAAAACTCATTAAATAAAATTAACTGTGGTGATCATCATATTGATTATTTAGTGGAATTACCACCTTGGGATGATGTTTGACATATATACTTATCATAAAAGACTCAAGTATATATTCACACCAAATGATATTAATATGATCCAACTAAGGTTTTCATAGAAGATCATGTATTTTTATTCTTCAGTCCATTAAAATCTTGGTATTTAAAGCAATGTGATAGATTTTATATGTACTAAGAACTTATCAACCCATTCCATGATGAGGATTTAAGGGATCCAAATTTCTTAAGAATGAAAATGATGGATATGAGAATAATGATGTGGTATTAATCTTAACTTTCTAAAATTAATTCTCTACTGTATATTATTGAGAGTATCTATGAGGCTTATAAAGATTATGTGGTGCTACAGAAAAAGGTAGTGAATATTCTGGAGTTCAACTTTACATAAGATGGAATTATTAAGTTTGGAGCCTTGATATGTGTCCCATGAAAACTAGAACTAATGTGTAATATTTTTTATGATTTCCATACCTCATCCTTCTCAATTCATCTATAAATAACTATGATATATATATATTTTTAGAAAAATTTATTGTCTGATCACATGAAGAAGGAGGTTTTGGAGTTTGTGTCTCAATGCATGGTATGCAAACAAGTCAAGGAGGAGCGATAAAAGTCTATGAGTATGATGATTCCATTTCCAATACTAGTATATAAATGTTAAAACCTAACCCCGAATTACATTATAGGAATCCCCATGGAAAATAAAGTAAATAATTCCATCTGTTTGGTAGTCAACCACCTTACTAAATCAGTATATTTCATTGTAATTAAAAAATATTTATCTTTTTACCATCTTGATAAGATATGAAAAGGGGGTGTGGTAAGATATCATGGAGTTCCACACCCTATTATATTTAATCAAGATATATGGTTTTCCATGTTGTTTTGGAGATTCCTTTAGTAATAATTGGATAATGAATATATCTTCATCACTACATATCACCCTAAAATGGATGGTCATTTAGAACAAACCATTAAAACTAGATAAGACATGTTCAGAACATGTTTGATGGATTTAAAAGTATATTGGGATCAACACCTTTTCATTATGGTGTTCTCATATAACAATAGTTACTTTTCTAGCATTAAAATGGAACCTAATGAGACTCTTCATGGGAAGAGGTGTTAGACTCTGACATTCTCGGATGATGTTAGGGAGTGGAATATGATGGTTCATGATCTTAACAAAGAGATGACATAGACGGTTAAAACCATTCAGTGTCATATGAAATACACAAAATGTTGATAGAAACGTTATGCTGAGAATAATTAGCCTGATCTTCTGATTGAATTTGGAGTTAATTTTTTTACATAATATATATCAATGTAAGAAATTAATTAGGTATAATAATAAGGGAAGGTTTTTTCCAAGATAAATTTTCCCTTTTGAGATCCTTGATTTCATCAGAGCGGTGGCCTATCATCTAGCACTCCCACATAATATATCTCAAGTACATGGTGTGTTTAATGTATCCCTCTTGAGGAAGTACATGCCAGAAACCTCACCTATACTAAATCAACAAGCGTTGGAATTTTAAAATGATATTTCATATGAGGGGTATCTTGTGAAGATCTTATATCATAGGGACAATGTACTAAGGGACAAGACAACTCACTTGGTCAAAATGTCATGGAAAAACCAAAATGTTCAAAAAGGAAAATGGGAACTAGAAGAGCTGCTGAAACAAAAGAACACTCATCTATTATAGTGTATGAAATTGAAATTTGGATATTAGATTTTCTAAAATGGAGAATAATGTAATGATGTAAACTCGAAAATATTAAATTCCATGTTTTTAGTTAAATAAAATCATTAATAAGTAATGAATTTGTAGAAAAAAACATTAACTAAAATGAATATTTTGAAAAATTATATGATATGTAAAATTTAAGATATCTTTATAAGTTATATACATTTTAAATATATCCATTTTACAATGAAAATTAATATTGTTATATTTAGGGTTACGAGAATGTCTAATCAATAAATCAAAAGAAACGATGGCCTCATCCAACAGAATCATACCCTATGACATTAATTTATCAGATCTTTTGTGGTAGATAACATCATTGGTATTTTCAATTAATCAAGATAATGTCTCTATTAAACAAATAACTAATTAATGGAACCATTTATAGCAAAATTTCAAGCTCAACTAGGTCATGAACCAAACCATCTATATTGAACCACCATAAGAAAATCTCACTGTATCACCCCTTACCATTAGTGATTTCACTAATATAATAAAGGGTTGTGTATCTAGACCCCAATAGTATAAATTTTTTCATTTTATTTTAATGCAAAAATTATTATATTACTCCCTTTTAATTATTACTTTTTATATTATTAGATAATGAGAATTACAAAAATTATAATATGATAAGATTAAACACAAATTGTATTTCAGGTAAATTTAAAGTTTCAATCAAGACACTCTATATTAATTAATTGAGTTTTTATTGAAATAAATTATATTTAATTAAAATATAATAATTAAATAATATTAATTAAAAATAAATGATAATATAATTTATTTAAGTCAAAAACAAAATTATTAGGTTCAAAATTTTGTTATTGTCAAAAAAGCTAGTATTTTTTTAAAAAATGGATTTTTACATAATAGTATAGATTAATATACTTAAAATGATTTTGGATAAAATATATATTATTTTTGAAATAATCACATCATAATTATCCAATTGTTTATTTTTCATTATATTCAAAGACAATCAATTTTTTGGGTTAAAATTAAATAACACACACACATATATATATATTGCATATATCGTGACATCATAATGACTCAAAAGTTAGATAATGTATTCTATAAAATCTATCCAAAACGATATATATATTTCCCATCTAAAATAAGTTTTTTTGGAGTTTATTTAGTTAATTTTATAAATCATTAATTAATCCTCCAAAATCTATATTAGATTTTAAGGTTTTAAAATATTTTCTTTGTAAACATGACTCACTTACACATAAACATGAGTATTATTTTAATTATCTCCATAATTAAGAATTTAAAATTATTAATTCCATTCCATATGGGTATAAATCATTCAAAAAAAATTCATGTTTTGTGTATTGAAATACTTTATAATATATAGTACAAAATTTAATTTTGAAAATTAATAAAAAAACTCTCCTATATTTTGATATATAAACCTAAAAAACCTCCCAAAAATTACCATTAAAAACACTTCAATCACAATATTACCCTTCCCATACCTCTCTAGATCCATAACAATGTGTTCCCAGCTCTTAGGAAGCACCTCTCAAGATTTGGGAAATACCCTCTCAAGGTATTGGATTCTCACCTTCTCTTTTTTATTCAAGAACCTCATTTATTTTATAATCCTTTTACTATTTTCACATAGGTATATAAAAACACACTACCCTATTTCTTAATTATTACATAAAATTGATAAGTCATCCATTTTACTCAAATAAAAACCTCCCTTGAAAATTTATGTACCCCTGTTCTACTGTCAAAATTATCATTTGATTTTTTTCTTGCTAAAAATTTCTATTGTGAATATCCATCATTATTTCTACTAAAGATTATTATAATATATGTAAATTACATTAATTTATTGGTTAAATCCATGTACACTACCAAAAATACTTTATTATGGGATTAAAATTGATGAAATGCATCTTTATATTGTATGATTAATGCATGTACATGATATGAAAATGATGGGTGTTCCCAGATAACACTCCAATGCAATGGATAATGATTTAGTCTCATGATAAGCCATGAATGGAATTAAGGAGTAAAACTAATATATTATGGGACTATTTCCACTAGTATAGTATGTCTTTTGGTTATCTTTGACCTATGATTCTAATGTTATGTTTAATGTTGTTTCCACATTCTCATGATCCCTTAAGGCTGTCATGTTATATCATGCCTTGTTATTAAATATCAGGAATCTCACCCATATTATATTACCTATATATTCATATTGAGTCACATGTACATCATTAACTTATGCAATTATTTTTTACCCCCTAACTAGGATTTATTGCTGACCACATTCTTACATATGCACGTAGGTTATCCTGTACAATTTTGAAAGTGAAATAGAATTTTTGGATCATATTAAATAAAGTTTCAATAATTGTGTCTTATCCATGTATAATGTATATTTTTAGTGTACCAAATTTCTCAAATACTCTCTAATTCATTATATTTTTGGGTTTTTCTAGTTTTTACCTTATGTAATAAATAATGAAATAATGTTAATTAATGAAAGGGTTGTTATACTAATGCTGACGAGAAGCATTTTCAAATAAAAAAGGGATATAAGTAGGGATAAATGAAAGAGTCTCAAGGATACATTAAAAGTGTATGTGATTCTTAAAGGGGTGTAGATATCACCCATTTATAAGTCATGGTAATATAAGTTTCAGGGGAAACACTTATACATTCAACAATATAGGGTTTCTATTCAAGTTTAAAGGATAAAAAATGAACTAAACTAGAGTGGAAAATGAGTGTGGGTAGAAACTCACCTCAAAAACTCCTTTTACGTAAATTTTTTAATGTTTTATAAAAAATTCAAACTTTTTCCTTTTACAAAAAGTTTCTTTTACATTGGTAATTATTTTTTAAACCTAAATAATTGTAAGAACCTGAATTTTTTGAACGGGTCAATACCCCAACCATGTTTGAATTTTTGACTTGTTTCTGAGAAAAATAAGAAAACCTAGATGTTCTAGAAATTTCTAGATTACACTCCAAGTACCTTCAGTACACGCCATGTACTTTCAACCATTTTTCAAGGCCACACATGATGTAAGACCCCACGATTTTATGGAAAATATTCTTTTTAATTTTATTTATGTCTTGTGTTGTGTGCTACACCAAAAAGAGCTTGCACTACATGCATCCCAGAATTGGCTTGCATTACACGCAATCGCGACTTTCCTCGATAGCTTGCATCGTACGCAATACCGAGTTTCACTAAACAACGATATGCTATTAAAATATTATTAAAACTAGCCATTATGAATAGTAATAACCACTTTTTGAAATTTTGTAAATTTTATCTTTCAAAATGGACTTCATTTTTGGATTTGAAATATCAAAATTATCCTAGGGTGAATTTTTGGTATTTTTCTGAAAACTTTCAATATTTGATAAATAGTGAAAACACTGGGTTACTATTTATAAACCCACTTTCTATTTAAATAATTATTTATTTTATTTAAATTTATTTTAGGTCAAAATTGATTCATAATACATATATAAGTTCAATGTAATTAATTGGAGTCATTTTATAATAATTTTAGATATATAAAAATTTTGTTGAACTTTTCACCGTATTTTACCCACCTCATAAGAGAATTTGGAAATTCACATAAAACATAATTTTACCGCTTCTATGAGTGGAATTTTGAAAATATGAGAAACGCAGTTAATATCAAGGACTAAAATTTGGTTCAATGAGATGAAAATATTTTTTGGTGAATAGTAACTTTTTTACTTTTATTTACCACGGTTAAAAGTAAATTGGGTAATTAAGGGTAAAAATGATATTATTATTACCCTAACACATGTCCTAATTATATTGGATAAGTGTAATTCGACCAAAAACAACCTTAATAATAAAATATGGCCATTTAGGTCCACTTGGATTAGATTAGGACATTTAATATTATTTTATTTAAATAATAGTTAAAAAAGTTAAAATCAATGTTTAATGAATAAAACATTTTAAATATAGGGTTATACATTAGATAAATTCGACTATAAATATTAATTATAAAGGTAAAACTATTTCCAACATAATGGTATTTTATTTATAATTTTTAGACATTAAATAATTTATTTTATTTATGAAACAATGATGATGCAGTAATTATCGTATTAATGAAATATTGACATAATTGATGTTATAAATACCAAAATAAATGTAATATGAGACTTTTTATTAATTAAAATAATTATGTAGGTTACTATGACATGTTAGTATGATTTAATTAACTTTTTTGGAACTAATCATTCTGTTTTTATTTTCACAAAAATCAATTGCGAAATAGTGTCAAAATTGACATAAAATAGTTTTTAAAACAAATATTATATTATTAATTGTTGATTAATTCCTAAAAATCTATGGTTCGGTCAAATGACTTAGATAAGGTTATATATATTAATAATAAAAATCTTGGGGTTCTTTTGGCTTGTTATAGTAAGTTTATTAACCTTATATTATAAGAAAACAAGAAGACACGGTAAAAGTAAAATTATTTAACTTTAAGTTAAATCTAAAGGATAAGGTTAAAATAGAAACCTAAACTTGTCTAAATTCTATTTTGTGAGAGGATTTATACCCATAACCACCTTATCTTATAAATAAATCAATTTTTAGCTATTGTAAAACGAATATGACTTTATTATAAAATAATATTTTAAGTTTTTCCAAAGGTGCCCCTCTCCTCCCTTATAAAAAGGGCACCACTTCCCTCTTCTCTTCACACCCTTTTGAGCCTTGAAGCTCGGCCACCCACATTCCATTTATCTTCTAAACTTCTCTATAAACATTTTGGAAGTTCCGGTCTTCTCAAATTAACATCTCTACTTCCATAAGAGGAAGCTTAAATGAGGTGCATCGAAGAATTGGTAATCTCTTCTTCCGATTTTCTCAAGTTTCTTTCTTCTTCTACTTATTATTCTTTATTTTTCTCATTATAAAGTAATAAAATCAGTATTACTTATATACTGATATGTTATTATAAATATGAAACAATCCTATTTCACCTTCTATCCATCCTACGAAAAATGAAATCACCGCAAGTGCGTACGTACGGAATACCGTCTCCACGCCGTTGTGTAATCTGTTTTCGACCACAACATTACATGGATGGGTAAAATGGTGTAAATAAATAACTATATATGATTATTTTAAAGTGATATTGATTATAAAATATTATACATACTCTTCAATATAATTCCACGATCATGGGAATGATATCATCGCCCGTGCGTACGTACGGACTACCATCTCCACGATGCGATGAGATTCATTCTACATGTTAACCATTAAAGAATGGTTATAAAGTTTATATAATGAATAACAATAAAATATATGACATAATAAAGCTATTGGATTCATGTATATATATATATTTTATCTAAAAACTTCCATTCAAGTCAATAAGGAAAGGAAAACAGCGTTCCTGCGTACGTACGGCCTACCATCTCCATGAACGGTGTGTTTCATTTCATTTATCTATCTATTATATATATATAATGAATATATATGATATATAAATCATGTTTTACATTATGGAATTAATTAAATCATGATATAAGTAATAATAATATCAAGAACAACATGTCCAAACACATACAATAAATGAAACAATTTTACCCAAAATGCCACTTTAACATGGAGTTGACAAATGAACAGGTAATATAGATACCTAAGTGAACCATTTATGATATAATAAAAACTAATATGATTCATTAATAAATCAATGACATTATTTAAATAATTATACCGTAGGTTCAGATACATACGAAGCATATCAGACATAAGGTAAGGGATAATTATTCCAATCTCATTCTTATCCGAGATTGTTTATTCGTAAGTATTTACTGGGGTTATGTATATTATCCATGTCCATATGTTATCAAAATGTTTTCATAAAATGTTTACTTTTCATCCATGTATTTTTAAATACATGCTTACCCTTTTTCTACTTTTACCACATCGTTTGGAAGGAATCTTTCTTTTATTTACCATGCGAGGTACTTTTTGACTTTTCCGACCAAAGTATGGGAAGAATGTTATTTTTAACTTATACAGCATGAACGGATTTTTACGGTTTCATAATGCCTCATTTTCATGAATCTTACTCTACAATATTTTATTACTATTTTCAAATAAATACTTTTTTTTAAAATTGCATGGAATTTTCTGAAAATAAAATGATTTTGAAGAAAAAGGATATTTTCCTCAAGAATTCATTTCAAGTGTTTTATCAAAACAATTTTCCATCTATGATGACATTATTTCATATGTGTATGTTTCAAGTATAATGTCTCTATGATTTGAAAGGTTTCACTTTTCTTATGATGAAACAATATCCATTTGTTTTATATGGATTATGTTATTATGGGATGATGTTTATGAACCCCATTTTTATCCATTGGGTTATGATGAATGATTTATGTTTATATTGTGGAACAAGTAAGAATGATTTCTTTATGAGATGGGTGGGACCTATATCTCCCTCCAATGCATTGGGTAAAGATTTATATCTCATTAGATAGACATGTCTGGAACAGTAAGTTAATCTGGTTCAGTGTTACAGGACTGGAACGATGAGTGAACTCGATTCAGAATGATACTTTGTCCACTGAGATGGTCTTGGAAGCAATGCCTTGGCTACTATGGAAATCATAACATGTGCTTAATGGATTCCCCAATTACATGTTTTATTACCATGCTAGTTAATCCTGACTAATGTTCTTTTATGATCTATGCTTTATGTACATCCAAGATTTATGGCATTGCTCATAATTTTGATGTTTAGATTTTATGTTCAAGTTTTTTCATTAAAATGTTTATGGATTGTTTTATGTTCTTTATACGTACCCTTACTGAGCATTTGAGCTCACCCTTTATATGTTTTCTTTTCCCTAGGATTTAAATAAAGTTTTTAGGTAAGAAAACAAAGAGGGGAAGATCTTTATGGGAGATTTTGAAGATCTTTCACCATGATTAGAAGATTATTTTCCGAGTTTCCAAAGACACTAAAAGATTACGGTCCTTGTGTGTCTGTTTTCGTAATGTATTAAGTATTCCGAAAAAGTAATGAAATTTCCATGTACGTCAAGCTTTGGTTCTCTATAGTTGGTATCATAGGAAAGGTTTAGTTAACCTTTGGAAACTAGGATGCGAAAACATTAGTGAGATCCCTTGAGATATTTCTAAGGTATATCTGGAGATGTCCCTAAGGTTAAGTATAAGTATAGGTTATAATCCTAGAATTACGGTAACGATATTAGAATTAAACCTAAGATTTTAGATATTGAAGGTACTCCCCCTTTATTATGTTGTTTTCCTAGCATGATTTTTTCCTCTCACACTGTTCTTTTTGGGATTTATATGATGGTTGGAACCCGAAAGAACCGTGTTGATCAATGTAATGGAAAATGCAATGATTGTCCTCCCGATCAACCAAATGTGATGGGAGATGGAGTGCGAAATCTTATTGCTATACTCACACAAGCTATGAATCATTCTGGATTTCCAAATGATCAATGAAGGGAACAATATTCTATTGAGTCCATCATGAGGCAACGTCCACCGTCTTTCAATGGGTCTTCTGATCCACTTGTTACTGAACAATGGATCAGTACCATTGAAAAGATATTTTTCATACATTGCTGTTTAGAACATGAAAAATTCATTTTAGCTGTTTACTGTTTAGAAGGTGAAGCAGACCAGTGGTGGACTCCAATTAAGAATACATGGCCCCAAGATGAAATTGAATCCTTGGAATGGGACGAGTTCAAAAACTTTTTTTTCAGTAAGTACTTCCCTCGTATTCTTTGAAAAAAGATGAAAAAGGAGTTTCTTGAGCATAAGAAGAAGGATGACGAATCTGTTGGTATATACGAAGCGAATTTTACAAGACTTACAAGGTATGCATCTGGATTTATCATCCAGCCGGAAAGTAAAGTTGATCGATTTTTCAGTGGTTTAAAACCAAGTCTTAGAAGGTCATTAGCTATAAGAGACTTCAGTAGCTATGAAGAAATTGTGAATTGTGCTATCAAGGTAGAATTAGATGTTAGTGTAACATATACATCTCATGGTTTTTACAAGAAACAAAAGATGGAGTTCAAGGAGAAATCTCAGAATAATGGTGAAAAGAAGATGAATGTTTCTTTATGCTCAAAGTGTGGAAAGATGCATGGTGGAGATTGTCTTAAAGGGACTAGAAAATGTTTTAAGTGTGTAAAATAAGGTCATCGAGCAGCAGAGTGTCGAAGTAATGGAAAAAGGGTTGCTAATGATGTGAATATGGAAAAGACTGTAGAGAACGCACCACCCACAGTTCAATGCTTCAAGTGCAAGGAAATGGGGCATTATGCTAATCAATGCCCTAATCCAAGGGTTAATGAAGATCAATGTGACCAACCTCTTAAGGAAAAGGATAACGGGAAGTCACATGTTATCACTATTTTTGATGTTGAGTATGACAATGATGTTTTGTAATGATTAAGTGTTTATGTAATAGGATTTCAAAATAGTATCATTGAATCCCATTTATAGTATCATGGAATTTTGAAATATCTGTGTATTGGTCCATTGAGGTTTTCTATAAGAATATGGTACCGGTAACCATGAAAATTGATTCAAATATTTTGGAAATCAGATGATATGTGCATAATGATGGGATAAGGTGAAAATGAATTGTTTAATAGTATTCAGGCGCTCATGATTGATATAAGGACTAAGTGATATCATGGTTTCTGAATATAGAATTTTGAGTATTTTGGTATGTGGAAAGTGTTAACTTTTAACTGCATCCATGTTTTCACTAAGGTTCAATGGGTATTCATTTTTCATGAGAATACATGATTAAGGCCTTCGAATGTTTGGAATGTGACCCACAAGATATATCGTATGATATATGGGGGATAAATGATGGTATTCACATACTTGTTATGTGACCTCTCACGTAATCATTATCTTTACACTATGAGATTGGACAGAAGTATTTTCAATAAGCTTAAAGGTTGGAATGGATTAAGTTGGAAATCAGATAGAATTGTTTAAGGGTAGAATTTTTTCGATATTATTTATGGAATGTTATAATAATTTAGTTTTATAAAAAGGACAACCTATAGGACGGGTGACAACGCGTCGCGTCGGACAAGGCTGTGGGAATCGAACCCACAACTGAAGTGCGACATGCCTTTATCGCCTACCACTGGCCTACAGGAAGTCCCTGTTTAGTAGAAACTAGTTTTATTTTATTAAGAAGTATGATATATGAAGTATAAGTAAATTTTAGGAACCATATATGATTAATCTCATTATAGATGAACTTATGTATTTTTTATAACTTTTTCTAATCTTTTGTTTAAGACAGATGGAATGACCCATCATTCTATCACATCATCTAGTAACACTTCATGAATGATAAATTCAACTTCATTTCTTTAAGGGATGAAGTGGAAATTGTCCAAAGAATGACCAACTGTGAGACTGTACCAAAATCAAGAAAGTATTTCTTCTAATTCCAATTTCCTCAACTTTAGGAAAATGATCTTGAAAACCAAAAATGTTGTCCTAGTGACATTATATCTGATGAATCAGATGGTACCTTAGATCCTCACAAGTTTATGGCTTTGTGATTGTTGGATTTTTCATAGCCATGTTCTCTACCACTCTCAATCAGAACATGACAGTTAGATTTCTCCTCCATATCCATATTTTCAACTATTTTCTCCTATGTGGAAACCCAGTGATTAGTTAATTTGGGTAACCGTTACGTTTCATACTTTAGTTTTTAAATATTGGTTTTGTTATTCCTTTTTACGATGTGGGTTTCTATTAAAGAAACTTTCAAGTAGTAAACCAATTATAACCCCGATGAATTTCAAGGGCGAAATTCATTTTAATGGGGGTAGAATGTAACACCCCGAGATTTTATGAAAAATGTTCTTTTTATTTTTATTGATTTCTTGTGTTGTACGCTACACCAAAAGGAGCTTGCACTACACATATCCCTGACTCGGCTTGCATTACACACAATCGCGACCTTCCTCGATAGCTTGTGTCATACACAATACCGAGTTTCACTAAACAACAATATGCTATTAACATATTTTTAAAACTAGCCGATATGAATAGTAATAACCACTTTTTGAAATTCTGTAAATTTTATCATTCAAAATGGACTTCATTTTTGGATTTGGAATATCGAAATTATCCTAGGGTGAATTTTTGTTATTTTTCTGAAAACGTTCAATTTTTGTTGAATAGTGAAAACACTGGGTTAGTATTTAAAAACCAACTTTTTATTTAAATAATTATTTATTTTATTTAAATTTATTGTAGGTCAAAATAGATACATAATATCTATATAAGTTCAATGTAATTCATTGAAGTCATTTTATTATAATTTTAGATATATAAAAATTTTATTGAACTTTTCACCATCTTTTACCCACCTCCTAGGAAAATTTGGAAATTCACATAAAACTTAATTTTACTGCTTCTATGAGTGGAATTTTGAAAATCCGAGAGATATGGTTAATATCAAGGACTAAAATGTGGTTCAATGAGATGAAAATAATTTTTTGGTGAATAGTAACTTTTTACTTTTATTTACTATGGTTAAAAGTAAATAGGGTAATTAGGGGTAAAAATTATATTATTATTACCCTAACACATGTCCTAATTCTATTGGATAAGTGTAATTCGACCAAAAACAACCTTAGGAATAATATATGACAATTTAGGTCCACTTGGACCAGATTAGGACATTTAATATAATTTTATTTAAAGAATAGTTCAAATAGTTAAAATCAATGGTTAATAACTAAAACATTTTTAATATAGGGTTATACATAAGATAAATTCTACTATAAACCTTAATTAGAAAGCTAAAAAGATTTCCTACATAATGGTATTTTATTTATATTTTTTAGTCATTAAATAATTTAATTTATTTGTGACACAATGATGATGAAATAATTATCTTATTAATGAAATATTGACATAATTAATGTTATAAATACCCAAATAAATGTAATTTGAGACTTTTTATGAACTCCACAAAATATATAGGTTAATATGACATGTTAGTATTGATTTAATTAACTTTTTTTGAACAAATCATTCTGTTATGAATTTCACAAAAATGAATTACCAAATAGTGTCAAAATTGACATAAAATAGTTTTTTAAACAATTATTATATTATTAATTTTTTTCCCTAAAAATCTAAAGTTCTTCCAAATGACTTATATAAGGTTATATATGTTAATAATAAACAGCTTGGGGTTATTTTGGCTTGTTATAGTATGTCTATTAACCTTATAGTGTAAGAAAACAAGAAGACACGGTAAAAGTAAACTTATTTAACTTAATGTTAAACAAGTTTAGGTTTCTATTTTAACCTTATCATTTATATTTAACTTTAAGTTAAATAATTTTACTTTTACCATGTCTTCTTGTTTTCTTACACTATAAGGTTAATATACATACTATAAAAAGCCACATTAACTTCTAAATAAATCAATTTGGAGCTATTATAAACCGAATATGACTTTATTATAAAATAATATTTTATGTTTTTTCCAAGGTGCCCCTCTCCTCCCTTATAAAAAGGGCACCCCATCCCTCTCCTCTTCACACCCTTTTGAGCCTTGTAGCTCAGTCAACTATTGGATGAGAGTATTTCGACTCATACCCACATTAACTTCTAAATAAATCAATTTGGAGCTATTATAATCCAAATATGACTTTATTATAAAATAATATATTATGTTTTTTCAAAGGTGCCCCTCTCCTCCCTTATAAAAAGGGCACCCCATACCTCTTCTCGTCACACCCTTTTGACCCTTGAAGCTCAGTCAACCCCTTCCCATTTCTCTTCTCCACTTCCCTAGAAACATTTCGGAAGTTCTGGTCTTCTCAAAAGACCAACTCTACTTCCATAATAGGAAGTTTAAAGGAGGTGCGTCGAAGAAGAGGTAATCTCTTCTTCCGATTTTATCAAGTTTCTTTCCTCTCCTACTTCTTCTTATTTAGTTGTCTCATTATAAAGTAATAACATCAGTATTAATTATATACTTATATGTTATTTTAAATATGAAACAACCCTATTTCACCTTCTATCCATCCTACGGAAAACGAAATCACCGCGCGTGCGTACGTACGAAATACCGTCTCCACACCGTGGTGTAATCTGTTTTCGACCACCACCTTACTTGGATGGGTATAATGGTGTAAATAAATAACTATATATGATTATTGTAATGTTATATTGCTTCTGAAATATTATACAAACTCTTCAATACAATTCCATGATCATGTGAATGATATCATCGCCCGTGCGTACGTACGGACAATCGTCTCCACGACGCGATGAGATTCATTCTCCATGTTAACCATTCAAGAATGATTATAAAATATATATAATGAATAATAATGAAATATATGAAGTAATTAAGATACTGTATTTATGTATATATATATATATGTCATCTACTTACATCCATTCAAGTCAATAAAGAAAGGAAAACAGCGTTCATGCGTATGTACGACCTACCGTCTCCATGAATGGTGTGTTTCATTTCATTTATCTATCTATTATATATATATACTGAATATATATGACATATAAATCATGTTTTACATTTTTTAAGTAAGTAAATTGTGATATTAGTAATAATAATATCAAGAACAACAAGTCCAAACACGTACGATAAATGAAACAATTTTACCCAAAACGCTACTTTAACATGGAATTGACAAATGAATGCGTAATATAAATACCTAAGTCAACCATATATGATATAATAACAATGAATATGATTCTATAATAAGTAAATTGCATTATTTAAATCATTATATAGTAGGTTTGGATACATACGAAGTATATCGGACAAAAGGTAAGGGATAATTATTCCAATCTCATTCTTATATGAGATTGTTTATTCGTAAGTATTTATTGGGGTTACGTTTATTATCCATGTCCATATGTTCTCAAAATGTCTTTATAAAATGTTTACTTTTCTTCTATGTATGTTTAATGTCATTCTTACCCTTTTTCACTTTTACCACATTGTTTGGAAGGAATCTTTCTTTTGTTTACCATACGAGGTACTTTTTGACTTTTCCGACCAAAGTACGAGAAGAATGTTATTTTTAACATATATGGTGTGAACAGATTTTTACAGTTTCATAAAGCCTCATTTTCATGAAGATTACTCTACAAGATTTTATGACTATTTTCAACAAAATACTTTTCTTTTAAAATTGCATGGAATTTTTTGAAAAGAAAATGATTTTGAAGAAGAAATTATATTTTCCTCAGGAATTCATTCCAAGTGTTTTATCAAAACCATTTTCCATATAAGATGAAAATAATTCATATGAGTATGTTTGAAGTTTAATGTCTCTATGATTTAAATGGTTTCACTTTTCTTATGATGAAATGATATCCATTTGTTTTTATATGGATTATGTTATGATGGGATGGTGTTTATGAAACCCATTTTTATCCTTTGGGTTATGATGAATGATTTATGTTTATATTGTGGCACATGTAAGAATTATTTCATTATGAGATGGGTGTGACCTATATCTCCCTCCAATACATTAGGTAAAGATTGATATCTCATGAGATAGACATGTCTAGAATGGTAAGTTAATCTGGGTCAGTGTTATAGGACTGGAACGAGGAGTGAACTCGATTCAGAATGGGACTTTGTCCACTAAGATGGTCTTGGAAGCAATGCCTTGGCTACTATGGAAGTCATAACATGTTCTTAATGGATGCCACAATTACATGTTTTATTACCATGCTAGTTTATCATGACTAATTTTCCTTTATGATCTATAAATTGTGTACTTCCAAGATTTATGTCGTTGCTCATTATTTTGATGTTTAGATTTTATGTTCATGTTTTTTCATTAGAATTTTTATGGATTGTTTTATGTTCTCTATACTTACCCTTACCAAACATTTGAGCTCAACCTTTATATGTTTTCTTTTCCCCAGGATTTAAATAAAGGTTTTAGGTAAGAAAAAAGGGGAAGATCTTTATGGGTGATGTTGAAGATCTTTCTCCACGATTAGAAGATTATTTTCCGAGTCTCCAAGGACACTAAACTATTAGGGTCCTTGTGTGTCTATTTTAGTTATGTATTTAGTACACTTCAAAAGTAATGTAATGTCCATGTACGTCATGTTTTGGGTCTCTACACAGGACATGTAGGCCTTTTGGATGGGTAGAATGTTTTTTGTAAGAACACACCGTGTACCATGTGTACACGCCATGTGTGTGTTAGGCGTATACTATCCTGGGGATGGCCAAGTACATGTTGTTAGATGATCATGTAAGAACTTCTTACTACACGATGTGTAGTAATGGTTTAAATGTCGTGTATTATTTTTTCCATGTGTTTTCTTAGTTCTAGCCATGTGTCGACGAATGTGGCGTATCCAAGCCGTGTGGTTACCTCCTCTTAAATAGGAGTATGGACAAGGCTACTACATGGAGTGTAGTCCTTTATACACACATAGAATTTTTTATTTTTATATGCATATATGAATGAGAACTGCGTCATATTTTTGAAAACATATTCTTCTTCCCCAACATCAAAATATTCCCGTTTCGAAATCTAAAACTACATACCTTTCCCAAGATTCTTCATACGAAGTTTATTATTCGATTTGTCAGTGGATATAGGATCGAATCAACAAGGCTAAACCCAACCACCCTATTTCATTGCATTTTACTTACCTCGCACAACACATATTCAATCTGAGTGGAATTGTTGGGATTTGAAAGAAACATATATCTACGAAGACCAGCTTCAAATTGGAGATCGATATCAGACATTCCTACATCTATGAGTCTCAGGTAGTTGGTTCATACCTTCTTTCATGTTTTTTCAGACTTCTGTGTGGTGTGTCCATTAGCGCATATTTGGATATTTTGAGAAAGAACATTTCATACCTACTTTAATACGTTAAATTGATTATGAGAACCGTGGGTTTCCCTTGGCTAATCCCCTTACCTTTTTTTCTTGAGCGGGGTCAGGCGAGGGGTTGTTGATCATTAGGGAACATTATCTAGGGGGTACTAAAATGGTTATAATTGATATTTATTGTTTTAAACTATTGAGTTTGGTTTATTAAACCATGATATGACTCATTAGACGATTTCAAGACCTCTGTGCTGGTATGGAACAACATCAAGCTAGTGCAATTAAATTGTTTAGTTTGGTTAACTACATTAAGTATTTCATTTTAATATATATATGTATGATGTTTGATATTTCATATGATCGAACCTTTGGGTTATGTTGGGTGTTTCCAGAATATTCTTGAGTGATGCTGATCACAGGTTGGGCTTCACCCGGGTTACTTTGGGTTATCTTGAGAATAGGATTGGGCCTCCTGGATGTCAGCTTGAGGTAGTGTGACTATCAGGTTGGTTATGGTCCGGGTTACTTGGATTATGTGTCCATAAGACTAGATTGACATGTTCACAGGGAAATTAGGTGTTAAATATGTTGTGGCTTGTGTCATATTTAGGGGACTACCGCACACCCAAAACATTAAGTAGTGTGCACACAGAGAGACTCCGTGATTAGGTGGTTCTAAACACTCATGTGGGTAGAGGCCCTTGATAGATTCGTTTTAGGTTCTATTTGTTTGTGGGTGCTTTCCATAGGAAGCCACGTAGACGGCGAGGAGACTTTAGGAGATGGAGTTGAGGCTATCGGGTTGGGGGAAGAGGCACATCATTATTTGAGGGAAGAAATCGGTGTCCCTCAAGTTACATTATTTGAGGGCATACATCGATGTCCCTCTTGTTACTTTATTGGAGGGTAGACATCGTTGTCCCTTCGGTTACTTATTGAGGACATGCATCACTATTTCTCTAGGTTACTACTATTTTGGCATGACATCGAGATGTCGGTACTTGGGACACGAGGTATTAGTAGGCACATGGTGTCGGGTTACCTGAAAGAGATTTTAGCGTCCGCTGAAGAAGGCGACACTCCATGGTGCTTGTTGAGCACTAGTAAAGTTTGGGATTATTTCTATATAATATAAATTATTGTTTTACTTATTTTTTTCAAGCCTTCTTAAACACTTATATTAGGTATGCACAATTGGGTGGAAACCTACTAAGCTTTGTCTCACTCACTGCATGGGCCCTTTGGGACACATGTAGACTTTATGGATTTACGTGTAAGAAATAGACCAACTTCAGGAGCTAGACTGCATTAGTTGTTTCATGGAGATGGAATGGACCTTGAGGTCATTCCTTACCTGATTTTACCTTGTTTTTCTTTCTTTCCTTTATCACCATGCTTACCTTGTTTATTGTAGCTACTTTTGGTTATCCCTAGGCTCCTTTTTAGATAATTACTTTATATAGACGCTTGCATGGTTTTTTTAGTAGTTACAAGCGATGTGCCGCATGTTGTTCTTTTTTACATTCCACCGCACTCATTTATATATTTCATCCATTGTTTATTGATATTGGATATGCTTCCTCTATGCGGGTCTAGTTCGAGTCTGTTGAGTCGTTTATTACCGCTTCGTGTTATAAATTATTTCTTGGACCAGTACCATTAGTTTCTTATGAGAGGGTATAACATCTCTACTATACCCATCATACACTTGCTACTAGTTGGGAACCTTTGGCGTTTGGGGAGGTACGCCTAAGGTGGTAACACCTGATCCATATTTCATTGTTCGAGTGGATGTTTGAGTCTGGGTTGTTACAAAGTGATATCAAAGGAGTTATTAATAGGGATTTAGTTGCAGTGTTTTTCTGGATACTAAGGATATTGAGACTTCACTTTTTATTACTGCTAGTTGTACTATTTGGGATATGGTAGACTGGAGATATGTTGTTATTGGAACTTGGTTTCTAGCTTGTACTTGGGTGCCTACAGCCCCAGGTATGAGGTATAGACCAAGTTTACATATGTGGGAATTACTATTTTCATTTTTCTCACATTATAGTTTATATGATTTCCATGTTGGTGGCTAACTTGGTGTCTGATGTTATTGATTGTGATGTGTGTACCTTGACCTGGTGTGGTAAGGGATAATTGAACCTTGACATGGTATGGCAAGGCGTGATTGTTTGGATTTTTATAGGCACATTTTTAGAGTATTTTAATTTCATAACTGCATGTATGAATTTTGAAGTGATAAATCAATGTGAATAATATCAAATTCCATGTAATAAAATATTTTTAAATGTTAAAAGTGAAAGTCCTGATAAAATTTCTAGTTTATTGCAAAGTATTATGACATGCTTCATATATTGCGAATTTCATTGGGAAGGATATTTGGGCATGGATCCTATATAAGAAGGTAGGTACTATGGTTGAGGGGATTTTGGTCACTAGGATAGGGTGACCATGTCGTCGGTTTGAGTAAATGTTGGTTGTCATGATGGGCATGGCCCGAGGTACTTTTGATACATTTCTCTGCTGTGGGTGGGTAAGGATTCCATGAGGTAATAATGTTATGGGCATGGTTGTTTTAGGGTAGAGTAAGGGTAGCAGTTATGCGATGCCTACTACTTCTTTCCTTATCTATTAGATATATATATATATATATATATATATATATATTAGAATATATATGTGGGCTTCCTGGCCATTTATGGTATTCAACGGGTTCTTTTAGATGTTTAAAATGGAGCGTCAGTAGGAAGATGGAACAGTGCTGCTGGAGCAGTATCAGGTTCATGATCCAGTGTAGGCAGAGCATTAGCCATAGGAATAGGCTCGAGGTTAGGATTAGGTCTAAGATCTTGTGTAGATAGGACAATAGCTACGATTGGTAGTGTTTTGGATGTGTCTTGATGAGCATTTCCGGACTAGCCTGGTACGTGTCTTGTAGGGGATCGACAGAGGTGCGCAGGGTACATAGTCTTCTTTGGCGTATCTGTTGTGGGAGTTCATGTCACATCACCAGCCACATTTTCTGGGTGAGGGTGGTCCACAGGAAGAAGAGAACTGGATAGAGATATTTCATATGATCTTCGTGTAGCTCGAGACGCCTCTAGGGAGAAGGGTCTAGTTGGCGACGTACATGCTGAGAGGACCTGCAAAGCATTGGTTGGATGTAATGTTTCAGGCTCGCAGGCATGAAGGATTTGAATGGAAGGACTTTAAGGATAGGTTCTTATATAAATTTTACCCAAATACAGTAAGGGAAGAGAGAGCTCGAGATTTCTTGAGCCTTCAGTAGGAAGAAATTTCTATCATGGAATACACAGCTACTTTCACTAAGTTGTCTCACTTTGAACCTGGTATGGTAAGCGATAACTTTACATGGGTGAGGCGCATTGAGGATGGATTATGACACACTATTAGGATCCAGTTAAATATCTTTAGGATTTTTTCATTATCAATGGAATTGAATCAGGTTATCATAGTGGAGGGAAACCCAAGGGATAGGCCCCAGGTAGGCCGAGCGACAGCTTTAGGTGATGGTTCAGATAGCAGGAAGAGAGGACCAGATGAGTTCAAGTAGGATAGTTAGGACAAGAAATCATCTTGAAAACCTCATAACATATTATTATTGGTTTTTATTTAGTGCAAGAAACTAGGGAATTTTCGGACTCGTTGCGATAAGACTCCAAAGGAATACCGGGCATATGGACAAGTCAGGTATCGGGAGAGTTTCAGTAGGCAGCCTTTACAAATAGCTAGTAGGAAGGGACTAGGATAGATGATGACATCTAAAGTTGGTTCAGGTTTGGTACTAGGAGAGTGTAGACGATGTCCAACTACATGTGGAGGACATGACAGACACAGCGGGACCCCGCTGAGGGGTTTTTGTATGGTGACTGGACCTGCACCGCAGGGAGGTCAGGCATCAGGCTGTCGTAAATCAAGCCAGGTGCAGGCTGTGGAGCTTCCAGGGTATGAGAAGGCTGGTGAGATGACAACAGTTAGAGGTACACTATGGGTTTTTCCATGACTTTCTTGTTTCCTCTTTTCTATGACATGTTGAGGCATGTTTGTTTTGAGTACATGAGGTGCACAGGATATATATGAACTGATCAGATACTGGTTAGTTGGAATGACACCATATCGGGTGTGTGCTATATTTATTTATTTATATGATATGAATATCACTAAGAGCATCGAGGATGCGGGTTACTTGAGGTTCCTTGGGAATCGAGGCATCGAGGATGTGGGTCACATGAGGTGTTGTGGGCATCGGGGTATCGAGGATGCGGGTTACTTGAGGTGCTAGGAACGAGTTTCCTTTTGAGAATCCTTGGGATGCAGGACCTCATGGAGACAGACACCGATGCGATGTGGGGTACGTTTCATTGTTGGAAATGACACGGGAGCACCAATTCGGTGAATGGGTGGTGATGTGTCATGAGAGGACCATGATTCCAGAAAATAGGATAGTGAACCTTTTCTTGTTTTGAGTTTTGTCAGGATGAGACCGAGTTTGGAAATTCCTAAGGTGGGGAGCCCCTTATGGAATTTATCCAGAACCTTTTTAGACTGGGGTAGTCTAGTTTACTTTGATTGGGGTGGTATGTTTGGTGCCATCTCTGGGTTTTTTTGATAGCTTAGGGATGAGCTATATTAAGGTGGGGAGATTGTACGAACTCAATTTTTTAGAATGGGTCAAAATCCCAACACTGTTCGAATTTTTTACTTTTTTTAGAAAACCAAGAAATCTTAGAAGGTCTAGAAATCTCCAAATTACATGTTGTGTTCCATCATTACACACTGTGTGCTTTCTACCGTGTGTGAAGGACAGACATGGATTGATGGCCTTTTGGTCGAGTAGAATGTTTTTGGCAAAAACATGTTGTGTACCATGTTTACATTCCATGTGTGGGTTAGGTGGGTACTATCCATTGGATGGAAAATTACATGTTGTGTGATTACCATGTAATAATTTCTTAATACATGACCTATAGTGTTTCTTGACACATCTTGTATTCTCATTTGCACGTGCCGGATGAAATCTAGTCGTGCATCGACCTGTGTGGCATGTCCAAGCTATGTGGCAACCTCCTCTAAAGTAGTTGTACGTACAAGGATACAACACAATGTGTATTACTTTATACACTCTATGTATTTTTATTTTTATACTCATAGATGAAAGAGTGTCACATTTTATTTTTGAAACATTTTCTTCTTCCCCAACTTCGGAACAGTCCAGTTCTGAAATCCTAAACTACATACCATGCCCTAGATTCCTTATATGAATTTTTTTTTGATCCATCGGGGGATACAGGATTGCATCAACAAGGCTAAACCCACACACCCTATTATGATCCAGTTTCCTTGCCTCACACAATGCAGATTCCATCTGAATGGAATTATATGTATTTGATAGAAATGTAGATCTATAAAGATCGCCTTTGAATTGTTGCTCGATACCAGACGTGCCTACATCTACGAGTCTCAGGTAGGTGTTACATATCTTCTTTAGTGTTTTTGTGGACTTTTATGTGGAATGTCCATTGGCTCATATTTGGGTATTTTGAGAATAAACATTTTATACCAATTTTAATACGTTAAATTGAGTATGAGAACCATGGGATGCCTTTGGGTAAGCTCTTTACCTATTTGCTTGAGCGGGGTCAGGTTAGGGTTGTTTCTCATCCGGGAATTTTGGTCAGGGGTTCCAAAATGGTTATAATTTATCTTTATGGATTTAAACTATTGAGTTTGGTTTATTAAACCTTGATATGACTCATTAGAGGATTTCCATACCTCAGTGCTGGTATGTGACAATACCTAGCTAGTGAAATTCAACTATTTAGTTTGGTTTCCTATTTTAAGTATTTCTTTTGATTATATATATTTATGATGTGTGATATTGCATATTTTAGAACCTTCGGGTTGTTTTGGTCATGGTCCAAATACTCTTGAGTGATTCTAATAATATTTTGGGCTTGGCCTAGGTTAAATTTAGTAGTTATGACCACATGATTGGTTTCCATGGACATCGGCTTGAGGTAGTGTGACTTTCGGGTTGGGTATTGCACGAGTTACATGGATGGTGCGACCTTTAGACTTGAGTGATATGGTCGTAGGGACACGAGGTGGTGGAGATGTTGTGGCTTGGGTACTATGTTAGTGATTACCGCTCACCCAGAACTTTGAGTAGGGTGCACCTAGAGAGACTCTGTGATGAGGTGCTTCTGAAAACTCATGTGGGTAGTGGCCCCCAATAGATGTGGTTTAGGATCTATGGGGTTAGGGTTTTTTGTTTTAGGAAGTCACATGGAAAGTGAGGTTCCTTAATGGGATATATTTGAGGCTATCAGTTTGGGGGCATTGGCTCATCGTAATTTCAGAGTAGACATAGTTGTCCCTCTAATTACATTATTTTAGGGTAGACATTGTTATCCCTTGGGTCAATTTACTTCATGACAAACATTTTTTCCCTTCGGTTACTTATTGAGGATAGACATACCTCTTTTCTGGGTTACTAAAATTAGGGCATGCCTTGAGGACGTTGGTACATGAGACATGAGGTGTCAATAGGCACATGGTGCAGGGTTACGTGATAAAGATTCTGGCATTTGCCAAAGCATGTGACACTCCCTGGTGGTTGTTGAGTTCTAGTAGAGTTTGTTTTTTTGTGCATCATTCTATTAACTAATTTCGTTATAATTTATTTCTTTCTTAAACACTTATATTATGTATGCACCATTGGGTGGTATCCAACAGAGCTATTTCTCACACCCTGCATGGGCCCTTTGAGATGCATGTAGAATTATACATTTATATGAAAAAAAAGACCATCTTCAGGAGCTATACTGCATTAGTTGTTTCATGGAGATGGTATGGACCTTGAGGTCCTTCCTAGCTAGAGTTTACCTTGTTTTTCTTTCTTTTTAGTATTATCATGCTTACCATGTTTATTGTCGCTACTATTAGATATCCATCAGCACTTTTTTATATATTGACTATCTATAGATGCATTCTTTGATTGTTTAGTAGTTACAAGTGGTGTTTATCATGCTGCTACGTTTATTTCAAACTACACTCATTATATATTGATTCCACTATTTAATGATATTGGATATGCTTCCCCTATGCAGGTCTGGTTTGGGTCTATTGAGTCTTTTATTACCACTGTGTGTTATAAATTATTACTCAGACTAGTACCATTATTTTCCTCTAAGAGGGTATAGCCTCCCCACTATACCTATCGGACCCTCGTTGCTATTCAGTAACCTTTGGGGTTCAGGGAGGTGCACCTAAGGTAGCAACACCCGACCCATATCGCATTATTCGGGTTGTTGTGTGGGTCTGATTTTTTACAATAATTAATTTGAAAAAATATTAATATTGAACCTTTTACTTAATTTAGTACATCTAAATCCAAATATTAAAAAAATTTATCAAATAAAATTTCTAATTTTGTTAAAATGTAAAATTAAATTAAATAAACATAATTTTATAAAATATATTTTTTGATAAATAACGATTTTAAGCATTGAATATATATATATATATGGTAAAATTATCTTCTATAATAATTATAATGACATTAATTGAATTATAATAAAAAAAACTAAACAACATAAGGTTTCTTAGGCATGAAAAAATGAATCTCCCTTGAAAAATACTTGATTCATAGAAAAGACCAAAAATAGTTTTTATATTAAAGTAACATTTTAATTACATATAAAAATGATTCTCATAGGTTTTATATGTTAAAAAATATACTTTGAAATTTATAATTTTATTGAAAAAATTAATATTTTTTTACTAAAAATTATCGATATATTTCTAGTCCATTTTAATATAATTATAATATTATACAAATTATAAGTTTCATGAAAACTATATTTTTTGACTAAAAATTGGCCTTATTATAAAAAGATTAAAACTAATAATAATTATACTTTTATAAATGAAATTTAATAACAAAAGTTAATTTTTGTTAATTTCAAATTTTAAAAAGTTATAATTTTTTTTTAAAACAATCATTAAATGTAATTGAACACCTATACTAATTGTAAAAACACAGTTTTAAATTTTAACTATTTTTTATTCCTATTTTTTATCATTTACAAATAAATTATTGTGAACCAATTTTTAATATAAAACTAATTTTATCATTAATCATATGTTTCGTGAAATGAATATGAGTATCAAAAAATATATTTTTCAGAAAAATACTATTCTAAAAAATAAATAATTTTATTACTCATTTGTGATAAACTAATTGAATTTAATTAATATAAAAAGTATCTCTTATTTTCTATATATGTATAATTAACAAATTGGTTACTAATATTAATTCTTAGTAATTCAAATGATAGGTTTTTATCAGTCACACATAAATGTTGATATTTTATCTAAATATATAGCAGTTTTATTTATGTATGGTGTTACATGTTGCAAATGATATCAAAAAAATTATTTATAAAATGGTAATAATATAAAATAATTTATAGGTGTTAAAAACACAATATTAATGAAATGATTTTTCCTAATATCAAACACATCTCATGGAGTTGGAAATATGACAAAGAAAAATTTTACTTATTTCCCTACATAGTTGAATGCACTCTAAGATCTTATATAACAAAATCATCAATTTCAGAAAAATAATCATCAATAAATAATTTTAAAATTTAATTTATAATTAATCAATATATGTATGTTAGTTGGTTATTATCTATTTTGAATATTTGTTTTGAGTATCCTCAATCATTTTAAAAAGATTTATAATAGTGGTGTTCTTCTTCATTATTATCCCAAATTTAATTTTTAATAGCTTAATAATGGTTCTTATATTGTGATTTTTTATTTTTTTATAATGTTTAAAATTTCTTAAATTAGTGTTATATTCATTATTCTTGAAAATAGAATCAATCCGAAGCACGTATTATTGATTCTTGATGAATAAAAGACATTTTAATAGTTATTGAGTTAAATAAGAATATTAATATTATATAAAAAAACTCATTATTTAGTAATTTATAATATATATTACTATAAATTAGATTCCCATAGTAATCAATTATTTATATTTAATATATTTTCTATGTAGTAGGTAAAATTGACCGATAACTAAACATACCAGGATTAATGAATGATAATGTGGTGGTTTATTTGTAATATCTTTATAATAGAATCTTAATGATAGTATTTTTTAAATTCAGGTGGTATATTATAATTTTAAGGGTTTATAATAAGAAGTTATATACATGAAAATGTTATTTAATATGATTAAATTGTTATTTTCTTAGTTTAATTTTTTGAGACGTTTTATTTTATAATGATTTTTCATCATTCATATTATTAATAAGTTATTAAATTTATATTAACATAACCATATTAATATCATAAATATCATATTTATAACTTAAAACCATTCTCATGAGAATCTATATAACGTGTTTATGAAATAAAAAAATTGATCATTTCATTGAGGTTGTAGTCCACACCTACGCATGGACAATGATTTCATTTTTCATAAAACATGGAAAATGAGTTATGTGGTTTATCATTTAATAATCTAAAATATTTCATTAATATAATTTTTATATTTTAAATTCCATTTTCGTTTCATAATTATGTTGGGTGAATAAAAATGAAACATGTTGCATCATGGATGTTGTAGTCCGCACAACGCATGATCCACATTTTAATTTTTGTTAATGGAAAAAGAGAATGTTGTTAATGATTTTACCATATTTATTATAACATTAAATTATAATAATAATAATAATTACATAAATTTATGAAGGTAAAATTAAATTTCTGTGATAATAAATTCATATAAAAAATAAAATAGAGATATTAGAAATATATATGTCACTTCTTTGGTAATCTCTTACATGAAAGGGGGTTAAACCATTTGGTGATAGTATTTTGTGAAGATTATAATCCAATTTATGGTATATAGGAGTTTTTTGATAAGTTTCCTTAGATTTTGGACTGAACATATGGGTTTTTTTGTGAGGGGAATTGGGGAGAGGAGTGCCCCTTTTAAAAGTGAAAAAGGATGGTATTTTGGTGAATACCAAAAAAAATCTGAAATTGGAAGTCATTCTCAAGTAAAGTGTCTCAAAAATTTTTAAATAACTATTTTTAGAATATATAGGGTCTATCAATACCCCAAACACTCAATTTAGGGCATGTTTTTAACATCTTAGTCCCATTACCTATTATATTACTCATTCTTTTCAATTTTTGATTTTCACTAAAGAAGCTTGTTTTTACTGAGTTAATTTATCATATATGAAGAAAATAAAATGTTCCTTATTTTATAATTTTAACTATTTATTACTAATTTTATATCCATTTTTATAGTAAATTTTGAAAAATTAAAACAAGTATTTTTAAAAAATAAAATGAATAATCTATTAAAAATAATTTTTTGAAAAATATGAATTATATTCTAGAATGTAAAATATGAGTTGAATAATTTAAAAAATTATAATTATAAATTTAAATAAAAATTAAAAAAATGTTTAATGAATTTCAAATATATACTTACATGCTAATATTATAATATAACTCAAGTTATTTGAAAAACCCATTTCTCCGCTATTCACCGTAAAATCAATCTTTTCAGAAAAATACAAATATTAAGACAATATTTCTATGATAAATCAAAAAACTAATTTACTTATTTATAATTATCATCCTAAAATTTGTGATATTTATTTTCATTTATAAATATAAAATAGAAAATATATTTTTTATAGGAAGATGAATTTTCTATCTTAACAAATTTTCCCTATAAATGACTATTTAATCTATTGTTAATATATATTTTTAATTATTAATCAAAATAGACTAAATTCCTTGAAAAAAATTCCAATTTATGAAAAATTCATTTTTATGAATAAAGTGAATTTATTAAAAATGTCCTTCCAAAATGGAAAAAAATTGATATATTTATATATATAAATATATTTTTAGATTTAATATATTTCTAATTTATAATTATATAACCCCTTTTGATAACTGAATAAGACCTAAACATTAAGTAAGATTTGGTTTTAATTTCATGTAGTGGTTCAACTAGCGTGGATCATGTGTAAGTTTCTTCGAGCTTGAACATCTACCATATATGTTTTTCCACAAAAATTAATTTCTCAAGTTCGCCATGGTATTTGTGGAACGAAATCCCTAGGTAAGCTACCATCTATTTAATTTCATATGAATGGGATACATAAGCGATGATTCTTCTTTTGGATGTAATTTCATCTTACATTTTTAATGATTTTGTAATACGAATCCATTAATTTATGCAGTCCAATCAAATGGATAAATTTTAACAGCCATATTTAACATTAAAAATATTTTATGATCTTTCGTTTTATTTAGGTGTAGTTCATGAAACATAATATTTAATATATTATTTTTTTAAGTAGAATATTGAGTGAAATCATGTGTCATTACATAAAATGACCAGAAATGGTAAACATAAGAGATAACAATTAAAGATCATACATGAACATACGGTAATCATGTGTGTATGAGAGAAAAGTTAAGGTAAATGAACATAAAATTATAAAATAATACAAAAATAAACATATATCATCAATAATAAATATATTATAATGGATGTAAGCATATGAGAACATTAAAAAACAAATGAATATAGGAAAAGAAAATCATGGAAATCATAACATAGTGGGTTTTGAATTCCTATCCCTTTCTCCAATAACATACTGAGTCAGGAGTTCACATACTATCTTCTATACCATAGTAGTTCAATAATTAACATCATTATCTCCCATAACAATGTTGGTTTAGAATTCATATGCATGTATCACATAATATTGTTGGTCAGGATTTCATGTTCCTCTCTCTAATAATAGTCTCATGTGATATCAAACATTCCCCATTACATTAAATGGTTATATAGTACCCCACACATTAATATATATAAACATTTATGTCATATTACATCTATAAAATACCATTTTATTAATAAAAATGGAATGAAAATGGGCTTCATATGATTCCAAATGATATGACATATAAATTACAACAATAATTCGATCAGATGATACCGAAATTCAATCACCCAAAAGTTATTTCATAAGGTAATTTAGAGTTATTCCATGGAACATAACTTGAAATTAAATAGTTATTTTGGATATAATGATAAAAATTTATGTAATCCCAAGAGAAATAGTTTTTATAATGTAGTTCTTAACATTGTGGTAAAGAAATAATGTTATATGTCACGTTCGAAAAATCATTTTCAAGAAGGTAACATGAAAAAAATAAACCGAAACAACAAAATGATTCCCAATAATGGAATAAATAAAATGATATAATGGTTGTATAATGGAAATTTTAAGTGTATAATATGATATATGATCGTGAAGGTAAAATCCTTTTGAACATTTTAAAATACCTTTTTGTAAACCTATACAATTAAAAGGATTTTTACAAAAATATTTTTAAAATATTTAAAGAGAAATAAGAAGATCACATGAGATGATATATTTTTAGGTTTATAAATATAAATTTAAATAATTTTTGGAATGATAGAATAAATAAATGTTATTGAAATCTTCATTAAATAGAATGATAATTATTCATAAAAATGTTTTCTATTTATGAATAAATCATACTGTCACAAAATAATAATTGAGGTAATGACAATTTAAAAATGAGTTCATGTAATTTAACTCTAAATCCCTAGAAACTAGATATTAAGTACAATATAATTCAATAATATGGTAGATTATACCCAAATTATAATAATAAAGTTCAAAAATAATTATCATAACTCAATTATTAGAAATTGAGAAAACCCCCTTAAAGAATTTGTAACCTTTGAATCAAAAGACCTTGAATGATGAATAATGATATAGTTTTTTAAATAAAATTAATTTCTTTAATGGTATAATAAGAGGAATCAATTTTTATATATATTCACAATATAGAATTAAATATTTTTATAATAAGAAATAAGACTAAAAAATTGAAATTTTGGGATGAGAATCCATTACCAAAAATCTTGTATTTCAATAAATATATTAAATATCCTATATAATAAACACAAAAATAATTTATAATATTTTTAGTGACCTTATTAAAATATAATAACTTTATATAATAATATTTTAACCACTCTTCACATATATATTAGTTTGTTTTATTTCTTTTCATAGTTAGATTTTGATATTTATTTATTTTTATAAGGGTCTTGTAATGCCGATATTGATCATCATTATTTCATAAAAAACAATCATTAGAGTATTACAAAACATACTATAATAGATATTGAATAATTATTTATAAATATATGATGTCATTGGATGAGATTATTAGATATTTTTAATGAAGATGAGGTTAATTGAGAAGCATGTTTTGTGTAATTTACCATTATCAACGAATTACATTATAAAGATCATTTATTTTTAGGTAATCAATTCAAAAAAATCCGGAAATTTATTAAAATTTAAAATAATAAATTTTAATCCAATTAATTTTTGTAGTTGATCACTTAATGAGGAGATGAAAATAAAACAAGTCGCTTGTGGAGGCAGTAATCCACACATACCCCTGAGCGGTGTTTACATTTCCAAATAAATAGGAAGGGAGAAATATTGAAATGATTTTATATTTACAAAATATTTATCTTATAATAAATATAATATTGTTCAATATATAAATTATTATAACCATCTATATGATTAAGTGATGAAAAATGAAATACGTCGTTCATGGAGGATATAATTTCCATGTTCAGAGAGGTGACGTTTTCATTTTTTTAACGGTTGGGAGGGAGGAAGGAAATTATAATTACATAAATATAATTAAATATTTGTATAATTATGATAAAAATGATATTTTTTAGTGTAGGTAAGATATTTTTACAGTATTTGGTAGAATAAATAATTATATGTAAATTAAAGTGAATGATTAAGAATTTTTTTACCACACTCCTAGGAATAACACTATTAAAAATTATGTTAATCCATTTTAGGTGGTTTTTATGATATAATTATGTATTTCACTTGTATAGGTGTTTTGGGAAGATAATTTAAAATACAACTATTTTACTAAGGGTCTCATGGAGTGAGGAAAATTTGGGGGGTTAAGGGATACTTTTATAAGTGAGGGGTGGGACGTTTTTAAAAAAATTGTATTTTTGAAAGAAAGTGGCTCCAAAAGTGGAAATTTATGTAGAAAAGATGGTATAAGGTCATTAGATATCTCAAAAACTCATTTGAATTATTTTTTTTATATTTTATATCTTTTATCCCTTAAATATAACCATTTAAACATTTTTACATTTACGGTAGTAATTAATTTTTACCAAAGTAATTTTTTTATGGATAAAATTAAAATAGAACATATTATACAATATTAAACATATACTAAAAAACATGATACAAATTTTATCAGATAAAATTTATAATATTGGTACAAATTTATTCTAAAATATTAAGTGAATAACACATTAAAAAATTTTTGGAGATTAATATAACTTAAGATCAAAAATATTAAACATTATTTTAAATTAAATTTAATATTTTTGAATTTAGGATTTAACTTAAAAAAATTTATATTATCAATAAAATGTTTTCATAAATTTTATGTCATGATTATATCCTAGTGATGTCATCAAATGTACGGAGTTTGAAAAAACGATATTTTTCACTATTCACCTATAATCAATCCTTCCAAAAAAATTAATAGTTTATCGTAAGATAATATTTTTACCTTGAAAAAAAAGTATTTTTTATAAATAAATTTATAAATTAATCTTTTAAATGGAAACATAATATATAATTTAAATGTTGTTTTATATGAAATTATATATTTTTCAAATATAAACGGTTCATATTCTTATAATCCATAAATTTATAGTTAAATTTTTATTAATATATTATAGAAATTAAAAATATAAATTTAGAATAATTTAGTCATAATATATTCAGTTTCATTGAATAAATATTAACAATGTATAAAAAATGAAAATTTAGGAAATTGTATTTTTATGCATAAAATGATTTCTTATTATATTTTAACTATTAATAAGTAATATATGGATGTTAATTTATTTTATTATAAATTATATCAATATATTTTATTAAAATAATTTTTATTCACGAGTATTTGAAAATTGAAAATACATAAAAAAATAGTTCTACGAAAAAAATCACTTTTAATATTAAATAATTCTCACTAAATAAAATTTAAATTAATTATTTATATTCAAAAAAGATGATTTCATTGTCCCATTGATATTAAAATATTACATTGAATTTTATAAATGCATCATATAATAAAATATGTGACGCATAAAATATATAAAATATAAAATATCTTTTTATTCCATTAATTCATTCTCCTAAAGTATTCACATATCTATTGCATTGTAGTATTTTATCTTAAAACGTGAATCATGGATTTTTCTTAGTTTTGTGTGGTGTTTGAAACATGCTATTAGACATTGTATTTATTTAATTTAATATTTATACAAAATCCTTGATTGTTACAAGCCATCACAACTATATCACTATAAAACCCTGACTCTGGAAGCCTAGAGCATGTGATTACATTATTAAATTTATAGAATATATAATGGATCACACCAAACAATATCAGTATTTTTAGAATTATTGGAAAACAATATGCATACATGACTTACATATTACATTGAAAATTTAAAATATAGGACAGAAAAATTTATTTCATCCTTGAAAATAATTCAATGTTTCTTTCTTCATATCATGGGTAAATAGAGAAAAATAAAGGGTGTGCTCAAATTCTGAGTAAATTTTACTTATAATGGAAGTTGTCATTAATAAATAAGGCCTTATCAATATTGAATATTTGATAATGAAAAACCATGTCCTATAATTAAAAACATTAGTTCAATGAAATTTTACTTCTAATATCAACCTATATATCCCATGGATACTGGAAATTGAATTCTCAATAAATAAAATCCATTATTCTATAAATACATTAACTTTCCATCAAGTCCTCAACTAAGTTATCATGATAATTAACGTCAAATAAACCCATCCAAGAAAACATTTTTAATAAATAGGTAGTTTTAATCCAAATACCCATCTAATTTAGAAAATTATTATTTCTCAAGAAACCTATCAATGCATCGATGGGATATTTATAATTTGGCTACACTCAAAAAAAAATCGTCTTATCAATCTTAAATGTTTTATAAAACAAATTATAATTTAGTTAGAAAATTTCATTCTTATTTGTACAAATATAACATTATATTAAAATAGTTATATTATATAATTATAATTTTATTAAACAACATTCATAATATTAATAAATTTTTAAACCATTATTCTAATAAAAACTTATAATTATAAACTCACAATTATAATTATATATATATATATATATTTCCTATTATATTTTCAAAAGTGAAACCAAGTCAATTTTATAATAAAATAATTATTCAAATTTCAGATTAGATAATTATTAAAATATATTAAAATGTAAAAAATAATGGTGAAAATATTTTTGAAACATAATTCAATAATTATAATAGTCAATTAATTTAAAATATTTTATTTAATATATTCCTGATAGAATATATTGTCTTTAAAATTCAAATAGATATACTAGTTTTTATTAAATTAACAAAAATACTTAATTTCGGTTATTATTTTCAATAAATATTATAAAAAATACATTTTTAGTTCTTTGTAACTATAAATTAATACATATAATATAATATTAATACTAGTTATGAGATTTCTTGGTTGTTATATTATTCCCCCCTCAAAGTAAATGTGTCCCTGAAATTTATTTTGGTGGACTAATAACAATTCGAAATTTCCATCTTCAAAATAAATAAACACTAGGGTTATTAACCCTATAGAATATACAACATCTAATTTCAAATTTTTTATAGACTGTTCATTTTATACCAATTATATGAACCCACCCAGTTGCCCGAAGTTAGTGCTAAAATATGCAATGAATTTTTTCATTTGTCAAAAGAAATAAATAAATTACATTATATTATATAAAGGATGATATTTACTGGTATAGGTTTTGTAGGATTAGATAAAAACTTCTTACATTTATCAAACTTGTATAAAAAATATTAAGTTAGTTACACTTCCACAAGTGTTAACTCCTTAATCGAGCGGATGTCACCGGAAAAACTATATATAGAAATGATTTCAAAACAAGGGGAGGGAATTTAAAATGCACAGTAAGGGGTTTTCTAAAACAATTAATTAACTCTTTTAAATCAATTACCTGAAATAAAATACATCATTTCAATCATTTTCATGAAATACCTTTTTCATGGTATGTCATCATCATTTCTTGAGAGTTAATAAAACAGTTTTAGGGGAAAATCATGCTCAAATATTCATATACTTAATTAAAAGTAACAAATATAATGTATTATAAAATATGCACACACATGAACAAAAATACATGAAATGACACGTATAAGCTGTATGATAGTCATACATAAATTACATATAACATACTAAGGATATGGTTACAAATTTTCACATGAATTATTACCTATTCATAATTTGTACAAAAGGAAAAAGTTCTTTAACATGGGTATTCTACTAGTCGAATAACCGAATGAATTACCAATTATTAGCTTTATATTGATGGAATTCAAAATTATGGACATCATAACCATACATTCAAGTCCTCTTCCCAAGACCATAAATATCCAATTTTTCAAGTCCTCGTTCCAAGACCATAGTTTTACTCATGAGACCTACTGAATCATCGAGGGGCTATAACAGGTGCCACCCATCACTTACTAAGTCCAATGAATTACTAATATGTCTAATAAAAGTATTCCTATAAATCAAAGTGTCCTATGCCACTTTTATTTATTTGAATCTTAATCATAGTTGAAATTAATTCATTGATAAATTCTTAAGGTACATGATATTTAAACAATCCAATGTGTCCCACACCACTTTGAAAAGTTTAATTATTAATACATATAATATCATAAAAAGATCAATCCCATACTTGAAATAATTGCCTTTATTTTTAAACCATCAAAAATATGAGTAGTGAAATAAATGAAAATTTAATCAAAAAATAATATATTGTTTTGTATTTTAAAAATAGTCTTTTAAAATAAGTTTCAAACATAAAATAATATATAAAAAATTTCAGTTCTTGAAGACATACATGTGCTTAATAATATAAAAAATAAACCTTAAAATTAATCTGAAACCATGATCATATTATCAATGAAAGGTGTATCGATGTTATGCTTAATACATGTCCATGATTGTATACAAATGTGAAATCCATAATTTTTGTTTAACATAATGACATGTTATGAACATTCTTTTCTAAAAACACGATGATTAGAAATATAAAAAGTTAATAAAAATTTTACCCTATATATATATACAAACCATCGATTTAAATTCTAAATAAAAGAACTTAGTGTTTCCCATACACACACACACACACACATATATATATATATATGTGTGTGTGTGTGTGACATGGTATTTATAATACTCTAATTCATGAGATAAATTCATATTTAATGAAATCATTGAAAAATAAAAAGATCCATATTTAACAAGAGTTGGAACAAACCTTGATACCCTTAAAAATATAAATTTTCATTAGAACATAAATGAATTGAACTATATATATATATATAAACAAAAATTAATATCCCATTCACTTATATTTATTTATAAACTTATAAACATAAACCATCATGAAAATAAACTAATTCACAGTTACATTTCTAGACACATAATCTCTATAGAATTATATAGAATACTATTCACCATCAATGTATTTAAATATTTCATTCATCACCCATAAATATCCATTTAAATTTAGTTTTGCTAGAGGTAAAATTTAATCAACATAAATGATTGTATATATTATTTGTGCAATGACATGAGTAATCTTGGTTATTGTCATAAGTTTAAAATCATGAATTGCGTGCATAAAATAAGGTTTTCATTTCAATTTCTTAGCCTTTATTTCTGAGACATAAATATAACATAAATATGATAATTTTATAACTTCTTAAAATAAATGATGTTTCTTAAATATGAAAAAATATAGATATTAAAAATAATTAAAAATATACACATGGATTAAATTTTCTAAAATGGTCTTGAATTCCCATAATAGTAATATATATATATATCGTTATGGATTTGAAAATAATTTTACCCCAAAATAATTTTATCCCATATTTATACATGTCTCACATTATGTATTAAAAACATGTAACAATTCTTTAATATGTTGAAGTATACCAATATTTTTAATTGACACAGAACATCAAATATCGCGGAATAAATACATGTTTGCTCCATGCATCGAAAAATTTATAAATTCAATGGAAAAAAGAATTTGATATCAATTTAAAAACATGATATAAACATCTGGTGCATAAGATTTATTAAAACATAAATTTTATAATATGTTCATTTAATATAGAATATTAAATTATTGAAAATTATTAGGCACCCGAAAATTTAAAACATTAATTAAAAATTTAAATGACATCATTACAATTAAAATATGAATACTTTTAATATATGACCCCTCCATCATTATAAGTTATAAAAAATAAATATGCAAAACTGGATAAATACACATATATTGAATATATACATATATATCTATATATCTTACAAATAATCATAGTTTTACAAAATTAAAACCAACCCTACTAAAATCATAAAAATAAAAATAAAACCCATTCTATATATTAAAAAAAATTCAGAATTTTGAATGATAAGAAAACCATTTCACCGAAATAAATTATATTATTAATCCCCTTACTAAAATATATAAAGGTTTCAAAACTGTAAAACATATTGATTTTTTTAATAAACCCATAAATAAACTTGGCAGAATTAAATTTCCCTTACACAATTATAATTTGAGAAGAAAAATAAATTGAAAAAATAAATAAACAATTCTATTACAAAAAATTCTAAAAATAATTCTCTGAATAGAACAAACTATATTTAAAGATAATTTTTTTGGTAATGGATAAAATATCCAAACAAATTAACATTGAAATATAATTCCCATTACTTGGAATAAAGATTCACACAACTTTTGTTTCATCATTGCACACACCATCTCTCTCATCGGACTAGCAGAAACCTGAAATCCCTATTCCTCTATACACGATTCCTCTATTTTTTTATTACTATTATAATATCATATTTTAGTATTATAAAAATTAATTATTAATAAAGCTTTAACTTATCTTATATATATATATAGAAAACTTTAAAAACGTAAAAGTTTAATATAGAAAATAATAATTTAATCATTATCTATAATTAAATACTTATATATATATATATCATATCTTTTGAAAATTAAATTTAATAATTAATTATATTTATTTAAAGAATCGAAATTATCATAATCTATAAATCATCAATTATTTATAAAAAAGATATAATTTAAGTAAAAAATATGGTTTATATATGTATAATTTTAAATTTCAATTAAAACTGTTATATTATGTATTTATAATTTTACTAAACAAAATTCTTAATATTAATGATTTTATAAAAAATAATCTAATAAAAAATAAATATTTAAAACTCCTAATTATAATTATATATATATATGAAATATTTTTTGAAAATAAAACAAACTCTATTTTATAAAAACATAAATATTCAAATGTTAGATTACATAATTATTAGAATATATTAAAATGTGACTATGAATAGTAAAAATATATCAACAAAATAATTCAATAATTATAATAGTCAATTCATATAAAATATTTTGTTAAATATCTTCTTGATAGAAAATATCATCCTTTAAATTCAAATATATATAACAATTTAAATTAAATTAACAAAGATACATAATTTCAGTTATTAATTTCAAATTAAATTATAATAAATACCTTTTCGATTGTTTTCAATATAAATTAATCAATTTACTAAAATATTAATACTATGTATGAAATTTCTGAGCTGTTATAAAAAACCTCATGGGGATTTAAAAAATGATATCATTTATTTTTGTTATGTTACGTTCCACACCACACCTATCCTGGGCCCAACCCATCAATAAACTACATCCCTCCCCAGCTAAATTTGAGTGTGGCTGGAATTGAAATTGAGGCAGTTCCATTATAATGGAGTGGCCTACATACACGATACCACTTGATCAACACCCCAAGTGGGTTCAAATGTTGTTGAAAATTACATTAAATTTTTTACCATATAAAATATTTTTCTTACATAACACGGACAGTGAAGAAAAAGAACATTGACCTAAATGAAAATAAGGTCGGTTTCTATTAAAATACTTTCTCAATCATTTTAAGAATCAAAGAATAAAAAATGTAAAATTAATTGAAAATTAATGGAATAACTATGGGGGAATAAAATATATAGGTTTTAAAGGATATGATCAAAAAAAATTCAATAAAACATTAGGCATAAGAAATATAAATTAAAAATGATATTTTAAAATAAATCCTTATTGATTTAGTAAAATTTGAATCAATGACCCATAAATAAAAACAATTAAATAAAAAAATTGAATACCATGAAGAAATATTGATTCATGACATATAATTTGAAATTTATGTCATATAATCCATGTAAAAATAAATTAGGTTCACAATGTAAAACATATTTTAATTAATGTGGAAATGAGACCAAATTACCCTTATAATGGGTCTCCACCAAGTCGTACATGTTTGATCCTCCTGTATAGTAAAATTAAATTTGTCAAGTATCTTATTAAGAAACTATTTCTTATATATCTAATTTTATAAAGCCCTATTATAATCATTTTAAATTCATTCATTGAATAGTTCTCACTTACATTGACCACACATGGTTTCTCAGTCAATTTCACTAAAATTAATTTTGTCTACTCTATATGAAAAAATTCATAATTAAATGGTTACATCATTTATAAAGTGTTAATAATTTTTAAAAATATTTTTTATTAATTATATATAATTTAATAATCATCTATTTAGATTTTTTGATGAAAAATGAATCACATCGCTTTATAGAGGTGGTAGTCCATACGTACGCATGAGTGAAGTTATTATATTCCAATCGATAGAAGGGTAAGAAGTTATATGATGTATCGTATTTAATGAGTCATAATTACATCTTAAAAATTATATGTATTCATTAATTTCTCTTTTATATCCATCAATGTAAAGTGGTGATAAAAAAATAATTACACTGTTGTGTTGAGATGGCAGATCATAAGTACACATGAGAAATGTTTTCATTTTCCAGAGGATGGAAATGAGATAAATACAGGTTTTTACTTAGTAATAATTAAATTTTAGAGTATATATGATATATATTTTATTATATGATCATTGTAATATAACAATTATTAGAGGTATAATATAGAATAAAATTAAAACACTCTATTAAGTGTTATAACTATTATTCATAAAAAAGATTTTGGTTACTTCTTAATCCATATAAGATGGTTAATGAATTATACCAGAGCCTCTTCATAATGGAGAGGATGGTTTTGATATGATTTTGGAAGGTATTGGTTGATCTATGTTGACCAAGAGGGTTATGGAAAAGAGGATAAGTGGTTCCGTTTTATAATTTAGGGAAAGGACAAACATGGAATTATATATAATATTTTAATGTAACATATTTTATAATCATGTATTGTGGAACCAAATTTCCATAATTTAGAATTTAGTACATGATAAGGTCTAAATTCATTTAACCAGTAAAATTTAGACATGTTTATTGTAAAAAAAATTAATAAAATGTATGCTCTTTTTAATGTTTAAGAATTTATTTCACAATTTCAGAGTTCATGAAGAATTATTTGGGGTTTTTTAGCGGTTCCATTAATGGATAAAGGTTTAATTACATTTATGTCTTAATATTATTATTAATAGTTAAAATATGTCATGTGGAGTTAGAAAACAACTGTTTTAGTCCATTAACTCTTCACAACATAAATAGGTATTTTAAATCATAAAATGATAACTCGGGATAAAATTAACCCAAGGGGACATGTTTTGTAGGGTACTCCCATTATGGGAGATACATGCTATAAATCTAGAATTTATGACATAAATACATTAAGAACAATAGATTTTATCTATAACACTTGTGAAACTCCTCAAATTCAAATTGTTCATCAGTTATATAAACCTTAAGGTCCTTTTAATTGATTTTTGGTGTCCCCTCCTCTTCCATATCTCTTTGTTCAGAGATTGATCTATGGATTGTAATAATTACCTCTCTTATGGTAAGAAACCATTCTGCTTCATCATTTCTCAAGGTTGTACCAGCAGCATTGGATTTCATTTATGGATGTTCTGATAATATGATGATTTTTAATTGATCTTCTCTAGCTCTATTGTGAAATATTATTTCATAGTTCAGTCCCAACGTTAATTGTGGTGTGTTGCATTCATTTCTTGAGTTATTTTTTATCAATCTTCCCCATAGACCATTTCATATACGTAATTGGTTTTATGATGCAGGGATCATTTCCAAGTCCTCCACTATTGTCTAAGAATTTCATCAATTCATGGTGGATCCTATTTTGGTAGTTTTAAAACTATGAATGAGGTGGATAATTCTTTATCTATCCTATGTTGTGTGATCGCAGATTACTCTGATTTTGTTAAATGCTTTGTTATATTAAATGGTTTGATTATTAATATTTCAACACAAATAGTTTTTTAAAGATAAGATGGTTTTACACTAATTTTGGTAAAATAAAGTTGATTTATATAGAATTATGAAATTGATTGTGATGTGGGATTCAAAACATGTTTTGATAGAAAAAGTGTTTTTAAAATTTTATTGTGAAATGTGTTATCCCTTATAAATTTATTTGAAATTTAGCACATGAGAGCATTGGGTACTTAGGAGGAAGGTGTGGTATTTGGGATAATATTTTTTTAATGAAAGGATATTCACTTTATGGGATGTAAATAATTACCTAGAGAGAGATGAATTTTTTCCTAAGACTTGACTTGAAATTATAGGAGGATTCACTTTCTAGGGTGTTTATATGACCCATAATCCTAGATTCATGGATTTATGGACTTTTAATGTGCACTAGACACATTAATTTATGTGTGACCTAACTAATCTATACATCACATTATAATTGGATTATATTACCATTGTGATTTGGATATGTATTATTTTTCATTTAAATATTTTTTTATAAATTTGAAATGATTATGCAAAATATTCTTTGAAACTATTTTAATCAATCTTATTTCAAAATTGTTGGAAATGAGGATGATTTTTACTGTGGGTTTGATAGAGAACTAATTTACTTGTTATCATGCCATGTCTTTATGTAAAATGAGAATATTAGGATTTATATACTGAGACTTGATATGGAACACCAGGGTGGGATATAACTGATCCTGTCTAGATCACACCCTACATACCCCTTCAGCGATGTGTAGACCTTGTATAGTATTCTGACGTTTGAAAAAAAAGGTTTTGTAGTGAGGTGGTGATGTTTATGTCCTCTGTGTATGGGTGTCTAGTGGTTATAATAGGGGATAGTTACCACATTATCACATTTATTATTTGGATATATTCTTATTTTTCCTTAGTGGTTGGACCTGTTATTGTGGTTTTTTTAGTTGCTTTCATTTTTTATCATAGTTGTTGGTTTTCTTCACTTATGGGATATTTAATTCTGGTTTTCCATTATATTATTTATTTATGTTGTGTATATTCTACTTGAATCTTGAATTAGGTTGGTAAAACCCATTCTCTATGGTTTAGGTTTCACGTCTGGGTGATATTATCCAGCACAAGGGGGTCAGGGATTCCATTCGGGTATGTAGCATATCGGGCCAAGTTGTAATTTTTGACACTAACATGGGTCATTCCATAATAGTTTTTTATGATAAGAAGGTATGTTCTTAGTAATCCTTGTCTTGAGATGTTTTCAAAATTGGAGATAGGATTTTTAGACATTGTAGGTTTGTTATGGCGAGTTCCTAGCTAGCGCTTACTCTAACGATCCTCAATATAACATGGGATGTTTGTATGTGTGTCTCCGATGTTTTATTATTGATAATAATATTTTTTTCTATATATGATTTTATTTTCTATAATGAGATATCATGTCTTTTTATTGTTTCTTCTATTTTTGGAATTTATAAATATTCCTCTGGGATGTATTTCATAGGTTCCTCAGGAGGGTGTAGTGAGTGATTCTCCTCAAGGAAATCCTCCTGGGGATTAGAATCTTTTAGAGGCTATCATATGATCTGTTCATGTTGTGGTTCAAAATGTTCCATGATTTTGGAACCTATCTACTAAGGTTCAAAAAAAAGATAAAGAATACATCGATTGATCTTGACAGTTCCTAGATGAGAATATCCAATCCTTTAAGGGTAAAAATAAACCCCAATAGGCGGTGGACATGCTAGAATGTTTTTATCATGTATTTAGCTTCATGTATACACCTTAGGATACCTATATAAAATGCATAGTGTTCTAGCTTGAGTGACCTAATTTGGGATGGTGGGATTCTATGGCATAGTCGTATCAGCATGTGGGATTTGATTATAAGGGCTTCAAGTACTACTTATTTTCATATTTTATCATAGAGTATTTGATGATTGAAAAATATTTTATGTTCCTCTCCTGGAAGTAGGGAAATTGCTAATTGTAGGACTGTACCAATCATTTTGTTCAGATAGTTTGTTTTTCTTAAGAGGTGGTGATGAATATGTAATTTAATGCTATAAAACACCTGTATGGATTGAAACTAAGAATTTGATCATAGGTTTATAGGATGATGTTTATTCATATGTGGATATATTTGATCGAGGTATGATAGAATATATGGATATGATGGGTCATATTGGTTAGTCTTCTTCATCCCTTCCACTTTGTGGAAATTTCAGTGGAACTTTGTGAAAGAAGTAGAAGTGGAAAGCTAACCATAGGGGATGTGGAGGTGGTCTATAGCCACGGGATTCCACCACACCATCAACAACAAAAATTAGTGATCCCCTTACTATTAGTGTGTCATTGTAGGGAACACCTATTATTTTTTCCAGCAACCACCATGATTTTAAATGCTTGTATCCACTGAGACCATCTATAGAGGTTCTATCATGATCTTTCTTTTCCTCATTACAGTTAGAGGTCTTCAATTATAAGTTCTATTCTTGCCTAGTCAAACTATTCAAAGTCTATAGGGATCCAACTATAGGCCTTATGAGTGAATCACCATCATAGAGTGGATGGGCTTCCAGTGGAGGTTTTAATGGGCCCAGTGATAGTGAATGATTCCATTTTTGTTTTATATTATATAGAAACTTATTTATTTTATAATAGTACCTCACCAAAATATATATCTTTATATTCTTTGATGGTCTAAAACATCCAACATAGCCCATTACCCCTTTTATAGAGATGGAGAAACAATTTGGATTAGAGAAATATTTGGGTTTTTGATGTTTATCTTATTTTCTATAGATAGATGACATAGAGTTAGTCATGGATTTTCTTGTTCCTCATATTGATTTGTTTGAAGTCACCAACATGATGAATTAGATTATTTTTCAGCATGTAGATATTAATTATTATCATCAGTTAGTTTCATTTTTTCAATAGATGGGGGTCTTAGGTGTTTCAAGATGAGTGGAATCCAAGTTATGGTCACGAAGGACCTTTCCACCCTATGCTCTGGAGTTTTTTTCTAACATTTTAGTTGATCCAAATTCTTTTTTTCTGTTGTATATCTTCTCGTTGTATTTTGGGACTTTCCCAATGTCTCCCCACAGAAATTATCATGTATTCCTCAATAAAAGGAGGTAGGTTTAATGATTTATTTACATTCTGGTGTGAATCCAATCTTGATACGCTCTCATTGTGACAAACCTTTTTTTTATGAAAAAAATCAATAAAATTAATTTCATCAATATAAAGCATTACAAGGAAAAACAAGTTTTGGAGACCCAGAATACACTATTAATATTATTATTTAAACTAGACCACTGTAACATAGATGTTAAATTGAAAGGTATGAATAAAACTTACTAAATTCATAAAATAATATGGTTTATAAATTAATAAAATAAAGTCATTTATTATCAACTGATTATAAATGAAAATAAAAAATCATTTGAATGAAAAAGAAATGTTTTTCAGAAATTTTATTATTATATACACTAAAATTTTAATCTAAATTATTTATATTAGTCACTATTGGTGAATTATTTTAATGAAATTTATTTATTATATTTTCAATTAATATTTTTATCATTGTTCCAATATTTTTTCTATGAATGGGACATGGATAAATCCAATTTTATGTTTAAAATATATAACTTTTTTCTGCAAAACTATTTTTTCACATTCTATGCACTTTATTAACACTAGTTTTTATTAATTTAAGAAAATTTATTTCAAAATTTTAATTTTAATTTTGAAATAATATTTTCAATGTTATCTTGTAGTTAATTTTTTATTATTTCTAGAGAAGATTAATTTTTTAAAGAATAATAAAAAATGCAGATTTTTATTTAAAACTACCATTTTCATTTGTAGTAATTCAAAAGTTATATTATATTATAGAATTATTTAAAATTAAAATAAGTTCAATTATATTTTAATTAATCCAATTTATTTCATAAGAGTGAATTTATTAACCAAATATAAATTTTTTACTTCAACGATACTTTAAGGGGGCTTGGGAAACCATACATGATTAAAAACATTCATACCATATTAATAGAACTCTCAAAATTATTAAAAATTAGACTAATATTACTATAATTTTTCACCCTATATACTTCATAGAAGAGAGTTGTTACTATGATATCAGGGTTATTTTGGATAAGATCTTAAAAAATATTGGCCATTCTATCCCATGCCTGTATGAATGCCTATGAGTTAATTTTCTTATCATTCAAGCATCAAGCCAGAATTTGGTTAGGTTTCTATATCCATGCCTCTTTATATGCATTAATATCAACATTAATGAATCTATCATTAATTTTATCATTATTCTCCCATGGATAAATGATTCAAATGACACTTTCAATCATTTATTTCTCGGAGTGAAGAATAAGTTCTAAAGACTCCCATTTTTCAGCTACAATAATAAGACCAAATCCTTGATCATTGAGCATTCTTTTAGCCACATTCTCGACCACTTGTTTCTTCAGATTGATTTCACCTTCTGGAACCTTGATTCCTATTATTGGAGGATACATTTTCATTCTATTAGAGACCTATTTAACCCTTTGGACCATAGATAACTCCCCTAATTTTCTTATATACATTTGTTTGTGAACATACCTAAACATTGTGTTACTATTGTTTTTAGAATGTTTGATTACTATTTTTACTGTATAGTTCTCGCCCCACCCTTGTGGATTGTAAAATTTCTAGAAGGTATCTAACCATGATTTCCCTTCCTCAACCTAGACCCAACCATTCTATATCGTTGATATTCATGCTTATAAAATATCATTGGTTGGGAGTTAACTTTTGATAACTAGTATCATTATTTTCCAAATACCTTGATCCCATAGAATTCTTATTACATCTTGGAATATATGTTTTCTATCCATTAGGATCACCATACTTATTTCTATTTCTATTCAGTGTGTTGAAATGATTTTGGATTTTTATGGCCTTTGAAACTTTATTTTTTTCGATCAACCCTCGTTATGGTGATAGAAATATATTTTGATTAGTAGTGTAATATTTCTCTACAAGTACACTTTCCTCAGTAAGGATGTTACCACCATTAGAATCCAGTGAATGATTTTACAGTCGATTGGTAGGGCCACTATCCGTGACAGAATCTATTATAGAATGGACCTTAACATCTCTCCGCTTCCTTTCAACATTCATATCCACCAAATCATGTATTAATCCCTCAAACAAAAAAAAATTTAAGCTCTAACTATTTGAATTCATTCTCTTTATGGATGGTAGGAGGGAATATTACCTTTTTGGTTATTGGATCATCAACCAAAAGATATTTTTAAGATGATTCACCAATTGAGGTGATATTTCCACCATCCCCTATAGCCCATATAGGATGGCCCTCACCCAACGAATAACCAAAAAGGGGCACCTGATGAACCCATATTGACCTATTCATATAATTGAAAGAATCATTTATGAGACAAAAACAATATAAACATTAAAAGACCCATGATTTATAAAAAACATTTAATACCATTGAATATCTCTTTTAATATATATTCTAATTGTGTCTATTGGTTTCATGGAATCATCCAATTCAACACAAATTATTATAGAAATAGGATGACATACTACAATGGACCGTTGGTCCAATCAGAGGAATTGACCCACTAGGTTTCCAATCAAGTCATGTATCGCTATGTTTTGAAATTATAAGTGGATACCAGGTAGTGAGATCTATAACATTGAGATAGGGGGATCACAATTCAAGTGAAAATAAAATTACCATTAAAGGAAGAAAATTCGCAAACCTTAGATAATGCTTGGAGAACTCACCAAAGAAGAGATGAGATCTTATTTTGATGAGAAACTAACCAGGAGGAATATTGAATCTAGGATCCAAATTGTCACCCAGTCTTGAACCTTCCACGTGTTTAAGGAAAATATATCAAAGACCTCAATAGAGTTATGTCTCCAACTAAAGCAGGAAACCAGAGAAATATCCTCCATCACTGAGGCCTTCTTGAACTCCAGAGGAGAAAGAAGGACCATCGTAACTCCATCCACGTACGACTAAAATTTGGGGATTAGTTCAATATATAATAAGCTAGGAAGGGTGAATGGATCTATGAAGGGAATGAAATTTGAATATATGGAAGGTGATGGAGAAGGAAGAGGGTTCTCCTCCCTCCCCCGGTTGTAAAGAATACAGAGGGGAGGCAGAGATGCTTCCATCTCCTACAGGATCCAAATAAAAGAAGCTATTCACCTGATGAGATCACCCCATTAGAATCAATTTAATATTGAATTTTTATATTTGAACATTGTATACTTATGAAAATTTTCCCTTTTGAAAATCTATTTTTTATCATGTATATGGGTTTTATTTTAAATTATATTTTCCCACTTTTGTTAAATGAATTTTATAAATTAGTTTTCATATTTCGAATCCTAAATTTTATTGTTTTATAATAATATATAATAAATTTCGGTCATTATGATTAGTAATAATAATAATAATTTATTTTTATGGAAAATGTTAAAATGGGACTTTCACATTATGTACAAATGAGTTAGACTTAATATTCAACACAAATAGTTTGTTTATTTACCAAATAATATTTCATATTTAGAATTTATGGGTCCAAATTATCAAATAATTATCATTTAAATTTTATTAAAAAAGGATTAATTATCTAGGTAAATAAAAATAGAATAATTACAGTGGTCAAAAATAAAATGGTAAATGTGATTAAACATATAGTTTAAGGAGAAACATGTTAAAAAATGTGGCAATTTTGGTGAAGGTTTGTCATAACCATATCATGGAAAGAGTGTGACTTCCCATTATTGAATAGTTTTGGTTATTTAAAAAAATGTCACCCCACCTCAATTATAAAAGGGGAACTCCCCCCCTTGCCCTCAATTATTTGCAAAACATATGCCTTTTGGCTCAACCATCCCCTTAAAAAATATATCCCCAACATACTTATCCATGTTTTATATGGTATGACCTTTTGAAATAAAAATTCTAGGGTCCTTAATTATATATACCAATGAGGTATTTCTAATCAAAGGAAATTTTCTGCACTAAACTCTTGATTTTTTAATTTTTCTCTTACCACCTTCGGTCATGTCGTAATAAAACAAATATATTAAATAAATTATCTACCATATTATTTGATTTTGTTAGGCTGATGAATAAAAAAATATCCATCTCCTTCTCTATCATATGGGATACAAAATTGTTGATTGTGTGTTTGATAGAATATCACCTCATGAACTTATGTAATTCCTTTTTCCATCACCACCTCTGATGGAGGGATATAATGATGTATTTAATGCATATATAAGATATTTATGACATAATAACACTTCATCAGTTAAAATATCACATATAACTTCTTACATTCCATTCTTTTGGAATACTATAATGTCGCTGGAGTGTACGATGACTACCTCCAAGAGAAGTGATGTGATTTGTTTTTCACTTATGAATTACATAGAAGTTAATATGGATATTTTAAATTTATATATGTGATATATATGTCATCATAATGACTTAGGTAAGGTTACATACTATTTACCTTTTTCCAATCAATTTTTCAAGAAAATTCAAACATCATTTATGAGTATGTACAGCCTGCCATCTCTATGAATTGTGTAACTCATTTTCTATCTCAAACTTTTATATATTACTCTAAATAATAATATAATGAATAAATAATATATTTATATCATGTTCAAAATTCTATATATTATTTTACCATGATCAAGTTAAAATGATCAAAAATATCATACAAAAACATACATGAAAAATGAAGTAGTTATTACCAAAAATGTTATATTTACAAGGAATTGATCGTAACTAGGTAATAAAGGGTTAAAGTAAATCATATATGGTATGATATATATATGTTTGTGTGGGTGTGTTTTAGGTTTTGGAATTGTTTTATAATAAACATTTATTTATTATAAAAAAGTATCAAACATATGAGACGGAATTCAAGGATTTTGGAAAGCGATTTATGATCTCTCATTTATTCCAAGGAGACATATTCCATACACCACAATCATATCATTTTTTTGTTTATACACTTCCCATTTTAAATTTTATACCATGAATATCAATATTTAAAAAAAATTATTATTTCACTTGATGTTATTATTCAATGGGGCTTATAATTCATATGTTACTAAAGCAGTAATGGATTTTCATATAACATTTATTTATATTGGACACATGACTTATATAGCACATGGATATTTTGTGTGAAGTATCTACATCCCATGAATTTATATAATGTTTATATTTAGGATAATTATTGTATATATATATATATATCCATATAATTTTATTTCTTTCATGGGGCTTACGATTTAAAAGATAACAAAGTGGTAAGGATTTTATGTTATAATCTCATTATTTATTAGGAAGATTTATTAGTATGATTCGAATGATGAGGTAATATGAATAAAAAATCCAGAAACTCGTTAATATTATTCTAATATGGTTATTTATTCAAAATTATATTTTTTACATTTACATTCCTTTCTTTGTGTACTCAATATTCCAAAATAATAATTTTAAGCAAAACAAAAATTTATTTTTCTCCTTAAAAAAATCATTTTTCATTAATTTCCATGATTTATAAAAATGTTAAAATAAATATTTATTATTATTAAATTATCTTTTATGGATTTTTATACATATTTTTTACTTTTTATGAATTGTGTTGAATGAAATATCCAGTCATTTTCAAAACAGGATAGATTTGATAATTAACCAAAACTATCAAAGAAAATATTATTTTAACGTGTACGGAATGAAAAAACTCTCTACCTTCATGAAAATAAAATTATTTTATGCATCCATTTAATTTTTTCATGTTCACATTAAAATTTAAATGTTTTCCTTATTATTTGGAGATTTTATTGCATTAAAAGATATCATTTAAATTGAAAACACTATTTTCCTCATGAAATTTTAATGATCTTTTATGGAACCTCTATTCATCAATGTCAAAAAAATTGGAGTTAATTGTATTTTTGTGGGATATTTGAAAATGGTACCATCATTATTATATCTTTGGATGTTTTATGTTTGTGAACAATTTATTTTTAGGATGTATTTATGTTTATTAACTTTGTTTATTTTTCTTGTATTATAATGTGACGACTGATGAAATGTTTACGAAAATAGTTTATTTACCATGATTTATGATATGATGAAATATTTATGAAACTTTTTCTTTTTCAATGCATTATGATATTATGAATTAAATAAATGTTTATAAAACTGATTTATTTTCCAAAATTCATGTGATAATGAGATGTTTATGGAAATCATTTATATTTTAATGGGATATGAAATGATGAATGTTTTATGATCCTATGGAACAAAAATGTATGGATTATGTTATCAGTGGTAGCTATATATATATATATCAGAATTAATGTTTAATGTTATCGTCACTTGATACAATTATTGGGGACAATAATATTTTCATGATTCTTTATGGGAAATAGGCCAATGAGCTCGATCCACTATAGGAAAGAGGTGATGAGTCTTGACCTATTATGAGATGGGAAACGAGTTTTTATGCGTAATGCATTATGATTTTATAGTCTTGGATGTTAATGTTTATATATGAAATGTTTTATATGCTTATGATGGAGCCACATTTATATGATGTGAACATTTGGTTCATTATTTATTTATTAAGTTTTACCACTCATATAGTTCATGTCTTTTAAGTGAAAATGTTTTATTACATATATAATGATTATGATCCATGATAGAATTGTTATGAACATTTTAATTTGTATTAATAATCTCAAACCCTTATCCTTATATTATTGTTTTATACTTTCATTGATTGATATCTCCCATTTTTACCCTTACTATGCATATTATCTCACCCTTTCTTATATTTCTTTTCCCCTGGTTATGAATAAAGGTTAATGTAGGGTATGTCTATGTAGAGAGATAAATGGGAATATATTTATGGGAGATGATGAATATCATTCCAAGAATAGTAATATTCTATAATTATTATCCAATTAAACAAAATCATTATAGTCCTCATGAATTTATTTTCATAATTAAATGATAATTCAACATATAAGATTTAATATATATGTATGTATATTATGGTTCATTATAGTTTGTATGAGAGAAATTTTTAGATACCCTTTGGAAACTAGTATGATAAATATTTATTTGGATCCCTAGTGAATTGTCTAGGGATATGGTTAAGGATAAGTATAAGTTTAATTAATTTTATAAGAAAATGTCTTGGAATCTTGTTGTAGGATAGTGATAGTGTTTTCCAAGAAATAACATCCCCATCAAGAAACTATAACTGTAAAATCTCTAACCCCCAAGCCATTAAACCGGTGCTCTGAGCCGGGTAGTTACATAACCTTAAGCACGCCTCCCCATACGCCAATGGATACCGACTAGCAGCAGGGGTCTTTGTGGTCATGTTGAGAGACTATACCCCCTTTCTATCAGAGTAAGACACAACAGAAACAAATCAATAGCGGAAACAATAATCAATAAACAAGGAACGTGTATAACAACCATTCCCAACAATAAATATTCCATGCCCTACTACAAGTGCAAGAGTGAACAAAAGCACAAAATAATACAACATCAAAAATCCCCAAAATTGTCCCAACTCCAAGTCCGGATCCTCCACCAAGTGCTACCCATGTCAACTCAACTATCTAGAAAGGACCATTTCCATTCTCCTGTCCTGAAAACATGAAGTCTGCTCGGGTACCCAATGGCGTCCCGAGAAGGGTGTGAGTACAACTCAGTAGGCCACTACCAATGGTGTCTACAAAATATTTAGTATGAACGTTTATTTCATGCAAAAAGAATATGAATGATAATTTCTAAGTAATTATATATGTTTCCATTAACCAGTTCAGAGCCAAAGCCATCGCAACTTCCATTACCATTCATTTCACACCAATTATCATCACTGACCATTTCATCAGATTTCCATGGGTTAATCACATACATTATGTTACGTGGGTCTAAGGCTAACAATCACATGCAAGAGGGTAAACACATCGTTATCCTATCTCACTAGGACTAACCCCCACATAGAAATCATATCCTCACCTCGAAGCCTCAGTCCAGGTGGATGCAACCGTTAGGAGAATAGATCCTCAGTCCTCATTCCTAACCCGTGCATTTACGGTGGAGTTCAGAGAATCAGTCTTCACTCAACCCATGGGAGTATATCTACAAGTCATACCCCACTCTACCAAGCCATGTGCACATGCTTATATATATAAGTAACCATCAACCCACCATACCATTTCCCGTAGACAAACACCATTCACAAAAAACCACACGGGAATTCACATTATGCCATAAACCATTAACACATTACCATTTCATATCATTTAACCGTTCTCCCAATTCCCATGTCTTATGTCTATATCACTAAACATTCAACACTAAACCCATAACATATCCAATTATGGTCTTTAATCAGTTTACACATTAGCCAATTTAACCCATTCATTATTTCCAATAATCAACCATTCAACCCATTCCAAATAACCTTTAGGTTATTTTCAAGTCTAGGTGCATCACCTAAATTCTATTCCAAGTTCAACCAATCATGCCAACATATTCATCAAGGGCTCTACAATTTTTTACAACAAGTTCAATTGTTTAATAACAATCCCTAAGCATGGGAAAAGTCGTCCCTCCCCATGGATGTCCCCAATTATGTCAAGTCATTCTCAATGCATCCCATGGGGATCATGAGGGTTCCCATTTACCATTTATCTTGTAAGCATCCTTTATACCAAACACATCCAAGTTCATCAAATATCATCAAAAGAAATCCATGAGTAAAGCCACACATGCATAAATCCACCATCAAACTATGGGATAACATTTTTAGACCAACAACACTGAAATCGTGGTTGAACGAACACTCAATCGAGTCCTTAGACCTCCATCTGGCCAGCCTTTGGAGCTTCAACCTGAAACTCACCCAAAAGATAGGGTTTTATAGCTTCGAAACAAGATGGAGAGAAGATACAACCCTAAACTAAAAAGATAAGCAAAGATGTGATTGGCTTTACCTGGAGCTTCTATCTGCATCCCACGGCACCAAAAACGCCTTCGAAACGAGGGAGATTGACCTCTTGGAGCTCTTGGGTGATTTGGTTCGTTCCTAGGGTGAAGAGGGAGGAATGGAGAAGAAATACCGAGTGGGTTCTTAAAATCCTGGGGTGTCAATTTTGTAATTTTTCCCAACATTAAGAGGTTTCATGGTTTGACCACACGGTTTGACAAACTGTGCGCAAATCGTGCACATGCTACTGTCTGGAGGAGGAGGGGTTGCACAATTTACCTGGGCAGGCCGCACGGTTTTCCCTGGCTATGGGCAGGCTATGTGCCCAGGATTTTCTTGCCCAACATTACTTTCATTCGTGCCCCGAGCCCCCGAAACACACCCAAGACCTCTCATAAATTCATAATACATCCCTTGAAGCTCGAAACAAGGAATTCAACCAAAACATAATGAAAACATACCCTTCCAAAAACCAGGATCTTACAACCTCCCCACCTTATAACGGCTCGTCCTCGAGCCAAGTTTCCCAGCCTCATTGATCTACCGAAGAGAAGAGTTCAGGCCACTATACCTGCATATCTGATTCCCGCTCCCAATATTCTTTCTGAACATTTCCATGCTTCCATATTACTCGCACTAATGGCACAACCCTACCTCGCATGACCTTTTCACTACAAAGCACCACACGAACCAGATGCTCCTCAACGTACGCATCAGCCTCAAGCTCCACATCCTCCACATCAACCACGTGAGATGGGTCAGGGTGATACTATCGACACTATGACACATGAAACACATCATGCATCCCACTATACCATTGTGGGAGAGAGAATCGGTAAGCCACTAGTCCGATCCTCTCCACAATCTCAACAAGTCCCACATGCCTGGGTGCCAACTTACCCTGCTTTAGAATCTGATGGTAACCCAACCTGGGTGACACCCGAAGGAATACTTTATCACCCATTGCAAACTCAAGAGGTATATGCCTCTGATCTGCAAACAACTTCTGCCTACTCTGAGTCGTAGCCATCCACTTCTTGATCAACTTAACTCTCTCTGAAGTCTCCTTCACGAGACTTGGCCCCAATAACTCAGATTCACTGACCTCTAGATAACACAATGGAGATCTACATGGCCTCCCGTAGAGTGCATCAAATGGTGCTATCTGAATTGTAGTATGAAAAATTTTGTTGAAGGAAAACTAAACTAAGTATATGTGCCTCTCCCAAGAACCACAAAAGTCCAAGACACAAGCTCTTAACATGTCTTCCAACACTTGGATCGTACGCTCTGACTACCCATCTGTCTTCGGGTGGAAAGTTGTACTCAAAAGCACCTGCGTACCAAGCGCCTTCTAAAACCCTTTCTAGAAGCGTGATGTGAAATGCGGATCTCGATCTAAAACTATGGTTCGCGGAACACCATGTAGCTGCACTATTTCTCGAACATATAGCTCACCCAACTAGTCGACTGTAAGGGTCTTCTAATTCAGTATGAAATGATCCACCTTTGTTAACCGATCCAAAACCACCCATATTTCATCATTCTTCTACAAAATCCTCAGAAGTCCCACGACAAAATACATTTTTACATCATCCAACTTCAATTCCAGAATGGGAAATGGATGCAACAAACCACCTGGGCATTGATGCTCGGCCTTCACCTGCTGACAGGTAAGGCACCGTGCCACAAATCCCACAACTTCCTTCTTCATTCTAGGCCACCAAAACTGCCTTTGATGATCATGGTATATCATGTTCGAACCAGGATGTACTGCCCACTTTGATGCATGGAACTCACGCATCAAATCTTCTCATACACACTTTGGCACAACCACACGATCACGAACACGAACAACACCTTCCACGCCGACGGTCCAACCAGAAGGTAGCTCCCCACCTTTAAGATTTTCATTCATGATCAAACACTTAGGATCATCAATATGGCCTCCCTTAACTCGACTCAAAATCATTGACTCCTTCATTAAAGAAGCAGAGAGTTACCTGACCACTCTCCTCCTGCACCTCCAGGTGCATCTCTGAAAACAAATCCATCACCTTCCACTCGGTGCTGGACTCCTGAACCACCTAATTCTAAACCTTCATGATCAGAGCATCAGCAACACTGTTTCCCTTTCCCAGTGTGTACACCAACTCAAAGTCAAAATATTAGAGATAGTTAACCCATCTTCACTGCTGAAGGTTTAGATCCTCTTGTGAGAAGATGTACTTTAAACTCTTATGGTCAGTAAACATAGTAAATCATTCTCCCAACAGATAGTGCCTCCATCACTTCAGGGCATACACCATAGCTGCCAACTCAAGGTCATGAGTGGGATAGTTCCACTCATGGGGTCTCAACTACCTTGACCCATAAGCCACAACCCGCTCATCCTGCATCGACACAACCCGAAGTCCAACTCCAGACGCATCACAAAACACGATTTACTTCTTAACCGACTCAGGTAAGATCAATATAGGTGAGGTTTTCAACCGCTTCATCAGCTCTTGGAAGGTGTTTTCACAATCCTCAGACCACTTGAACCTGATTCCTTTCTTGTTCAAGCCCGAGAGTGGTGCCGCCAAGCGATAGAAATCCTGAATGAACCTCCGGTAATACCCAGCCAAACCCAGAAAACACCAAACATCAAAAACACTCCTGGGCTGCTCCCAAGATACAACTGTGTTCACATTCTATGGTCCACTAACGCACCTGCCTCTGAGATTATGTGACCCATAAATTGCACATCACCTATCCAAAATTGACACTTTCATATCTTGGCTTATATCCGATTCTCTTTTAGCATACCCAAGACGATGTCAAGATGTTGGGCATGATCGTCATGAGTTTTCGAGTACACTAAGATATCTTCAAGAAAGAGAATCACAAACTGATCTATATAGGGATGAACGATTAGGTTCATCAAATCCATAAACACCATCGGTGCATTTTTTCAAGCCAAAAGGCATTACCACAAACTCAAACAACCCGTACTGACTCCGAAAAGATGGTCGCGGTATGTCAGAAGACCTCACCCTCATCTGGTGATAACCTGACCTTAGATAAATCATAGAAAACAATGATGCAACCCTCAAATGATCAAATAGGTCATCAATTCTAAGAAGAGGGTAACGATTTTTCACCATTATCTGATTCAACATTCGATAGTCAACACACAGCCTCAACGACCCATCTGCTTTCTTTACAAAAAGCATGGGAGATCCCCAAGGAGATGTACTAGGATGGATAAACCCCTTACACTCTAGATCCTCATGATGAACATTTAGTTCCTGGAGTTCTGTCAGTTCCATTCGGTATGTAGGAATAGAAACTAGCACCACTCTCGGCAGCAACTCGATCGTGAGCTCGACATCCATCTTGGGTGGTAACCTCGATAAATCCTTAAGAAACACATCCTAAAACAGATCCACCACAGGAGGAAAATTAGATTGTTCCCCTCCCTCATCATTATCAAGCATGAGACATGCCACTTGAGCCATGATTCCACTCATCTGTTGACAAAACGGCCATGCACGCCCAACTCAAACATCCCATTCGCCATGGTGGACATAAGTGTCACCCTCAAGCGACTTGAACGATACTCTGCGACGATAACAGTCTATCTGTGCCTGATACAACACCAACAAATCCATTCCCAAGATTATGTCAAACCTCGACATCTCGATAATGAACAAGTCCCACGGAAAATGATACCCACCAACTTCAAAGGCACATCTGTTGCACTGCTTGATATCCTCAACCAGCTCCCCCAACGGGGTGTCAATTGACATAACTCCACACACCCCCTCCATAGGTATATGCAACACTACCAAAATTTGAGAAGAAAAAAAGAGTGTGTGGAACTTGTGTCAAACAACACACTAGAAAACTTAGAAGCTACAAGGATCATACCTCAAACAGTTGACGGTCTGACCTCGCCATCATCAGGTGCAAACTGAGCTTCCTGAAGCTGGCCTGCCCCTCTACCCTAGGCTTCAGCCTGAGCACCCAATACCGCACTGCCTTGCTAGCGGGAGCGATCTTTCCATGGAGTTACATGTCCACAGCCCTTGCTAGTACAGCCCGTGGAGCTCTAAATTCCTGCTTGATACAAGGAAATTGGTCCTCTTCCCGTACCTGGTACCTGCTTTTCATCTTCATGCTCACCCATCTACCGAGGGTTCCTGAAGAACCTCTACACATGCCCCATCCTTCCACACGAACGACACTCAACTCTAGGTTAAGGAAACTGACCACGCATATGCCCTGGCCTAACGTACTGATAACAGAACACCTGGTTCCCACTCTGAGAGGCTGACCCTCTCTTCTGACCACCTTGCTGGAAACTTTACAAATGGTGCTTCCAACCTTCGGAAGATGCACCAATTGTCTGCCCAGCTGGCACGACAAGCCCACCACCTGAAGCTCCCTTCAGGTTCCCTTCAGATATGAGTGCCTGGTCCATCACCTCTGCAGACCTCTTCTAGGAGAAGATATTTACTTGAGACCTGATCTCATGACACAACCCATCCTGGAAACACTTTTCTACTGCTGCCTCATCCCCTGCTAACACTGGGATAAAGCATCACAAATCAGTTAAGCGACTAGTATAGTTCATCACCGATAGCAATCCCTAAGTAAGGCTCATAAACTCTACAGACTGCTCTTGTCTCAATGTCTCTGGGTAGAAATGATCCAAAAACTTCTCTTGGAAAACCTTCCATGACATCCCCTCAGCCTGCTCGGTCTGAGCCTGAATGTCCCACCAACGCCTTGCCTGGCCCCACAACATATAAACGTCCAGCCTTACTCGATTTTCAATAGGGGTATCCAGATGATCCAGTATCTTCTGGACAGACTCTAACTAGAACTCCACTCCCTCTATCCCACCCTCTCCAGTGAAGGTCAGAGGGTGTTGTAGTTGGAACTCCTTGGTCAGCTCAAACATACCTGGTGCCACCCGCCCGGGGTCTCGATCCATCATCTGCATAAGGCGAGCCATGTTCTCCCAGAACTAGTATTCTCTACCTTCATTGATCACCACATTTTTGTGCTCTTCTACCGGAGGAGTGTTCTCAGTGAAATCCTCCCATTTCCTAACTTGTAAACGACATCGTGGTGGCATCTCTCTACATCACCAAGCACGAGATTTAGCACGCATACCATAAAACATTCACGACTTCATCAAAATATCTTTACTAGATACAACAACCCATTTTCATATACTAACTCAACTACATTAACACCTCAAATTCACCACCAGACCATCCATACAGTGGGCCATGGTCCACATGGGGTAAACAACCATGCACTACCACCAAACTCACACAACATTTTACAAAAACATTTTCCACTTCATTTCAAACCCGTATATTTCATTAAACATAATTTACCCACTTGTTTTATTTCTTTCTCCTCAATATTTCTTGGTTTCCTAAAATGCATGATGCGCACTACTTTCCTGCCTCACACACCTACCTCATGCGTGTACATAACACAATGCATGTCACCTGTCTCCCTAGGTGCCTACAATGATGCATGAATGCAAATCCTCGTGTCGTTAAGGCCACGAGCCAAATATCATAAAATAGTCACATCAAACCACATGTGCGTCACCCAATGGTGAAATATCATCAACTGTAACAACACACAACCAAGAACAACATTTCCCACCCAGGGTGACTTGGGTTTTCCCTCGTAAATGGGCTAGCTACTCCCAAGCACGAGCTCATTTACCATGTCCCGACACATCTTAACCCTTGGAAACCTATCCCAAATAAAAAGACCTCAGAGAATGAGAATAAAGACCTCCTCTGATACCACTTTGTAACATTGCCGACCCAGAAGCCACTAAACCGGTGCTCCGAGCCGGGTAGTTACATAACCTGAAGCGTGCCTCCCCGTACGCCAAAGGCTGCTGACTAGCCGCGGGGGTCTTTGTGGCCAAGTTGGGAGAATACACCCCCTTTCTATCTGAGTAATACACAACAGATATAAACCAATAACGGAAACAATAATCAATAAATAGGGAACATGTATAACAACCATTTCCAATAACAAATATTCCATGTCCTACTAGAAGTGCAAGAGTGAACAAAACCCAAAATAAGATAATGGCCAAAATCCCCAAAATGGTTCAGACTCCATGCCCGAATCCTCCACCTTGTGCTACCCATGTCCACTCAACTATCTATCAAGGACCCTTTCCCTTATACTTCCCTGCAAACATGAAGTCTTCTCGGGTACCCAATGGCAGCCTAAGCAGGGTGTCAGTACAACTCAGTAGCCACCACCAACGGTGTCTATAAAATATCCAGTATGAAAAGGTCATGCATGCAGAAAGAATATGAATGATAATTTCCAAGAAATTATTTATGGTGCCATTACCTAGTTCAAATCCAAAGCCATTTCCACATCCATTACCATTCATTTGACACCAATTATCATCACTTACCAATTCATCACATTTCCATGCATTAATCACATACATTCTGTTACATCTGTCTAAGGCCAACAATCACATGAAAGAGGGTAAACACATCGTTATCCTATCTCACTAGGACTTACCCCAACATAGAAACCATATTCTTACCTTGAATCCTCAGTCCAGGTGGATGCAACCATTAGGAGAATAGATCCTTAGTCCCCATTCCTAACCCTTGCATTTTGGGTGGAGTTCAGAGCATCAGTTTTCACACAACCCGTGGGCGTAGATACTCAAGTCATACCCCACTCTACCAAGCCATGTGCAAATGCTTATATATATAAGTAACCATCATCGCACCATACCATTTCCCTTTGACAAACACCATTCACAACAAACCACATAGGAATTCACATTATGCCTTAACCCATTAACACATTACCATTTGACATCATTTAACCATTCACAAAATTCCCATGTGTTATGGCTATCTCACTATGTATTCAACTGTAAACCCATAACCTATCCCATTATGGTCTTTAATTAGTTTACACATTAACCCATTTAACCCGTTCGTCATTTCCATGAATCAACCATTCAAACCATTACAAATAACCTTTAGGTTATTACCAAGTCTAGGTGCATCACCGAACTTCTATTACAAGTTCAACCAATCATTCCAATATATTCGTTAAGGGATATACAATTTAATATAACAAGGTAACTTGTTTAATAATAATCCATAATTCCGGTAAAAGTCGGCCCTCCCCATGGATGGCCCCAATTAGGTCAATTCAATCTCAATGCATCCCATGGGGATCGTGAGGGTTCCCATTTACCATTTTTCTTTTAAGCATCCTTTATACCAAATGAATCCAGGTTGATCAAAGCTCATCAAAAAGAAAACCATGAGCAAAGCCACACATGCATAAATCCTCCATAAAACTATGGGATAATGTTTTTAGACCACCTACCTCGAAACCACAGTTGAACGCACACTCAATCGAGTCTATAGACCTCTATCTGACCATCCTTTAAAGCTTAAACCTAGAACTCACCCAAAAGATAGGGTTATAGAGCTTTAGAACAGGAGGGAGAGAAGATACAACCCTAAACCAAAAAGTGAAGCAAGGATGTGATTATCCTTACCCGGATATTCGATCCGCATCCAATGGCACCAAAAATTCCATAGAAAGGAAGGAGATCAACCTCTTGGAGCTCTTGGGTGATTTGGTTCATTCCTAGGGTGAAGAGGGAGGAATAGAGAGGAAATACTGAGTGGGTTCTTAGAATCCTCGGGTGGCAATTTTGTAATTTTTCCCAACATGAAGACGTCACACGGTTTGGGCGCACGGTTTGAAAAATCGTGCGCAAACCGTGCACATGCTAATGTCTGGAGGTGGAGGGGTTGCATGGTTTACCTAGGCAGGCCGCACAGTTTGCCCTGGCCGTGCGCAGGCTGTGCGACCAGGCTTGTCTTTCCCAGCTTTCCGTTCTTTCATGCCCCGAGCCCCCGAAACACCCCCAATACCTCTCATAATTTCAAAAGACATCCCATGAAGCCCAAAACAAGGGATTCGACAAAAACATAATGAAAACATAACCTTCCAAAAACCGGGATCTTTAAATAATAAGATGTGGCTTGTGAACAATTGTACATAAGGATAATAACTCTGAAAATATAACATTGAGCTTAGAATTTATCTTCACCTAGTGGAAAACAATGGTAATTACTTCACACTTTGTTTGACAGTCCTAGGGTATATGTTTTGGAAATTCAAATAATTGATATGAACCATCATTGTGGATTTGAATAGATGATGACCATGAATTTACTAGGATAAAACTATCATTTCAACGATTGAAAAATACAGTGTCATTATTTAGACATACTATATATGATTTTTAATGATTATTTGGTTGTGTAATATGATTATTTTTTAACACAATAATTTTTAGTTTTATTCTATGGAGGTAACTAGATGAACTAGGTTAACAGTGAATGAGAAAGATAATATTTTGATGAGAAACCAATTAGAATGATAACTTTAGTAAAGGATATTACTTGAATAAATAATCTGTTATTGTGTTATATGGTTAACAAAATGCACCTTAACCAACTCTCGGACTCACCAAAGAAGAGAAGGATATAGTTCCCTAAGATCTTTTTCGATGGATACCATATAGGAAAGAAGACTCAATTTCATATATTTCATGAATATGGGGAGAATCACTCAATGAAATGTCTCAACAGGATGAGATGATGTTTTATGTTTGGTGAATAAGGGCACATAGATTGTTGAGGAAAAATGAAAATTTCAGTTAATGAAATTATGGAGAATAATAGCTTCCCTAATGTATAATTAATAGTTCAATGTTTTAAAAGTTGAATACATAGAAATTATATAAGTCTATGTCCCTAGGGGAATTCTTAAGAAGAGGATCATTAAGGTTTCATGAGTAATGTTTTTGTGTTAATGATCAAGATACTATAAATGACATATGATGTGACAGAGGTAGTATAGAATAAGATGATGAATCATTATTAGTGGTTTAATTATAATGTTAGAAAATTAATGTGTTTTTTATTGGAAATCAACAGTAATGTTATTGGTGTCATGAATTATATAAGGATTGTTTTATAAAATTAATTTATTAAGTATTTTTATGAATATATATAATGATACCAATGGCCTAGGTGAATGACATAATGGAAATGTATATTTTGTGGAAATAACATGATTATATGGAAGATAAACCTTAATATGTTCATCATGTTAAGATAATGGTGTTTATTTTGGGTAAATTTATGACTGTTATAGATAAAGTGAAGTGGATAGTATTAATGATCTTGTAATTGATTTATTATTTGATGAAAAAGTCATCTATTTTATCATTAATGAAGTTTAATTTTTTTTGTTTTAAGTAATATATTCATTAATATGTGGTTATATTTATGGAAATTAGAAACAAGTCTATATTCATTGATAATTTTTGGTAATTATAGTTATTACCTTGTTTTAGTTGAATATATGACTACAATATTCAAATATTTGGTATATTACAATTAAGAGATACTTTATGATATTTGGTGGATTATTTTGAAGGTTATTTTGGGAAATTTAGTTTTCTTATTTATAAAATTTTTTATTTTGTAAGGTTCTTAAGGTTAATGGAATAGTTAATGTTGACCATTTGATGAGTTTTTATATATTAATGTATTATTCCACCATAAGAATATTGATTAGTTGTGGATAACCTGAGCTAACTATTTATGATTTTATGATAAAAAAATATATAAAGAATTATTTATCATTCTTTTGTGGATCTTATGATTTGTTAAAGTTTTAGTCACGATAAAAAATTCATCTTCATTTCTTAGAAAGAGAGGAGAAAATAAAATTTATCGAATCGCAACCAAAGGATGAGATTGTGCTTTTAAAATCACAATAAATTAAGTATATTTTATCTTGTTCTATATCATTCGTTTAATGATACCATAAAAATTAGGACACAAATCAGGTGAAAAAACATTTATCATATTATATTCATTTCTATTTAATCAATGGTCTTTTAACTCATCACATATATAGGGTTTTGTAGTGGTTAAATTTCTCATAACGAGATTCTATATCACTATTTGTTAATCCTTGGGAGTTATTATTCTTTTCCAAAACAACTTTTCATACCCATGAATTTTCTCCTATTGGGGAACATATTTGTTTCTTTCAATATGACCTTCATATATACCTTTATCTTTGTTCTAGAAGATGTATTATTAACCCTTTTATGATGAGGTTTTTTCACAATATTATTTTCAAATTTGAAACCATTAATTTCCCGGATCATGTTCAAATTATTAAGATAAAATTTATTTAATTTGGGTATAATGTAAAACACCAAAATTTTATGAAGTATTTTTCTCAAATAAATTTAATTTCTTTGGTATCTTATGTTACATGTAACAATGAGTTTTAGTAAACTATAATATACTACTAATATTATTATTTAATATTGGTTACTATAAATGAAGCTTTAAATATTTAAGTATGAATAGTACAATGGAAATTATGAAAATTATATTTTTTAAACATTAAAAAAGTAAATTCATTTTTTATCCATTTGTTAGAAATGAAAATAATAAATTATTTTTAAGGGATAATATTTTTTTTCAAAATTTTTTCTTTCCCATCCACAATTTTTATATAAATAAATTAAATTGGCCACTATATTTTAATTAATTTAAAGAAATTTATATATAACATATATAATCAAATTTTTTATCATTCATATAATATTTTTTCCATTCATGATATAAAAATAAATCTAGTTTTATGTTTAAACACACATTTTTTCATAAAAGTGATTTCATCGTGTCCAACACACTTATATTAAAACTATATTTTGGACCATTTAGATATTTTGTCTAGAAACATTAATTTTAATTTTTAAATAATAATGATAAAACTACCTTAGATTTAATTATTGATATTTTTCTAAAAAGATTAATTTTTTGATAAATAGTGAAAATTTAATTATTTTTTTAGAAAACGACATTTTCATATATAGTATCTAAAATTTAAAATTCTATATTAAAATTTTTTAATAGAATTATTAGTTCCATTAAATAATAATTAATTCATTTTAGGTTATTATAATCAATTTAATATTGAATTTTTATATGATAAATTTTTGTACTTATGAAAAACATTTATCAGGAAAAGTAATTTTTTGTCACATCTATATGTTTTCTTTTAAATTATATTCTTCCACTTATGTTAATTTAATTTAAATAAAGGGATTAAATATTTTAAATAAGAATAATTTCTTTTATATAATGAGATTAAACAAATATTTGGATAGAAATGTAAGTAAAAATAATAAAAAATAATTACGGTGGTTAAGGTTAAAACAGAGTTTTTCATGTTTCATATGCATGTGTTAAAATTAATTTTCAACACACATTATATATTTATTTAATTAAATGTATTTAAAATTTAGAATAATTTTTAATAAATATACTAATCATTAAAATTTTTATTTTTTTATTAATTTTTAAATTTCCTAGGTAAATATAAAAGAGGCTAATTGCTGTTGTGAAAAATAAATAAATAAAAGTGAGTAAACATAGAGTTTAAGGAATGAAATAATTAAAACATGTGTATTTTTTTTGTGTAGGTTTTTATCAACCATATCATGCATGCAATACTTTACTTGTAAAATTTTTAATCACGTGGAATGTGAGTGGATTTCCGTTATTGAAATATTTTGGGTATTTACAAAAATGCCAATACTCCTCAATTATAAAAGGAGACCTCATCCTCTAAATTCTTCGCACCTAATAAGAATTTTGTATCAACCAGGCCATGTGAAAATTTATCCCCAACATCATTATAAATGTTCTAGATCTTATGTTATTCTCAATATACCAATAATCATGTCATTAATAAGAGATTAATTGTATATTTTTCTAAGTGAAGGTAATTGTAACAAATAAACTCTTTCTTTTTAATTCCTCTCTTAACACCTTAATATGTGTACTAATAATTCTAATATAATAAAACTAGTATTTATCATATATTTATATGTTATTATGTTTATTGAAGAACCTATATTCATCTCTACCTCTGTCAAATGTGGAACCAAATTGTCAATCATTTGTACGGTGGACTACCGCCTCGCGAGCCAATGCAATTTCTTTTCCATCAACGCCTATCACAAATGGATATAATAATGGATATAAAGTATATATATTATATTTAAGAAATAAATATAATTCGTTAATTATGATATCAAATACACCTTCTTACTTCAAACTTGCTGGGAATTTAATAACATCCCTCATGCGTACGATGTTTTATCACCTCGTGAAGCGATTTAATTTTTCCACTTACGATTTTCATAGAATGAAATAAATATAAATTTAATGAATAAATTTATTACATATAAATCATAATTATTTTTTAAATGTGATATTTTATTTACCATTATTCAATATTTTCATCGAAAAAAATGGATATAGTGTTCATGTGTATGTATGGTCAACCATCTCTTTGAATAGTGTAATTCATTTTCGATATCTATCTATGATAGATTTCTGTAAATATATATATATATATATATATATAATGAATATATATTGTATTTATATCATGGTTAACATCCTAGAGATGATGGAACCATGATAAAAGTAATAGGTCCAAAAAATCCAAACAAAAGTATATATGAAAAATGAAGTAGTTATTGCATGAATTAAGATTTTAATGAAGATTTGTTAACTAAAAGGTAATAAAATGTTACAAGAAAATCATATATGGTGTGACATATACATGTATGGTTTTATATTATTTATATAATAAACCTTTAATTTTTATATAGGAGTTTCATACATTTACAAAGGACTCCAAGACTTAAGGTAAGGGATTTCTAGTCTCTCATTTATTTCTGGGAGACATATGAAATATTCACCAATTATTTATTGTATGTGGTGTATATATTGATAATTTGACTTATATTATATTTTATATCCTTGTTTTTATTACATTTAATGTTTCATTTTATATTATTCTTTAATGGGGCTTACGATTCAATATTTATATAGGTGGTAAGGGGTTTTTGTCTCATATTCATTTTTTGAAACACATTCATTGTACACCACTTGTTTCTTTTTTGTGGTATAAATACTACAAATGAATTTATTTTATTATCCTTAACGTTATAATTTTTGGATATTAATTTCCATATAATGTTATTTATTTCACGTTGCTTATGATTTGAAAGATACCAAAGTGGTAAAGGTGTTAGGATACAATCTTATTGTTTGTCATAATTCTTTATGATTATTCTTCCAATGATGAGATATTATTATCCATCTATTAATTAAATAGGGAATTCTATTCCCCTATTATTAATTCTTGAAATTAAATTTGTTTCTATAAATTAAGCCTATTTTTGTACTTTATATTCAAAAATAATATTTTTATGAAAAACTAAATTTATTTCTCTCTTTGATCCAAAACCCTTTTTCTTCAATGTCGATGTTTTCATAAAATTGCATAGGGTATAATTTCTTATTCTCACGTAGATTTTAAATACCATTATAAAAATATTTTACTATTTATAAAAAATTAAAATGAATCTTTTTATCATTTTAAAAACAAAGTATATTTGACTCTTTACTAAAAATGTTTAAAAACAATTTTATATGTATGCCAAGAAATGAATTTTTTGACATCATGACCACTAAATTATATTAAAATTACATAAAATTTATCATGGTTATTTTTATATAAAATGTTTCCCAAACTATTGGGGATGTTTTTATATTTTAAATAAGTGATTTCAAATGAAAATTGTATTTTCCTCCAAAATGTTTTAATGATCTTGCATCAAATTTATATTCATCAATGAAAACAACATTTATCATTACTTCTATTTAATTTGTGATATGGACCAATTTTAACATAATTATTATTTACTTGTATGGTTTATTTTTATTATTGTTATGAATTTTTTTTTAAGAAACTCATTACTCTTCCACTGGTTATGATAAGATGAATTGATGAAATATTTATGAAACCCAATTCTTTTTCCTAGGTTATATTTTAAAAACATGCTTATGAAACGTGTTTATTTTACATGGTTTATGATATGATGAATTGATGACATTTTTATGAAACCCATTTTATCATGACTGATTCTATGATTAATCTTTTATGAAACTCATTTGTTTACATGGACTTTCAGATGAACCTAATAAGGTAAAGGTTGTCTTCTCTTGGGAGGAGAAACAATATTTATTTGAGATTATGTTCTTATTTTTTATTTTAAAATGAAATTAGTTGTTTTTTAAATAGTTTATTAAGGTTATAAAAATCCATAACTACTCTTAATAAGAAATGGGTGAATTTTAGTTGTTATGTTCTATACATATTTCAACGAGTTAAAAAAACATCATACATCAACACTAAATATGATCTTTCATGAGCCTCAAAAGGGTTGTGTGGTGTATTTTGTTTCTTCTAGTGATATTTTGGGTTATGTTCTTATACAGGGTGATCTGATTGGGACATATGGCTCTCATTAGATTAAACCAAATTAGAGGAACAACCCCACTAATTATTTCAAGCTTACTGTAGTTATGAATGTTCTTAGATGATGGTGGCACTATCTTTTTATAATGTGGATTTGGGAATTTTATAATAATAAATATTTGAGCAATATATTATCCTATAAATACTTGAATCTCATATAGTGTTAGTGGGTTGAATACCAATAGTCATTTGACTCCAACATCACCTACATCCTGGGGGAGGGGCATGTCGTCACTACTTCTCTCATAAGGAAAGTTCCACCACAAGGTATTTTGGATTCAAAAGAGAAGTAGAATATTTTGGTTTTTTTCACTCAATTACATTTGGATGTGTATAAGGATTTTTTAAGTGTGTTTATGACAATTTTTCATTTATCATTATCTCTCCATGAGTCTATTATAATGATTTATAACCAAGATGATAAGTTTAGAAGAATTATGGAAACTTTCAATTGTGGGGAGACAGTTTCTGGTTTTTATCTCTATTCTAATAGTATTCTCAACATTGGGAATCAGTTTTTATTTATTGAATCTATGAGGGTTTTTATTCTTTACCATCATAGTTCAATATGGCCCATTAACTTATGAACTATGAAGATGTATTATGACATGAGGTGGTGGTTCTAGTGGCTGGGTATGAAGAGAGACATTGGAGATTATGTGTCTTGTTTTTTCACCATCTAGTAGATAGTGGTTGAGAATCTAAATCATTTGGTTCTACTACAACCTCTACTAGTGATGTTTTGTAAATGGTATAAGGTGTTCGTGTGATTTGAGATGGGATTTACATAGACTCTCTAATTGGATAATGTGATCTGGGTTGTGGTTGATCGGTTCATAAAGTGAAATCATACCATTCCAATCATGGAAACCACAAAATTCGATGATTTGGGTAGGTTTTATGTTCTCGTGATAATTAGGTTACATGGGGTTCCTACTAACATTATTTCATATGGAGATGTCAAGTTTATATCCTGATTTCATCGAAGAATTTATTAGGTGTTGGGGACTCAAGTCATCATGAGTAGAGATTACCATCAATAAACTGACGACTATATGGTGTGTTTTTTTCATATCCAAATGATATACTCCATGACTGTGTATTGGATATTTTGGTTCATGGTATATCCCTTTGGGATTCATGGATTCTGTATATAATAACAATAATATGTTATTTATTAGAATGGAACCCTTCAAGGTTTGGTATGGTCACCCATGTAGGTCTCCTTTATTAAGAAGAGGTGAGAAAATATTCTCTTATTCGAACAAATCTCATTTAAGAGACATCAATGAGTATTCAAGATTTACACCAAATATTGGTTATAGATCAAGGTTGGATGAAATCATATATATATCATAAACTTCATACATGGTCTTTTTTATTGTTTATTCATTTTTTATAAATATTCTCCTTGGTTGGATCATCGTTGTCTTAGAAAATAAGTGAAAATAGTGATTTGATATGTTGGACCTTTTGAGGTCACTAAGTGGCTCAGGTAGGATAAATATTGGTTGGAATTTCTAGCTTCATTGACATATATACCTGATTTTTTCCACATATATAAGATAATTAAATATCATCCTCACCCTTATTATCTTCTTAGTGGGGGTATATTTAGTAGGATCTAATTTTTTAATATAAAACTAGTGGGAATTGATTATTTATGTTGTATTTTCTGCCTTAGGACCATTTTTTGTACTTTTACTACTTGAATATTGAATGAATTGAATATTGACATTACTTTTTATTATATATTGTTTTATTTTTATACATGAATCTAATGTAATAATGGCCTGGTGTATATGTCACATTGATAAGGTCAGAGAATTTTCTTACTATAATGGTAAACATTATGTGCTATGATGACATTACTAAATAATTTTCCATGATAAGATACCATAATATGATGGGACACCTAATACATATAATATCAGGTGTGAGTACACATATGAAGATGAGGCTTCTTCTCATGAATTTCACACTTGGTAATCTAAAAAAGGAATATTATGAGAATAGATCCACCATTAGGAATTATGCATGTTTTTGTTTCATCGGGTATTCTTATCTACGAGCATGTGTAATGGTACATATACTTTAATACAATTATTAATTCATGTTACAACTTATTTACATTGATGTATTTCATAAACCATGTTGATAATAGTTTATGGTGAAGTTGGATACATTGATTTCTTCATGAGTGACATGTCATTAATGAATATGTCAAGAAAGGATTTGTCCCTTACATATTTACGGAAGCTGATATCTCATCCATTTGATTGTAAAAGAACTATCACATTAAATTCCACGTCCATGGTGTACTGGTGTGTTTTTTAGATAGCATAAGAAAGACATATCTGTAATATAGGACGATGATATGGTTATGCAACCTACTTGATGAGATATTATGATAAAGGTATTATATTACATAGAATTATTTTGTATGTTATTTTCGAAATTGATACATTAAGTTCATTATCTTGGGTGCCTTGACCCATTACTAGATAGTAATCTTGGTGTTTAGGAAAACTTTCCTTATTATAATGTGAAAGTATATTAGAGGGTCACACACTAAGTGATTCTGTTTATCTCTATTAAATAATATGAGAGTTTAATTAATGGAATAAATACTATTCTAAAGTCTATTGAATAATTTTATTCATGTCATATTGATCACATAAATTAAATAAATATTTATTTTTTGGCATGTGAAAAAAATATTACTTATATTTATTGAATATTTAAATAAATATTTACTCACTAGATTATGATTAAAATATTTATTTATAAATAAAATAATTATTTGGACATTCATTAAATGATAAATGATGTTGAATGGACCAAGACCGAGTCTAGCGTGAAATTTTAGGTAACAATATAGTTAAATATTATTGATTATTTCACAAGTTTGCCTTCACCAAAAAATAAAAATAATATAATTATTATTATGTAGAATGGGGTTTATTAAAGGTAATAAATGTTATTTAATGGACGGTATGAAATTAAATAATATTTTATCTTAAATACTGACACTATAAATAGAAGGTTATGTTTATTATGTAGTGTATCCAATAATTGAGAATAAAAATTTATTCCACAAAATGAATTCTCTCTAGAATACTCTTTATCTCCCCATATCAGGAATGAAAAGTGAAAGTGATATTTATTAAAGACTGAGGACAGATTGATCAACAACGATCAATGAAAGATATTTTACTCATTGTGCTAGCACTTAGAGATCGAGTGGTGTTTCTCAGAGTTCTTAGGAGAACTGTTGGATCCCCACTAGAGGGATTTGATCCTTGTATCCTCACAATGTAATGAAGGTAATACAAAAGGGTTCTTTTAGATGATCCACATTAACTAATAAAGAAATTTTTTAATCCTAGGTATTTATGACTTTAAATATTAAAAAAATTAATTATAAATTTGTTGTGTAGGCTCTCTGCTCTTGGTTTCGAGAAATTATTATTAAAATAAATTTTAGTATATCACCTACCTATGCACACTTTTTTTATTCCTGGAACCATCAAGTGGTCTCAGAGTGGTCAGGATTAAATTTATAATTATTTATTTGATTTCTGATCTATGAAAATTGTCAATGGATTTTCATTTTATGTTATTCATTCCTTAATCTAATTTTAATTAACATGTTATCCACATATTAACAATATCCTTTCAATGTTTCATTTTCTCAAAGGTTTAATAACAAATGATGAATGGAAGGATATTTCATCAGGAATTGACAAATCATTGGCCTGTGAAACTAGGTTACATGATGTGTTGCTAGAAGACCTGTCGTATACCTATTGGCATCATATCTAGATGAACCAAGAAATTAATTACTCATAGTGATTTAATTTCACACCGTATGTTGACCATGCAAACCTAATATTCAAAAAATGGATTTATAGTTTTACCCAGAATGTGCACACTATGGAGTCTAGCTAAGTTAACACCCTGAATCCACATGAATGAGTTTTGAATATACAACAACCAAGGTACATGGTATGTATCTGCATGAACACACAGTGTAGGCACCCATTAATGGGTGAAATTAAAATTAAATTACAATTCAAAATTATAGAATTAAAACCTTATTTACTTTATTGGGTCATCATTGTGTGTTTTCTAATTTAATAATGGTTTTAACGAATTTTAAATACTCAATTAATTTATTGTAATTAATATGTAATTATTGGTTCTGTCTATTATTGTCCATGAATTACATTAACGACAGGTATATACAAATAAGATCATATGATCATTATAATGAAAGGCAATTAATTATATAATTAATTAATTTATTAATGCAAGTTCATTTATCATAAATAATAAAATAATAAATAAATGAATTAATTCTATCCATTTACTTTTGTGTATTCATTTCATGTATGACGTTTTATGAGGTTGAACAAGACTTGTGTATGTGTTGGATGATTTAATTTAATTTATTTCATCGGTTTTCAATTATTTAATATTAAATTAAATGATGGAATATGAGTCAAACCTCTCACCATTATTATATAGGATCCAGGTGTCCCCGAAAATTTTTGTAAACCCCTTTAACCAATATTTTGGTTTCCCACACCTGCGTGTGAGAAAAAAATATTTTTGATTAATGGAGCATTATAAGGAATGTGGAAATATTTTAAGAGGTAACCATAATGATTTCATCCCAATTGATATAAAGGTGTGTCGGTGGAGTATTGTGACTCCGGAAAAGCCAAAAATATGATTGGTTTCCCCTGGGGCATAGTTTGGCTTAATGTATTCACATTAAATTAAATATTAGATAATGATCATGAATGTTTCATTTATTTATTTTTTATTTTTATCTATGCAATTATTTATTTTATGGATGTAAGTCTGTGAAAAGATAAATAAATGAATTAATGTGCAAGACAGAATTTAAATAAATTAATTATGCATAAATGTTTTATTCAACATGATTAATTAATTATGTAACATCCACTCAATATTAACACGATTTCTAAAGAATAATACAAGATAAAAATTTACTGATAATAAATTAAAATCCCCCAATTAAATATTCATTTAGACGAATCCTTTAATTACATGATTGTGAATTAAACCATATAACTATGTTTAGTACTTGGCCAAAGTCTAGACACATACTTTTATGGGGGTGTTCTCATGAGTGTTTTGGGTTGAGTTAAATAAAATTTTATTGAGTTTAAAACAATATGTCTATTTAGGTAAAAATATTATTTGTGAAGTCTATTTCATTCATTTTAGTGTTACAGTGAAAAATATTGAATTCCCATGATACTTGGGAGCATGAATCGTCAATGACAGAGTAATGGTCTCACCTATTTCTAAATACCTATGCTTCCTAATGACTTTTCAAGGACAAAAAGTCTTATGGTGTAGAAATTTTAACACCTTGGATAAATAGGTATACTCTTTATAGTGTTTAAGAGTCTGCTTCTCGGGTTCTGGGGGTATAATGAATTATTTTTGGAGTTTTCAGCAAAGGGGATCCAGATCCGGATTCTTCGGGGTCTTGATTTTGCAGCAAAGGGGATCCAGATCCGGTGCTTTGGGGTTTTTCTTCTTCTACTGAGGCCCTGGAGATCCTTTCACGGCTGGTTTCCGCCATCTGTGTTATGATTCAGCAGGGGGCTCTTCGGCTGGTCTTTGTGGTCTCTGTGTGTGGGTTGGAGGGTGGTGATGGGATTTTGTATGATTTCTCTTCGACGCTGATGAAGGTTTCGAGGTGGGGTGATCCGTGTGTTTTGAATCTGCTGTTCTGGATGTGTTTGTTGGTGGAGGTTTGTGACTTCGGGAAGAAATTGCGGTTTTGGATGATTCTCGATGCTGGCATGGTGATGTGTTTTCCATGTTTGGTGATGGAGCTTGATGAAACGGCTGCCGCTGATGCTTCCGGTCACCTTCTTCAGCGGTGGACGGTGAGGTTGACAGGTTCTGGCGACGGCGGATGAATGAGACATGTCCTGTGTCGGGATTCGAGGTACCCTCTTTTTGGATTGTGGTGGATCTGATCGTGGTTCGAGGTGGATTTTGGTGGACTTCTTGAAATTTGAATGTGGAATTTTTGGTTGAATGGGTTTGTGATTTTGGAACTGCTCGGCCCTTTGTACTCTTTTTCTTTTTTTAATAAATGGTCAGGGGATTTTTCCCCCTGACAGACTTTCCTGGAATATTTATGTTGAAAATGGTCACATGTGATAAAATTAACCTTATGCAATGTGTTTCTTGGTTTACTCACATTATGGGAGATTTATGTAGTAAATATGGGATTTACAACGTCAATCAAATTATCCCAATTGATTTATCTACCACTCATGTTCCTCTCCTCTTATTAAGTTTTTATTACCTTCTTTGAACACTAGGGTCCTTTTTAGAAATTTTTGGTGTCTCCGCCTCTTCTACATTTCATCGTTCAATACTCGATCTCTATCTTGGTTTTTTTATTATGTCTAGGTAATTAACCATTTTTATTCTCTGTCTCTCTTGGTCTTGAAAATGGTTTTGGGATATATTTATGGATATACTGATAATATGATGATATTTTTATCCCTTTTAGTTATTTTGTGTGATCCTATTATAGAGTCTAGTCTTCATGTTGGTATTTGTGTGGAATGTGTGTTTATTTAGTTATGTTTTGATCTATTGATATCGTAGGTTGTTTCATTTATGGAAACAATTCTATGAAGTGATAATCATTACTAGGACCTTTTTGTTGTTTCTGCATTCCTTTCAATGTTAGTGGATCCCATTATTGGCAGTGTTCAACCTGAGTTTGAGGTTAGTGGTTCCCTATCCATCCTATATTATATGAATTGTTTATTGATATTGTTTTAGTAAATGGTTTTATAAAATAAATGGAACAATTTACTACTTTGTGTGAAGAAATGAGTTTTTTTTAAAAAAATTCCCTCATTTTGGAAAAATTAATTTTATTTTTAAAACATTATAAAATAGATTTTAAAATGGGTTTTAAATAGGTTTTTTATGGGAAAGGGTGTTTGAAATTTTATTGTGAAATATGTATTTCTTATTGAAATTATTTGAAAAGATACACATTTGATCCTTGGGTACATAGGTGTAAGGTGTGGTATTATGGATCATCTTTTCTAATTGTAAGATGTTCACATTATGGGGTGTGGGCCTATTACTATAAAGATATGCATTTGGATCTATTCCTTTACTTGACATTATAAAAGGGTTAACTTTCTTGGATGTTCATCTGTTCTCTGATCCTTGATGGTTGGGTTTTAGGGAATTTTAGTTTACAATAATAATATTGATTTAAGAGTTACCATGCTAACCTGAACGTAAGATTATCCTTCGACTATTTTACTATGGTACATTTTATATGTAACGTTTTTCTATGATATACCTATTTTTGAAAAATGTTAATTAATTGTGGAAAATATTTTTTAAATAGGATTTTGCCTTGATTATTTTGGATTTATATATAACGGTCAAATTTTTTATCATGAATTTGATCTAGAACAACTTTACTTATTATCATTCCATATTTCTATATATATAAAATATTGCGATTATTGTACAATTCTTGATATAAAACACCAAGATGGGATCCCACCCATCATGTTTAGCTCACACCCTACATGCCCCTTTAGTAGTGTGTAGACCTGTTATTTACTTTTGAAGAAGGGATATGAAATTTGTCGTAGTGAGGATGTAGGGATTATGTCAGCTCGATATGGGTACCTTTTGGTGAGATATTGAGATATTTCCCACATCAACACATGGAGTAGATCATTCATGTTTAAATTTTTCATTGCAGTTGGACATATTCATAATGTTTTGTTTAATTAAATTATGTTTCTATTACTATTAATGGTTTTCATAATTTACGGTATATATATTCTTGGATGTTTATTAAATTATTTCTTTTCATTGTGTACATGTTCTATATATCTTATTTTAGGTTGGGAGAGATTGATCCCTCTAGTTTGGTCTTGATGTCGGGGTATTAGTCACCATTCAAAGGGGATCAGGAACACCCATTAGGTAAGTAGTTTATTGGGTTAGGTCCCACGTTATGAGGGTTACACGGGTCAATTTGGTACATTTACATTTTATTTTTTTTAACCCCTCCAGTTTCCCCTATATGTGTTTTTTTTAAATTATATAACAATATATTTTTTATCATAAATTATCATTTTTGTTGTTTTTTGGAAAATTTATTTAATTTACTTAAAGGAAATCAAGATAAAAATATAATTATAATATAGATAAATTTAACATTACTTACAATTTATAATTACCCTTTCAATTTTTGGAATACTACAATTTATAAAAAAAATATTTTCTATATGTTTTTATATAATTTATCTTTCTTTTTCTTCTACTTGCTCAAGAATCATATCGATGTTGCTTAAAAATTTAAGATAATTAGATAATCACGACAAATTAAAAACAAATTACTATAATAAAAACAAATTATTCATATTTTAAATAACCATGTATAACCAATCATAACTAATTTTTATCTCAGTGAAAATATATTATAGATAATAAAAGAGAGTGAGTAACATTCTATAATTTTCAAATATACAAAAAACATAAATGTCATCCACAAAGGATAATGGAAAAATGACATATATTTTAATTTAGTATGCGTATGGATGAATTAATCAAATAAAATGAAATTTAGTGTACTTATATGTTTATTGGGAGACCTTACCCCATGTTTTTATCCATAATTAACATGTTTTACCCATTGTCGTGGTGATAAACATTTATCAGGGTTACTATTCATTATGATAACAATTTTAATTGACCTAATTATCATATTTACACTTCAAAATTCAAAATATGTAATCCTTTTTTCTATATTAAATTTTTATACGTTTCATAAATAAATTTTTGTTTAAATTTGTAAAATGATACAAAAAATAGTTTTTAGAAAATTTCAATTTTAAGCCTCAAATGAACATATTCCAAAATAAAATAAAATGATGATTCATATGGAATTATTCATATTAGTTTTAATAAAATTTATCTTATGTTACATTTAAAATACTTTCATAATGTAATGGGATTTATAGATTACATAATTTAAATGAAAGAAATGATTATTTTTCAAAAAATATTATTTTTTCAATTTCCACTCAAAAAAGAATCTTTTCAAGAGAATCTTGAAAATTTATCCTATTCTTATTTCATAATAATAATTCCAAAATTATTTCTTTCTTTTCAAATAAAATTTCTAAAATTCGTATTGATTATTTTTAATATCTACACAAAAAATTCAATGAAAATCATTTTTATGTAAAATGAATTCTAGAAGCCTGAAATGAATATACTAATAACTGAGTACATATTTATTACTAATTAGTTAATAAATTTTCATCCTAGAAAACATATATAAATATTTTGAACAAAAATATTATCATTCATACCAATCAACCCAAAAACATTGTTATAAGAACCATAGTTATATAATATTATTTCATGGATTGTTTAAGTTTAGTGTTGCATATACAACATGATGTCAAATGTTTTGTTTTTATTAAATGAAGATATAAACTAAAATTTCAATGGATTACATTCACCCTACCACATAGAAATTTCATCCACATAATTTTAATTCGTCTATTCTAAACTAAATATAGAATATTAAAAAATCATATATAGATTTTATCATGAACATTAATTTATAGGTTATGATGAGGAAACTTTTTATGCATGTAACTAAATAATTATCATACATTCAAACATGTTTCGTAAAACATAACTTTCTAGTTAATTGTTATTTTATATATAATACTCAATAAATTCATTTTTTGTTTTCTAGAGATTGAGTAATTCCTTCCCCACTTGGATAAAAAATATGATAAACTTTACTTAAATGATTTATCATCATACTATATTCATAATTTCATCCTTAAATGCGTATTTTCATGATCATGGTGATTTATCCATTCCTAAATCACTAAAATATATTTTTAATTGGCCATAATATCTACAAAATGATGAAAATTTATTCTTTTATATAAAACCCAAAATATATAGCACAAAATAAATAATAACCAATATGAATAAATATTCATATAAATTAATCTACTAAATCTAAAAAATAACCAAAGATCAACATAAAATTACTAAAATATGCTTGATTAAATTTTAACCCATAATTAATAAATGTAATATCATTAATTCTTCTAGAAATACCATATTTTTATAATAATAACTTCTCATTATGATTGATACAAATCATAAAATGTGTCAAAATTCATATTTTCTATGTTTGTTAAGCTACTAAATATTATTAAAAATCCAGGGATGTTTCCTTTTAATCTCAATACCAAATTAGCATTGATATATTCCACTGCATCATAATCATTCATTCTCCAATTTATCGATTATTACCCAGAATTTAAATCCTTAAAGGTTACATTCATCCAGAATGTATGTTCTTTTATTTCATTTTCTCTTATAGTGATCATTAGATATATCCTCCCTATAATAAATATTTCCATGAAAATAGACATCCTAAAATCAAAATTCATAATTACTAAATATCACATTTAACTCATTTTCTCTAAAATCAACAAGAATCATTATCAAATTATTCCTATTCTTTTCACAACCATTAATGTATTTTCAATATATTATAATCAAACAAAAATTATTTTTGTCATACTTTACTCTTGGAGAATTGGTTTTCAAAATTTACAATCTCATTACAGTTAAATCACTAGACATTAATAGATTATTTCTCTCCTTTTAAATTATGATCAAGATGAAATTTTTCTCCCCATATGAAATTAACTCACATTCCCTTTGATAATTTACCCAAGTTATTCCTCCCACATTATAGGAACATATGATATTGAATTATATTATTCTATATCCATTATCCTTTGAACATTAATGAAACTACTCTTTTCACTTACAGTTATGATATTTGGTTGGGTTAAAATTTTTTCATATATTTGGATAGTTTTAATGGAATAATAATATGATCCTTCACTCTGTATTCTCTCATGTTTGGTTTCTCCATATGATCAATGATGTCAATCATAAACTAAATATTTTCCCCAATATGTCCATTATCTTTTCAACTCCAACAAAAGTTTTATTGGAATTCTCAATAATGTAATACCTACATGAAACATGGGTGTTGTTTCCATTCCTTCCACTATGATTCATCCATAAAAATAGAACATACTTAGTTAGCCCAAATTTATCAGGAATCTTAATCCATAGAATAAAAACCCCGAAAAGGTTCTCAAATACTCTATGGGATTCTCAAAAGTCTTTTATTGTATATGTTCTTCTAAATTATGATTCCTAGGTTTCCTTCTAAACATTCCCTTATATGAACTTCAAATACCAACATTCGAAAACTAGAACTGGTGTATATGTTATTACATTAATGTAATACCCATCGGATCACACCACATAAGATCGATCAGTTTGGTAGTCTTGGAAAACCATAATGATATATAGCTTCCATATTACATTTGAAATCAAAAACATGTCATGAAAAAAAATATTGAATCTTTAAAAATTATTTAATAGTTATTTCATCATGTCCTGGAAAAATGAGAACAAATAAAGGGTGAGATCATATGCTTAGTAAGTATTATGTACAATTGAAGCTATCATTAATATTTATCGAATAATTATTTTTGGGGAGTGGATAATCAAAAAACATTTAATTCAACTAAATACTTTACTTTAATAAACATCCACGTAAAATATCAACATAAAAATCATATGGATATTGGAAACATGATTCTTAAAAGGAAATTCATAAATTTGGACAGTAATGAACATTCCATTAAGTCCTCATCCAATTTAATTTGAATCTTAGATTCAAGTAATCTAAACCAATAAATAATTATTAATAAATGGGTAGTGGTAATCCAAATATTCAACTAATTTGGCCTCATGTTTGGTATCATGGTACCTATTGATTCATCTAGGGGATATCTATAACTGATCACCACCTATAACTTGAATATACTATGTATTCCTCATATATTAAAATATCAACACAATATATTCTCAAAAAAATTTATAAATCAACATTTATCCCTATAAATCAAGAATACAAAATATTTATCAATAAAAGGTACAGAGAAATACAACCATAAGACATCCACATAAATTTATTGGATGGTATAATTTGATTATATCCTTATTAAATAATAATAATTATCCATTTATTTTGATATGTAAGAAAATATATTTAAAAAAATATTTGTGGAATTATATAAACACATGGGAAAAATATCATTTCTTTTTCAAAATATTCTAAATAGAAATTTTTTAAATAAAAATAATATGAATTTATTTAAAAAAAATCATATATAATTTTAATGGTCGATTCAAATAAAATTAATCTCATAATGGTGGTAAATTTTATTCTTTTCATATAGGATAAAACATAAATTCTTTTGGTAATTTTGTAAAAAATTAAGAAAATTACTTTTTTAGAAAACAATAATAATGATTTGTTTTTAATAATTTGAAAATATGTCGAAATGTTGTTTAAAATGTGTTTAAACATTATTTAGAATGTAAAAAATTGAATTCTAAAATAAATTTAAATAACATTGTCATGGAATGAAAAATTCCTTGACCAAAGAGGATGAAAGGTTTAATTTCATTGAAAACAATTTCTCAATCATATTAACTACCAATGGCAGATAAATAGTACTAGTACAGAAAAATACTATGAATAACTAGATGAGAATTAAATATATGTGTTTTAATGTATTTTATTATAAAATTATTTCAATAAAAATTTGAACAAAAATAATCCTAATTAAAAATGAGATTGTGAAATAAATCCTTACTATTTTCATAGATTTTCATTAGAACCCACTTAAAATATAAAACATGAGTAAAACAATTGAACTACCTGAATAAATATGGATTCATGATTTAACACTTCAAAGGGGTAGTATATACAACACTTAAAAAAATTGGATGATATTTTATAATATATATTATTGAAGTGGAAATGAGATGAAATTACCCTCACCTTAGGTCTCTATATTGTTGTGCATGTTTCATCTCCTATAAATAGAATTTATATTTTTTAAATAATTTTTATGTGAAAATTTTCATCTATATATCATTTTATGGTTCCTTCTATAATCTTTTTAAATTAATTTATTGAGTAGTTCTTGATTAATTTAACTACTTCAGTTTGTTCGATCAATTTTTCCCTGATTATATCATTATATTTTATTTAGTTAAAGGAGTAATTAAATCATTCCATAATGTAAATAATATTAATAATGTAGTTAATATAATTCTAATTCATTATATATACTATTATAATCATCACTTTATGACGGTAATAGTAAAATGAATAACATCACTTCATTGAGGTGGTAGTTCCAAAAGATAAAAGGTTATGAAGTTATATGATATATTACATTTCCAAAATAAAAAATTATATCTTAAATATTTTATATATTTATTAATTTCACTTTTATAAAAATCTAATTAAAAAAGTGACAAAAAATGAATTATACCGCTACATGGAGATGGTATGTTGTACATACACATAAGTGATGTTTTCATTTTACATAGGATAAGGAAGAAAATAATGATTTTTACTAAAGAATATTAAAAATAAATTACATATAGTATTATAAATTTATAACATAATCATGTTTATAGATTATTTAATGGTGTTAGAAGAGGAAATAAAATGAAGGCACCCAATTAATAATCATATCTCTTCTTTGGAAAAACACATTGGGATTACAAGTTAATAATTATTGGTTGGACATTTGATGAGGAAAGGGCTTATAGTTCATAGAGATAAAGTTCTTAAAGGAATTTTTGTATATATATACAAAAATATGTGTTTCAAGTGGTGTGAATAAAAGAGGTTAAGTGGTTCTCTTTTATAAGTGAGGTAAATGAAACACTTAGAAGTATATAACCATTTTAAATATAATATATTTCATAATATTATGAAGTGGAATTAAATGAAAAAAATTTAGAATTTAAGAACTGATAAGGTTCAAATGAATTTAACAAATAAATTCAATAAATTTTTATGTTGCATTTTTATCCATATTATTTTGTTTACCCCCATCATTAACTATTTTTAAACTTAATCGGGGTCATATAATCTTGAACTATTAAGGGTCGTAAATTTAATTTTGAGGTGATGTTTAGTTAAAAAATGGTTTATGGATTCATTTTTACCATTTCACAAAAAATATTTACTATTAAAATATTTTTTTAGTTTTAAATCATTAAATAAAATATTTTTTATAATAAAATATCATTAAATTCATTTTTCTGACTTTTAATTTGTCTTCACTTACAAGAGATCAAGAAAAAAATGGAATTCAGATATAAAAACATTTATCATTATTTATACATTATAATTTCATATAAAATTTTTATAATACTACAGTTCATACAAAAAATTTATTTTATTTTTTTATAATGTTTAAAATTTCTTAAATTAGTGTTATATTCATTATTCTTGAAAATGGAGTCAATCAGAAGCACGTATTATTGATTCTTGATGAATAAAAGACATTTTCATAGTTGTTGAGTTAAATAAGAATATTACTATTATATATAAAAACTCATTATTTAGTAATTTATAATATATATTACTATAAATTAAATTCCCATAGTAATCAATTATTTATATTTAATATATTTTTCATGTAGTAGGTAAAATTGATCGATAACTAAACATACCAGGATTAATGAATGATAATGTGGTGGTTTATTTGTAATATCATTATAATAGAATCTTAAGGCTAATATTTTTTAAATTCCGGTGGTATATTATAATTTTAAGGGTTATAATAAGAAGTTATAGACATGAAAATGTTATTTAATATGAATAAATTGTTATTTTCTTAGTTTGATTTTTTGAGACGGTTTATTTTATAATGATTTTCATCATTCATATTATTAATTGGTTATTCAATTTATATTAACATAACCATATTAATATCATAAATATCATATTTATTACTTAAGACCATTCTCATGAGAATCTATATAACGTGTTTATGAAATAAAAAAAATTGATCATTCCATTGAGGTTGTAGTCTACACGTACGCATGGAAAATGATTTAATTTTTCATAAAACATGGAAAATGAGTTATGTGTTTTATCATTTAATAATCTAAAATATCTCATTAATATATTTTTTATATTTTAAATTCCATTTTTGTTTAATAATTATGTTGGTTGAATAAAAATGAAACATGTGGCATCATGGATGTTGTAGTCCGCACAACGCATGATCCACATTTTAATTTTTTTTAATGGGAGAAGAAAATTTTGTTAATGATTTTACCATATTTATAATAACATAAAATTACAATAATAATAATAATTACATGAATTTATGACGGAAAAATTAAATTTCTGTGATTATAAATTCATATAAAAAAATAAAATAGAGATATTAGAAATATATACATCACTTCTTTGGTAATCCCTTACATGAAAGGGGGTTAAACCTTTTGGTGATAGTATTTTGTGAAGATTATAATCCCATTTATGGTATATAGGAGTTTTTTGATAAGTGTCCTTAGATTTTGGACTGAACATATGGGTTTTTTGTGAGGGGAATTGGGGAGAGGAGTGCCCCTTTTAAAAGTGAAAAAGGATGGTATTTTGGTGAGTACCAAAAAAAACCGAAATTGGTAGTCACTCTCAAGTAAAGTGTCTCACAAATTTATAAATAACCATTTTTAGAATATATAGGGTCTATCAAAACCCCAAACACTCAATTTAGGGCATGTTTTTAACATCTTAGTCCCATTACCAATTATATTACTCATTCTTTCTATTTTTTATTTTCACCAAAGAAGCTTGTTTTTACTGAGTTAATTTATCGTATATGAAGAAAATAAAATGCTCCTTATTTTATAATTTTAACTATTTATTACTTATTTTATAACCATTTTTATAGTAAATTTTGAAAATTGAAAACATGTATTTTTAAAAAATAAAATGTATAATGTATTAAAAATAATTTTTTGAAAAATATGAATTCTATTCTAGAATGTAAAATATGAGTTGAATAATTTAAAAAATTATAATTATAAATTTACATAAAAATAAAAAAAATATTAAAAAAATGTTTAATTAATTTTAAATATATACTTACATGCTAATATTATCATATAACTCAAGTGATTTGAAAAACCCCTTTCTCCGCTATTCACCGTAAAATCAATCATTTCAGAAAAATACAAATATTAAGACAATATTTATATGATAAATCAAAAAGCTAATTTACTTATTTATAATTATCATCCTAAAATTTGTGATATTTATTTTCATTTATAAATATAAAATAGAAAATATATTTTTTATAGGAAGATGAATTTTGTATCTTAACAAATTTTCCCTATAAATTACTATTTAATCTATTGTTAATATATATTTTTAATTATTAATCAAAATAGACTTAATTCCTTGAAAAAAATTCCAATTTATGAAAAATAAATTTTTATGAATAAAGTGAATTTATTAAAAATATCCTTCCAAAATGGAAAAAAATTGACATATTTTTATATATAAATATATTTTTAGATTTCATATATTTTTAATTTATAATTCTATAACCCCTTTTAATAACTGAATAAGACCTAAACATTAAATAAGATTTGGTTTTAATTCCATGTAGCGGTTCAACTAGCGTGGATCATGTGTAAATTTCTTCGAGCTTGAACATCTACCATATATGGTTTTCCTCAAAAATTAATTTATCATGTTCGCCATGGTATTTGTGCAACGAAATCCCTCGGTAAGCTACCATCTATTTAATTTCATATGAATGGGATACATAAGGGATGATTCTTCTTTTGGATGTCATTTCATCTTACATTTATATTGATTTTGTAATATGACTCCATTAATTTATGTGGTCTAATTAAACGGATAAGTTTTAACAGTCATATTTAACATTAAAAATATATTATGATTTTTCGTTTTATTTAGGTATAGTTCATGAAACATAATATTTAATATATTATTTATTTATGTATAATATTGAGTGAAATCATGTTTCATTACATAAAATGATCAGAAATGGTAAACATAAGAGATAACAATTAAAGATCATACATGAACATAAAGTAATCATGTGTGTATGAGAGAAAAGTTAAGGTAAATGAACATAAAATTAAGAAATAATACAAAAATAAACATATATCATCAATAATAAATATATTCTAATGGATCTAAGCATATGATAACATTAAAAAACAAATGAATATAGGAAAACAAAAGCATGGAAATCATAACATAGTGGGTTTCGAATTCCTACCCCTTTCTCCCATAACATACTAAGTCAAGAGTTCACATACTATCTTTTATACCATAGTAGTTCAATAATTAACATCAGTATCTCCCATAACAATGTTGCTCTATAATTCATATGTATGTATCACATAATATTGTTGGTCAGGATTTCATGTTCCTCTCTCCAACAATTGTCTCATGTGATATCAAACATTCCCCATTACATTAAATGGTTATATAGGACCCCACACATAAATATATATAAATATTTATGTCATATTACATCAATAAAATACCATTTTATTAATAAAAAATGGAATGAAAATGGGTTTCATATGATTCCAAATGATATCACATATAAATTACATCAATAATTCAATTAGATGATACCGAAATTCAATCACCCAAAAGTTATTTCATAAGGTAATTTAGAGTTATTCCATGGAACATAACTTGAAATTAAATAGTTATTTTGGATATAATGATAAAAATTTATGTGATCCCAAGAGAAATAGTTTGTATAAAGTAGTTCTTAACATTGTGGTAAAGAAATAATGATATATGTCACGTTCAAAAAATCATTTTCAAGAAGGTAACATGAAAAAAATAAACCGAAACTTCAAAATGAATCCCAATAATGGAGTAAATAAAATGATATAATAGTTGTACAATGGAAATGTTAAGTGTAGAATTTGATATATGATCGTGAAGGTAAAATCCTTTTGAACATTTTAAAATACCTTTTTGTAAACCTATACAATTAAAAAGATTTTTTTAAAAAAATATTCTTAAAATATTTAAAGAGAAATAATAAGATAACATGAGACGATATATTTTTCAGTTTATAAATAAAAATTTAAATAATTTTTGGAATGATAGAAGAAATAAATGTTATTGAAATATTCATTAAATAGAATGATAATTATTCATAAAAATGTTTTCTATTTATGAATAAATCATAATGTCAAAAAATAAGAATTGAGGTAATAACAATTTAAAAATTAGTTCATGTAAATGAACTCTAAATCCCTAGAAACTAGATATTAAGTACAATATAATTCAATAATATGGTAGATTATACCCAAATTATAATAATAAAGTTCAAAAATAATTATCATAACTCAATTATTAGAAATTGAGCAAAAGCCCTTAAAGAATTTGTAACCTTTGAATCAAAATACCTTGAATAATGAATCATGAGATAGATTTTTAAATAAAATTAATTTCTTTAATGGTATAATAATAGGAATCAATTTTTATATATATGCACAATATATAATGAAATATTTTTATAATAAGAAATAAGACTAAAAAATTGAAATTTTGGGATGAGAATCCATTACCAAAAATCTTGTCTTTCAAGAAATATATTAAATATCCTATATAATAAACACACAAATAATTTATAACCTTTTTAGTGACCTTATTAAAACATAATACCTTTATATAGTAATATTTTAATCACTCTCCACATATATATAAGTTTGTTTTATTTCTTTTCATAGTTAGATGTTGGTATTTCTTTCTTTTTATAAGGGTATAGTAATGTCGATATTGATCATCATTATTTCATAAAAAACTATCATTAGAGTATTAAAAAACACACTATAATAGATATTGAATAATTATTTATAAATATATGATGTCATTGGATGAGATTGTTAGATATTTTTTATAAAGATGAGTTTAAAGAGAAGCATGTTTTGTGTAATTTACCATTATCAACGAATTACATTATAAGGATTGTTTAATTTTGGGTAATCCATTCAAAAAAACCAAAAATTTATTAAAATTTAAAATAATAAATTTTAATCCAATTAATTTTTATAGTTGATCACTTAATAAGGAGATGAAAATAAAACAAGTCGCTTGTGGAGGCAGTAATCCACACGTACACCTGAGCGGTGTTTACATTTCCTAATAAATAGGAAGGGAGAAAGCATGAAATGATTTTATATTTAAAAAATATTTATCTTATAATAAATATAATATTGTTCAATATATAAATTATTATAACCATCTATATGATTAAGTTATGAGAAATGAAATACGTCGTTCATGGAGGATATAATTTCCATGTTCAGAGAGGTGACGATTTCATTTTTTGAACGGTTGGGAGGGAGGAAAAAAATTATAATTACATAAATATAATTAAATATTTGTATAATTATGATAAAAATGTTATTTTTTAGTGTTGGTAGGATATTTTTACATTATTTGGTAGAGTAAATAGTTATATGTAAATTAAAGTGAATGATTAAGAATTTTTTTACCACACTCCTAGGAATAACACTATTAAAAATTATATTAATCCATTTTAGGTTGTTTTTATGATATAATTATATATTTCACTTGTATAGGAGTTTTGGGAAGATAAATTAAAATACAATTATTTTACTAAGGGTCTCATGGATTGAGGAAAAGTTGGGGGGTTAAGGGATACTTTTATAAGTGAGGGGTGGGACGTTTTTAAAAAAATTGTATTTTTGAAAGAAAGTGGCTCCAAAAGTGGAAATTTATGTAGAAAAGATGATATAAGGTCAATAGATATCTCAAAAACTCATTTGACTTATTTTTTTTATATTTTAAATCTTTTATCCCTTAAATTTAACCATTTAAACATTTTTACGTTTACAGTAGTAATTAATTTTTACCAAAGTAATTTTTTATGGATAAAAATAAAATAGAACATATTACATAATATTAAACTTATACTAAAAAATAAGAAACAAATTTTATTAGATAAAATTTATAACATTTGTAGAGACCCGAAACTTGACGTACATGGACATTACATTACTTTTGCGGAATACTTAGTACATAACAAAAACAAACACACGAGGACCGTGATAGTTTAGTGTCTTCGGAAACATGGAACGTAATCTTCTAATCATGGTGAAAGATCTTCAACATCTACCATAAAGATCATCCTTTTTTTTCTTACCTAAAACCTTTCTTTATATCCTGGGGAAATGAAAATATAAAAGGGTGAGCTGAAATGCTCAGTAATGGTAAACAAAAGATATATCAATCACATCATATTCATAAGAACATATCTTTTGGAAATCTTAACCTGCAAAAGAGATCATAATTTCATAACATGGGATAAATCATAGTAGTGAAATGTAATCCCAATAATCATAACTTAAAACATGAAACTTTTTGGCATAGACACATAATCATAGAGAATCGTTTCTTATTAGTCAAGACTCATTGCCAAGACTATCTTAGTGGAGAAAGTCCCTTTCTGAACCGAGTTCATTCCATGTTTCAGTCCTGTTTCACTGAACCGGTATAACCTACCATTCCAGCCATGTCTATCTCATGAGATATAAAATCATTACCCAATGAATTGGAGGGAGATATAGGTCCCACCCATCTCATAATGAAATCATTCTTACTTGTGCCACAAAAAAACATACATCATTCATAATAACCCAATAAACAAAATGGGTTTCATAAACATCATTCCATCATCACATAATCCATATAAAAGAAATGGATATAATTTCATAATAAGAAAAATTAAACCATGTAAATCATAGAGACATGATACTTGAAACATACACATATGAAATAATGTCATCTTAGATGAAAAATGGTTTTGATAAAACACTTGAAATGAATTCTTGAGGAAAATATCCTTTCTTCTTCAAAATCATTTTCTTTTCACAAAATATCATGAAACTTTAAAAGAAAAGGATTTTGTAGAAAATAGTCATGAAATATTTTGTAGTAATCTTTATGAAAATAAGTCATTATAAAACCATAAAAATTCGTTCATGCCGTATAAGTTAAAAAAACAATCTTTGCTAGAAAAGTCAAAAAGTACCTTGTAACATAAAAAAAAGATTCCTTACATACCATTTTGTAAAAGTCATGAATGGGTAAAAAGGACATTAAACATACAAGAATACACTTTTATAAAACATGGACAAGGATGATAGCAATAACCCCAGTAAATACTTACGAATAAGCAATCTCGGATAAAAATGAGATTTGCACAATTTATCCCTTACCTTAGGTCTGATTTGCTTCGTAAGTGTCTGAAACTCCTGTATAATGATTTAAATAATTTTATTGACTTATTACAGAATCATAATAATTGATATTATATCATATATGGTTCACTTATGACTTTATATTACCCGTTATTTTGTAAATTCCATATTAAAGAGCGTTTTGGGTAAAATCGTCTCATTTGTCCTTCGTGTTTTAACTTGTAATTATTCATATGGTAACTTAGATCATGATTACTTAAATACATAATGTAAAACATGATTTATATATAGTATATATTCAGAATATACATATATATAATAGATCAGTAAATGGAAAGAAATACACCATTCATGGAGACGGTAGGCCGTACGTACGCATGAACGTTGTTTTCGTTTCCTTATTGAGTTAAATGGAATTAAGTAGATGACATACATATATATAAACATAAATCCAGTATTATTATGCCATATATTTTATGATTACTTATTATATATACTTTATAATCTTTCATGAATGGTTAACGCGGAGAATAAATCTCATCGCGTCGTGGAGACGGTATTCCGTACGTACGCACGAGTGATGATATCATTCTTATGATCGTGGAATTGTATTTAAGTGTATGTATACTATTTCAGAATCAATATCACTTTATAATAGTCATATATATTCATTATTTACACCATTATACCCATCAAAGTAAGGTGGTGGTGGGAAATAGATTACACCACGGCGTGGTGACGGTATTCTGTATGTACGCACGCACGGTGATTTCTTTTTCCGTAGGATGGATAGATGGTGAAATAGGGTTGTTTCATACTTATAATAACATATCAGTATATTATTAATACTTATGTTATTACTTCATAATGAAACCACTAAAGAAGAAGAAGTGGAAGAAGAAATAAAGATGAAATAATCGGTAACAGACATTACCTCTTCTTTGAAGTGCTTCTTTGAGACCTCCTTTTAGGGCACTAAAATAGGTCTTTGAAAAATACCAGAACCTCTAGGATGTTTCTAGGTAATTGGAGAGAAGAAATTGGCAGGGTTTGGCCGAGCTTGAAGGCTCAAAGTGGTGTGAGGAAGAGGGGGAGGAAGTGCCCTTTTATAAGGGAGGAGAGGGGCACCTTTCGAATAACTAAACATATTATTTTATTATAAAGTCAAATTCTGTTTTTAACAGATCTAAATAGATATATTTCGAAAATAATGTGGGTAGGGGTATAAATCATCTCATACAATTGAATTTATACAAGTTTAGGTATCAATTGTAACCTTATCATTTAGATTTAACTTTAAGTTAGATAATTTAACTTTTACCATGTCTTCTTGTTTTCTTATACTATAAGGTTAATAAACTTACTATATCAAGCCAAAAGAACCCCAATATGTTTATTATTAATATATATAAACTTATATAATTCATTTGGCAGAATATTAGATTTTTAGGAATAAAATAACAATTAATAATATAATATTTGTTTTAAAAACTATTTTATGTGAATTTCGACACTATTTGGTAATTTATTTTTGTAAAAATCATAACAGAATTATTAGTTCTAAAAAATTAATTAAATCAATACTAACATGTCATATTAACCTATAAAATTCTTTGAACCCATAAAAAGTCTTAAATTACATTTATTTGGGTATTTATAACATCAATTATGTCAATATTTCATTAATAAGATAATTACTGCATCATCTTTGTGTCACAAATAAATTAAATTATTTAATGTATAAAAATTACAAATAAAATATAATTATTTCTGAAATCTTTTTCGCTTTCTAATGAATACTTATAGTCGAATTTATCTTATTTATAACCCTATATTAAAAATGATTTACTTATTAAACTTTGATTTTAACTATTTTAACCCTTCTTTAAATAAATTAATAATAAATGTCCTAATCTAATCCAAGTGGGCTTAAATGGTCATATTGTATTCCTAAGGTTGTTTTTGGTCGAATTAAACTTATCCAATAGAATTAGGACATGTGTTAGGGTAATAATAATATCATTTTTACCCTTAATTACCCTATTTACTTTTAACCGTGGTAAAAAAAATTCAAAAATTACTATACACCAAAAATTATTTTCATCTCATCGAACCACATTTTAGTCCTTGATATTAACCGTGTCTCTCGGATTTTCTAAATTCCACTCACAGAAGCGGTAAAATTAAGTTTTATGAAAAAATCAGTTTTTTAACTACCACTTAGTGGTTTCACTATTCATCAAAAATTAACGTTTCAAAAATAATACAAAAAATTAGGCCTAAGCTATATTTGATATTATGAATTCAAAAATGACGTCTATTTTACCAAATTCAAAACATATCAGTTACATTAATTAATTTAAAAATTAATTCTCGTCGTCAAAACAAATAGCGTGTTTTTAAGAGATAATAACTATCAAAAAATTGACACTTGTTTATGTCTGGTTTAAATGTGAAATTACATCCAATGACCAACATTGTATTAAATTGTAAAAATATATTCTAAATATACTTTAAAACCACTCAAATTAATAATTTATCACTATTAATTATTTCAATTAAAAAAGTTGTTTTTAATTTAAATTTATTAATTTTCACTATTCATCAGAATATGAAAGTTATCTGAAAAGTACCAAAATTTCACCCTAAGATAATTTCGATATTAGGAATCCAAAAATTAAGTCCATTTTGAAATATAAAATTTACAAAATTTCAAAAAGTGGTTATTACTATTCATAACGACTAGTTTTAATAATATTTTAATAGCATATCGTTGTTTAGGGAAACTCGGTATTGCGTACTACACACGCTATCGAGGAAGGTCGCGATTGCGTGTAATGCAAGGAAAGTCAAGGATGCGTGTTGTGCAAGCTCCTCTTGGTGTAGCGTACAACACAATACATTAATTAAAAGAATATTTTTCATAAAATCTCGGGGTGTTACATTCTTCCCCCCTTAAAATGAATTTCGCCCTTGAAATTCGTCGGGGTTATAAATGGTTTACTATTCAAAAGTTTCTTTGATAGAAACCCACATCGTAAAAAGGAATACCAAAACCAATATTTAAAAAAAATAGTATGAAACGTAACGGTTACCCAAATAAACTAATCACTGGGTTTCCACATAGGTGAAAATATGGATATGGAAGAGAAATCTATTCATCATGTTCTGATGGAGAGTGGTAGAGAACATGGCTATGGAAAATCCAACAATCACAATGCTATAGATTTGTGATGATCTAAGGTACCATCTGATTCATCGGATATAAAAGAACTAGGACAACATTTTTGGTTTTCAAGATCATTTCCCTAAAGTTGATGAATTAAAAGAAATACTTGCATGATTTTCGTACAATCTTACTGTTGTTTGTGAATTGAAAAATTTCCACTTCATCACTTAAAGAAATGAAGTTGAATTTGTAATTCGTGATTTGTTAGCAGATCATGTGATAGAATGATGGGTCATTCCATCTCTTTCAAATAAAAGGTTATCAAAAGTTATAAGTCCATCTTATGGTTAGATTAATCGTATATGGTTCCAAAAATGAACTTATACTTCATATATCATACCGCTTAATAAAATAAAACTAGTTTCTACTAATCAGGGACTTCCTGTAGGCCAGTGGTAGGCGATAAAGGCCAGTCGCACTTCGGTTGTGGGTTCGATTCCCACAGCCTTGTCCGATGCGATGGGCTGTCGTCCATCCTGCAGGTTTTCCTTTTTCTAAAACTATATTACTATAACATCCCATCAATAATATCGAAACAACTTTTATCCTTAAACAATACTAACTTATGTCCAACATAGTCCATTCCAATATTTAGGCTTATCCCTAATACTGCAGTCCACTCTCATAATATAGTGAAAACAATTACAAGATATTTAATACCATCGTTGATCCCCATATATCATATGCTATGTCTTGTTGGTCACATTCCAAACATTCAAAGGCCTTACTCATGTGTTCTCTTGAATACCCATTGATCCTTAGTGAAAACATGAATGCAGTTAAAAGTTAACACTTTCCACAAACCCAAAATCCTCAAAATTCTATATACTCAAACCATGATATCACTTAGTCCTTATATCAATCTTGAGCTCATGAATACTATCAAACTTATTAGATTCTCTTTATCCCTTCATTATGTGCATATCATCTTCTTTCCAAAAATATTTCAATCACTTTTAATGGTTACCGATGCCATAAAATTATTGGTAACCACAATAGACCAAAGCATAAATATTCCAATATTGCACGATACTATATGCAACATTATTCTGGAATCCCATTACATAAACACCTAATCATTCCACCACATCGTTGTCATATTCAACATCTCCAATGGTGATCGCATGTGACTTCCCTTTGTCCTTTGTCTTAAGTGGTTGCTCATGTCGATCATCACTAACCCTTGGATTAGGGAATTTATTAGCATAATGCCCCGTTTCATTGCACTTGTAGCATTTAAGTGTAGTAGGTTCATTCTATGTATCCCTTCCTTTGTTTTCATCATTAGGAATCTTCTTCCCATCATTGCGGTATTCAACTGCCCGATGACCATCCTTTCCACATTTGAAACATTTACTTGTCCCTTTAATACAATCTCCACCATGCTTCTTTCCACACTTTGAGCATAAGGAAACATTCATATTCTTTTCACCATTATTCTGAGATTTATCCTTGAACTCCATCTTTCGTTTCTTGTCAAAACTATGAGATGGATAAGTAACACCAACTTCCATTTCTACCTTGATAGCACAACACACGATTTATTCATAGCTACTAAAGTCACTTATAGCTAATGCCCTTCGAATATTTGGTTTTAAGCCACTGAAGAATCGATCAACTTTACTTTCAGGTTGAATGATAAATCCAGATGCATACCTTGCAAGCCTTGTAAAATTCGCTTTTTATATACCAACAGATTCATCATCCTTTTCCTTTAGTTCAAGAAACTCCTTCTCCATCTATGTTTGAAGAATACTAGGGAAGTACTTATTGAAAAATAAGTTCTTGAACTCGTCCCATTCCATGGAATCAATTTCATCTCTTTGCCTCGTATTCTTGATAAGATTCCACCATTGATCAGCTTCACCTTCCAAACGATTTACTTCTAAGATGACATTATCATGTTTAGAACATTGAAGAACTGAAAATATCTTTTCAGTGGTACTGATCCATTGTTCAGCAACAAGTGGATCAGAAGACCCACTGAAAGAAGGTGGACATTGCCTCACGAAGGACTCAATAGAATTTTGTTCCCTTCTCTGCTCATTTGGAAGTCTAGAATGATTCATATCTTTTGTAAGTATAGCAATAAAAGTTTTCACTCCATCTCCCATAACATTTGTTTGTTCAGGAGGACAATCATTGCATTTTCCATTACATTGATCAACACGGTTCCTTCGGGTTCCAGCCATCGTCTAAAACCCAAAAATAATAGTGTGAGAGGAAAAAATTACGCTAGGGAAAACAATATAATAAATGGGGATTACCTTCAATATCTAACATCTTAGATTACCGTAATTCTAGTAATATAACCTATACTTATACTTAACCTTAGGGAAATCCCTATACATACCTTAGAAATATCTATAGGGATCTCACTAAAGTTCTCGCATCCTAGTTTCCAAAGGTTGACTAAAACTTTCCTCTGATAACAACTGTAGAGACCCGAAGCTTGACGTACATGGACATTACATTACTTTTTCGGAATACTTAGTACATAACAAAAACACACACACGAGGACCGTAATAGTTTAGTTTCTTTGGAAACTAAGAATGTAATCTACTAATCATGGTGAAAGATCTTCAACATCTCTCATTATGATCTTCCTTTTTTTTCTTACCTAAAACCTTTCTTTATATCCTGGGGAAAAGAAAACATAAAAGGGTGAGCTCAAATGCTCAGTAAGGGTAAACAAAAGAAATATCAATCACATCATATTCATAAGAACATATCTTTTGGAAATCTTAACCTGCAAAAGAGATCATAATTTCATAACATGGGATAAATCATATTAGTAAAATGTAATCTCAATAATCATAACATAAAACATGAAACTTTGTGGCATACACACATAATCATAGAGAATCATTTATTATTAGTCAAGACTCATTTTCAAGACTATCTTAGTGGACAAAGTCCCTTTCTGAACCGAGTTCATTCCTCGTTTCAGTCCTGTTTCACTGAACCGGTATAACCTACCGTTCCAGCCATGTCTATCTCATGAGATATAAATTCTTTACCCAATGCATTGGAGGGAGATATAGGTCCCACCCATCTCATAATGAAATCATTCTTACTTGTGCCACACAAAAAAACATACATCATTCATAATAACCCAATTAACAAAATGGGTTTCATAAACATCATTCCATCATCACATAATCCATATAAAAGAAATGGATATAATTTCATAATAAGAAAAATGAAACCATATAAATCATAGACACATGATACTTGAAACATACACATATGAAATAATGTCATCTTAGATGAAAAATGGTTTTGATAAAACACTTGAAATGAATTCTTGAGGAAAATATCCTTTCTTCTTCAAAATCATTTTCTTTTCACAAAATGTCATGCAACCTTAAAAGAAAAGGATTTTGTAGAAAATAGTAATGAAATATTTTGTAGGATTCTTTATGAAAATAATTCTTTATAAAACCATAAAAATTTGTTTGTGCCGTATAAGTTAAAAAACATTCTTCTCGTACTTTTTCTGGAAAAGTCAAAAAGTACCTCGTAACGTAAAAAAAAGATTCCTTACATACCATGTAGTGAAGGTCAAGAATGGGTAAAAAGGACTTTAAACATACATGAATACACTTTTATAAAACATACACAAGTATGATAGAAATAAGCCCAGTAAATACTTAGGAATAAGCAATCTCGGATAAAAATGAGATTTGCAAAATTTATCCTTTACCTTAGGTCCGATTTGCTTCGTAAGTGTCAAAACCTCATGTATAATGATTTAAATAATGTTATTGACTTATTAAAGAATCATACTCATTGATATGATATCATATATGGTTCACTTATGACTTTATATTACCCGTTCTTTTGTAAATTCCATGTTAAAGAGCGTTTTGGGTAAAATCGTCTCATTTGTCGTTCGTGTTTTACCTTGTAATTATTAATATGATTACTTAGATCATGATTACTTAAATCTAGAATGTAAAACATGATTTATATATAATATATATTCAGAATATACATATATATAATAGATCATTAAATGGAATGAAATACATCGTTCATGGAGACGGTAGGCCGTACGTACGCATGAATGCTGTTTTCGTTTCCTTATTGAGTTGAATGGAATTAAGTAGATGACATAAATATATATACACATAAATCCAGTATTATTATTTCAAATATTTCATGATTACTTATTATATATACTTTATAATCATTCATGAATGGTTAACATGGAGAATGAATCTCATCGCGTCGTGGAGACGGTATTCCGTACGTACGCACGAGTGATGATATCGTTCCTATGATCTTGGAATTGTATTGGAGTGTATGTATACTATTTAAGAATCAATATCACTTTATAATAGTCATATATAGTCATTATTTACACAATTATACCCATCCAAGTAAGGTGGTGGTGGAAAATAGATTACACCACGGCGTAGAGATGGTATTCTGTACGTACGCATGTGCGGTTATTTCTTTTTCCGTAGGATGGATAGATGGTGAAATAGGGTTGTTTCATACTTATAATAAAATATCAGTATGTGAGTGATACTGATGTTATTACTTAATAATGAAAAAACTAAAGAAGAAGAAGTGGAAGAAGAAATAAAGATGAAAGAATCTGTAACGGTCATTACCTCTTCTTTGAAGTGCTTCTTTGAGACCTCCTTTTAGGGCAGTAAAATAGGTCTTTGAAGAAGACCAAAACCTATAGGATGTTTCTAGAGAAGTGTAGAGAAGAAATTGGCAGGGTTTGGCCGAGCTTGAAGATGCAATGTGGTGTGAGGAAGAGGGGGAGGAGGTGCCCTTTTATAGGGGAGGAGAGGGGCACCTTTTGAATAACTCAAAATATTATTTTATTATAAAGTCAAATTCGGTTTTTAACAGCTCTAAATTGATATATTTCGAAGCTAAGGTGGGTAGAGGTCGAAATCCTCTCATCCAATAGAATTTATACAAGTTTAGGTATCAATGTTAACCTTATCATTTAGATTTAACTTTAAGTTAGATAATTTAACTTTTACCGTGTCTTCTTGTTTTCTTGTACTATAAGGTTAATAAACTTACTATATCAATCCAAAAGAACCCCAAGTTGTTTATTATTAATATATATAACCTTATATAAGTCATTTTGCCGAACCTTAGATTTTTAGGAATAAAATAACAATTAATAATATAATATTTGTTTTAAAAACTATTTTATGTCAATTTTGACACTATTTGGTAATTTATTTTTGTAAAACTCATAACAGAATGATTAGTTCGAAGAAAATTAATTAAATCAATACTAACATGGTATATTAACCTATAAAATTATTTGAACCCATAAAAATTCTTAAATTACATTTATTTGGGTATTTATAACATCAATTATGTCAATATTTCATTAATAAGATAATTACTGCATCATCTTTATGTCACAAATAAATTAAATTATATAATGTCTAAAAATTAAAAATAAAATATCATTATGTAGGAAATATTTTCATCTTTCTAATGAATAGTTATAGTCAAATTTATCTTATGTATAACCCTATATTAAAAATTATTTACTTATTAAACTTTGATTTTAACTATTTTAACCCTTCTTTAAATAAATTAATAATAAATGTCCTAATCTAATCCAAGTGGGCTTAAATGGTCATATTTTATTCCTAAGGTTGTTTTTGGTCGAATTACACTTATCCAATATAATTAGGACATGTGTTAGGGTAATAATAATATCATTTTTACCCTTAATTACCCTATTTACTTTTAACCGTGGTAAAAAAAAGTCAAAAGTTACTATTCACCAAAAATTATTTTCTTCTCATTGAACCACATTTTAGTCCTTGATATTAACCGTGTCTCTCGGATTTTAGAAATTCCACTCACAGAAGCGGTAAAATTATGTTTTATGAAAAATTCAGTTTTTTAACTACCACTTAGTGGTTTCACTATTCATCAAAAATTAACGTTTCCAGAAAAATACAAAAAATTAGGCCTAAGCTATATTTGATATTATGATTTCAAAAAAGACGTCTATTTTACCAAATTCAAAACATATCAGTTACATTAATTAATTTAAAAATAAATTCCCGTCGTCAAAACAAATAGTGTGTTTTTAAGAGATAATAACTATCAAAAGATTGACACTTGTTTATGTCTGGTTTAAATGTGAAATTACATCCAATGACCAACATTGTATTAAATTGTAAAAATATATTTTAAATATACTTTAAAACCACTCAAATTAATAATTTATCACTATTAATTATTTCTATTAAAAAAATTGTTTTTAATTAAAATTTATTAATTTTCACTATTCATCAGAATATGAAAGTTATCCGAAAGGTACCAAAATTTCACCCTAAGATAATTTCGATATTTGGAATCAAAAAATGAAGTCAATTTTAAAAAATAAAATTTACAAAATTTCAAAAAGTGGTTATTACTATTCATAACGGCTAGTTTTAATAATATTTTAATAGCATATCGTTGTTTAGTGAAACTCGGTATTGCGTACTACACACGCTATCGAGGAAGGTCGCGATTGCGTGTAATGCAAGGCAAGTCAAGGATGCGTGTTGTGCAAGCTCCTCTTGGTGTAGTGTACAACACAAGACATTAATGAAAAGAATATTTATCATAAAATCTCGGGGTGTTACATTCTACCCCCCTTAAAATGAATTTCGCCCTCGAAATTCGTCAGGGTTTTAAATGGTTTAATATTTGAAAGTTTCTTTTATAGAAACCCACATCGTAAAAAGGAATACCAAAACCAATCTTTAAAAACAATAGTATGAAACGTAACAGTTACCCAAATAAACTAATCACTGGGTTTCCACATAGGTGAAAATATGGATATGGAAGAGAAATCTAATCATCATGTTCTGATGGAGAGTGGTACAGAACATGGCTATGGAAAAGCCAGCAATCACAAAGCTATTGATTTGTGATGATCTAAGGTACCATCTTATTCATCAGATATAAGGGAACTAGGACAACATTTTTGGTTTTCAAGATCATTTCCCTAAAGTTGATGAATTAAAAGAAATACTTGCATGATTTTGGTACAATCTTACTGTTGTTTGTGAATTGAAAAATTTCCACTTCATCCCTTAAAAAAATGAAGTTGAATTTGTTACTCGTGATTTGTTAGCAGATCATGTGATAGAATGATGGTTCATTCCATCTCTTTCAAACAAAAGGTTAGCAAAAGTTATAAGTCCATCTTATGGTTAGATTAATCATATATGGTTCCACAAATGAACTTATACTTCATATATCATACCTCTTAATAAAATAAAACTAGTTTCTACTAACCAGGGACTTCCTGTAGGCCAGTGGTAGGCGATAAAGGCCAGTCGCACTTCGGTTGAGGGTTCGATTCCCACAGCCTTGTCTGACGCGATGGGTTGTCGCCCGTCCTGCAGGTTGTCCTTTTTCTAAAACTATATTACAATAACATCCCATCAAAAATATCGAAAAAACTTTTATCCTTAAACAATACTAACTTATGTCCAACATAGTCCATTCCAATCTTTAGGCTTATACATAATACTGCAGTCCACTCTCATAATATAGTGAAAACAATTACCAGATATTTAATACCATCGTTGATCCCCATATATCATAAGATATGTCTTGTTGGTCACATTCCAGACATTCAATGGCCTTAATCATGTGTTCTCTGTAATACCCATTGAATCTTAGTGAAAACATTAATGCAGTTAAAAGTTAACACTTTCCACAAACCCAAAATCCTCAAAATTCTATATACTCAAACCATGATATCACTTAGTCCTTATATCAATCATGAGCTCATGAATACTATGAAACATAATAGATTCTCTTTATCCCTTCATTATGTGCATATCATCTTCTTTCCAAAAATATTTGAATCACTTTTCATGGTTACTGATGCCATAAAATTATTGAAAACCACAATAGACCAAAACATAAATATTCCAATATTCCACGATACTATATACAACATTATTCTGGAATCCCATTACATAAACACATAATCATTCCACCACATCGTTGTCATATTCAACATCTCCAATGGTGACCGCATGTGACTTCCCTTTGTCCTTTGTCTTAGGTGGTTGCTCATCTCGATCATCACTAACCCTTGGATTAGGGCATTTATTAGCATAATGCCTCATTTCCTTGCACTTGTAGCATTGAAGTGTAGTAGGTTCATTCTGTGTATCCCTTCCTTTGTTTGCATCATTGGGCATCTTCTTCCCATCATTGCGGCATTCAAATGCCCGATGACCATCCTTTCCACATTTGAAACATTTACTTGTCCCTTTAAGACAATCTCCACCATGCTTCTTTCCACACATTGAGCATAAGGAAACATTAATCTTCTTTTCACCATTATTCTGAGATTTCTCCTTGAACTCCATCATTAGTTTCTTGTCAAAACTATGAGATGGATAAGTAACACCAACTTCCATTTCTACCTTGATAGCACAATGCACAATTTCTTCATAGCTACTGAAGTCTCTTATAGCTAATTCCCTTCGCAGATTTGGTTTTATGCCACTGAAGAATCGATCAACTTTACTTTCAGGTTGGATGATAAATCCAGATGCATACCTTGCAAGCCTTGTAAAATTCGCTTCGTATAAACCAATAGATTTATCATCCTTTTTCTTTGGTTCATGAAACTCATTCTCCGTCTTTGTTCGAAGAATACTAGGGAAGTACTTATTGAAAAATAAGTTCTTGAACTCGTCCCATTCCATGGACTCAATTTCATCTCTTTGCCTCGTATTCTTGATAAGATTCCACCATTGATCAGATTCGCCTTCCAAACGATATACTGCTAAGATGACTTTATCATGTTCAGAACATTGAAGAACTGAAAATATATTTTCAGTGGTACTAATCCATTTTTCAGTAACAAGTGGATCAGAAGACCCACTGAAAGAAGGTGGACATTGCCTCATGAAGGACTCAATAGAATGTTGTTCCCTTCTCTGCTCATTTGGAAGTCCAGAATGATTCATATCTTGTGTAAGTATAGAAATAAGATTTTGCACTCCATATCCCATAACATTTGTTTTTTCAGAAGGACAATCATTTCATTGTCCATTACATTGATCAACATGGTTCCTTCGGGTTCCATCCATCGTCTAAAACCCAAAAAGAATAGTGTGAGAGGAAAAAATTACGCTAGGGAAAATAATATAATAAAGGGGAGGTATCTTCAATATCTAACATCTTAGATTACTGTAATTCTAGTACTATAACCTATACTTATACTTAACCTTAGGGACATCCCTATACATACCTTAGAAATATCTATAGGGGTCTCACTAAAGTTCTCGCATCCTAGTTTCCAAAGGTTGACTAAACCTTTCCTCTGATACCAACTGTAGAGACCCGAAGCTTGACGTACATGGACATTACATTAAATTTGCGGAATACTTAGTACATAAGAAAAATACACACACGAGGACCATAATAGTTTAGTGTCTTTGGAAACTCGGAACGTAATCTTCTAATCATGGTGAAAGATCTTCAACATCTCCCATAAAGATCTTCCTTTTTTCATACCTGAATCTTTTCTATATATCCTGGGGAAAAGAAAACATAAATGGGTGAGCTCAAATGCTCAGTAAGGGTAAAAAAAGAAATATCAATCACATCATATTCATAAGAACATATCTTTTGAAAATATTAACCTACAAAAGAGATCATAATTTCATAACATAGGATAAATCATAGTATTGAAATGTAATCCCAATAATCATAATGTAAAAAATGAAACTTTGTGGAATACATACATAATCATAGAGAATCATTTCTTATTATTCAAGACTCATTTCCAAGACTATCTTAGTGGACAAAGTCCCTTTCTGAACCGAGTTCATTCCTCGTTTCAGTCCTGTTTCACTGAACCAGTATAACCTACCATTCCAACCATGTCTATCTCATGAGATATAAAATCTTACCCAATGCATTGGAGGGAGATATTGGTCCCACCCATCTCATAATGAAATCATTCTTACTTGTGCCACACAAAAAACATACATCATTCATAATAACCCAATAAACCAAATGGGTTTCATAAACATCATTCCATCATCACATAATCCATATAAAAGAAATGGATATAATTTCATAATAAGAAAAATGAAACCATGTAAATCATAGACACATGATACTTAAAACATACACATATGAAATAATGTCATCTTAGATGAAAAATGGTTTTGATAAAACACTTGAAATGAATTCTTGAGGAAACCATCATTTCTTCTTCAAAATCATTTTCTTTTCACAAAATGTCATGCAACTTTAAAAGAAAAGGATTTTGTAGAAAATAGTCATGAAATATTTTGTAGAAAGCTTTATAAAAAAAAGTCTTTATAAAACCATAAAAATTCGTTCGTGCCGTATAAGTTAAAAAAACATTCTTCTCGTACTTTTGCTGGAAAAGTCAAAAAGTACCTCGTAACGTAAAAAAAAGATTCCTTACATACCATGTAGTAAAAGTCAAGAATGGGTAAAAAGTACGTTAAACATACATGAATAAACTTTTATAAAACATGGACAAGGATGATAGCAATAACCCCAGTAAATACTTACGAATAAGCAATCTCAGATAAAAATGAGATTTGCAAAATTTATCCCTTACCTTAGGTCTGATTTGCTTCGTAAGTGACTGAACCTCCTGTATAATGATTTAAATAATGTTATTCACTTATTACAGAATCATAATCATTGATATGATATCATATATGGTTCACTTATGACTTTATATTACCCGTTCTTTTGTAAAATCCATGTTAAAGAGCGTTTTGGGTAAAATCGTCTCATTTGTCATTCGTGTTTTAACTTGTAACTATTCATATGATTACTTAGATCATGATTACTTAAATCCATAATGTAAAACATGATTTATATATAATATATATTCAGAATATACATATATAATAGATTTGTAAATGGAAAGAAATACACCGTTCATGGAGACGGTAGGCCGTACGTACGCATGAACGTTGTTTTCGTTTCCTTATTGAGTTGAATGGAATTAAGTAGATGACATAAATATATATACACATAAATCCACTATTATTATGTCATATATTTCATGATTACTTATTATATATACTTTATAATCATTCATGAATGGTTAATGTGGAGAATGAATCCCATCGCGTCGTGGAGACGGTATTTCGTACGTACGCACGAGTGATGATATCATTTCTATGATCTTGGAATTGTATTGGAGTGTATGCATACTATTTCAGAATCAATATCACTTTATAATAGTCATATATAGTCATTATTTACACCATTATACCCATCCCAGTAAGGTGGTGGTGGAAAATAGATTACACCACGGCGTGGAGACTGTATTCCGTACGTACACATGCACGATGATTTCTTTTTCAATAGGATGGATAGATGGTGAAATACGGTTGTTTAATACTTATAATAACATATTAGTATTTGAGTGATACTGATGTTATTACTTTATAATGAAACAACTAAATAAGAAGAAGTTGAAGAAGAAATAAAGATGAAAGAATCGGTAACGGACATGACCTCTTCTTTGAAGTGCTTCTTTGAGACCTCCTTTTAGGGCACTAAAATAGGTCTTTGAAGAAGACCAGAACCTCTAGGATGTTTCTAGGGAAGTGGAGAGAAGAAATTTTCAGGGTTTGGCCAAGCATGAAGGCTCAATGTGGTGTGAGGAAGAGGGGGAGGAGGTTCCCTTTTATAAGGGAGGAGAGGGGCACCTTTGGAATAACTAAAAATATTATTTTATTATAAAGTCAAATTCGGTTTTTAACAGCTCTAAATTGATATATTTAGACGATAAGGTGGTTAGGGGTCTAAATCATCTCATCCAATAGAATTTAGACAAGTGTAGGTATCAAATTTAACCTTATCATTTAGATTTAACTTTAATTTAGATAATTTAACTTTTACCGTGTCTTCTTGTTTTCTTATACTATAAGGTTAATAAACATACTATATCAAGCCAAACGAACCCCAAGTTATTTATTATTAATATATATAACCTTATCTAAGTCATTTGGCCAAACCGTAGATTTTTAGGAATAAAATAAAAATTAATAATATAATATTTCTTTTAAAAACTATTTAATGTCAATTTTGAAACTATTTGGTAATTTATTTTTTTAAAAATCATAACAGAATGATTAGTTAGAACTAAATTAATTAAATCAATAATAACATGTCATATTAACCTATAAAATTAGTTTAACCCATAAAAAGTCTTAAATTACATTTATTTGGTTATTTATAACATCAATTATGTCAATATTTCATCAATAAGATAATTACTGCATCATCTTAGTGTCACAAATAAATTAAATTATTTAATGTATAAAAATTACAAATAAAATATCATTATGTATAAAATATTTTTATCTTTCTAATGAATATTTATAGTTGAATTTATCTTATGTATAACCCTATATTAAAAATTATTTTCTTATTAAACTTTGATTTTAACTATTTTAACCCTTCTTTAAATAAATTAATAATAAATGTCCTAATCTAATCCAAGTGGGCTTAAATGGTCATATTGTATTCCTAAGGTTTTTTTTGGTCGAATTAAACTTATCCAATAGAATTAGGACATGTGTTAGGGTAATAATATTATCATTTTTACCCTTAATTACCCTATTTACTTTTAACCGTGGTAAAAGAAGTCAAAAGTTACTATTCATCAAAAATTATTTTCAACTCATTGAACCAAATTTTAGTCCATGATATTAACCGTGTCTCTCAGATTTTCTAAATTCTAATAACAGAAGCGGTAAAATTATGTTTTATGAAAAATTCAGTTTTTTAACTACCACTTAGTGGTTTCACTATTCATAAAAAATTAACCTTTCCAGAAAAATACAAAAATTTAGGCCTAAGCTATATTTGATATTATGAATTCAAAAATGACGTCTATTTTACCTAATTAAAAACATATCAGTTACATTAATTAATTTAAAAATAAATTCCCGTCGTTAAAACAAATAGCGTGTTTTTAAGAGATAATAACTATCAAAAGATTGACACTTGTTTATATCTGGTTTAAATGTGAAATTACTTCCAATGACCCACATTGTATCAAATTGTAAAAATATATTTTAAATATACTTTAAAACCACTCAAATATATAATTTATCACTATTAATTATTTCTATTAAAACAGTTGTTTTTAATTAAAATTTAGTAATTTTCACTATTCATCAGAATATGAAAGTTATCCGAAAAGTACCAAAATTTCACCCTAAGCTAATTTCGATATTACGAATCTAAAAATGAAGTCCATTTTGAAAAATAGAATTTACAAAATTTCAAAAAGTGGTTATTACTATTCATAACGGCTAGTTTTATTAATATTTTAATAGTATATCGTTGTTTAGTGAAACTTGGTATTGCGTACTACACACGCTATCGAGGAAGGTCACGATTGCGTGTAATGCAAGGCAAGTCAAGGATGCGTGTTGTGCAAGCTCCTCTTGGTGTAGCGTACAACACAAGACATTAATGAAAAGAATATTTTTCATAAAATCTCGGGGTGTTACAATATTGGTACAAATTTATTCTAAAATATTAAATGAATAACACATTAAAAACCATTTTGGAGATTAATATAACTTAAGATCAAAAATATTAAACATTATTTTAAATTAAATTTAATATTTTTTAATTTATGATTTAACTTAAAAAATTTTCTATTATCAATAAAATGTTTTCATAAATTTTATGTCATGATTATATCCTAGTGATGTTATCAAATGTACGGTGTTTGAAAAAACGATATTTTTCACTATTCACCTAAAATCAATCCTTCCAAAAAAATTAATAGTTTATCGTAAGATAATATTTTTACCTTGAAAAAAAGTAATTTTTATAAATAAATTTATAAATTAATCTTTTAAATGGAAACATAATATATAATTTAATTTTTTTTATAGGAAAATATATTTTTTTCAAATATAAACGGTTCTTATTCTTATAATCCATAAATTTATAGTTAAGTTTTTATTAATATATTATAGAAATTAAAAATATAAATTTAGAATAATTTATTAATAATATATTGAGTTTCATTGAATAAATATTAACAATGTATAAAAATGATAATTTAGGAAAATGTATTTTTATGCATAAAATGATTTTCTTATTATATTTTAACTATTAATAATTAATATATGGATGTTAATTTATTTTATTTTAAATTATATCAATATATTTTGTTAAAATAATTTTTAGTCAAGAGTATTTGAAAATTAAAAATACATAAAAAAATAATTCCACGAAAAAAATCACTTTTAATATTAAATAATTCTCACTAAATAAAATTTTAATTAATTATTTATATTCAAAAATGATGATTTCATTGTTCCATTGATATTAAAATATTTCATTGATTTTTATAAATTCATCATATAATAAAATATGTGATGCATAAAATATATAAAATATATAAAATATAAAATATCTTTTTATTCCATTAATTCATTCTCCTAAATTATTCACATATGTATTGCATTGTAGTATTTTATCTTAAAACGTGAATCATGGATTTTTCTTAGTTTTGTGTGGTGTTTGAAACATGCTATTAGACATTGTATTTATTTTATTTAATATTTATACAAAATCCTTGATTGTTACAAGCCATCACCACTATATCACTATAAAACCCTGACTCTGGAAGCCTAGATCATGTGATTACATTATTAAATTTGTATAATATATAAGGGATCACACCAAACAATATCGATATTTTTATCATTATTGGAAAACAATATACATACATGACTTTCATATTACATTGAAAATTTAAAATATAAGACAGAAATATTTATTTCATCCTTGAAAATAATTCAATGTTTCTTTCTTCATATCATGGGTAAATGGAGAAAAATAAAGGGTGTGCTCAAATTCTGAGTAAATTTTACTTATAATGAAAGTTGTCATTATTAAATAAGGCCTTATCAATATGGAATATTTGATAATGAAAAACCATGTCCTATAATTAAAAACATTAGTTCAATGAAATTTTACTTCTAATATCAACCTATATATCCCATGGATACTGGAAATTGAATTCTCAATAAATAAAATCCATAAATCTATAAATTCATTAACTTTACATCAAGTCCTCAACTAAGTTATCATGATTATTAATGTCAAATAAACTCATCCAAGAAAAAAATTTAATAAATAGGTAGTTTTAATCCAAATACCCATCTAATTTAGAAGAATAGTGTTTCTCAAGAAACCTGTCAATGCATCGAGGGGATATTTATAATTAGGCTACAGTCAAAAAAATTTCGTCCTATAAATCATAAATTTTTTATAAAACAAATTATAATTTAGTTAGAAAATTTTATTCTTATTTGTACAAATATAACATTATATTAAAATAGTTATATTATATAATTATAATTTTATTAAACAAAATTCATAATATTAATAAATTTTTAAACCATTATTCTAAAAAAACTTATAATTATAAACTCACAATTATAATTATATATAGATATATCCTATTATATTTTTAAAAGTAAAACCAAGTAAATTTTATAATAAAATAATTATTCAAATTTCAGATTAGCTAATTATTAAAATATATTAAAATGTAAAAAATAATGGTGAAAATATTTTTGAAACATAATTAAATAATTATAATAGTCAATTAATTTAAAATATTTTATTTAATATATTCTTGATAGAATATATTGTCTTTAAAATTAAAATAGATATAACAGTTTTTATTAAATTAACAAAAATACTTAGTTTCAGTTATTGTTTTCAATAAAAATTATAAAAAATACATTTATAGTTCTTTTTAACTATAAATTAACACATATAATATAATATTAATACTAGTTATGAAATTTTTGGGCTGTCATATTATTCCCCCCTCAAAGTAATTGTGTCCCTGAAATTCATTTTGGTGGACTAATAACAATTTGAAATTTCCATCTTCAAAATAAATAAATACTAGGATTATTAACCCTATAGAATATACAACATCTAATTTCAAATTTTTTATAGACTGTTCATTTTATACCAATTATATGAACCCACCCAGTTGCCCGAAGTTAGTGCTAAAATATGCAATGAATTTTTTCCTTTGTCAAAAGAAATAAATAAATAACATTATATTATATAAAAGATGATATTTACTGGTATAGGTTTTATAGGATTAGATAAAAACTTCTTAAATTTATCAGGATTGTATAAAAAATAATAAGTTAGTTACACTTCCACATGTGCTAACTCCTTAATCAAGCGGATGTCACCGGAAAAACTACATATAGAAATGATTTCAAAACAAGGGGAGGGAATTTAAAATGCACAGTAAGGGGTTTTCTAAAACAATTAATAAACTCTTTTAAATCAATTACCTATAATAAAATACATCCTTTAAATCATTTTCATGAAATACCTTTTTCATGGCATGTCATAATCATTTATTGAGAGTTAATAAATCAGTTTTAGGAGAAATTCATGCTCAAATATTCATATACTTAATTAAAAGTTACAAATATAATGTATTATAAAATATACACACACATGAACAAAAATACATGAAGTGACACGTATAAGCTGTATAATAGTCATACATAAATTACAGATAACATACTAAGGGTGTGGTTACAAATTTTCACATGAAATATTACCTATTCATAATTTGTACAAAAGGAAAAAGTTCTTTAACATGGGTATTCTACTAGTCGAATAACCGAATGAATTACCAATTATAAGCTTTATATTGACAGAATTCATAATTATGGACATCATAACCATAATTTCAAGGCCTCGTCCCAAGACCATAAATATCCAATTTTTCAAGCCCTCATGCCAAGACCATAATTTTACTCATGAGACCTACTGAATCATCGAGGGGCTATAACAGGTGCCACCGATCACTTACTAAGTCCAATAAATTTACTAATATGTCTAATAAAAGTATGCCTATAAATCAAAGTATCCCATGCCACTTTTATTAATTTGAATCATAATCATAGTTGAAATAAATTCATTGATAAATTCTTTAGGTACATGATATTTAAACAATCCAATGTGTCCCACACCACTTTGAAAAGTTTAATTATTAATATATATAATATCATAAAAAGATCAATCCCATACTTTAAATAATTGTATTTATTTTTAAACCATCAAAAATATGAGTAGTGAAATAAATGCACATTTAATCAAAAAATAATATATTGTTTTGTATTTTAAAAATAGTCTTTTAAAATAAGTTTCAAACATAAAATAATATATATATAAATTCAGTTCCTAAAGAAACACATGTGCTTAATTATATAAAAATTAAACCTTAAAATTAATCTGAAACCATGATCATATTATCAATGAAAGTTGTGTCGATGTTATGCTTAATGCATGTCCATGATTGTATACAAATGTGACATCCATAATTTTTGTTTAACATAACGACATGTTATGAACATTCTTTTCTAAAAACACGATGATTATAAATATAACAAGTCAATAAAAATTTTACCCTATATATATATACAAACCATCAATTAAAATTCTAAATAAAAGAACATATTGTTTCCCATAAACACACACACACACACACATATATATATATATATGTGACATGGTATTTATAATACTCTAATTCATGGGATAAATTCATATTTAAGCAAAACATTGAAGAATAAAAAGATCCATATTTAACAAGAGTTAGAACAAACCTTGATACCCTTAAAAATAAAAATTTTCATTAGAACATAAATGAATTCTAGTATATATATATATAAACAAACATTAATATCCCATTCACTTATATTTATTTATAAATGTATAAACATAAACCATCATGAAAATAAACTAATTCACAGTTACATTTCTAGACACATAATCTCTATAGAATTATATTGAATACTATTCACCATCAATGTATTTAAATATTTCATTAATCACCCATAAACATCCATTTAAATTTAGTTTTGATAGAGGTATAATTTAATCAACGTAAATGCTTGTATATATTATTTCCGAAATGACATGAGGAATCTTGGTTATTGTCATAAGTTTAAAATCATGAATGGTGTGCATAAAATAAGGTTTTCATTTCAATTTCATAGCCTTTATTTCTGAGACAAAAATATAACATAAATATGATACTTTTATAACTTCTTCAAATAAATGATGTTTCTTAAATATGAAAAAATAAAAATATTAAAAATAATTAATAATATACACATGAATTAAATTTTCTAAAATGGTCTTGAATTCCTATAATAGTAATATATATATATATATCCTTATGGATTTGAAAATAATTTTACCCCAAAATAATTTTATCCCATATTTATACATGTATCACATTATGTATTAAAAACATGTAACAGTTCTTTAATATGTTGAAGTATACCAATATTTGTAATTGACAAAGAACATCAAATATCTCGGAATAAATACATGTTTTCTCCATGCATCGAAAAATTTGAAAATTCATTGGCAAAAAGAATTTGATATCAATTTAAAAACATGGTATAAACATCTTGTGCATAAGATTTATTAAAACATAATTTTTATAATGTGTTCATTTAATATAGAATATTAAATCATTGAAAATTATTAGGCACCCGAAAATTTAAAACAAGAATTAATAATTAAAATGACTTCATTACAATTAAAATATGAATACTTTTAATATATGACCTCTCATTCATTATATGTTATAAAAAATAAATATGCAAAGCTGGATAAATACACATATATTGAATATATACATATATATCTATATATCTTACAAATAATCATAATTTTACAAAATTAAAACCAACCCTTATAAAATCATAAAAATAAAAATAAAACACATTCTATATATGTAAAAAAAATAAATTCAGAATTTTGAATGATAAGAAAACCATTTCACTGAAATAAATTATATTATTAATCCCCTTAATAAAATATATGAAGGTTTTAAAACTGTAAAACATATTGATTTTTTTTAATAATCCCATAAATAAACTTGGCAGAATTAAATTTCCCTTACACAATTATAATTTGGGAAGAAAAATTAATTGAAAAAATAAATAAATAATTCTATTACAAAAAATTCTAAAAATAATCTCTGAATAGAACAAACTATATTTAAAGATAATTTTTTTGGTAATGGAAAAAATATACAAACAAATTAACATTGAAATATAATTCCCATTACTTGGAATAAATATTAACACAACTTTTGTTTCATCATTGCACACACCATCTCTCTCATCGGACTAGCAGAAACCTGAAATCCCTATTCCTCTATACACGATTCCTCTATTTTTTTATTACTATTATTATATCATATTTTAGTATTATAAAAATTAATTATTAATAATGCTTTAACTTATCTTATATATATATATATATAACTTTAAAAACGCAAAATTTTAATATAGAAAATAATAATTTAATCATTATCTATAATTAAATACTTATATATATATCATATCTTTTGAAAATTAAATTTAATTATTAATTATATTTATTTAAAGAATCGAAATTATCATAATCAATAAATCATCAATTATTTATAGAAAAATTATAATTCAAGTTTAAAATATCATTATATATGTATAATTTTAAATTTCAATTGAAAATGTTATATTATGTATTTATAATTTTACTAAACAAAATTCATAATATTAATGATTTTATAAAAATTAATCTAATAAAAAATAAATATTTAAAACTCATAATTATATATATATATATATATGAAATATTTTTGAAAATAAAACAAACTCTATTTTATAAAAACATAAATATTCAAATGTTAGATTACATAATTATTAGAATATATTAAAATGTGACTATGAATAGTAAAAATATATCAATAGAATAATTCAATAATTATAATAGTCAATTCATATAAAATATTTTTGTTAAATATCTTCTTGATATAAAATATCATCCTTTAAAGTCAAATAGATATAACAGTTTAAATTAAATTAACAAAGATACATAATTTCAGTTATTAATTTCAAATTAAATTATAATAAATACCTTTTTAGATTGTTTTCACTATAAATTAATCAATTTACTAAAATATTTATACTAAGTATGAAATTTCTGAGATGTTACAAAAAACCTCATGAGGATTTAAAAAAGTATATCATTTATTGTGGTTATGTTACGTTTCACAATACACCTGTCCTGGGCCCAACCCATCAATACACATCATCCCTCCCCAGCTAAATTTGAGTGTGGCTGGAATTGAAATTGAGGCCGTTCCATTATAATGGAGTGGCCTCTATACACGATACCACTTGATGAACACCCCAAGTGGGTTCAAATGTTGTTGAAAATTACATTAATTTTTTTTACCATATAAAGTATTTTTCTTACATAACATGGACAGTGAAGAAAAAGAACATTGACCTAAAAGAAAATAAGGTCGGGTTCTATTAAAATACATTCTCAATCATTTTAAGAATCAAAGAATTAAAAAGGTAAAATTAATTGATAATTAAAGGAATAACTATTGGGGAATAAAATATATAGGATTTAGAGGATATGATCAAAACAATTCAACAAAAATTTAGGCATAAGACATATAAATTAAAAATGATAATGTAAAATAAATCCTTATTGATTTAGTAAAATTTGAATCAATGACCCATAAATGAAAACAATTAAATAAAAAAATTGAATACCATGAAGAAATATTGATTCATGATATATAATTTCAAATGTATGTCATATAAACCATGTAAAAATAAATTAGGTTCACAATGTAAAACATATTACATTAATGTGCAAATGAGACCAAATTACCCTTATAATGGGTCTCCACCAAGTCGAACATGTTTGATCCTCCTGTATAGTAAAATTAAATTTGTCATTTATCTTATTAAGAAACTATTTCTTATATATTCAATTTTTTAAATCCCTATTTTAATCATTATAAATTCATTCAATGAATAGTTCTCTCTTACATCGACCACATATTGTTTCTCAGTCAATTTCACTAAAATTAATTTGGTCTACTCTATATGGAAAAATGCATAATGAAATGGTTACATCATTTATAAAGTGTTAATAATTTTTAAAAATATTTTTTATTAATTATATATAATTTAATAATCATCTATTTACATTGTTTGATTAAAAATGAATCACATCGCTTTATAGAGGTGGTAGTCCATACGTACGCATGAGTGATGTTATTATAATCCAATCGATAGAAGGGTAAGAAGTTATATGATGTATCGTATTTAATGAGTCATAATTACATCTTAAAAATTATATGTATTCATTAATTTCTCTTTTATATCCATCAAAGTAATGTGGTGATAAAAAAAGAATTACACTATTGTGTTGAGATGGAAGATCATAAGTACACATGAGAAATTTTTTCATTTTCCAAAGGATGGAAATGAGATAAATACAGGTTTTTACTTAGTAATAATTAAATTTTATAGTGTATATGATACATATTTTATTATATGATCATTGTAATATAATAATTATTAGAGGTATAATATAAAATAAAATTAAAACACTCTATTAAGTGTTATAACTATTCTTCATAAAAAACTTTTGGTTACTTTTTAATCCATATAATATGGTTAATGAAAAATACCAGAGCCTCTTTGTAATTGATAGGATGGTTTTGATATGATTTTGGAAGGTATTGGTTGATCTGTGTTGACCAAGAGGTTTATGGAATAGAGGATAAGTGGTTCCCTTTTATAATTTAGGGAAAGGAAAAACATGGAATTATATATAATATTTTAATATAACATATTTTATAATCATTTATTGTGGAACCAAATTTCCATAATTGAGAATTTAGTACATGATAACGTCTAAATTCATTTAACCAATAAAAGTTTGACATGTTTATTGTAAAAAAATTAATAAAATGTATGCTCTTTTTAATGTTTATGAATTTATTTCACAAGTTTAGAGGGCATTAAGAATTATTTGGGGTGTTTTTTAGTAGTTCCTTTAATGGCTACAGGTTTAATTACATTTATGTCTGAATATTATTCTTAATAGTTTAAAAATGTCATGTGGAGTTAGAAAACAATTGTTTTAGTACATTAACTCTTCACAACATAAATAGTTATTTTACATCATAAAATGATAACTCGGGATAAAATTAACCCAAGGGGACACGTTTTGCAGGGTACTCCCATTATGGGAGATACATGCTGTAAATCTAGAATTTATGACATAAATACATTAAGAACAATAGATTTTATCTAAAACACTTTTGAAACTCCTAAAATTCAATTTGTTTATCCCTACTATGAACCTTAATTTCCTTTTAATCAATTTTTGGTGTCCCCTCCTCTTCCATATCTCTTTGTTCAGAGATCGATCTATGGATTGTAATCATTACCTCTCTCATGGTAAGAAACCATTCTGCTTCATCATTTCTCAAGGTTGTACCAGCAGCATTGGATTTCATTTATGGATGTTCTAATAATATGATGATTTTTAATTGATCTTCTCTAGCTCTATTGTGAAATATTATTTCATAGTTCAGTCCTAATGTTAATTGTGGTGTGTTGGATTCATTTCTTGAGTTATTTTTTATCAATCTTCCCCATAGACCATTTCATATACGTAATTGGTTTGTTGATGCAGGGATCATTTCTAAGTCCTCCACTGTTGTCTATGAATTTCATCAAGTCATGGTGGATCCTATTTAGGTAGTTTTGAAACTATGAATGAGGTGGATAATTATTTCTCTATCCAATATTGTGTGATCATAGATTACTCTAATTTTGTTAAATGGTTTGTTATATTAAATGTTTTGATTATTAATTTTTCAACACAAATACTTTTTTAAATATAAGATTTTTTTACACTCATTTTGGTAAAATAAAGTTTATTTATATAGAATTATGAAATTGATTGAGAAGTGGAATTCAAAACATGTTTTGATAGAAAAGGTTTTTTTAAAATTTTATTGTGAAACGTGTTATCCCTTATAAATTTATTTGAAATTTAGCACATGAGAGAATTGGGTACTTAGGAGGAAGGTGTGGTATTTGGGATGATATTTTTTTAATGAAAGGATATTCACTTTATGGGATGTAAATAATTACCTAGAGAGAGGTGAATTTTTTCCTAAGAATTGACTTGAAATTATAGGAGGATTCACTTTCTAGGGTGTTTATATGACCCATAATCCTAGATTCATGGATTTATGGACTTTTAATGTGCACTATACACATTAATGTATATGTGACCTAACTAATCTATACATCACATTATCATTGGATTATATTACCATTGTGATTTGGCTATGTATTATTTTTCATTTATAATTTTTTTTATAAATTTTAAATGATTATGAAAAATATTCTTTGAAACTATTTTAATCATGCTTGTTTCAAAATTGTTGGAAATGGGGATGTTTTTTATAGTGGGTTTGACAGAGAACTAATCCACTTGTTATCATGCCATGTTTTTATGTAAAATGAGAATATTAGGATTTATATACTGAGACATGATATGGAACACCAGGGTGGGATATAACTGATCCTATTTATATCTCACCCTACACACCCCTTCAGTGGTGTGTAGACCTTGTATAGTATTCTGACGTTTGAAAAAAAAGATCTATAGTTAGGTGGTGAGGTTTATGTCCTCTGTGTATGGGTGTCTAGTGGTTAGAATAGGGGATAGTTACCACATTATCACATTTATTATTTGGATATATTCTTATTTTTCCTTAGTGGTTGGACCTGTTATTGTTGTTTTTTTAGTTGCTTGCATTTTTATCATAGTTGTTTGTTTTCTTCACTTATGGGATATATATTTCTAGTTTTCCATTATATTATTTATTTATGTTGTGTATATTCTGCATGAATCTTGATTTAGGTTGGTAATAACCATTCCCTATGGTTTAGGTTTCACATCTGGGTGATATTATCCAGCACAAGGGGGTCAGGGATTCCATTCGGGTATGTAGCATATCAGGCCAAGTTGTAATTTTTGGCGCTAACCTGGGTCATTACATAATATTTTTTTATGATAAGAAGGTATATTCTTAGTAATCATTGTCTTGTGATGTTTTAAAAATTGGAGATAGGATTTTTAGACATTATAGGTTGGTTATGGCGAGTTCCTAGCTAGCGCTTACTCTAACGATCCTCAATATAACATGGGATGTTTTTATGTGTGTCTCCAATGTTGAATTATTGATAATAATATTTGTTTCTATATATGATTTTATTTTTTTATAATGATATATCATGTCTTTTTATTGTTTCTTCTATTTTTGGAATTTATAAATATTCCTCTAGGATGTATTTCATAGGTTCCTCATGAGGGTGTAGTGAGTGATTCTCCTCAAGGAAATCCTCCTAGGGATCGGAATCTGTTAGAGGATATCATATGAGCAGTTCATGTTATGGTTCAAAATGTTCCATGAGTTTGGAACCTATCTAATAAGGTTCAAAAAAAAGATAAAGAATATATCGATTGATCTTGAGAGTTCCTATATGATAATATCCTATCCTTTAAGGGTAAAAATAAACCCCATTAGGCGTTGGACATGCTATAATGTTTTTATAATGTATTTAGATTCATGTATACACCTTAGGATACCTATGTAAAATGCATCGTGTTCTGGATTGAGTGACCTAGTATGCGATGGTGGGATTCTATGGCACAGTCGTATCAGCATGTGGGATTTAATTATAAGGGCTTCAAGTACTACTTATTTTAGTATTTCATCATAGAGTATTTGATGATTGAAAAATATTTGAAGTTCCTCTCCTGGAAGTAGGGATAGTGCTAATTGTAGGACTTCACCAATCATTTTGTTCAGATAGTTTTTTTTCTTAAGAGGTGGTGATGAATATGTAATTTAATGCTATAAAACACCTGTATGGATTGATACTAAGAATTTGATCATAGGTTTATAGGATGATATTTATTCATATGTGGATATATTTGATCGAGGTATGATAGAATATATGGATATGATGGGTCATATTGGTTAGAATTCTCCATCTCTTCCACTATGTGGAAATCTTAGTGGCACTTTGTGAAAGAAGTAGAAGTGGAAAGCTAACCATAGGGGATGTGGAGGTGGTTTATAGCCATGGGATTCCACCACACCATCAACAACAAAAATTAGTGATCCCCTTACTATTAGTGTGTCATTGTAGGGAACACCTATTATTTTTTTCCAGCAACCACCGTGATTTTAAATGCTTGTATCCACTAAGGCCATCTATAGAGGTTCTATCATGATCTTTCCTTTCCTCATTACAGTTAGAGGTCTTCAATTATAAGGTCTATTCTTGCCTAGTAAAACTATTCAAAGTCTATAGGGATCCAATTATAGGCCTTATGAGTGAATCACCATCATAGAGTGGATGGGCTTCTAGTGGAGGTTTGAATGGGCCCAGTGATAGTGAATGTTTCCATTTTTTTATATTATATAGAAACTTATTTATTTTATAATAGTACCTCACCAAAATATATATATATATATATTATGGTATAAAACATCCAACATAGCCCATTACCCCTTTTATAGAGATGAAAAAACTATTTGGATTGGAGAAATATTGGGGGTTTTGATGTTTATCTTATTCTCTATAGATAGATGACATAGAGTTAGTCATGGATTTTCTTGTTCCTAATATTGATTTGTTCGAAGTCACCAACAGGATGAATTAGATTATTTTTCAGCATGTAGATATTCATTATTATCATCATTTAGTTTCATTTTTTCAATAGATGGGGGTTTTAGGTGTTTCAAGATGAGTGGAATCCAAGATATGGTCACGAAGGACCTTTCCACCCGATGCTCTGGAGTTTTTTTTCTAACATTTTAGTTGATCCAAATGATTTTTTTTCTATTGTATATCTTCTAGTTGTATTTTGGGACTTTCCCAATGTCTCCCCAGATAAATTATCATGTATTCCTCGATAGAGGGAGGTAGGTTTAATGATTTATTTACATTCTGGTGTGAATCCAATCTTGATACGCTCTCATTGTGACACACCTTTATTTTGTGGAAAAAATTCAAAAAAAATAATTTCTTCAATATAAAGCATTACAAGGAAAAAAAAGTTTTGGAGACCCAGAATACACTATTAATAATATTATTTAAACTAGACCACTGTAACCTAGATGTTAAATTGAAAGGTATGAATAAAACTGACTAAATTTATAAAATAATAAGGCTTATAAATTAATAAAATAAACTCATTTGTTGTCAACTGATTATAAATGAAAATAAAAAATCATTTGAATGAGAAAGAAATGTTTTTCAGAAATTTTATTTTTATATACACTAAAATTTTAATCTAAATTAATTATATTAGTCACTATTGGTGAATGATTTAAATGAAATTTATTTATTATATTTTCAATTAATATTTTTGTCATTGATCCAATATTTTTTCTATGAATGGGACATGGATAAATCCAATTTAATGTTTAAAATATGTAACTTTTTTCTGTAAAACTATTTTTTCACATTATATGCACTTTTTTTAACACTAGTTTTTATTAATTTAAGAAAATATATTTCAAAATTATAATTTTAATTTTGAAATAATATTTTCAATGTTATCTTATAGTTATTTTTTTATTATTTCTAGAGAAGATTAATTTTTTAAAGAATAGTGAAAAATGTAGATTTTTATTTAAAACTACAATTTTCATTTGTAGTATTTACAAAGTTATATTATTTTATTGAATTATTTAAAAGTAAAATAAGTTCAATTATATTTTAATTAATCAAATTTATTTCATAAGAATGAATTTATTAACCAAATATAAATTTTTTACTTCAACGATGCTTTAAGGGGGCTTGGGAAATGATACATGATTAAAAAAATTCATAGCATATTAATAGAACTCTCAAAATTATTAAAGATTAGACTAAGATTACTATAATTTTTCACCCTATATACTTCCTAGAGGAGAGTTGTTACTATGATATCAGGGTTATTTTTTATAAGTTCTTAAAAATTATTGGTCATTCTATCCCATGTCTGTATGAATTATTATGAGTTAATTTTCTTTTCATTAAAGCATCAAGCTTGAATTTGGTTAGGTTTCTATATCCATGCCTCTTTATATGCATTAATATCAATATTAATGAATCTATCATTAATTTTATCATCATACTCCCATGGAGAAATGATTCAAATGACACTTTCAATCATTTATTTCTCAGAGTGAAGAATAAGTTCCAGAGACTCCCATTTTTCAGCTACAACATTAAGACCAAATCCTTGATCATTGAGCATTCTTTTAGCCACATTCTCGACCACTTTTTTCTTCTGATTGATTTCACCTTCTGGAACCTTGATTCCTATTATTGGAGGATACATTTTCATTCCATTAGAGACCTATTTAACCCTTTGGACCATAGATAACTCCCCTGATTTTCTTATATACATTTGTTTGTGAACTTACCTAAACATTGTGTTACTATTGTTCTTAGAATTCTTGATTAGTATTTTTCAGGTACAGTTCCCACCCCACCCGTGTGGATTGTAAAATTCCTAGAAGGTGTCTAACCATGATTACCCTTCCTCAACCTAGACCCAACAATTCTATATCATTGATATTCATGCATATAAACAATCATTGGTTGGGAGTTAACTTTTGTTCACTAGTATCGTTATTTTCCATAGACCTTGATCCCACAGGATTCTTATTACATCTTGGAATATATGTTTTCTATCCTTTAGGATCACCATTCTTATTATTATTTTTATTCAGTGTGTTGAAACGATTTTGTATTTTTATGGACTTTGAAACTTTATTTTTTTCGGTCAACCCTCGTTATGGTGATAGAACTATATTCTGATTAGGAGTGTAATATTTCTCTACAAGTACACTTTCCTCAGCAAGGATGTTACCACCACTAGAATCCAGTGAATGATTTTACAGTCCATTGGTAGGGTCACTATCCTTGATAGAATCTATTATGGAAGGGACCTTAACATCTCTCCCCTTCCTTTCAATATTCATATCCACCAAATCATGTCTTAATCCCTCAAACAAAAAAAAATTAATCTCTACCTATTTGGATTAAAACTCTTTATGGATGGTAGGAGGGAATATTACCTTGTTGGTTATTGGATCATCAACCAAAAGATATTTGTAAGATGATTCACCAATTGAGGTGATATTTCCACAATCCCCTATAGCCCATATAGGATGTCCCTCACCCAACGAATAACCAAAAAGCGGCACCTGAGGAACCCATATTGACCTATTCCTATAATTGAAAGAATCATTTATGAGAAAAAACAATATAAACATTAAAAGACCCATGATTTATAAAAAAACATTTGAAACCATTGAATATCTCTTTTAATATATATGCTAATTGTGTCTATTGGTTTCTTGGAATCATCCAATTCAACACAAATTCATATAGAAATAGGATTACATACTACGATGGACCGTTGGTCCAATCAGAGGAATTGACCCACTAGGTTTCCAATCAAGTGATGTATCGCTAGGTTTTGAAATTATAAGTGGAGTCCAGGTAGTGAGATCTATAACATTGAGATAGGGGGATCACACTTCAAGTGAAAATCAAATGACCGTCAAAATATAAAAATATGCAAACCTTAGATAATGCTTGGAGCACTCACCCAAGAAGAGATGAGATCTTATTTTGATGAGAAACTAACTAGGGGGAATATTGAATCAATGATCCAAATTATCACCCAGTCTTGCAGCTTCCACGTGTTTAAGGAAAATCTCTCAAAGACCTCAATAGAGTTATGTCTCCAACTAAAGCGGGAAAGCAGAGAAATATCCTCCATCACTGAGGCCTTCTTGAACTCCAGAGGAGAAAGAAGGACCATCGTAAATCCATCCACGTACGACTAAAATTTAGGGGATTAGTTTAATATATAATAATCTAGGAAGGGTGAATGGATCTATGAAGGGAATGAAATTTGAATATAGGGAAGGCGATGGAGAAGGAAGAGGGTTCTCCTCCCTCCCTCGGTTGTGAAGACTACAGAGGGGAGGCAGAGATGCTTCCATCTCCTAGGGAATCCAAAGAAAATAAGCTATTCACCTGATGAGATCACCCCATTATAATCAATTTAATATTGAAATTTTATATTTGAACATTGTATACTTATGGAAATTTTCCCTTTGGAAAATCTCTTTTTTATCATGTCTATGGGTTTTATTTTAAATTAAATTTTCCCACTTTTGTTAAATGAATTTTATAAATTAGTTTTCATATTTCGAATCCTAAATTTTATTGTTTTATAATAATATATAATAAATTTAGGTCATTATGATTAGTAATAATAATAATAATTTATTTTTATGGACAATGTTAATATGGGATTTTCACATTACGTACAAATGAGTTAGACTTAATATTCAACACAAATTGGTTGTTTATTTACCAAATAATATTTCATATTATGAATTTATGGGTCCAAATTATCAAATAATTATCATTTAAATTTTATTAATAAAGGATTAATTATCTAGGTAAATAAAAATAGAATGATTAATGTGGTCAAAAATAAAATGGTAAATGTAATTAAACATATAGTTTAAGGAGAAACATGTTAAAAAATGTGGAAATTTTGGTGGAGGTGTGTCTTAAACATATCATGGAAAGAGTGTGACTTCCCATTATTGAATACTTTTGGTCATTTAAAAAAATGTCACCCCGCCTCAATTATAAAAGGGGAACTCTCCCCCCCCCCCCCTGCCCTCACCTATTCGCACAACATATGCCTTTTGGATTAACCATCCCCTTAAAAAATATATCCCCAACATACTTATCCATGTTTTATATCATATGATCTTCTAGAAATAAACATTCTAGGGTCCTTAATTATATATACCAATGAGGTTTTTCTAATCAAAGGTAATTTTCTGCACTAAACTCTTGATTTTTTAATTTTTCTCTTACCACCTTCGGTCATGTCATAATAAAACAAATATATTAAATAAATTATCTACCATATTCTTTGATTTTGTTAGGCTGATGAATAAAAAATATCCATCTCCTTCTCTATCATATGGGATACAAAATCGTTGATCGTGTGTTTGATGGAATATCACCTCATGAACTTATGTAATTCCTTTTTCCATCACCACCTCTGATGGAGGGATATAATGATGTATTTAATGCACATATAAGATATTTATGACATAATAACACTTCATCAGTTAAAATATCACATATAACTTCTTACATTCCATTCTTTTGGAATACTATAATGTCGCTGGAGTGTACGATGACTACCTCCAAGCGAAGTGATGCGATTCATTTTTCACTTATGATTTAAATAGAAGTTAATATGGATATATTAAATTTATATATGTGATATATATTTCATTATAATGACTTAGGAAATGTTACATACTATTTACCTTTTTTCAATCATTTTTTCAAGAAAATTCAAACATCGTTTATGAGTATGTACAGCCTGCCATCTCTATGAATTGTGTAACTCATTTTCTATCTCATACTTTTATAGATTACTCTAAATAATAATATAATGAATAAATAATATATTTATATCATGGTCAAAATTCTATAGATTATTTTACCATGATCAAGTTAAAATGATCAAAAATATTATACAAAAACATACATGAAAAATGAAGTAGTTATTACCAAAAATGTTATATATACAAGGAATTGATCGTAACTAGGTAATAAAGGGTTAAAGTAAATCATATATGGTACGATATATATATGTTTGTGTGGGTGTGTTTTAGGTTTTGGAATTGTTTTATAATAAACATATATTTATTATAAAAAAGTATCTAACATATGTGACGGAATTCAAGGCTTTTGGAAAGTGATTTATGATCTCTCATATATTCCAAGGAGACATATTCCATACACCACAATCATATCATTTTTTTTGTTTATACACTTCCCATTTTAAATTTTATACCATGAATATCAATATTTTAAAAAATTATTATTTCACTTGATGTTATTATTCAATGGGGCTTATAATTCATATGTTACTAAAGCAGTAATGGATTTTCATATAACATTTATTTATATTAGACACATGACTTATATAGCACATGGATATTTTGTGTGGGGTATCTACTTCCCATGAATTTATATAATGATTATATTCAGGATAATTATTGTATATATATATATATCCATATAATTTTATTTCTTTCATGGGGCTTACGATTTAGAAGATAACAAATTGGTAAGGATTTTATGATATAATCTCATTATTTATTAGGACGATTTATTATTATTATTCGAATGAGGAGGTAATATGAATCAAATATCTAGAAACTCGTTAATATTATTCTAATATGGTTATTTATTCAAAATTAAATTTTTTACATTTACATTCCTTTCTTTGTGTACTCAATATTCCAAAATAATAATTTTAAGGAAAACACAAATTTATTTTTCTCCTTAAAAAAATCATTTTTCATTTATTTCCATGATTTATAAAAATGTTAAAACAAATATTTATTATTATTAAGTTATCTTTTATGGATTTTTATACATATTTTTTACTTTTTATGAATTTTGTTGAAGGAAATATCTAGTCATTTTCAAAATAGGATTGTTTTGATAATTAACCAAAACTATGAAAGAAATCAATATTTTAACATGAATGGAATGAAAAAACTCTCTAACTTCATGAAAATAAAATTATTTTATGCATCCATTTAATTTTTTCATGTTCACATTAAAATTTAAATGTTTTCCTTATTATTTGGAGATTTTATTGCATTAAAAGATATCATTTCAATTGAAAAGAGTATTTTCCTCATGAAATTTTAATGATCTTTTATGGAACCTCTATTCATCAATGTCAAAAAAACTGGTGTTAATTGAATTTTTCTTGGGATATTTGAAAATGGTACCATCATTATTATATCTTTGTATGTTTTATGTTTGTGAACAATTTATGTTTATCATGTATTTATGTTTATTAATTTTGTTTCTCTTTAGTGGATTATAATGTGATGATTGATGAAATGTTTACGAAAATAGTTTATTTTCCATGATTTATGGTACGTTGAAATATTTATGAAACTTATTCTTTTTCAATGGGTTATGATATTATGAATTAAAGAAATGTTTATGAAACCAATTTCTTTTCCAAAATTCATGTGATAATGAAATGTTTATGGAAATCATTTATATTTTTATGGGTTATGAAATGATGAATTTTTTATGATCCTATGGAACACAAATGTATGGATTATGTTATCAGTTGTAACTATATATATATATATATATATATCAAAATTAGTGGTTAATGTTTTCGTCACTTGATACAATTACTCGGGACAAGAATATTTTCATGATTCTTTATGGGAAAAAGGCCAATGATCTCAATCCACTATAGGAAAGAGGTGATGAGTCTTGATCTATTATGAGATGGGAAACAAGTTTTTTTGCCTAATGCAATATGATTTTATATTCTTGGATGTTAATGATTACATATGAAATGTTTTATATGCTTATAATGGAGCCACATTTATATGATGTGAACATTCGGTTCATTATTTATTTATTATGTTTTACCACTCATATAGTTCTTGTCTTTTGAAGTAAAAATGTTTTATGCCATATATAATGATTATGATCCATGATAGAATTGTTATGAACATTTTAATTTGTATTAATAATCTCAAACCCTTATCCTTATATTATTGTTTTATACTTTCATTGATTGATATCTCCCATTTTTACCCTTACTATGCATATTATCTCACCATTTCTTATATTTCTTTTCCCGTGGTTATGAATAAAGGTTAAAGTAGGGTATGTCTATGTAGAGAGATAAATGGGAATATATTTATGGGAGATGATGAATATCATTCCAAGAATAGTAATATTCTATAATTATTATCCAATTTAACTAAATCATTACAGTCCTCATGAATTTATTTTCATAATTAAATGATAATTCAACTTATAAGATTAAATATATATGTATGTATATCATGGTTCATTATAGTTTGTATGAGAGAAATTATTAGATACCCTTTGGAAACTAGTATAATAAATATTAATTTGGATCCCAAGTGAATTGTCTAGGGATATGGTTAAGGATAATTATAAGGTTAATTCATTGTATAGGAAAATGTCTTGGAATCTTGGTGTAGGATAGTGATAGTGTTTTCGAAGAAATAACATCCCCAACAAGAAATTATAACTGTAAAATCTCTGACCTCGAAGCCACTAAACCGGTGCTCTGAGCCGGGTAGTTACATAACCTTAAGCACGCCTCCCCATACGCCAAAGGATACCGACTAGCAGCAGGGGTCTTTGTGGTCATGTTGGGAGACTATACCCCCTTTCTATCAGAATAATCCACAACAGAAACAAACCAATAGAGGAAACAATAATCAATAAACAAGGAACATGTATAACAACCATTTCCAACAATAAATATGCCATGTCCTACTACAAGTGCAAGAGTGAACAAAAGCACAAAATAATAAAACATCAAAAATCCCCAAAATGGTCCCAACTCCAAGTCCGGATCCTCCACCAAGTGCAACCCATGTCCACTCAACTATCTAGAAAGTACCCTTTCCCTTCACATGTCCTGCAAAGATGAAGTCTGATCGGGTACCCAATGGTGGCCCGAGCAGGGTGTGAGTACAACCCAGTAGGCCACTACCAACAGTGTCTACAAAATATCCAGTATGAATATGTATTTCATGAAAATAGAATATGAATGATAATTTCCATGTAATTATATAAGGTTCCATTAACTAGTTCAGAGCCAAAGCCATCGCAACTTCCATTACCATTCATTTCACACCAATTATCATCACTGACCATTTCATCACATTTCCATGGGTTAATCACATATATTATGTTACATGGGTCTAAGGCCAACAATCACATGCAAGAGGGTAAACACATCGTTATCCTATCTCACTAGGACTAACCCCCACATAGAAACCATATCCTCACCTCGAAGCCTCAGTCCAGGTAGATGCAACCGTTAGGAGAATAGATCCTCAGTCCCCATTCCTAACCCATGCATTTACGGTGGAGTTCAGAACATTAGTCTTCACTCATCCCATGGGCGTATATCTACAAGTCATACCCCACTCTACCAAGCCATGTGCACATGCTTATATATATATGTAACCTTCAACCCACCATATCATTTCCCTTTGACAAACACCATTCACAAAAAAAAACACGGTAATTCACATTATGCCATAAACCATTAACACATTACCATTTCACATCATTTAACCGTTCACCAAATTCCCATGTGTTATGTCTATCTCACTAAGCATTCAACACTAAACCCATAACCTATCCAATTATGGTCTTTAATCAGTTTACACATTAACCCATTTAACCCATTCATCATTTCCAATAATCAACCATTCAACCCATTACAAATAACCTTTAGGTTATTTTCAAGTCTATGTGCATCAACTAACTTCTATTCCAAGTTCAACTAATCATGCCAACATATTCATCAAGGGCTCTAAAATTTATTACAACAAGTTCACTTGTTTAATAACAATCCCTAAGCATGGGAAAAGTCGGCCCTCCCCATGGATGTCCCCAATTATGTCAAGTCATTCTCAACGCATCCCATGGGGATCGTGAGGGTTCCCATTTACCATTTTTCTTGTAATCATCCTTTATACCAAACACATCCAGGTTCATAAAAGCTCATCAAAAGAAGACCATGAGTAAAGCCACACATGCATTAATGCACCATAAAACTATGGGATAACATTTTTAGACAAGCTACACTGAAACCGCAGTTGAACGCACACTCAATCGAGTCCTTAAACCTCCATCTGGCCAGCCTTTAGAGCTACAACCTAGAACTCACCCAAAAGACAGGGTTTTATAGATTCCGAACAAGAGGGAGAGAAGATACAACCCTAAAGTAAAAAAGATAAGCAAGGATGTGATTAGCCTTACCCGGAGCTTCTATATGTATCCAGCGGCACCAAAAACACCTTAGAAACGTGGGAGATCGACCTCTTTGAGCTCTTGGGCGATTTGGTTTGTTACTAGGGTGAAGAGGGAGGAATGGAGAAGAAATCCCGAGTGGGTTCTAAAAATCCTGGGGTGTCAATTTTGTAATTTTTTCCAATTTTAAGAGGCCACATGGTTTGACCACAATGTTTGACAAACCGTGCGCAAATCGTGCACATGCTACTGTCTGGAGGAGGAGGGGTTGCACAATTTACCTGGGCAGGCCGCACGGTTTGCCCTGGCTATGGGCAGGCCGTGCGCCTAGGCTTGTCTTTCCCAACTTTACTTTCATTCGTGCCCCGAGCCCCTGAAACACACCCAAGACCTCTCATACATTTAGAAGACATCCCTTGAATCTAGAAACAAGGGATTTAACCAAAACATAATGAAAACATACCCTTCCAAAAACCAAGATCTTACAACCTTTCCACCTTATAATGGCTCGTCCTCGATCCGAGTTTCCAAGCCTCATTGATCCACCAAAGAGAAGAGTTCATGCCACTATGCCCGCATATCTCATTCCCACTCCCAAGATTCTTCCTAAACTTTCCCATGCTTCCATATTACTCGCACTAATGGCACAAACCTACCTCGCAAGACCTTTTCACTGCAATGCACCACACGAATCGGATACTTCTCAAAGTACGCATCAGCCTCAAGCTCCACATCCTCCATGTAAACCACGTGAGATGGGTCAGGGTGATACCATCGATGCTATGACACATGAAACACATCATGAATCCCACCATACCGTTGTGGGAGATACAATTGGTAAGCCACTAGTCTGATCCTCTCCACAATCTCAAAAAGTCCCACATGCCTGTGTGCCATCTTACCCTACTTTAGAATCTGACGGTAACCCAACCTGGGTGACACCCAAAGGAACTCTTTATAACCCATCACAAACTCAAGAGGTCTATTCCTCCGATCTGCATACAACTTATTCCTACTCTAAGTCGTAGCCATCCACTTTCTGATAAACTTAACTCTCTCTGAAGTCTCTTTCCCGAGACTTGGCCCCAATAACTCAGATTCACCAGCCTCTAACTAACACAATGGAGATCTACATGGCCTCCCGTAGAGTGCCTCAAACGGTTCTATCTGAATTGTAGTATGAAAAATTTTGTTTAAGGAAAACTCAACTAACGATATGTGCCTCTCCCAAGAACCACCAAAGTCCAAGACACAACCTCTTAACATGTCTTCCAACAATTGGATCGCACGCTCTGACTACCCGTCTGTCTTCGGGTGGAAAGCCGTACTCAAAAGTACCTGCGTACCAAGTGCCTTCTACAACCCTTGCCAGAAACGCGATCTGAAATGCGGATCTCGATCAAAAACTATGGTTCGCAGAACACCATGCAGCCGCACTATTTCTCGAACATACAGCTCACCCAACTAGTCGACTGTAAGGGTCTTCTAAATCAGTATGAAATGATCCACCTTCATTAACCGATCCAAAACCACCCAGATTCCATCATTTTTCTACTGTGTCCTTGGAAGTCCCATGACAAAATACATTTTTATATCATCCAACTTCAATTCCAGAATGGGAAATGGATTCAACAAACCTCCTGGACGTTGATTCTCAGCCTTCACCTGCTGACAGGTAAGGCACCGTGAAACAAAGCCCACAACTTCCTTCTTCATTCCAGGCCACCAAAACTGCCTTCGATGATCACAGTATATCAAGTTCAAACCAAGATGTACTGCCCACTTTGATGCATCAAACTCACACATCAACTCTTCCCGTACACACTTTGGCACAACCACACAATCACGAACACGAACAACACCTTCCACGCCGACGGTCCAACCAGAAGGTAGCTCCCCACCTTTAAGATTTTCATTCATGATCAAACACTCAGGATCATCAATATGGACTCCCTTAACTCGACTCAAAAGCATTGAATCCTTCATTAAATAAGAAGAGAGTTACCTGACCACTCTCCTCCTGCACCTCCAGGTGAATATTTACAAAAAAAGCCATCACCTTCCACTCGGTGCTGGACTCCTGAACCACCTGATTCTAAACTTTCATGCTCAGAGCATCAGAAACATTGTTTCCCTTTCCCGGTTTGTACACCAACTCAAAGTCAAAATATTAGAGATATTTAACCAATCTTCACTGCCGAAGGTTTAGATCTTGTTGTGAGAAGATGTAATTTAAACTCTTATGGTCGGCAAACACAGTAAATCATTCTCCCAACAGATAGTTCCTCCATCACATCGGGGCATACACCATAGCTGCCAACTCAAGGTCATGAGTGGGATAGTTCCACTCATGGGGTCTCAACTACCTTGACCCATAAGCCACAACCCGCTCATCCTGCATCAACACAGCCCGAAGTCCAACTCCAGATGCATCACAAAACACGATGTACCTCTTACCCGACTCAGGTATGATCAATATAGGTCAGGTTTTCAACCGCTTCATCAGCTCTTGTAAGGTGTTCTCAGAATCCTCAGACCACTCAAACCCAATTCCTTTCTTGGTCAAGCCCAAGAGTGGTTCCTCCAAGCGAGAGAAATCCTGAATGAACCTTCGGTAATACCCAGCCAAACCCAGAAAACACCAAACATCAAAAACACTCTTGGGATGCTCCAAAGATACAACTGCTTGCACATTCTATGGTCCACTAACACACCTGCCTCTGAGATGATGTGACCCAGAAATTGCACCTCACCTATCCAAAATTGACACTTTCATATCTTGGATTATATCCAATGCTCTTTTAGCATACCAAAGACGATGTCAAGATGTTGGGCGTGATCTTCATGAGTTTTCGAGTACACTAAGATATCGTCAAGAAAGAAAATCACAAACTGACCTATATAGGGATGAACCATTCGGTTCATCAAATCTATAAACACCGTCGATGCATTTTTCAAGCTGAAAGGCATTACCACAAACTCAAACAACCCATACCGACTTCGAAAAGCTGGTCGCGGTACGTCAGAAGACCTCACCCTCGTCTGGTGATAACCTGACCTCAAATAAATCATAGAAAACAATGATGCACCCCTCAATTGGTCAAATAGGTCATCAATTCTAAGAAAAGGGTAACGATTTTTCACCATTATCTGATTCAACTTTCGATAGTCAACACACAGCCTCAACGAACCATTGACCTTCTTTACAAAAAGCACGGGAGATCCCCAAGCAGATGTCCTAGGATGGATAAACCCCTTATGCTCTAGCTTCTCATGCTGAACCTTTAGTTCCTGGAGTTTTTCTGGTGCCATTCGGTATGTAGGAATAGAAACTAGCACCACTCCCGGCAGCAACTCGATCGTGAGCTCGACATCCCTCTTGGGTGGTAACCTCGATAAATCCTTAGGAAACACATCCTAAAACGGATCCACCACGGGAGGAAAATTAGATTGTTCCCCTCCTTCATCATTATCAAGCATGAGACATGCCACTTGAGCCATGATTCCACTCATCTGTTGACAAAACGGACCTGCACGCCCAGCTCAAACATCCCATTCTCCATGGTGGACATAAGTGTCACCCTCAAGCGACTTGAACGATACTCTGCGACGATAACAGTCTATCTGTGCCTGATACAACACCAACCAATCCATTCCCAAGATTAGGTCAAACCCCGACATCTCGAGAATGAACAAATCCCACAAAAAATGATACCCACTAACTTTCAAGGCACATCCCTTGCACTTCTTTATATCCTCAACCTGCTCCCCCAACGGGGTGTCAATTGACATAACTCCACACACCCACTCCAGAGGTATACCCAACACTACCAAAAGTTGAGTAGAAACAAAAGAGTGTGTGGAACATGTGTCAAACAACACACTAGAAAACTTAGAAGCTACAAGGATCATACCTCAAACAGTTGACGGTCTGACCTCTCCATCATCAGGTGCAAACTGAGCTGCCTGAAGCTGGCCTGCCCCTCTACCATGGGCTTCATCCTGATCACCCAATACCGCACTGCCCTGCTAGCGGGAGCGATCTTTCCTTGGAGTTACATGTCCACTGCCTTTGCTAGTACGGCCCGTGGAGCTCCAAATGCCTTCCTGATACAAGGAAATTGATCCCCTTCCCATACCTTGTACTTGCTTTTCATCATCATGCTCACCCATCTACCGAGGGTTCCTGAAGAACCTCTGCACATGCCCCATCCTTCCGCACGAATGTCACTCAACTCGAGATCAAGGAAACTGACCACGCATATGCCATGGCCTACCGCACTGATAGCAGAACACCTGGTTCCCACTTTGAGAGGCTGACCCTCTCTTCTAACTACCTTGCTGGAAACTTTACAAACGGTGCTTCCGATATTCGGAAGATGCACCAATTGTCTTCCCAGCTGGCACGACAAGCCCACCACCTGAAGCTCCCTTCAGGTTCCCTTCAGAGATGAGTGCATGATCCATCACATCTGCAAACCTCTTCTACCAGAAGATGTTTACTTGAGACCTAATCTCATGACACAACCCATCCTGGAAACAATTTTCTACTGATGTCTCATCCCCTGCTAACATTGGGATAAAGCATCACAAATCAGTGAAGCGACTAGTATAGTCCATCACCGATAGAGATCCCGGAGTAAGGCTCATAAAATCTGTAGACTGCTCCTGTCGCAAGGTCTCTAGGAAGAAATGATCCAAAAAAATCTCTTGGAAAACCTTCCATGACATCCCCTCAGCCTGCTCGGTCTGAGCCTGAATGTCCCACCAATGCCTTGGCTGGCCCCACAACATATATACGGCCAGCCCTACTCACTTTTCAATAGGGGTATCCAGATGATCCAGTATCATCTAGACAGACTCTATCTAGAACTCCACTGCCTCTAGCCCACCCTCTCCAGTGATGGTCAGAGGTTGCTGTAGTTGGAACTCCTTGGTCAGCTCAAACATACCCGGTGCCACCCGCCCTGGGTCCTGATCCATCATCTTCATATGTCGAGCCATGTTCTCCCAGAACTAGTCTTCTCTACCATCATTGATCACCACATTTTCATGCTCTTCTACTGGAGGAGTGTTCTCAATGACATCCTCCCATTTCCCAACTTGGAACCGACATCGTGGTGGCATCTCTCTACATCACCAAGCACGAGATTTAGCACACATACCATAAAACTTTCACGACTTCATCAAAATCACATTACTAGATACAACAACCCATTTTCATATACTAATTCAACTACATTAACACCTCAAATTCACCACCCGACCATCCATACAGTGGGCCATGGTCCACATGGGGTAAACAACCATGCACTACCACCAAACGCACACAACTTTTTACAAAAACATTTTCCACTTCATTTCAAACCCTTATATTTCATTAAACATAATTTACCCCCTTGTTTTTTTTTCATTCTCCTAATTATTTATTGGTTTCCTGAAATGCATGATGTGCCCTACTTTCCAGCCTCACAGACCTACCTCGTGCGTGTACATAACACAATGCATGTCACATGTCTCCCTAGGTGCCTACAATGATGCATGAATAAAAATCCTCATGATGTTAAGGCCATGAGCCAAATATCATAAAATAGTCACATCAAACCACATGTGCATCACCCAATGGTGAAATATCATCAACTGTAACAACACACAATGAAGAACAACATTTCCCACCCAGGGTGACTTGGGTTTTCCCTCGTTCATGGGATAGCTACTCCCAAGAACGATCTCATTTACCATGTCCCGACACATCTTAACCCTAGGAAACCTATCCCAAATAACAAGACCTAAGAGAATGAGAAGAAATACCTCCTCTGTTACCACTTTGTAACATTTCCGACCTGGAAGCCACTAAACCGGTGCTCCGAGACGGGTAGTTACATAACCTGAAGCGTGGCTCCTCGTACGACAAAGGCTGCTGACTAGCAGTGGGGGTCTTTGTGGTGAAGTTGGGAGACTACACCCCCTTTCTATTTGAGTAATCCACAACAAAAATAAACCAATAGCGGAAACAATAATCAATAAATAGGGAACATGTATAACAACCATTTCTAATAACAAATATGCCATGTCCTACTAGAAGTGCAAGATTGAACAAAACCCAAAATAAGACACCGTCCAAAATCCCCAAAATGTTTCAGACTCCATGCCCGAATCCTCCACCATTTGCTACCCATGTCCACTCAACTATCTAGCAATGACCATTTCCCTTCTCCTTCCCTGCAAACATGAAGTCTTCTCAGGTACCCAATGGAAGCCAGGGTAGGGTGTCAGTACAACTCAATAGCCACCACCAACGGTGTCTATAAAATATCCTGTATGAAAAGGTCATGCATGCAGAAAGAATATGAATGATAATTTACAAGTAATTATTTATGGTGCCATTACCCAGTTAAGATCAAAAGCCATTTCCACATCAATTACCACTCATTTCACACTAATTATCATCACTTACCAATTCATCATATTTCCATGCGTTAATCACATACATTCTGTTACATCTGTCTAAGGATAACAATCACATGCAAGAGGGTAAATACATCGTTATCCTATCTCACTAGGACATACCCCAACATAGAAACCATATTCTTACCTTGAAGCCTCAGTCTAGGTGGATGCAAGCATTAGGAGAATAGATCCTCAGTCCCCATTCCTAACCATTTCATTTAGGGTGGAGTTCAGAGCATCAGTCTTCACACAACCCATGGGCGTAGATACTCAAGTCATACCTCACTCTACCAAGCCATGTGCAAATGCTTATATATATAACTAACCATCAACCCACCATACCATTTCCCTTTGACAAACACTGTTCACAACAAACCACATAGGAATTCACATTATGCCTTAACCCATTAACACATTACCAATTCACATCATTTAACCATTCACCCAATTCCCATGTGTTACGACTATCTCACTAAGTATTCAACTATAAACCCATAACCTTTCCCATTATGGTCTTTAATTATTTTACACATTAACCCATTTAACTTGTTCGTCATTTCCGTGAATCAACCATTCAAACCATTCCAAATAACCTTTAGGTTATTACCAAGTCTAGGTGCATCACCGAACTTCTATTCCAAGTTCAACCAATCATGCCAACATATTCATTAACGGATCTACAATTTATTATAACAAGGTCACTTGTTTAATAATAATCCATAATTTAGGGAAAAGTCGGCCCTCCCCATGGATGGCCCCAATTAGGTCAATTCATTCTCAATGCATCCCATGGGGATCATGAGGGTTCCCATTTACCATTTTTCATTTAATCATCCTTTATACCAAATGCATCCAGGTTGATCAAATCTCATCAAAAGGAAACCATGAGCAAAGCCACACATGCATAAATCCACCATAAAACTATGGGATAATGTTTGTAGACCACCTACCTCGAAACCACAGTTGAACGCACACTCAATCGAGTCTATAGACCTCCATCCGACCAGCCTTTGGAGATTCAACCTAGAACTCACCCAAAAGATAGGGTTTTAGAGATTTGGAACAAGAGGGAGAGAAGATACAACCCTAAACCAAAAAGAGAAGCAAGGATGTGATTAGCCTTACCCGGATCTTCGATCCGCATCCAATGGCACCAAAAATTCCATAGAAAGGAGGGAGATCAACCTCTTGGATCTCTTGGGTGATTTGGTTCATTCCTAGGGTGAAGGAGGAATGGAGATCAAATACTGAGTGGGTTCTTAAAATCCTAGGGTGGCAATTTTGTAAATTTTCACAACTTGAAGAAGTTGCACGGTTTGGCCGCACAGTTGGAAAAATCGTGCACAAACCATGCGCATGCTAATGTCTGGAGGAGGATGGTTTGCATGGTTTACCTAGGCAGGCCGCAAGGTTTTCCCTGGCCGTGCGCAGGCTGTGCGACCAGGCTTGTCTTTCCCAGCTTTCCTTTCTTTCGTGCCCTAAGCCCCCGAAACACCCCCAAGACCTCTCCTAATTTCAGAAGACATCCCTTGAAGCTCGAAACAAGGGATTCGACAAAAACATAATGAAAACATACCCTTCCAAAAACCAGGATATTAAAATAACAAGATGTGGATTGTGAACAATTGTACTTATGGATAATAACTCGGAAAATATAACATTGAGCTTAGAATTTACCTTCACCTAGTGGAAAAAATGGTAATTACTTCACACATTGTTTGAATGTCCCAGGGAATATGTTTTGGAAATTCAAATAATTGATATGAACCATCATAATGTATTTGAATAGATGATGACCATGAATTTATTAGGATAAACCTATCGTTTCAACGATTGAAAATATAGTGTCATTATTTAGACATACTATATATGATTTTTAATGATTATTTGGTTGTGCAATATGATTATTTTTTAACACAATTATTTTTTTAGTATATGGAGGGAACTAGAGGAACTAGGTTAACAATGAATGAGAAAGATAATATTTTGATGAGAAACCAATTAGAATCATAACTTTAGTAAAGGACATCACTTTTATAAATAATCTGTTAGCGTCTTTGGTTAACAAAATTCACCTTAACCAACTCTCGGACTCACCAAAGAAGAGAAGGATATAGTTCCCTAAGATCTTTTTAGATGGATACCATATAGGAAAGAAGACTCAATTTCATATATTTCATGAATATGGGGAGGATCACTCAATGAAATGTCTCAACAGGATGGGATGATGTTTTATGTTTGGTGAATAAGGTCACATAGATTGTTGAGGAAAAATGAAAATTTCAGTTAATGAAATTATTGAGAATAATAGTTTCCCTAATGTATAATTAATAGTTCAATGTTTTAAAAGTTGAATACATGGAAATTATATAATTCTATGTCCCTAGGGGAATTCTTAATAAGAGGATCATTAAGGTTTCATGAGTAATGGTTTTTGTGTTAATGATCAAGATACTATTAATAAAATATGATGTGACAGAGGTAGTATGGAATAGGATGATGAATCATTTTTAGTGGTTTAATAATAATGTTGGAAAATTAATGTGTTTTTATTGGAAATCAACAATAATGTTATTGGTGTCATGAATTATATAAGGATTGTTTTATAGAATTTATTTATTAAGTATTTTTATGAATATATAAAATGATACCAATGACCTAGGCGAATGACATAATGGAAATTGATATTTTTTGGAAATAACATGATTATGTGGAAGATAACCCTTAATATGTTCATAGTGTTAAGATAATGGTGTTTATTTTTGGTAAATTTATGACTACTATGGATAAAGTGAAGTGGATAGTATTAATGATCTTGTAATTGATTAATGATTTGATGAAAATTCATCCATTTTATCATTAATGGAGTTTAATTTTTTTTGTTTTAAGTAATATATTAATTAATATGTGGTTATATTTATGGAAATAAGAAACAAGTCTGTATTCATTGATAATTTTTCGTAATTATAGTTATTACCTTGTTTTAGTTGAATATATGACTACAATATTCAAATATTTTGAATATTACAATTAAGAGATACTTTATGATATTTGGTGGATTATTTTGAAGGTTATTTTGGGAAATTTAGTGTCCTTATTTATAAATTTTTTTACTTTTTAAGGTTCTTAAGGTTAATGGAATAGTTAATGTTGACCATTTGATAAGTTTTTATATATTAATGTATTATTCCACCATAAGAATATTGATTAGTAGTGGATAACCTGAGCTAACTATTTATGATTTTATGATAAAAAATATTTAAAGAATGATTTATCATTCTCTTGTGGATCTTATGATTTGTTAAAGTTCTAGTCATGATATAAAATTCATCTTCATTTCTTAGAAAGATAGGAGAAGATAAAATTTATCGAATCACAACCAAAGGATGAGATTGTTCTTTTAAAATCAAAATAAATTAAGTATATTTTATCTTGTTCTCTATCATTCGTTTAATGATACCATAAACATTAGGATACAAATCATGTGAAAAAACATTTATCATATTATATTCATTTCTATTTAATCAATGGTCTTTTAACTCATAACATATTTAGGGTTTTATAGTGGTTAACTTTCTCATAACTAGAATTTAGATCACTATCTGTTAATCCTTGGGAGTTATTATTCTTTTCCAAAACAATTTTTCATACCCATGAATTTTCTCCTATTGGGGGACCTATTTGTTTCTTTCAATATGACCTTCATATATACCTTTATCTCTATTCTAGAGGATGTATTATTAACCCTTTTATGAAGAGTTTTTTTCACAATATTATTTTGAAATTTCAAACCCTTAATTTCCCATATCATGTTCAAACTATTAGTATAAAATTTATTTAATTTGGGAATAATGTAAAACACAAAAAGTTTATGAAATATTTTTCTAAAATAAATTTAATTTCATTGGTATCTTATATTACATGTAACAATGAGTTTTAGTAAACTATAATATACTACTAATATTATTATTTAATATTGGTCACTATAAATGAAGCTTTAAATATGTAAGTATGAATAGTACAATAGAAATTATGAAAATTATATTTTTTACACATTAATAATGTAAATTCATTTTTTATCAATTTTTTAGAAATGAAAATAATAAATTATTTTTAAGGGATAATATTTTTTTTCAAAATTTTTTCTTTCCCATCCACAGTTTTTATTTAAATAAATTAAATTAGCCACTATATTTTAATTAATTTAAAGAAATTTATATATAACATATATAATCAAATTTTTTATCATTCATATAATATTTTTTCCATTCATGATATAAAAATAAATCTAGTTTTATGTTTAAAAACATATTTTTTCATAAAAGTGATTTCATCGTGTCCAACACACTTATATTAATACTAAATTTTGACCCATTTAGATATTTTTTTAGAAACATTAATTTTAATTTTTAAATAATAATGTTAAAACTACCTTAGATTTAATTATTGATAATTTTCTAAAAAGATTAATTTTTTGATAAATAGTGAAAAAATAATTATTTTTTTAAAAAACGACATTTTCATATATAGTATTTAAAATTTAAAATTGTATATTAAAATTTTTTTATAGAATTATTAGTTCTATTAAATATAAATTAATTCATTTTAGGTTATTATAATCAATTTAATATTGAATTTTAATATGATAAATTTTTGTACTTATGAAAAACATTTATCATGAAAAGTGATTTTTTGTCGCATCTATATGTTTTCTTTTAAATTATATTCTTCCACTTAAGTTAATTTAATTTAAATATAGAGATTAAATATTTTAAATAAGAAAAATTTATTTTATATAATGAGATTAAACAAATATTTGGGTAGAAATATTAGTAAAAATAATAAAAAATAATTACGGTGGTTAAGGTTAAAACATAGTTTTTCATGTTTTATATGCATGTGTTAAAATTAATTTTCAAAAAACATTAGATATTTATTTAATTAAATGGATTTCAAATTTAGAATAATTTTTAATAAATATACTAATCATTAAAATTTTACTTTTTTAATAATTTTTAAATTTCCTAGGTAAATATAAAAGAGGCTAATTGCTGTTGTGAAAAATAAATAAATAAAAGTGAGTAAACATAGAGTTTAAGGAATGAAATATTTAAAATATGTGTATTTTCTTGTGTAGGTTTTTATCAACCATATCATGTATACAGTACTTTACTTATAAAATTTTTAATCACATGGAATGAGAGTGACTTTCTGTTATTGAAATGTTTTGGGTATTTACAAAAATGCCAATTCTCCTCAATTATAAAAGGAGACCTCATCCTTCAACTTCTTCGCACCTAATAATTTTTTTATCAACCAGGCCATGTGAAAATGTATCCCCAACATCATTATAAATTTTCTAGATCTTATTTTATTCTCAATATACCAATAATCATGACATTAATAAGAGATTCATTGTATATTTTTCTAAGTGAAGGTAATTGTATCAAATAAACTCTTTCTTTTTAATTCCTCTCTTAACACCTTAATATGAATATTAATAATTATAATATTATAAAACTAGTATTTATCATATATTTTTATGTTATTATGTTTATTGAATAACCTATATTCATCTCTACCTCCGTCAAATGTGAAACCAAATTGTCAATCATTTGTACGGTGGACTACCGCCTCGCGAGCCAATGCAATTTCTTTTCCATCAATGCCTATCACAAATGGAAATAATAATGGATATAAAGTATATATATTATATTTATGAAATAAATATAATTTTTTAATTATGATATCAAATACACCTTCTTACTTTAAACTTGGTGGGAATATAATAACATCTCTCATGCATACGACGTTTTATCACCTCGTGAAGCGATGAAATTTTTCCACTTACGATTTTCATATGATGAAATAAATATAAATTTAATGAATAAATTTATTACATGTAAAACATAATTATTTTTTAAATGTGATATTTTATTTACCATTATTCTATATTTTCATCAAAAAATGGAAATAGTGTTTATGTGTATGTACGGTTAACCATCTCTTTGTATAGTGTAATTCATTTTCTATATCTATATATGATAGATTACTGTAAATATATATATATATATAATGAATATATATTATATTTATATCATGGTTATCATCCTAGAGATGATAGAACCATGATAAAAGTAATAGGTCCAAAAATTCCAAACAAAAATATATATGAAAAATGAAGTAGTTATTGCACGAAATAAGATTTTAATGAAGAATTGTTAACTAAAAGGTAATAAAATGTTACAAGAAAATCATATATGGTGTGATATATACATGTATGGTTTTACATTATTTTTATAATAAACCATTAATTTTTATATAGGAGTTTCATACATTTACAAAGGACTCCAAGACTTATGGTAAGGGATTTCTAGTCTCTCATTTATTTCTGGGAGACATATGAAATATTCACCAATTATTTATTGTATGTGGTGTATATATTGATAATTTGACTTATATTATCTCTTATATCCTTATTTTTATTATATATAATGTTTCATTTTATATTATTCTTTAATGGGTCTTACAATTCAATATTTATAAAGGTGGTAAGGGGTTTTTGTCTCATATTCATTTTTTGGAACACATTCATTGTACACCACTTGTTTCATTTTTGTGGTATAAATACTACCAATGAATGTATTTTATTATCCTTATCATTATAATTTTTGGATATAAATTTCCATATAATGTTATTTATTTCACGTGGCTTATGTTTTGAAAGATACCAAAGTGGTAAAGGTTTTAGGTTACAATCTTATTGTTTTTCATAATTCTTTATGATGATGCTTCCAATGATGAGATATTATGATCCATATATTAATTAAATAAGGAATTATAGTCCCCTATTATTAATTCTTGAAATTAATTTTTTTTTATAACATAACCCTATTTATGTACTCTATATTCCAAAATAATATTTTTATGAAAAATTAAATTTATTTCTCTCTTTATTCCAAAACCATTTTTCTTCAATGTCGATGTTTTTCAAAAAATTACATATGGTGGAATTTCTTATACTCACGTAGATTTTAAATACCATTATAAAAATATTTTACTATTTATAAAAAAATTAAAATGAATCTTCTTATCATTTTAAAAACCAAGTATATTTGACTCTTTACTAAAAATGTTTAAAAAAATTTAACATGTATGACACGAAATGAATTTTTTGACATCATGACCACTAAATTATATTAAAATTACTTAAAATTTATAATTGTTATTTTTAGATAAAATGTTTCCCAAACTATTGGGGATGTTTGTATATTTTAAATAAGTGATTCCAAATGAAAATTGTATTTTCCTCCAAAATGTTTTAATGATGTTGCATCAAATTTATATTCATCAATGAAAACAAAATTTATCATTACTTATATTTAATTTGTGATATGGACCAATTTTAAAATAATTATTATTTATTTGTATGGTTTTTTTATTATTGTTATGAAATTTTTTATATGAAACTCATTACTCTTCCATTGGTTATGATAAGATGAATTGATGAAATATTTATGAAACCCAATTATTTTTCCTAGGTTATTTTTAAAAAATATGCTTATGAAACGTGTTTATTTTACATGGTTTATGATATGATGAATTAATGAAATTTTTATCAAACCCATTTTTTTCATGAGTGATTCTATGATTAAACTTTTATGAAACTCATTTGTTTACATGGACTTTTAGATGAACCTAATAAGGTAAATGTTGTCTTCTCCTGGGAGGAGAAACAATATTTATTTGAGATTATGTTCTTATTTTTTATTTTAAGATGAAATTAGTTGTTTTTTCATTATTTTAGTAAGGTTAAAAAAATTCATTACTACTCTTAATAAGAAATGGGTGAATTTGAGTTGTTATGTTCTAGAAATATTTCGACAAGTTAAAAAAAATCAAACATCAACACTAAATTTGATCTTTCATGAGCATCATAAGGGTTGTGTGGTGTATTTTGTTTCTTCTAGTGATATTTTGGGTTATGTTCTTATACAGGGTGATCTGATTGGGACATATGGATCTCATTAGATTAAACCACATTAGAGGAACAACCCCACTAATGATTTCGAGCTTACTGTAGTTATAAATGTTCTTAGATGATGGTGGCACTATCTTTTTATAGTGTGGATTTGAGAATTTTATAATAATAACAATTTGAGCAATATATTATCCTATAAATACTTGAATCTCATATAGTGTTAGTGGGTTGAATACCACTAGTCATTTGACTCCAACATAACCTAATCCTGGGGGAGGGGCATGTCGTCACTGATTCTCTCATAAGGAAAGTTCCACCACAAGGTATTTTGGAATCAAAATAGAAGTGGAATATTTTGGTTTTTTTCACTCAGTTGCATCTGGATGTGTATGAGGATTTTTTAAGTGTGTTTATGACAATTTTTCATTTATCATTATCTCTCCATGAGTCTATTATATATATTTATAACCAAGATGATAAGGTTATAAGAATTATGGAAACTTTCAATGGTGGGGAGACAGTTTCTGGTTGTTATCTCCATTCAAATAGTATTCTCAACATTGGGAATCAGTTTTTATTTATTGAATCTATGAGGTTTTTTATTCTTTACTATCATAGTTCAATATGGACCATTCACTTATGAACTATGAAGATGTATTATGACATGAGGTGATGGTTCTAGTGGTTGGGTATGAAGAGAGACATTGGAGATTATGTGTCTTGTTTTTTCACCATCTAGTAGATAGTGGTTGAGAATCTAAATCATTTGGTTCTACTACAACCTCTTCTGGTGATGGTTAGTAAATGGGATAAGGTTTTCGTGTTACTTGACATGGGATTTACATGGACTCTCTAATTGGATAATGTGATCTGGGTTGTGGATGATCGGTTGATAAAGTGAAACCATACCATTCCAATCATGGAAACCACTAAATTTGATGATTTGGGTAGGTTTTATGTTTTGGTGATAATTAGGTTACATGGGGTTCCTACTAACATTATTTCATATGGGGATGTCGAGTTCACATCCTGATTTCATAGGAGAATTTAGTAGGTGTTGGGGACTCAAGTCATCATGAGTAGAGATTACCATCAATAGACTGATGACTATATGGTGTGTTTTCATCATATCCAAATGATATACTCCAGGAATGTGTATTGGATTTTTTGGTTCATGGGATATCCATTTTGGATTCATGGATTATGTATATAATAACAATAATATGTTATTTATTAGAATGGAACCCTTCAAGGTTTGGTATGGTCACCCATGTAGGTCTCCTTTATTAAGAAGAGGTGAGAAAATATTCTCTTATTCGAAAAAATCTCATTTAAGAGACATCAATGAGTATTGAAGATTTACATCAAATATGGGTTATAGCTCAAGGTTGGATGAAATCATATATAGATCATAAACTTCATACATGGTCTTTTTTATTGTTTATTCATTTCTTATAAATATTCTCCTTGGTTGGATCATCGTTGTCTTAAAAAATAGGTGAAAATAGTGCTTTGATATGTTAGACATTTTGAGGTCACTAAGTGGCTCAGGTATGATGAATATTGGTTGGAATTTCTATCTCCATTGACATATATACCTGATTTTTTCCACATATATAAGATAATTAAATATCATCCTCACCCTTATTATCTTTTTAGCGGGGGGATATTTAGTAGGATCCAATTTTTTTGTATGAAACTAGTCGGAATTGATTATTTCTATTGGAGTTTCTGCCTTAGGACCATTTTTTTGTACATTTACTACTTGAATATTGTATTAATTGAATATTGACATTACTTTTTTATATATATTGTTTGTTTTTTATACATGAATCTAATGTAATAATGGCCTACTGTATATGTCACATTGATAAGGTCAGAGAATTTTCCTACTATAATGATAAACTTTATGTGCTATGATGACATTCCTAAATAATTTTCTATGATAAGATACCATAATATGATGGGACACCTAATACATAGAATATCAGGTGTGAGTACTCATATGAAGATAAGGCTTATTCTCATGACGTTCACACTTGGTAATCTCAAAAAGGAATATTATGAGAATAGATCCACCATTAGGAATTCTGCATGTTTTTGTTTCATCAGGTATTCTTATCTACGATCATGTGTAATGGTACATATACTTTAATACTATTATTAATTCATGTTACAACTTATTTACATTGATTTATTTCATAAACCATGTTGATAATATTTTATGGTGAAGTTGGATACATTGGTTTCTTCATGAGTGACATGTCATTAATGAATATGTCAAGAAAGGATTTGTCCCTTCCATATTTACGGAAGCTGATTTGTCATCCATTTGATTGTAAAAGAACTATCACATTAAATTCCACGTCCATGGTGTAATGATGTGTTTTTTAGATAGTATTAGAAAGACATATCTATAATATAGGACGATGATATGGTTATGCAGCATGCTTGATGAGATATTATGATAAAGGTATTATATTACATAGAAATATTTTGTATGTTATTTTCGAAATTGATACATTAAGTTCATTATCTTGGGTGCCTTGACCCATTTCTAGATAGAAATCTTAGAGTTTAGGAAAACATGGCTTATTATAATGTGAAAGGATCTTAGAGGGTCACACACTAAGTGATTCAATTTATCTCTATTAAATAATATGGGAGTTTAATTAATTGAATAAATACTATTCTAATGTCTATAGAATAATTTTATTCATGTTATATTGATCACATAAATTAAATAAATATTTATTTTTTGGCATGTGAAAAAAAATATTACTTATATTTTTTGAGTATTTAAATAAATATTTACTCACTAGATTAGGAATAAAATATTTATTTATAAATAAAATAATTATTTGGTCATTCATTAAATGATAAATGATGTTGAATGGACGAAGACCGAGTCTATCATGATATTTTATTTAACAAGATAGTTAAATAATATTGATTATTTCACAAGTTTTCCTTCACCAAAAAATAAAAATAATATAATTATTATTATGTAGTATGGGGTTTATTAAAGGTAATAAATGTTATTTAATGGATGGTATGAAATTAAATAATATTTATCTTAAATACTGACACTATAAATAGAAGGTTATGTTTATTATGTAGTGTATCCAATAATTGAGAATAAATTTTTATTCCACAAAATGAATTCTCTCTAGAATACTGTTTATCTCCCCATATCAGGAATGAAAAGTGAAAGTGATATTTATTCAAGACTGAGGACTGATTGATCAACAACGTTCAATGAAAGATATTTTACTCATTGTTCTAGAACTTAGAGATTGAGTGGTGTTTCTCATAGTTCATAGGAGAACTGTTGGATCCCCACTAGAGGGATTTGATCCTTGTATCCTCACAATGTAATGAATGTAATACAAAAGGGTTCTTTTAGACGATCCACATTAACTAATAAAGAAATTTTTTAATCCTAGTTATTTATGACTTTAAATATTAAAAAAATTAATTATAAATTTGATGTGTAGGCTCTCTGCTCTTGGTTTCGGGAAATTATTATTAAAATAAATTTTAGTATATCACCTACCTATAAACACTTTTGTTATTCTTGGAACCATCAAGTGGTCTTAGAGTGGTCAGGATTAAATTTATAATTATTTATTCGATTTCTGATCTATGAAAATTGTCAATGGATTTTCATTTTATGTTATTCATTCCTTAATCTAATTTGAATTAACATGTTATCCACATATTAAGAATATCCTTTCAGTGTTTCATTTTCTCAAAGGTTTAATAACAAATGATGAATGGAAGGATATTCCATCAAGAATTGACAAATCATTGGCCTGTAAAACTAGGTTACATGATGTGTTGCTAGAAGACATGTCGTATACCTATTGGCATCATATCTTGATGAACCAAGAAATTAATTACTCATAATGATTTAATTTCACAACGCATGTTGACCATGCAAACCTAGTATTCAAAAACTGGATATATAGTTTTACCCAGAATGTGCACATTGTGGAGTCTAGCGGAGTTAACACCCTGAATCCACATGAATGAGTTTTGGATATACAATAACCAAGGTACATGGTATGTAGCTGCAAGAACAAACAGTGTAGACACCCATTAATGGATGAAATTAAAATTAAATTACAATTGAAAATTATAGAATTAAAACCTTATTTACTTTTTTGGATCATCATTATGTGTTTTCTAATTTAATAATGGTTTTAACGAATTTTAAATACTCAATTAATTTATTGTAATTAATATGTAATTATTGGTTCTGTCGATTATTTACCATGAATTAAATTAACGATAGGTATACACAAATAAGATCATATGATCATTATAATGAAAGTCAGTTAATTATATAATTAATTAATAATTAATGCAAGTTCATTTATCTTAAATAATAAAATAATGAATAAATAAATGAATTCTATCCGTTTACTTTTGTGTATTCATTTCATGTATGACGTTTTATGAGGTTGAACAAGACTTTTGTATGTGTTGGATGATTTAATTTAATTTATTTCATCAGTTTTCAATTATTTAATAATAAATTAAATGATGTAATGTGAGTCATACCTCTCACCATTATTATATAGGATCTAGGTGTCCACAGAAATCTTTATAAACCCCTTTAACCAATATTTTGGTTTCCCACACCTGCGTGTGAGAAAAAAAATATTTTTGATTAATGGAGCATTATAAGGAATGTGGAAATAGTTTAAGAGGTAACCATAATGATTTCATCCTAGTTGATATAAAGGTGTATAGGTGGAGTATTGTTACTCAGGAAAATCCAAAAATAGGATTGGTTTCTCCTAGGGCATAGGTTGATTTAATGTATTCACATTAAATTAAATATTAGATAAAGATCATGAATGTTTCATTTTTTTATTTTTTTATTTTTATCTATGCAATTATTTATTTTATGGATGTAAGTCTGTGAACACATAAATAAATGAATTAATGCGAAAGACAGAATATAAATAAATTAATTATGCATAAATGTTTTATTCAACATGGTTAATTAAGTATGTAACATCCACTCAATATTAACAAGATGTCTAAAGGATAATACAAGATAAAAAATTACTGATAATAAATTAAAATCCCCCAATTAAATATTCATTTAAAAAAATCCTTTAATTACATGATTGTGAATTAAACCATATAATTATGTGTAGTTCTTGGCCAAAGTCTAGACACATACTTTTATGGGGGTGTTCTCATGAGTGTTTTGGGATGAGTTAAATAAAATTTTATTGAGTTTAACAAAATATGTCTGTTTAGGTAAAAATATTTTTTGTGAAGTCTATTTCATTCATTTTAGTGTTATAGTGAAAAATATTGAATTCCCATGATACTTGGGAGCATGAATCGTCAATGATGGAGTAATGGTCTCACCTATTTCTAAAGAACTATTCTTCTTAATGACTTTTCAAGGATAAAAAGTCTTATGGTGTAGAAATTTTAACACCTTGGATAAATAGGTATACTCTATATATTGTTTAAGAGTCTTCTTGTTGGGTTCTGGGGGTATAATGAATTATTTTTGGAGTTTTCATTTTAACCTGGGTAGGGTGTTTCCTACAAAACACTTTCATATCGTAATACTTTATCTTATGAAATAAATAAATCACAAAGTCTATGAAATAAAACCTTTTATATATTTAAACATTTTATAGGGAAATAATATTTAGGTTGAAAATGGTCACATGTGATAAAATTAACCTTATGCAATGTGTTTCTTGGTTTACTCACATTATGGGAGATTTATGTAGTAAATATGGGATTTACAACGTCAATTAAATTATCCCAATTGATTTTATCTACCACTCATGTTCCTCTCCTCTTATTAAGTTTTTATTACCTTCCTTGAACACTAGGGTCCTTTTTAGAAATTTTGGGTGTCTCCGCCTCTTCTACATTTCATCGTTCAATACTCGATCTCTATCTTGGTTTTTTATTATTTCTAGGTAATTAACCATTTTTATTCTCTGTTTCTCTTGGTTTTGGAAATGGTGTTGGGATATATTTATGGATATACTGATAATGTGATGATATTTTTATACCTTTTAGTTATTTTGTGTGATCCTATTATAGAGTCTAGTCTTCATGTTGGTATTTGTGTGGAATGTGTATTTATTGAGTTATGTTTTGATCTATTCATATCATAGTTTGTTACATTTATGGAATCAATTCTAGGAAGTTATAATCATTACTAGGACCTTTTTGTTGTTTCTGCATTCCTTTCAATGTTAGTGGATCCCATTATTGGCAGTGTTCAACCTGAGTTTGAGGTTAGTGGTTCCCTATCCATCCTATCTTATATGAATAGTTTAATGATATTTTTTTAATAAATGGTTTTATAAATTAAATGGAACAATTTACTACTTTGTGTGAATAAATGAGTTTTTTAAAAAAAAATCCCTCATTTTGGAAAAATTAATATAATTTTTAAAACATTATAAAATAGATTTTGAAAGTGTTTTCAAATAGGTTTTTGATGGGAAAGAGTGTTTGAAATTGTATTGTGAAATATGTATTTCTTATTTAAATGATTTAAAAAGATATACATTTGATCCTTGGGTATATAGGTGTAAGGTGTGGTATTGTGGATCATCTTTTATAATTATAAGATGTTCAAATTATGGGGTGTGGGCCTATTACTATAAAGATATGCATTTGGATCTATTCCTTGACTTCACATTATAAAACGGTTAACTTTCTCGGATGTTCATCTGTTCTCTGATCCTTGGTGGCTGGGTTTTAGGGAATTTTAGTTAATAAGAATCATACCGATTTAAGAGTTACCATGCTAACCTAAATATAAGATTATCCTTCGACTATTTTACTATGATACCTTTTATTTGTAACATTTTTCAATGATATACCTATTTTTGAAAAATGTTGATTAATTGTGGAAATTATTTTTTTAATAGGATTTTACCTGGATTATTTTTGATTTATATATAATGGTCAAATTTTTTATCATGAATTTGATATAGAACTACTTTACTTATTATCATTCCATATTTCTATATAAGGAAAATATTGCGATTTTTGTACAATTCTCAATATAAAACACCAAGATGGGATCCCACTCAGCATGTTTAGCTCACACCCTACATGCCCCATTAGTAGTGTGTAGACCTGGTATTTACTTTTGAAGGAGGGATATGAAATGTATCATAGTGAGGATGTGGGGATTATTTCAGCTCGATATGGGTACCTTTTGGTGAGATATTGAGATATTTCCCACTTCAACACATGGAGTAGATCATTCATGTTTCAATTTTTCATTCCAGTTGGACATATTCATAATGTTTTGTTTAATTAAATTATGTTTCTATTACTATTAATGGTTTTCATAATTTACGGTATATATATTCTTGGTTGTTTATTAAATTGTTTCTTTTCATTGTTTACATGTTCTATATATCTTATTTTAGGTTGGGAGAGATTGGTCCCTCTAGTTTGGTCTTGACGTCGTGGTATTAGTCACCATTCAAAGGGGATCAGGAACACCCATTAGGTATGTAGTTTATCGGTTTAGGTCCCATGTTATGAGGGTTACACGGGTCAATTTGGTACATTTACATTTTATTTTGTTTTAACCCCTCTAGTTTCTTCTTTATGTGTTTTTTTAAAATTATATAACAATATATTTTTTATCATAAATTATCATTATAGTTGTTTTTTAAAAATTTTATTTAATTTACTTAATGGAAATCAAGATAAATATATAATTATAATATAGATAAATTTAACATTACTTACAATTTATAATTACCCTTTCAATTTTTGGAATACTGAAATTTATACAAAAAATATTTGCTATATGTTTTTATATCATTTATCTTTCTTTTTCTTCTACTTGCTCAAGAATCATATCGATGTTGCTTAAAAATAAAAGATAATTAGATAATCACAACAAATTAAAAATAAATTACTATAATAAAAAAAAAATTATTCATATTTTAAATAACCATGTATAACCAATCATAACTACTTTTTATCTTAGTGAAAATATATTATAGATAATAAAAGAGAGTGAGTAACATTATATAATTTTCAAATATATGAAAAATATAAATTTCATCAACAAAGTATAACAGAAAAATGAAATATATTTTAATTTAGTATGCGTATGGATGAATTAATCAAATAAAATGTAATTTAGGGAACTTATATGTTTATTTGGAGACCTTATACCATGTTTTTATCCATAATTAACTTGTTTTACCCATTGTCGTGGTGATAAACATTTATTAGGGTTACTATTCATTATGATAACAATTTTAATTGACCTACTTATCAAATTTACACTTCAAAATTCAAAATATGTAATCCTTTTTTCTATATTAAATTTTGATAAGTTTTATAAATAAATTTTTGTTTAAATTTGTAAAATGATACAAAAAATAGTTTTTAGAAACTTTCAATTTTAAGCCTCAAATGAACATATTCCAAAATAAAATAAAATGATGATTCATATGGAATTATTAATATTAATTTTAATAAAATTTATCTTAAGTTACATTTAGAATACTTCCATAATATAATGGGATTTATAGATTACGTAATTTAAATGAAAGAAATGATTATTTTTCAAAAAATAATAATTTTTAAATTTCCACTCAAAAAATAGTCTTTTCAAGAGAATCTCGAAAATTTATCCTATTATTATTTCATAATAATAATTTCAAAATTATTTCTTTCTTTTCAAATAAAATTTCTAAAATTTGTATTGATTATTTTTAATATCTACTCAAAAAATTCAATGAAAATCATTTTTTGTAAAATGAATTCTAGAGGCCTGAAATGAATATACTAATAACTGAGTACATATTTATTACTAATTACTAAATAAATTTTCATCCTAGAAAACATATATAAATATTTTATAAAAAAATATTATCATTCATACCAGTCAACCCAAAACATTGTTATAAGAACCATAGTTATATAATATTATCTCATGGATTGTTTAAGTTTAGTGTTGCATGTACAACATGATGTCGAATGTTTTGTTTGTATTAAATGAATATATAAACTAAAATTTCAATGGATTACATTCACCCTACCACATAGAAATGTCATCCTCATAATTTTAATTCGTGTATTCTAAACTAAATATAAAATATTAAAAAATCATATATAGATTTTATCATGAACATTAATTTATAGGTTATAATGCGGAAACTTTTTATGCATGTATCTAAATAATTATCATACATTCAAACATGTTTCTTAAAACATATCATTCTAGTTAATTGTTATTTTATATATAATACTGAATAAATTCATCTTTTGTTTTCTAGAGATTGAGTAATTCCTTCCCCACTTGGATAAAAACTATTATAAACTTTACGTAAATGATTTATCATCATAATATATGCATAATTTCATCCTTTAATGTGTATTTTCATGATCATGGTCAATTTTACATTCCTAAATCACTAAAATATAGTTTTAATTGGCTATAATATCTACAAAATCATGAAAATTTATTCTTTTATATAAAACACAAAATAGATAGCACAAAATAAATAATAACCAATATGAATAAATATTCATAAAAATTAATCTACTAAATCTAAAAAATAGCCAACGATCAAATTAAAATTACTAAAATATGCTTGATTAAATTTGAACCCATATTTAATAAATGTAATATCATTAATTCTTCCAGAAATACCATATTTTTATAATAATAACTTCTCATTATGATTGATAAAAATCATCAAATGTGTCAAAATTCATATTTTCTATGTTTGTTAAGCTACTAAATATTATTAAAAATCCAAGGATTTTTTCTTTTAATCTCAATACCAAATTAGCATTGATATATTCCACTTCAACATAATCATTCATTCTCCAATTTACCGATTATTACCCAGAATTTAAATCTTTAAAGGTTAAATTCATCCAGAATGTATGTTCTTTTATTTCCTTTTCTCTTATAGTGATCATTAGATATACCCTCCCTATAATAAATATTTCCAACAAAATAAACATCCTAAAATCAAAATTCATAATTACTAAATATCACATTTAACTCATTTTCTCAAAAATCATCAAGAATCATTATCGAATTATTACGATTCTTTTCACAACCATTAATGTATTTTCAATATATTATAATCAAATAAAAATTATTTTGGTCATACATTACACTTGGAGAATTGGTTTTCAAAATTTACAATCTCGTTACAGTTAAATCACTAGACATTAATAGATTATTTCTCTCCTTTAAAATTATGAGTATGATGAAATTTTTCTCCCCACATGAAATTAACTCACATTCCCTTTGAGAATTTACCCAAGTAATTCCTCCCACATTATAGGAACATATGATATTGAATCATATTCTTCTATATCCATTATCCCTTGAACATTAATGAAACTACTCTTTTCACTTACGGTTATGATATTTGGTTGGGTTAAAATTATTTTTCAAATATTTGGATTGTTTTAATGGAATAATCATATGATCCTTCACTCTGTATTCTCTCATGTTTGGTTTCTCAATATGATCAATGATGTCAGTCATAAACTAAATATTTGTCCCTAATATGTCCATTATCTTTTCAACTCCAACAAAAGTTTTATTAGAATTCTCAATAATGTAATACCTACATGAAACATGGGTGTTATTTCCATTCCTTCCACTATGATTCATCCATAAAAATAGAACATACTTAGGTAGCCCAAATTTATCAGGAATCTTAATCCATAGAATAAAAACCCCTAAAAGGTTCTCAAATACTCTATCGGATACTCAAAAGTCTTTTGTTGTATATGTTCTTCAAAATTATGATTCATATGTTTCCTTCTAAACATTCCCTGATATGAACATCAAATACCAACATTTGAAAACTAGAACTGGTGTATATGTAATTACATTAATGTAAGACCCATTGGTTCACACCACACAAGATCGATCAGTTTGGTAGTCTTGGGAACCATTAAGATATATAGCTTCCATATTACATTTGAAATCAAAAACATGTCATGAAAATAAATTATTGAATCTTTAAAAATTATTTAATGGTTATTTCATCATGTCCTGGAAAAATGAGAACAAATAAAGGGTGAGATCATAAGCTTAGTAATTATTATGTACAATTGAATATATCATAAATATTTATGGAATAATTATTTTTGGGGGAGTGAATAATCAAAACACATTTAATCCAACTAAATACTTTACTTTAATTAACATCCACGTAAAATATTAGCATAGAAATCATATGGATATTGGAAATATGATTATTAAAAGGAAATTCATAAATTTGGACAGTAATGAACATTCCATTAAGTCTTCAACCAATTTAATTTGAATCTTAGCATCAAGTAATCTAAAACAATAAATAATTATTAATAAATGGGTAGTAGTAATCCAAATATTCAACTAATTTGGCCTCATGTTTGGTATCATGGTACCTATTGATTCATCTAGGGGATATCTATAACTGATCACCACCTATAACTTGAATATACTATGTATTCCTCATATATTAAAATATCAACACAATATATTCTCAAAAAAATTTATAAATCAACATTTATCCCTATAAATCAAGAATACAAAATATTATCAATAAATAGTACAAAAAATACAACCATAAGACATCCAACTAAATAATTTGGATGGTATAATATGATTATATCCTTATTAAATAATAATAATGATCCATTTATTTTGACATATAAGAAAATATATTTAAAACAATATTTGTGGAATTATATAAACACATGAAAAAAATATAATTTCTTTTTCAAAACAGTCTAAATAGAAATTTTTTAAATAAAAATAATATGAATTTATTTTAAAAAAATCATCTATAATTTTAAAGGTCGATTCAAATAAAATTACTCTCATAATGGTGGTAAATTCCATTCTTCTCATATAGGATAAAAGATAAATTCTTTTGATAAATTTGTAAAAAATTAAGGAAATTACTTTTTTAGAAAAAAATAATAATGATTTGTTTTTAATAATTTGAAAATATGTCGAAATGTTGTTTAAAATGTGTTTAAACATTATTTAGAATGTAAAAAATTGAATTCTAAAATAAATTAAAATAACATTGTCATGGAATGAAAACTTCCTTGACTAAAGAGGATGAAAGGTTTGATTTTATTGAAAACAATTTCTCAATCATATTAACTACCAATGGCAGATAAATAGTACTATTACATAAAAATACTATGAATAACTAGATGATAATTAAATATATGTGTTTTAATGGATTTTATTATAAAATTATTTCAATAAAAATTTAAACAAAAATAATCTTGATTAAAAATGACATTGTGAAATAAATCCTTACTATTTTCGTAGATTTTCATTAGAACCCAATTAAAATATAAAACATGAATAAAAAAAATGAACTACTTGAATAAATATGGATTCATGATTTAACACTTCAAAGGGGTAGTATATAAAACACTTAAAAAATTGGATGATATTTTATAATATATATTGTTGAAGTGGAAATGAGATGAAATTACCCTTACCATGGGTCTCTACATTGTTGTTCATGTTTGATCTCATATAAATAGAATTTATATTTTTTAAATAATTTTTTTTGAAAATGTTTCATTTATATATCATTTTATGGTTCCTTCTATAATCTTTTTAAATTCATTTATTAAGTAGTTCTTGATTAATTTAACTACTTCATCTTGTTCGATCAATTTTTCCTGGATTACATCATTATATTCTATTTAGTTAAAGGAGTAATTAAATCATTCTATAATGTAAATAATATTAATAATGTATTTAATAGAATTTTAATTCATTATATATACTATAATAATCATCACTTTATGATGGTAACAGTAAAATGAATGAGATCACTTCATGGAGGTGGTAGTTCCAAAAGATAAAAGGTTATGAAGTTACATGATATATTACATTTCCAAAATAAAAAATATATCTTAAATATTTTATATATTTATTAATTTCACATTTATAAAAATCCTATTAAAAAAGTGACAAAAAATGAATTATAACGCTACATGGAGATGGTATGTTGTACATACACATAAGTGATGTTTTCATTTTACATAGGATAAGGAAGAAAATAATGATTTTTACTAAAGAATATTAAAATTAAATTACATAGAGTATTATAAATTTATAACATAATCATGTTTATAGATTATTTAATGGTGTTAGAAGAGGAAATAAAATGAAGACACCCAATTAATAATCATACCTCTTTATTGGAAAAAAACATTGGGATTACAAGTTAATCATTATTGGTTGGAAATTTGATGAGGAAAGGTCCTATAGTTCATAGAGATAAATTTATTAAAGGAATTTTTGTATATATATACTAAAATATGTGTTTCAAGTGGTGTGAATAGAAGAGGTTAAGTGGTTCCCTTTTATAAGTGAGGTAAATGAAACACTTAGAAGTATATAAAAGTTTTAAATATAATATATTTCATAATAATATGAAGTGGAATTTAATGAACAAAATTTAGAATTTAGGAACTGATAAGGTTCAAATAAATTTAACAAATAAATTAAATAAATTTTTATGTTGCATTTTTATCCATATTATTTTTTTTACCACCATCATTAACTATTTTTAACCTTAATTTGAGTCATATAATCTTGAACCATTAAGGGTCATAAATTAAATTTTGAGGTGATGCTTAGTCAAAAAATGGTTTATGGATTCATTTTTACCATTTCACATAAAATATTTACTATTACAATATTTTTTTAGTTTTAAATCATTAAATAAAATATTTTTTATAATAAAATATCATTAAATTCATTTTTCCGACTTTTAATTTGTCTTCCCTTAAAAGAAATCAACAAAAAATGGAATTCAAATATAAAAACATTTTTCATTATTTATACATTATAATTTCATATAAAATTTTTATAATACTACAGTTCATACAAAAAAATTATTTTATTATTTTTAAAACTATTTACCTTCATTTTTCTATTACCTAAACACGCACTATCAGAATTACGTAAGTATTTAAGGTAATTATGTCATCACTAATAAATAAAAATAAGTTATCATCATAAAAATAATTAATTAATACTAAAATATACCATTTATAACCAATCATAACTTGTGTTAATCCCAATAAAAACATATTAGATATATTAAAATAAAGATAAAGGTGTTTGGTAATTTTCATAACTTGAAATACTATTAATGTCATTATCATAAGAAAATAACACAAAATTACATATATTTTAATTTAGTTTTTTTATTTTTTTTAATTAACATAATAATATTAATTAAATCCAAATTTTGGATTTATTTTCGGACCTTTTACCTTAATTTTAACCTTAATTAATCTGTTTTACCCACTTTGTGGTTATAAACTGTTATAATGATTTCTAGTAATTATGAATGAAAATGAAATTGACCAATTTACCAAATATGTAACTCATTATTACAATTATTTAAACCAATATTCACGATTAAATTTATATACATGTTATAAATAATTTTTAATATAAATTCATAAAATGCAATGAAAAACAGTTTTCCGAAATTTGTATTTTGATGTATAAGAGTGAACTTATAAAAAAATTAAATATAATGTTTATTCTTATGAAATTATTTTGATTTTGATTAATAAAATGGATCTTATATTTCTCTGAAACATATTTATAAAAAAATCATAACATTTAAAATACTTGATTTAAAAAAATTAAGTTACATTTTAAAAAAAACTCATTTTTGACTATTCACTAAAAAAAATATTTAAAAAATCAAATTTTCATCATATTAATATTATTTATTGATAACATCAAAAATTATGTCCATTTTTCCAAAAAAAGCTTAAATTTTTAGTTATCAATTAGAAAATCTATATCCAAAACGAAACAAAACAATTTATGGAGTAAAATTTACTTTAAAAGCATAATTTGACATTATTTAAAATTAGGTACTTATTTATTATAAATAAATAAAGATATATTAATTAAATAAAACCTTTATATAGAATTTTATCATTTTTTATTCCAATTCATATCATCCAACCCTAAAACTAGGTTATAACAGCCATATTTAAATAATATTATTTAAAGAGATGTTTAAGAATGGTGTTGTGTCTATTAAATTCTATTGAATGTAGCTTTGATTTAAAAAGAAAATTTAAATTAAAATGTTAAGTTATTATATTATCACCTCATTATATAAATAGTTTCTATTCAATATTAATTATTCTTTTCTAAACTGAATATCACATAGTAATAAAATCATATATAAACATTATCATGATCATTACGTTCTAGATTATGATTTGTAAACATTTTATGTGTGTATCTATATAATATTCATAATTGAAAATGAGTTTATAAAAATGTAACATGGTAGTTTAGTGTTATGTTCCACATAATTATCAATTTATTTATCGTTAATTTAATTGAAATTGATAAATCCATTTACTATTGGTTTAAAAATATGATAAAATATACTTAAAATATTTCTCCCCATTCTATAAGAGTAATTACATACTTTGATGTGGATAATCATGATCCTGATGAAATTTTCATTCCTAAAGGTCTAAAATAATTTTTTTTTCAACTATAAGATCCAAATAATGATAAACATTTATTCCTCCAATCTAAAATACAAAATGGATTGAAAAAACATAAATAATAACCAATATGAATAAACCATCATAAAAAATATCTATAATATTAATAATAAACTATGATCAACATAAAACTCTTTAAATTTACTTCATTATATTTTATCCTAGAAATCATAAAATTTTGATTCCTTATTCTTCCCAAAAATATCGTATTACTGTAAAAATAAAATTTCTGGGTTATTGATCCCACTAATTATATGTTTTCAAAATTCACATTTTATAAATTTTTGACACGACATAATATTATTAAAACAATTATTTGGTGTTTTTTCATAATACTCATTCCAAACGATCAACGATAAATAAACCTATTTCATAATTATATTTTCTCACAATTCATTATATTTACCATGAATTAAAATGTTTAACGGTTACATCCATAAATGTGGGATATTATTTCAATTTCTTTCGTCCTTGAAAGATAAATTGGAATTACATCCATTGTGACAATATTTCCAAAAAAATAAATTTCTTAAAATCCACAATCAAAGTTACAACATTTCCAATGTAACTCATTTTCTCTAAAATCATCCACAATGATTATCAAGTGATTAACATGCTCTTCATAATATTTAGAGTATTTAAAAGTTATCATCAGAAAAAAAAAATATTAGGGCCATCCTTGATTCTTATGGAATTGGTTTTCGTATTTCTCTATCCCTTAATAATTATAGCACTAGATATTGATAGATTCTTTCTTGATATTGAAATTATGAGTATTATGGACTTTTTCTAAATACTTATAAAAATATCCAGTTCCCCTTAATAATTTTCCTAAGTTCTTCTTCCATTATTCTTAAAAGGTGAGATGTTTACTAATTTTCCGTCCATATCTTGTATCACATGAATATCCATTAAAATTTAATTTTCTCTTGTCGTTATAAAATTCAGTTTAGTTCAGATTCATTTTCATAACTCAATATTATTGTATAGATATAACCATAAGGTCATTAATTATATATTCTCTTCTATTTGGTTTCTCTATATAGTCAATGATATCAATCATAACCTGGGTTAGATTCCATAATATATCCCTCATATGTTCATCTCCAGTACTAATTGTATTGGAAGTCCCAATAACCAAATCACAACATTGACCACAGGTGTTGATTCCCTTCTTTCATATAGGTTCCATCCCTAAATAATGTCACTCATGTAACACCCTGAGATTTTATGAAAAATATTCTTTTCATTAATGTCTTTTGTTGTACGCTACACCAAGAGGAGCTTTCACAACACGCATCCTTGAATTTCCTTGCATTACACGCAATCGCGACCTTCCTTGATAGCATGTGTAGTACGCAATACCGAGTATCACTAAACAACGATATGCTATTAAAATATTATTAAAACTAGCTGTTATGAATAGTAATAACCACTTTTTGAAATTTTGTAAATTTTATTATTCAAAATGGACTTCATTTTTGGATTTGTAATATCGAAATTAGCTTAGGGTGAAATTTTGGTACTTTTCGGATAGCTTTCATATTCTGATGAATAGTGAAAATTACTAAATTTTAATTAAAAACAACTTTTTTAATAGAAATAATTAATAGTGATAAATTTTTAAATTGAGTGTTTTTAAAGTATATTTAGAATATATTTTTACAATTTAATACAATGTTGGTCATTGGATGTAATTTCACATTTAAACCAGACATAAACAAGTGTCAATCTTTTGATAGTTATTATCTCTTAAAAACACGCTATTTGTTTTGACGATGGGAATTAATTTTTAAAATAATTAATGTAACTGATATGTTTTGAATTTGGTAAAATAGAAATCATTTTTTAATTCATAATATCAAATATATCTTAGGCCTAATTTTTTGTATTTTTCTGGAAACGTTAATTTTTGATGAATAGTGAAACCACTAAGTGGTAGTTAAAAAACTGAATTTTTCATCAAACTTAATTTTATCACTTCTGTGAGTGGAATTTCGAAAATTAGAGAGACATGGTTAATATCAAGGACTAAAATTTGGTTCAATTAGATAAAAATAATTTTTTGTGAATAGTATCTTTTGACTTTTTTTACCACAGTTTAAAGTAAATAGGGTAATTAAGGGTAAAAATTATATTATTATTAACCTAAAACAAGTCCTAATTCTATTGGATAAGTGTAATTCGACCAAAAAAACCTTATAAATAAAATATGACCATTTAAGCCCACTTGGATTAGATTAGGACATTTATTATTAATTTATTTAAAGAAGGGTTAAAATAGTTAAAATCAAAGTTTAATAAGTAAATCATTTTTAATATAGGGTTATACATTTGATAAATTCGACTATAAATATTAATTATAAATATAAAAATATTTCCTACATAATTATATTTTATTTGTAATTTTTAGACATTAAATAATTTAATTTATTTGTGACACAAAGATGATGGAGTAATTATCTTATTAATGAAATATTGACATAATTGATGTTATAAATACCAAAATAAATGTAATTTAAGACTTTTTATAGGTTCAACTAATTTTATAGGTTAATATGATATGTTAGTATTGATTTAATTAATTTTTTTCTAACTAATCATTCTGTTATGATTTTTACAAAAATAAATGACCAAATAGTTTCAAAATTGACATAAAATTGTTTTTAAAACAAATATTATATTATTAATTGTTATTTTATTTTTAAAAATCTAAGGTTCGGCCAAATGACTTAGATAAGGTTATATATATTAATAATAAACAACTTTGGGTTAGTTTGGCTTGATATAGTAAGTTTATTAACCTTATATTGTAAGAACACAAGAAGACACTGTAAAAGTAAAATTATTTAACTTAATGTTAAAACTAAATGATAAGGTTGAAATAGGAACCTAAAGTTGTTTAAATTTTAGTGGATGAGATGATTTCTACCCCTACCCACCTTAGCTTCTAAATAAATCAATTTGGAGCTATTTAAAACCGAATTTGGCTTTATAATAAAATAATATTTTTTGTTATTCCAAAGGTGCCCCTCTCCTCCCTTATAAAAGGGCACTTCCTCCCTCTCTTCATCACACCACATTGAGCCTTAAATCTCGGCCAAACCTTGCCAAATTATCTTCTCCACTTCCCTAGAAACATCCTAGAGGTTCTAGTCTTCCTCAAAGACAAATTTTAGTGCCCTAAAAGGAGATATCAAAGAGGCGCTTCAAAGAAGAGGTAATGTCTGTTACCGATTCTTTCAACTTTATTTCTTCTTCCACTTCTTCTTCTTAGGTTGTTTCATTATGAAGTAATAACATTAGTATCACTCATATACTAATATGTTATTATTTGTATGAAACAACCCTATTTCACCATTTATCAATCCTACGGAAAATGAAATCACCGCACGTGCGTACGTATGGAATACCGTCTCCACGCCGTGGTGTAATCTATTTTCCACCACCACCTTACTTGGATGGGTATAATGGTGTAAATAATAACTATATATGATTATTTTAAAGTGATATTGATTCTGAGATAGTATACATACACTCTAATATAGTCCCACGATCATGATAACGATATCATCGCTCGTGCGTACGTACGGACTACCGTCTCCACGACGCGATGAGATTCATTCTTCACGTTAACAATTCATGAATGATTATAAAGTATATATAATAAGTAATCATGAAATATATGACATAATAATAATGGATTTATGTTTATATATATGTATGTAATCTACTTAATTCCATTCAACTCAATAAGGAAATGAAAACAGCGTTCATGCGTACGTACGGCCTACCGTCTCCAAGAACGGTGTATTTCTTTCCATTTACTGATCTATTATATATATATATATTCTGAATATATATTATATATAAATCATGTTTTACATTCTGGATTTAATTAATCATGATCTAAGTAATCATATGAATAATTACAAGTTAAAACACGAACGACAAATGTGACGATTTTACCCAAAACGCTCTTTAACATGGAATTTACAAAAGAATGGGTAATACAAAGTCATAAGTGAACCATATATGGTATCATATCAATGAGTATGATTCTGTAATAAGTCAATAACATTATTTAAATCATTATACAGGAGGTTCGGACACTTACGAAGCAAATCAGACCTTAGGTAAGGGATAAATTTTGCAAATCTCATTTTTATCCGAGATTGCTTATTCGTAAGTATTTACTGGGGTTATTTCTATCATCCTTGTCCATGTTTTATAAAAGTGTATTCATGTATTTTTAAAGTCCTTTTTACCCATTCTTGACTTTTACTACATGGTATGTAAGGAATCTTTTTTTTACGTTACGAGATACTTTTTGACTTTTCCAGCAAAAGTACGAGAAGAATTTTTTTTTAACTTATACGGCACGAACGAATTTTTATGGTTTTATAAAGACTTATTTTCATAAATATTCCTACAAATGTGTCCTGGAACTATAGTCCGGATATACATTAATGAATTTAATTAAAAAAAATAGATCTATCCAACATAAGAATTATATTAGATGATAAATATTAATAAAAGTTACTATTAAATTCAATATATGATTCCATTTATTATGATAAATATTCTATGATGTATGGAAAAGAAACGTTTAGTATCGAAGATGTTAAATCTACTTTACCCTAAAAATACCTTCAAAAGAGGGGTAGTATTAAGGTTGAGGTAGAGGGTTTTAACTTTGGGGATAGAAGTTAGTATATGGGTAAATGTGATTCTAGTGGTAGGAGGAATGATAGGGTTTAGTCTAAGAATTGAAGTTGTAAGTCTTTGATAAAAGTAATAAAGTGTTTTAAATTAATACAACCTAGTCACATTAAGAGTAATTTCCTTAATATGAAAAGTGACTATAGAAACAATAGTAATGACCAATCCTTTTTATTATTGTTAGAATTTGACACTGAAGATGGGTTAACTATTTCTGACATTTCCATCGCTTGTTAACGGATCCCTCTTTTAGGGTGTTCATTCCACATATGTCATAGGAGGGAGTTCCTCATTGAGTTGAGGGGAATTAAATCCTGGGAGGTGTTTCTAGGTGACAAAGGAGTTATCATATTATTGTAATATTCTCATTTTCATTAGAGCGCCATGATAGGGATGTTAAAACTATTTAGGAGATTAGGTGGGTACCATAACTGAAAAGAAACCTCATTTCCCTAGGAGTCCTTAACCAAAATGGGTTGAGCTTAAAATCATACTCTTGGAGTATTACGATTTCTTAAAGATCCTTCATTGTCATTAAGGGAAACCAATGTAATGTTCATTATATATTATATGGTAATGTTTAATGAAGTCAGTTAGAAACCTCTTTTAATTCAGAGCATGATACAACCACCCATTAGCATAGAAGGTTAGGGTACATTAGTGTGTAAGGCCTTAATGAACTTAAAAACATGGGATCCTAATTACTATCACTCATACCGGTCTTACTTTATATGTATATTATGTGCATGAAAAAAATAGAAGAGTTAGTTTTATCAAGTCATTATATAAGGGTAAATAACCCCTTGAGTGTGTCCACTCAGATCTCTGATGCCCTTCTTGGGTTACCTCACATGATAGAAGTTTTTATTTCATGACCATAACTGATGAATACTCTATGAATGTACGGATTTATATTCACAGACATAAAAATGGTACTTTTCATACATTTAATAATTTGATATATAGGGTTGAATGTGAATCTGGTAAGAAATTCAATGCCTTGAGAACTGATAATGGTATAGAATATCATTCCACTGAATTCATTGAATTCTATAAATCTAGTAGAATAAAAAGATACCAAGATTTTTTGGAAGCACTGTAATATAATGGATTATTAGGGAAGATGAATATGATTTTTCATGAAAGGTTTATGTGTATGTGATACCACTCTAAACTCCCCAGGTCAATCTAGGTCAAGGTTTCCTCTATAGTAGTCTATATAATTAATCGTTTCCCATATTATACTAATTAATTTAAGACACATGAAGTGCTCTAGAACAGTTTACCCTCAACCCTTGCACACCTTACGATTTTTGGATCCATATATTTTTCTTATACCCATAATGATATGCTAAATACTAGGGTTGTGATGTGTATATTCATGGGTTATCTAGAGGGTGTTAATGGGTATCATTTGTGCATACATATACCAGGTTATCAAAAGAGTATATTCAGTAAATATGTTTTGTTTCATGAGTCTGGACTCTTAAATTGTTGAGTAACATAATCAAAATAGTATTTTGAAAATAATGGATAATCCTCCAAATCCCCATATCCCATTGGTGTTGATTTTCCATTAAAACTGAAAGACCAATCTCAATCCTAGTTTGGGACTAGTTCTGATCCTCCCATTATATAAACACAAGGTGAATCTAATTTTAATTCATATTCTGAACCCAAAATAGAGGAACTAGATAATCTAAGAAATTATGAACTCACACAAGATATATAAATAAGTGTTATTATTCCCACAACCTACTTCAATATGGCTGATATTGTTGCATGCAGATTTAATGTTTCTCAAGAATTGTTTAATGATAAACACAAACATTATAAGAAATAAATTAACACAAAATAAGTCACTATATAGTTAGGTTATATGAAATAAGAGATTAATTCACTAATTAAGAGAAACACATGTACTGTTTTTTTCCAAACATAATAACCATAAGATTATAGGTTCTATGCGAAATTATAAGGAAAAAATGTTATAGAAAAGAAATCAAATTTAAATCATGATTTTTTTATACAAAAAATTTTATCATGAAGGTATTGATTATAGTGATATATTCTTCTTAGTTATTAAACATTCATCTATAAAAATTTTTCTTGAATTTCATCTAGGTTTGATTTTCATTTTGAACAAATTGGACATAAAAACTGATTTTTTTTCATGGTACCCTTGATAAAACAATTTCTCTGAGTCCTTTTGAAGTATTTTCAAATATATTTAAACCCAATCAAGTTTTCCTTATTAATATATCATTATATGTGCTTAATAACTCTTATACATAATGTTATAAAGGTTTTGATTATTTTATGTCTTAAAATCGTTATTCAAGAAGGATGTTTGATGAATATGTATATAATAAAATTGTTAAACCAGAATCTATTTACCAGTTATTATATGTTAATGAAATTCTATTAATCTATAAAAACATAAGGATTGTAAAGTCTATTAGTAAACAGTTGAACTGTATCATTTGAGATGAAATACATAGGACATTTTAATAAACTCTTAGATATGTAAATAATGAGATATAGGAAGTCTCAAACAATTCACTTATCTCAGTCAGCATAGGTTAAGAAGGTCTTAAAATGTATCTCTTTGAGAAAAATAAAAAGATAATATTCCTTTTGGAAAACATTTTATATTTTTAGTTTTAAAAATTCCATAGAATTAATGATGATGTTTCCTTCGTGAATATGATTCCAAACTCTAATGTAGTAGGAAGTATTATACATGTAATGGTATCTTCTAGACCAGATATGTCATTTTTTGTTTATACATATGAATAGTTTATGGGAAACCCTGTTAAACCTCACTAGCATGTTTTGAAGTGGCTTCTCAAGTACATATCTATGTCTAATATGGTGTACATTTGTTATGGCTAAAATAGTGGTTTTAGTGATGACATTGTCAGTTTTTTTTACTCTAGTTATGTTGTAGATGTTGACACTTGAAAATCAATCATTTGTTTTGTGTTTAATGCATTTTGGGGATCAGTCTTCTAGAAATTTGACATGAAATCAGTGGTTTCTCTATCCACTACTATGTCAGAGTATATATAATTGAAATAAGAAATCAAGTTGGATATGTGGTTGAAGGGTTTTCTTTTCGAGTTGTCTTTATATTGTGATATTATAATAGTCTAGTGTGATATCCAATCTTTATTTCACCGTTCTAAAAATGATGTATCTATAGTAGATCATAGCACATTGAAATTATTCTTCATTTTAGGGATGTTGTTGAATATCGAATAGTTAATATCACTAAGATGAACCCATGGGAAAACTCGACCGATAGTTTGATTACGGTCATACTGTTATCTATTTTTCACTCCCTTACATTAATGAGTTTAGTCCCAATTCTATAACATAGGTTTCAAGAACATTATTCTCAACTACATTAACTTGCATGTTGTAGATTCTTTATTTTATACCCATATATAGGTTTCAACTGAATTCCCTAAATTTGACTCTTATGATCCATTCATATTTACTTAATGGTTTCATGGTTCATGGGGTGTAATTGTTTCATTAATACTATTCAATTAATCTTATTATATTTACTTACTAGAAACATTAATTTTATTTACCTATTTAATCCCCTTGATTCAGACCATTGATTGTTAATGATCTAATGGTTGTGGTTGGTTTTGGTTGTGGTTGTTTGGATCAACATCGATTTGGGTCTCATCTTCTATTCCAATACTGCATCTCCACCTATCACATCCATTGTTTCACCTGCAATTACAAAATTCATCAATTTAGTCTTAACGGACCACACAGTTATTATCTTGTGGTTCTAACTGCATTATCTGATGTTTCAAACAATTATATCATTTCCTCCACATGTCTACCTTGATTTGAGGTGAATAATTTATTTCTTCTCCATGGTTTTTTCTTTTTCTTTTGCCTATAAACTCCTTGCGTCAGTTCAGTTTTCTGCACATGTAGGATCTCAACTCATAGAATAAGGACAATATGAGTTCTCCATCCATCCACACTATGCTCCATCGAGTTTGTTCCACCTCCAAGAACTAGAGTACCACTTCAGTGGAGACTTAATAGAGATCTACTAGATATTGGGTCCTTAGAAACCATGCATCAAGGAGGTTTCATATCTTGACTCTTTTTCATCGTAACCCAGTTTTGGTTTTATATTCTTGGATCTATATCAATTTATTTATTTCTATTATGTGTTGATATGTATCCTTTTTTGGTGTGTGCTATAAAATATATTAATGGAGGGTGTTGACTCTTCGTGACATGTTTCATCACTGCCACATAGTTCAACAAGTCTGACCACCTCAAATAGTTTATTTGGTTTTATTCTTGATTCTTCAAGAATATATTTATTTGGTTTCCTTTTTATTAGTAATTAATGTATGAACTGGGTGGTATTCTTAAAGTGCATGTAGTATCACATTAATCTGAAGCATACTATATATTGTGTTATTTATTTTCAATTCTTTCTTCTTTTGTGCTTCCACTTCTTTGATTAAATAAGAAATCTGTCTAGTTTTCTTGTAACCAACATTCTAATTGAAATATACTGAATCTATATCCATGAAACATGCTTTAATGGGTCCTATAATTTCTCATGGTTAAATGGATAACCCCAATAATGGATTATTGTGTAAAGGTAAGAAAGAATGTATGTAAAGATTATAAATAAAGAGGATATGTGAGGGTTAGTTTTCCATTCACATGAGGGTGTGTTTAGTAAATCTGGGGATATTTTGGGTTGTTTAGTAAACCTATAGTGTCATCAATTTTCGCATCATGGGATGGAGTGTATAAGTTGTATAGGGGTAAGCAATGGTGTATGATTTTTTTATGTTGTGGAGGAACTCATATTGGATGATATGATGAATTTATGGATTATGGATCCCTAAAAAGTGGAGGTTTTACTCTTTTGTAGTTTAATGTAATGAATAAATATGTAAATGTTTTTCTATGTGGGTTATATATTTTACCATGGATGAAAATGGATGTTTAGCTGAGGTTTTCTTGGAGAGGAGGCAACGACATAGGGTTTTATTATACTATAGAGGCTTTTCATTAGTTAGTTTATTTGGATTTTAGGTATATGAGACTGTGTTATAAATAATTGACTACACTGCATCGTGGTATGAAAAAGAAAGGAAATTTAATCAAGGGAGATATATGTGATAATATGGGAGATATTGTCAGGTGATTTCATGGAGTTTATAGAAGATTTTCTATCCTCATTTTTTATGTCGTATTTTATTGTATATTTATTCTATAGTGATACATTTTAATTACAAGGGTGCTCAAAAATTATTGTTAAAGGAGGGATTACCTTTGAATGAACATAACTACAACTCTTTATTGTTTCCCATGCCATAGAAATCAAAATACTATAATGACATTTTAATAAAAATCAAATATTTTAGATGCAATAAAGGGTAACTTTCTAAATTATTGACTATGTTTTATAAAAATCTCATGGATGAATTTTCAAGTAGAAATATAGGTAGGAATAAACTAATGAAATATCACACTATATGATGGAATCGACACTTTGGAGGAAGGAGTATGAGAGTTACTACATCCAACATAGCTACTATATGGGATTTTTCTATTTCTTTTTCATTGTGTAACATTGGACTCATATTATGGTTTTTAACAATAGTTAAAGTAAGTTTCATTTTTCATTAAACCCATATTTATGTTAATTATCATATTCTATCTCCAATTCCTCTAATTTATCCATATTCAATAAAACATTGTTCAAGAGAGACTAAATTAATAGTGGGCGCATTTTGATTTATGGGGGTTTTTTATTCAGGTATTCAATTCTATTTATCTTGTGAACTATTCTTATTAGTTCAATTTCATTGATATTAAATATTATTCTCTACCCAAATCACCTATATATAATGATAATGATTAGGGGAACCACCAATTTGATAAATAAGAGTGGGGAGTGAGATCTAGCTTTACTGCTCTATATTCTATTGATATTGAGTATAATGACTTAGTATTGTTATATATTAAATTAAAATAGGTATAATTAAACTTGTTTTGTTATGACTTAGGATGAGATGTAGAACTTTTTACATGAAGAATTATAATAGTTACTGATTGGAGTTGTTTCATTAGTGAAGTATAATTATTCCACACTATGAAAAGTATTATTTAAAATTAGTTCTCATCCCGTTTCCACCATAGACTATTTAGATTTAATTATGTTTAATTTATTTATAGTTAATTTTAAAAAATATTGTTCGATTTCATAATTAGTTTCAAAATTATAAATACTTAACAATTGCATTAGAGATAGACACTAGGATTCCTTGTTTTCTATTAGTTTGACCCAATATATTCACTTTAATATATTTTTAGGTTTAGTGGTTAAAATCAAAATATAAATTATAAACTTTGTTAACTAATTAAATGTAATGACACTATCAAATCTTATTAATAGATATCTCAAAATGTTACATTATTTTTCTAGAAAATTCATTACAGGAACTCTATCAGTAACCTATAATGATTATATCATTAAAATATACCATTAAAATGAGATTATTTTCTTTAAATGTTTTTATATAAAACTATTCTAGGTTTTCTATTAGTGAAAATTGTTTTTATTAGAAATCCATCCATCTTTGAGTGTCAAGATTTAGGGGCCTTTTTGATCCCATATAGGGCCTTCTCTTGTTTGCACACCCTTATTCAATCATAATTAAGGAAAAATACATTAGTATACTTAATGTAAAGTTCTTCTTTGTCTCTATAAATGTATATTTTTCATTGATTTGATATATTTTGTACTTACTACTGGCTTATACTACTTGAAACATTCTTGTTGTACTGACCTGAAATTCTAGACATTTTAAAACTTTTCTTATATTTGAAAACATATTTTACATGATAAACCCATGTTAAACAAAAAACATCATATTATAAGAACATTATAAATACATCTATAATATAAACTAAGAAAAAAAATTATTAAAAGTTATTATGACATGAAGATAAATGATTTAAATGATTTAATATTTAAAAAAAGGTTATTTTCCATAAAATCGTTTTTCATTATATTATGTATTTTCTTTTAAAATAAAAATTAACATGTTTTAGAATTTAAATTTGATAAAATAAAATTATTTTTTTAATTCCTCACATAAGAATTTTCTTATATTAGTTTTATAATATTTTTCTAAAATGGTTGATTTTTATTCTAAAAATATGATTTTGATGAAAATTATAATATTTATGATGTTATCATTATGTAAGAATATACTAGAAGATTAAAAAACCTTTCATATAAGAAAATTAGTATTTAATTAATACTTTTTTTTCATTTTAAAAAATTTAATAAAATTATATATCTAGTGTCTAATACGTTTTGAACTAAATTACAATGTTAATTTAATATATAACATTTTTTCATATTTACTTTTAATTAAGTGTTTGGATGGTGAACTTCTATTCTGTTTTTCTTTGGAAGCCAAAAACCATTTCTATTTTATAATAAACAAATTTAATTCATAAATATAATTATCTATGATAATGTTATCATGAAAAACAAATATCTTAATAACTTACTTTTACTAAAATATAATAATATTATTATGTGTTTTGTTTTTTTATTTTAAAATTAACATTTCATGACCATTAAAATTTTATTTGGTAAATATATTTAAATAAATTAAATTATAACTTAAAAATTATGAAAATGTTCCAATATTAATTCATTTCCATTAATATTATTTAAAAAAGTTAAAAATTAATTTCCATAGTAAAATTATATTTGGGTAAAAGTTAGAAAGATAAATGAAAAAGAAGAAAAACACTCTAGGTTGTCTCTAAAATGTGTATATGATTATAATAATGAACCAAACATGCATTCCCTCCATAATTCTTCCATTTTGGAGAAATTTACCTTTGAATAGTGACATTACATTAATGAGAATGTATTTTTTTACTTCCAAAACTACCATTCCCTTCCCTTATAAAAAGGGAACACTTAAACCACATAAATACTCACCCATGAATATAATTTTCTTATTAAAATATACGATATTTCTATCCCAATAATACTATCCCACATCCATAATGTTTTTATCACCATTATTTATTTTAATCCTTTCATTTCAAAGGAGTTTTTCAAGCAACAAATCAAACATCCAACGTGAGTATTACTTTCTCTTAGACTAATTTTTTACTCAAATACTTATTAAATAAAATCTATCATTATTAATATTATTAAATAAGTATAATCATTATACATAAATTTCAATATATTGATTTTAAAACAGTCATTCAATTCCTTCCATCCACAGAGATATCAAAATTACATTGGTCGTGCATACGTGAAGACTACCACCACCATGAAGCGATGTTGTAGGTTTTTCATCACCACCTATCAAGGATGGTATCTATGATTTCTTTAATGGAGGATAATTATATGGAAAAAATACAATTATGAAATAATCATTTTTTATGCACCATCATTTTTTTTAATTCAATGATAAATGGGATTGTTAATCATGTGTACGGTGGAATTTCATCTCCACAGAAGAAAATTTTCATTTTTCATCACAACCAATCATTGATGGATCCTATAATGGTTTTAATTAGGAGATATTATTTTTATTATATGTTTAATCTAGTTTATTTTTCACTTTATCATTGTATAAAAACATCCTCTAAAGTATTAAATCAATATAACATGTTTCCATTTGGGTCGATTTAGCCACTTATGAAAATGATGTAATAACAATAACGTAATAAATGATTACAGGATGTAATATAATGATGATAATATTCAAAAATAATATATTTATGTTGTTTTAAATATACAGAAAATTTATTGCAAATTTTTAAAATATTTATAAATATATCATATTTCGATTATTAAACAAATTGAAACCTAGTTCGTCACAATTTTTATTTTCACAAGTTGTATTCATGTCTTTATGCTAGTGAAAAATAATACCTAAGTAATTATTTAAAAAAATAATGATTATTTTATATGTAATTATATTTTAATGATAAACTTGAAACCACATATGGAGAATTGATCAAAATCATTGTGAAGTTTGTTTGAAAAAAATAGGTTATAATGATAACAAACAACAATCAGTTAATGTACGTGAAAAATGTGGTTATACAATAATTATAAAAATGGTAATATGTTTATATAAATTTTCTTAAATAAAAAAGTTATATATATATTTTCAATATAAATGATGTTAGATCATGGATGAGTAAGTCGAAATATAAGGTAAGGGTTTTTTTCTAGGATTCCTTCCATTGAGACAAGTTTTTTCTAGGCACCTAATTTTGTTCCTAAGCTAAAATAACTATTATATGGATATATAAAATATTGACATATAATTAAATAATGAAATTTTATATTGTATTTCACTCCATCAATTTAATGAATTTTTATTATAATTTTCCTCATATTTCTATATGACTTCATGACTCAAATTTTTTCCTTAGTTCAAAATCACTTCTCATTCAATATTATTTTCCAATATTAATCTATTAAAACCTATAATAATGTTATTTCTTATTTCTAACTACTAATTTTTAAAATATGGTTTAATAATAATATCTTATTTCATGATACTATTGTTTTGTGAGAATGCATTTTTGTTACTAATGATTCCCATTTTTAATTGTTTTTTCTTACATATCCATGTGTTTACATACACCAATTTTCACCTTTCCTTTGTGGAATATCAAATTATTTTTATCTCAAATGATCCTTCTTAATACCTTTATATATTTTAACAAAAATTTATTTTTATACATTTAACGATATGGGGTTTCAAGGAAGGCATTTTAAGATATTTAAAAAAATCCATCCTTTCAAAAATAAAATTTTGAATCAATAAATGAACATTTTTTGATGTATTTTCATGTTTATTTTACTTAGAACACTTTATAATGAGGTTTTCAAAATTCTTCTCTTTCCATCCCAGAAATGTTTTAAAAATTAATTTTCACATCAACGTTTTAAAAGGTTTTGTGAAAACTTTTGTATTTTCACTTAAATTCACCATCCATGATTATTCTTTCGTGAAGTGATATTTTGATCACTAAATATTTTTTATTATTGATATTATATAAAACAACGCATTTCTTTTATTGGGTAATTCACTTCCCTTTACTCTAAGTTCCATTTTGGTTCAATGTTTGTAGAATCTGTTATCAGGACTTTTTGCAGGCTGTAGAACAGGTTAATGTCATGTACCTGAGGTACACACCATGTACTGGATGTTGTGTACAAGTTGTGATAGGGTATATCATGATTTGAACTAGTACACATAGTGAATGGTGGTTACACATTGTGTAGTGTTTAAATTATGGATTTCCAATCCTAGAAGATATGTTTTTCGGAATACTTATCCAATGTGTCCAACACTATGTGACCAGGGGCTATACGCTATGACATGGCCCACACCGAGTTTTAAAACACATGTTTGGGTGTTTTTTCTAGTCATTTTCACCAGATCTTCAATTCCTTCAACCAAAGACTGTTTCTATGTGATTTTTAGGGGTGTCTTTCCTCTTAGATCATTCTGTTTGATGTTTGGTCTCTATTTCAATTGCAATTCATCTCTCAATGTAAGTGTTCATTATAGTTATTCATTGTTGTTGATAGTGATAACATCATAGATTTTTGGTACCATATTTGTTGATTTAACTTAGATGTTTCTTCATTGTTTCTTCTTGATCCATTGTCATATCTCATTCTTAAGGCCTTTTCCTTAATTTTTCGAGATGCATAGTGCATTCCTCTTCAATTTATATGGGTTTCATAACTTCCTTCAACCACTTATCTTTAGATTCAGATAAATCCTAATATGTTGGTATTTGATTCTGGGGCCTTTGTTGGCATTTTTGTGCTTCATTGGTTATATATTCCATTGAGGGCATGTAAAACATAAAGATTAAAGAAGTCAGTTCAATCTATATCCTATGATAATTGATCTTGTTATTTTTCTTTAGAAACTGATTCACATTGAAACATTTTCCTGATTGTTTTGTATGCGTTAAAAATAATTTCATTGAAAATCTTTTTTCCCCTAGTTATTGAAAAATTGAATAAAAAAGGGGTGTTTTGAAGAACTGAAATAGTTTTGATATTGTTTGGAAATGATATTCAATGAATTTAAATTGTTTTTAAAAAAATACCACAAGGGTTACCTTAGGTACTTATGTAGAATGTTTATCTTGGGGCAATCGTGCATTGTTTTGTTATTATCTTGGAGGCTTGTCTTAGGGTTTTCCTCTGTTTCCTTGGCCCATTTTTTAGGGAACTGATTAGCCTTGAAAAGTGGCTAATATTAGTTTTTTATAAAAAAAATATTCATGTTTTTTATTAATCATAGACACCATTATTAGTGAATTTAACACATTGAACATTATTCCACATTATAAATGTAATTCCTTCTTAAAATGCAAAATTACATGGTACATTCTTGAACATATCATAAAAAACTAAATGGTCTTAGTTTTACTTTCATATTTTATTTTCAATCCTCCCTTGATATAAGGAACAATTCATTATTTTGGATCACTTGGAGATTCAAATTGGAAGACCACCAATGTGAACCTTGAACCAATAATGTTCTGGGAAAAGTAGACTAGATAGTAGCCCAATAAAATTAATGTAGAGGATAGGATGAAATACCAATGATTCTGAAGATTTAAATTCAGATAAAGGATATTATGGGGAACATTTTATTACACAATTTTCCAAGCTAATTCAGACGTTTTAATGGTTTTCCAGGCGGCCCATGTTGGTGATGAACTTCTGGGAAAGATTCTGAGGCCCAGAGAAAGAGCCCACCATTGTAATCATATCTCCCAAACCCCAAATTATTTTTGGGATTAAATTTTAGATGATTTTAGGAGCCATCTGGGGATAAATTTTATCCTTTTATGGACCACTCTAATTCTTCCATCTAGAAGGTCCTTTCAACGCGTCTTTTCGGTGGATGCAAGTTGGCTTCTACTTTGGGGGGAAGAGTGGAAAAGTTCTATCTACATTAATTTTCCACCCACCTAGGCCCACCAAAATTAATTAAATACACATGGGAAAATGGGGGCTCAGCCAAAGGTTTTCTAAATGCCTATTTAAGGAATTATTGGTTGAGGATTTAGGGATCTTGGAGCATTGTTTTCATTGTAATGTTATTATGATAATTTGTCATTGTAATGTTCTTCCTTCTCATGTAAGTTGTTCAAATCACATTAGTTTTTAATAAAAGTTCTTTTTCTTCTCTTATTATGTTCTTCTTCATATAACCTTGATTTTTTTCCTCAAGGTGTGAACTTTTTCACACCAAACCTTGTGATTTTGTTCATATAACGGTGGAGTGATCATTATTTTGTTATTTGTACTTCTTTAATTCCAACCTCGTAAATCTACTTCCCACTTCCATTGAAAAAATTTCATCAATGGAGGGATAAATCTTTCATGGGTTGATCCAAGGGAGTAGCAAGGGGCTGGATTGGATGTTATTTTTCACTCTCTAAATGTTATTAATTTCTTTAATTTGAGTTCCTTTAATTCAATTATTTTCTCTCTTCCTCTTCCTTATTGAATTTATTCACCCCAATTTTATGTGAAAATTAGATCCTTTACCATGGAGTGCTCATGAAAATGATCCTACAAGTGTATAGGTGATTATCATGTGTTTGTGAAGGTTTTTAATCAGTAAGTGAGGAGGTTATTTTGAATTCATTTCATGAACCCTTATCAAGTTAATGAAATTGAAATTTTAAAAAAATAATTCATCCAATCCACCCCAAGCAATAACCTAAGAACAACTCATTTTCTCATAATTTGAATTCACTTATATCTCTTAGTGCTATTTTAAAACAATATAAAATCAACCCAATCTGGCCAATTCTTAGCCAAAAATCCATCTCTTTTTATTGTGTGTCTATGGATCTTCTTAGGTCTCTGAGGATTCGACAACCCAAGCTACACTGCAAGCGACCGCTTAACCCTTAGATCTTGGGTAAATTTGGGAGAAACCAGGGACACATATTGAAATTTTGGGGGGTTCAATCATGGGTTATTACTCTACTTCCAATGATCATTGTTCTAGGATCGGATTTGTGCACTTTATTTTTGTGCTATAAGTAGTCTTCTGTCTAGACCTCTTGTATTCCTTAGTGTTGTGATGCTTTTTCTTTTGTTTGGTATTTCTTGGCCTTCTGAGTTACCCATGATATAAATTTTTATGCATGGAAAAGTGATATTTAAAATATTCAATGAAATTTATATACCTTTTTGTTTAGAATAGTGGAAAAATGGACATGTTTACCTTGTTTTCTATAAAACTACTTTACTGCTTATCATGTCGTGTATTTTTATAAAATGAGCTTACTTGAATTGTTATACAGAGATAGGTTATGGAACAGCTGGGTGAGATCCAACTAATCCTATTATCTCACACTCTGTGCACCTCTTCAGCGGTGCATAGACCTTTATTTGTATTCCAGTGCATGGAAATGAAAAGCTCTGTAGTGAGGCAGAAATTTAATGTCATCTAGGATGGGTAGCTGGTGTTGAGATGATATGAGTTTTTCTACACCATCACTTGGAGTATCTATTGGTTGTAGTCTTTGTAGTTTGACTTGTCTTTTAGAGTTTTAGAAACTATTAAAGTTCTTCTATTTCGGATTTATTTAATATATTCATGGAATATATATTTTGATAGTATTCTGATATTTCCTTTTTATTATATGTATGTGCTCCATGTGGTTATTTTGGTTGAGAGAAATTATTCCCTCGGTTTTTTTATTCGATTCCTAGGTGCTTGTTGTAGGCCTATGGGGATCAAGAATTCCCTTCGGGTATGTGACAAATCGGTTTGGGTGCTGGGTTTGAGGGAAACCTGGGTCGGTTCATTATAGTTTGGTATCAGGGAAGGTATGTCCTCAAGAATCATTTTCTTATGATTTCTATTAGACAGGATATAGGATTCTGTAAACATGATAGGTATGTTGTGATATGTGTATGGCCATCTCTTGTCGTAATGAGACTCAATTTTCCATGGGATATTGGGATGTGTATCCCAAGTATTGGTTTTTGTTTTGAAATTATTAGTTTTTTCAAAATGGTTTTCAAATTTGGATAGAGATCTATTATATTGTATAATTTTTCTGATATTTGAGTGTGCAGGAGTATACCTCTAAGACGTCTTCCATAGGTTCTACATGAATGTTAAACTAATCCTCCTCAAATAAATACACCTATGGTTCTAATTCTCATCGAGACTATTATACAGGAAATCATTGTTTTAAATTTTGATGTTCCATGAGTTTAGAATCCATTGGTGAGGGTACATCAAGGAGGTGAAAGAGATATATACTGATCGTAAGAGTTATTGAAAAATAATCCACCATGCATTAAAGGAATGGATAAACCTCAAGAGTTGTAGGATTGGATGGACATGATTGATCAAATATTCAAATTCCTAGAGACACCTAATAATATCAAGGGGAAGTGTACAACATTCAGACTTGAGGGTTCTGGAAAGCATTGGTTGGACACTATGGTCTAGGAAGATAGACATATAGACTTGGATTGGAATGGTTTCAAACCCCAGTTCTTTTAGTAGATTTATCTAGAGTCATTAATGCTGGCGTTATATCTAGAATTCCTATAATTAAAATTGGGAGAGTGTTTGGTGTTGTCATACACCAACCAGTTTGCTGATCTTGTCTGTTTTTCTCTGGATGTGGTAAATAATGACTACCTAAAGGCCTAGAAATACTTACTGGTTCTACGATTAGATATCAGGTCAAAAGTTTTCATTTTGAATCATTATACATATATTGAGATAGCAGATAGTGAAATGATGTCAGATATGAATATGGAAGTCAAGGGTGGCGTTACCACATCTTCTCTTCCAACTGGTGGCAGCTTCAGTGGCATGTATAGGAAGAAGAGGAAGTGGCGGTATCATCAAAGAGGAATTGGAGGTGGTTCTCAGTAGAGATCCTATTTAGCACTATATTTTTCATCTGTAAGTGTCCCTATGACATGCTATTAGTGTAGAAATATAGTACACACCATATATTCTTGTCATATGTAAAACATCCCTGCTTTTATTTCACACTTAAACATGATTTATTACATAAACTTCACTTGATATAGCATAGAATATCGATAGGTCTAGTGTCTTTGGGGTTAGGATCATTATATAACAACATAAAACTTAAAACAAAACATCTTATTGAAAACTTCTTTACATGACCACTACATTCCCTCTTACTTATCATTGCATTGGATAACATATGGACATGCATAAGAAAAGGGTGAGATATACAGACCAGTAAGGTAATAATCAATGAATAACATGAGGAATACAATACATGTCAGATAATAGGAATATAAATTGAAGAGAAGAAAAATATTAACATAAGGGCATGATAAAACATGATAATCATAACATGGGTATGTGGAAACAACACTTAACATGGAATTAGCATGAGCCGAGGTTCATTTCACAAGGATAATGAGTAAACCCTAATTTCAAATGAAGCATGAGTAAACCCTAATTGCACATGAATTATCATCAGTCAACACTCATTGCACATGACGTATCATGATACTATATTTTACCTAATGCATTGGAGCGCTATCAGGGTGCATCCTTCTTAATCATTTCATTTCATGCTTAAGTGTTCCACATGGATCATAAAACATGGAAACATTAAAAATCATCATTTATTACATGATAATGGAATGTGGAATTCATACATGAATATCTATAATCAATAAAAAATGTTCATAAAGGTTAATACCCTTGATAAAGATATGGGTGTGGTATTCATTACATAATGTTATTGGCTTGGAAAAATGTTGCACAGTTTCGGCAGCATAACGGCATGACATAATAATTCATAAAAACGGTTGATTAGAGAGAAATTGGTGTATCTTAATATGTAAATTAAATGGATAGTAATGGGGTCATATAGATACATTTCTCAACAATTGTAATGGAATTTAGATTCAGGATACAAAAGAATTTCTTGTATGTAATTGAGGAGAGAGAAATTCCTTTCAGAATTTCGTCATAGTAACGGCTGTACATAGGAGGCATTTTATGAGAGAGAAAGAGGTATCCCATTTTTAAAACATAAAGAGGTAAATATGGGAGAGTTGAGAAACCATACCCCAAAATTTATAATTTAAATTAAAATGTCATAAAAACTTAAGTAAAGTTAGACAAAAATGAGAAAGGAGGAAAACCCTTACTTGGATGTGTGCTTCCAATGGCTTGGGAGAGGCTTGAGAGAGAATTATTAGGAGCTTGGGGTGCCTTGGGAGGATTATAGAGATAGAAGGTTAGAGGTTTTATGAACTCCAAGGGCTTTGGGTGAAGATTAATTGGATAATTTTGTGGGTTTATATAAGAAAGGAGAAGGGAATTATTTATTATTTAGGTTTGCGACACCTCATATTAAACTAATCAAAACCACAAACCACCCCATGGTTTTTGCTCCTAGTTTTTTCGAAGGGGAGTGGAACACAATATTTTATAAGTAAAATGGACTAACCTCTTAAAATAATAGTGTTCTTATGTAGAGGTGAGTCACACTCTCAAGGAAAACAATTTAAATAGATAAAATGTTTTATAAGTCATGGAGGGTTCACTAAGGCATCACAAAATTAATCAAAATAATGTAAAATCACATTATTTTAAGGATAAAATATATATTGGTCGAGCATATCATTTATAGTATTTTATTACATCTCCATTGGGTCATTTTGATGTCATAAAACACATTATATAATTACACTATATTTAATTTTTACCCAAAAATTTGACTGTCTTAGGAAATTATGAAAAATTCACATCAGATAATTTTGATGCCTTTATTCCAAAAAAAAATATTCATTTTATCTAAATAATTTTTTAAATATGTGAATTTTAACTTTTAAAATAAAAACTAACATTTATCGAAAAATCAAGGGTTTTGACCAAAACAGCTTTGAAACCTTAATGAAAATTACAATTCCATTCATAAAATTATATGATCATTTATATTTAATAAAAATTAACTTAATATTAATATTAATATTTATTTAAATTTTATTTAATTAAAAAATACATTAATTCAACAAAATTTATTTCTTAGTTGAATATTAACTAAAAATATTATTTGCGCTTCAAAACCTATTTTCAAAGTAACAATAAAAAAATAAAAGTATATTATTTATTATATACAAAAATAATTTAAATAATCATAGTGCTTGATTATTATTACATAACCCCTTAAAACACGTGCATAAGACCATAGGGTAAGATGAGCGATGGTGATATACTCTTGGGGTTGCTCAGATAACATTGCTTGGGTGGTAATCTCTATCAAATTCCACTTCTCTCGTAGGTGGTTCCACTCGAGCTTAACGTATTCAAGTTCTTCTTAGCCTTGGTCAAGAGCGAATCCCAAAGATTCCACCTCCTCTTTGAGCTCCAAAAAAGGGAATCGTATGGGTAAAGTCTACTGGATGAGGTCATCGCTTCTTTTGTCTGGGTAAATTGGATTTGTTAAAGCCCTATATTTATACTAATAATGTGATAACTGTTCAATAGCTATATTAGAAACTATCACAATTCGTAACGGTATTTTAAAATCTAAAAACATTAAACCATCAAAGTTCACATTTTATTTAAACATTTGACATAATTATGCATTTAATTAGATCAAGGGGAATTTCCATTAATGAAAGTTTGGGTCATTACATTCTTCCCCCTTATGAAATTTCACCCTAGAAATTTGTTTTCCCCACACTAAAACATATGTGGGTAACTCTGCTTAATCATTTCCTATGATTTCCATGTTGCTTCTTCAAATATGTAGTTTCTCCAAAACACCTTGATGTAGGGAATTGTCTTATTTCATAGAACTTTTTTACTATGATCTAAGAAATTCACTGGTTGCTCCTCATAAGAGAGATCATCCTCTAACTGTACCACCTCTATTGAGAGTACATGTGAAGGGTAGGGTATGTACTCCATTAATAGGGATACATTAAAGAAATGATGTACTTTTTCCATAGTGGGTGGAAGTGATATTTGATAGTCCACAACCCCGACATGATCTAGAATCTCGAAGGGGCTGATGTACCTTGGATGTAACTTCCCTTTATTTCCAAACCTCATGACCTTATTAAACAGAGATATGTGTAGAAATACCATGTCTCCAAATTTAAACTCAAGGGCTCATCGATGGTTATCTACATAACTCTTTTGTAGACTCTGGGATGCCTTGATATGCTGCTGAATGGTTTTCACCTTCTCCACCATTTCGTCAATCATTTCTAGTCTAAGCAGCTTATGCTCACTAACTTCATCCCAACATGTCGGTGTTCTGCACCTTTTCCCATAAAGGTATTCATAAGGTGTAATTAGAATACTCGGGTGGAAACTATTATTATAAGAGAACTCAACTAGAAAAATATGTTGATCTCATACTCCTTTTAAGTCCATTGAGAATGCTCTCAACATGTCTTCAAGTGTTTGGGTAGTCCGCTCAAATTGGCAATCAATTTGAGGATGATAAGTCGTACTGAAGTTTAGCTCATTATCTAGATCATGTTGAAGACTCTTCCATAACTTAGAGGTGAAAATTGGATCTTTATTAGATACAATAAATAATGGTAATCCATGTATCCTTACCACTTCCCTAATATATATCTGGGCCACTTGATCCAATGAGAAATATTCCCGAATAGCAATGAAGTGTGCAGACCTTGTAAGACGATCCACTACAACCCAAATATCATTGTTTTCTTTGGATATCTTCAGAATTCTGGTGACAAAGTCCATGGTGATGTTCTCCCATTTCCATTCTGGTATGGGAAATGGTTGCATCATCCCAATAGACTTCTGCCTCTCTTCCTTCACTTGCTGACACACCTGTAACTTTGATGTATATTCAGCGATCTCCTTCTTCATATTATACCACCAATAATGCTCTCAGAGATCTCAATACATCTTTGTGTTTCCTGGGTGAATATAGAAATTTGAACTATGTTCATCATCTAAAAGTTACTTCTTCATCTCTAGACTTGATTGAACACACAGCCTTTTCCCAAATCTCACAATTCTTTATCCATTTACATTGAACTCCGAGGATTTCACTTTTTTAATAGCTTCCATTTTATTCTGAATTCCCACATTATCTTTTTGAGCATCCCTTAACTTTTTAAAAAGAGAAGATTGATCCATAATCTGTCAAAGTATTGATAATTTTCCCTTATTTATGATTCTCATTTCCATCTTCATTAAATATAAGAATATTGGATCCTTCTCAATTCTCATTAGTAAATGAATCATTGCGTCCATTCTACATAGAGAATCTTCAACCTTGTTCGCTTTCATAGGGTTTTAATTGATTAAGAATTCATAGTCTTTGATTAGCTCTAACCATCTTTATCGGCACATGTTCAACTCCTTCTATGTGCATATATACTTGAGGCTTTTATGCTCGATATATATTTCACACTTCTCTCTAAAGAGATAATGCTGCATAATTTTCAAATCAAATATCTCTACAGCCAACTCAAGGTCTTGTGTTGGATAGTTCTGCTCATGAAATTTAAATTTTCTTGAAGCATAGGCAATTACTTTGTCATTTTTCATCAATACACATCCCATGACCTTCTTTAAAGCATCACTAAATACCTCAAAAAATTTTCCACTTATGGGTAATGTGAGAATGAGCACAGTGATAAGCCTCCCTTTAAACTCCTTAATGTTTTCTTCGCATTCATCACTCCAATAAAATGTTACTCCCTTCTGAGTTATCTTGGTACATTGGTTGGAAAATCCTGATAAATTTCTCACAAATCTTTGATAATATCCAGCTAACACTAAGAAGCTACAGATATTCTTTACCAATGTTGGTCTCGACCATCCCTTAATTGCAGCTGTTTTGGAGGGATCCACATATATCCCATTTCTTTTGATGATATGGCACAAGAATGATAAGTCATTCAACTAGAACTCACACTTTTTGTACTTTTCATAGAGATTTTCCTTTCTCAAGGTCTCTAGTACAGTTCTTAGATACTCCTCATGATCCTCCTTGGTTTTAGAGTATATCATAATATCATCCATAAAGACAACAAAATATTTGTAGAGGTAATCTATAAAGACTCTATCCATCAAGTCCACGATGATTTCTAGAGAATTATTGAGTCTTAAAGGAATTACTATTAATTCATAGTGCCTATATCTTGTACAAAAAATAGTCTTCGAGATATCATCCTTCTTCACCTTTACTTGATAATATCACGACTGAAAATACACCTTGGAAAAGTATTGTGCTCTACAAAAATGATCAAACAAGTCATCAATTCGTTGGAGAGGTTACTTTTTCTTTATTGTGATCTTTTTAATCTCATGATAATCAATTCAAAGGCTCATTGACCCATCCTTCTTCTTGATGAAGTGGGCTGGTGCACCCCATAGTAAAGAACTTGGGCGTATTAACCCTTTATCTAGATTCTCCTGTAGTTGTTTCCTAATATCCTCAAGCTCTACAATAGCCATTATATACAATGTCATGGATATTGTAAATTCCCCATGTATAAGATCAATTGATAATTCAACATCTCTTCTAGGAGGAAGACCATGAAATTCCTCGAGAAACACTTCAGTGAATTCCCTCACAATATGAATGTCTTCAAAGATTGTTAGATCCTTAGACATAATCATTTGATCCAGATACACATACTCATAGGGTATTAATATCCATGCTTGAGTTTATGGAGCTAAAGAAGATTCATCTTCCACCTTGCAATTGTGTAGAATCAGGGGTCAATTCTCCATATGGAGAGTGATTTCCCTCTCACGACAATTTATGTTGGCTCTATATAAGTAAAGCCAATACATTCCAAGAATTGAATCAAATTCCACAAAAGGGAGTGTGATGAGGTTCTCCAAGATGTTTAATCCACTAATTATGATAGGTGAGGAGTTATATTCATGGGATACAATGATATCACCATTTTCCGTACTCACTGTCATCTTCACTTTCATGATTTGTGGTGGTGATGGGATTGTTCTACTAAAGTTTCGGGATATAAAAGAATGCCTAGAACCATATTCAAAAAGTACGTTTGCTATTCTTTAATAAATAATTAGTCTACCTGTCACCACTTCATTGTAGGGATTCACTTTGGTAGTAGTGATGGAAAAAACATTCCCTTGCTTCCTTGGAGGTTGTTGGTTGCCTCCTAAATACCTTGGCTTAGGGAACTAATTTTCAAGATGCTCTGGTTCTTTGAAGTTATAGTAATGAACAATTCATTGAGGTTCTAATAGAGAGTTCCTCTCCACTGTTGTAGCTTCGGGTTTTTCTTTCCAACAGTTAATAGCCAGGTTCCCTTCTCTTCCACACCTAAAGAATTTCTCCATCCCCTTCTAATAATTTCCAGGGTTTTTCTTTCTGTACCTTTAGAAAGTGGGGTGATGGATCTTCTTAGCACCGTTGGATTTATCCATCAGACCGCCAACATTGAATTACACCTTACGTTTCTTATCCCCATGATACCCCTAAGATTCTTCGGTCTCTATTTCAACCTTGAGGGCACATCATAAAATTTCCTCATATCTCTCAAAGTCATGGATTGCTAGCGCTTTCCGCATGCTAGGTTTCACCCCACAAAAGAAGCAGTCAACCATGCATTCTGAGGTAATGACAATGACAGAATCATATCGTGCAAACCTTGTGATGTTAGCCTCATTTGTTCCAACAGATTCGTCATCTATTTTGTTTGAGGTCAAGGAATTCCCTTTCCATCTTAATCCAGAGGGTGCACAAAAAATATTTATCAAAAAAATCTTCCAAAAATCCTTCCATTCCAATGCCTCGATCTCCTCCTCAAGTTTCGTATCTTTGATCAACATCCCGCATTGATCATCTTCACCCTCCATATAATAAGACTCTAGGAGAACCTTATCTTGTTCAGAACATTGAAGGATGGAGAATATATTTTCAATGGAGTTGATCCATTGTTCAGTGATTGAGGGATTAGATGGTCCATTAAAAGATGGACGCCTCTGTCTCATGAAGCTCTCGATAGTGACTTGTTCTTTCTTAGGGGGGTAAGAATGTTCCTCTTGACCCATGTTTATATTCAAATATTGAGTTAACTGAGGGATAAGTGTGACAATGTTTGTGATTCCCGCTCCCATCGAATTGGGCATCTCATTAGAATAGTTATTGCATTGATCTTCACATAGGTTTCTAGCCTGAGTTCTCCTATTACAGGCCATTTGTTGGAATAAAAGGTATGTTAGGGGTAACACATAAAAGGTTAATTCAAAGAAAAAATTGGATGACTTATAAATATCATTTATTTCCTTAACTTATGAATCTATTGGTTCCATTCTATGTTATCCATCATCTATATTATAACATATATTTTTAGGTTATTTTTTTAGTCCTTTAATAATGGTTCATACTAAGCTTGTGAATTTACCAAATCATATCCCTCGAGAGTGTCATAACCAAGAGTGTTGCAAGGCCCATTGTCAGGAACCAGATCCCATTCGAGTCTATCTCAAAACGGTGTTTTCAGGTTTTACCCCTAGGATACATCTATGCCAGAGCTGCCTCTACTTGCTCGTATCCAGACAGAGATGTATTTTATTGATAAAACACTTACTCAATAATCACCAAAACATATATATGTTTTTATTATAATTAGTCTTTTCTATAAGGCTTTAATAGGGATTTCAAATCCTAATCCCAAAAATAACTAAACTTGTCCTCTGATACCAACTATGGAAACCCTGTTCTCTATTTCACAATTAAACATGATTTATTACATAAACTTCACTTGATAAAACATATAAGATCAAGAGGTGTAGTGTCTTTGGAGCTTTGGATCATTAAATAACAACTAAAAACATAAAACACAACATCTTATTGATAACTACCTTTACATGACCACAAAATTACCTCATGCATATCATTGCATTGGATAACCTGAGGACATGAATAAGAAAATGGTGAGCTATAAAGCCCAGTAAGGGATTAAACAAGGAATAACATGAGGAATACAATAAATATTAGACAATAGGAATATAAATTTAACACAAGAGAAACATTAACATAAAGTCCAGATAAATCCTGATAATCATAACATGGATATGTGGTAATAACACTTAACATGGAATTAGAATGAGCCAAGGATAATTGCACATGGAGCATGAGTAAACCCTCATTACACATGAAGCATAAGTAAAACCACATTGCACTTGAAATATCATGAGTCAAAAATCATTTCAAATGACATATCATGATACTATACTTTACCCAATGCATTGGAGCACTATCAGGGCACACCCATCTTAAACAATTCATTTCGTGAATAAGTGGGCCACATGGATCATAAAACATGGATTCATTAAACATCATCATTTATTCCATGATAAAAGAGTATGGAATTAATACAGGAAACTATATAATAAATAATTAAATGTGGATAATGGTGAATACCTTTGATATAGACATGGGTATGGTATTCGCTACATAATGATATTGGCTTAGAAAATTGTGGAACAATTTCGGCGGCATAATGGCGTGACATAAGAATTCATAAAACGGTTGATGAGAGAGAAATGGGTGTCTCATCATATGTACATTAAATGGACAGTAAAGGGGTAATATAGATACATGTACCACTAATTTTAACTGAATTTATATTCATGATACAGAAAAGAATTTCGTGAATGTAATTGAGGAGAGAGAAATTCCTTTTAGAATTTCGGCATAGTAATGGGTGTATATGGGAGGAATTTTATGAGATTGAAAGGGGTCTCCAATTATTCAAACATAAAGAGGGAAGTATGGGGAATGTGCGAAACCATAATCCAACATTTATAATTGAAATTAAAATGTCATAACAACTTAATAAAAATTGGACAAAAATGATAAAGGAGGAAAACCATTACTTGGAAGTGTGCTTCCAAAGGCTCGGGAGAGGCTTGAGAGAGGCTTCTTATGAGTTTGGGGCGTCTTTGGAGGATTATATAGAGTTGAGTTAAGAGGTTGGATTAACTCCAAGGGAATTTAGTGAAGTTGAATTGGGATCTTGGGTGGGTTTATATAGGAAAGGTGAAGGAATTCTTTATTATTTATCTTTGGGACATTGCACATTAAACTAATCAAAACCAAAAACCATCCCATGGTTTTTTATCATGGTTTTTTTCAAACAGGATTGAAAAATAGTATTTTACAAGGCCAATGTCCGAAATTCCGAAAATAATATGGTTGCTTATTTGGAGGTGAGTCACACTCTCAAGGAAATCAATTTAAATTGATAAAATGTTTTATAAGTCATGAAGGGTCCACTAAGGCAACACCAAATTAATCAAACAAATCTAAAATCACATTATTTTAAGTATAAAACATATATTGGTCGAAAATATCATTTATAGTATTTTATTACACCACCATTGGGTCATTATGATGTTATAAATCACATTATATAATTAAACAGTATTTTATTTTTACCCAAAAATTTGACTATCTCAGAAAATTATGAAATATTCACCATTGGGTAATTTCGACATCCTTATCCCAAAAATAATATTCATTTTATCTAAAATATTTTTAAAATATTTGAATTTTATCTTTTATTTTAAAAAGAGGCATTTATCGAAAAATCATGGGTTTTGACAAAAACAGCTTTGAAACCTTAATAAAAATTACAATTTCATTAATAAAATTATATGATCATTTATATTAAATAAAAATTAATTTAATAAAAATATTATTATTTTATTAAAATTTTATTTAATTCAAAAATCAATTAATTCATCAAAATAGATTTCTTAGTTGAATATTAACTAAAAATACAATTTGTGCATGAAAAAATATTTACAGTGTAACAATAATAAAAAGAAAGTATATTCATTATTATATATAAAAATAATGTAAATAATCATAGTTTTAGGGTCTTTTTATGTAACCCCTTAAAAGGCCCGCATAAGACTTTAGGGTAAGGTGCGCGATAGTGGAAGACTCTTGGGGTAGCTCGAATAACATTGCTCGAGTGGTAATCTCAATCAACCTTCACTTCTCTCATAGGCAGTTCCACTTGAGCTTAAAATATTCATGATTAGCTTGGGCTTGGTTAAAAGGGAATCCCAAAGATGCCCCTCCTTCCCAACCTCTGACAAATGGGCTTCATATGGGGCAAGTCTACTGGATGAGGCCATCGCTTCCTTTGTCTGAGTAAATTTGATTTGTTAAATCCATATATTTATACTAATCATGTGATCACCGTTAAATGGCTATATTAGAAAACGTCACAATTATTAATGGTATTTTAAAATCCAAAAACCTAAAACCATTGAAGTTCACATTTTATATAAACATTTTACATAATTATAAATTTAATTAGATCAAGATGAATTTCTTTTAATGAAAGTTTGGGTCATTACAATATGCCCAAAAAATACATGAAAAAACTATGGACGTGTTGGTCATAAACAAAATTTATATCAGGATACGAATATGCCTCATTATGGCTAGGGTTCATCAGCTCCAAAGGCTACTGTGGTGCAGTCAGAAGCTTCAAAGACTGTAGTGCACTATCCACAGGCTTCAAGAGTGAGTAATTTTCACATTGTAGATGATTTCCAAATAGAAGTGGATATAGGTCTGAAAATAGTGATAGGTTCACTTCTTATTGCTTCTCAATTAGTAATTTCATTGTTTGATATAGGTTCTTCCCACTCATTTATATCCGCACTCTTTTTTGATGCACTTAAACTTCTAATAGAACATATATCATGTACAATGTAGTTAGAGACACCTCGTGGAAAAAAGGGAAGTTCAGGGGTTTTGGTGTCCTTATTCGTTAACAATATTATATACTTAGTCGATCTGGGGCTTTTTCATTCTTGATCTGGATATTTTTAACATCGTTATCGGTAGGGATTTGATTGTATCTCATCAATCTCAGGTTGATTATTATCATTGGAATGTCTGATTTCTTGCTACAGAATTGATCTCTCATTAATTTCAAGAAGAGTGGGACATGATTTCAATTCGTGTAGGACCTTCCTACCCAGAGATCGTGAGTTTTTTTTTATTGTTTCATTTTATCCTAATGAAGTAACATTTTTTGATGATTTCCCCATTATTGTTTGAGACTTTCTGGACATTTTCCAAGATGATTTCTCTAGTCTTCCTCCAGAGAGAGAGGTAGAGTTAGTGACTGATCATGTTACATGTACACGACCAATATTGATATCTTCTTATAGTATATCCCTTGTGGATATGAAGGATCTGAAGATTTAGTTGGATGACCTATTGGAAAAAGGTTTTTTTTCACCCTAGTTGTTCACATTGGGCATCCCCAATTCTCTTTTTCAAGAAAGATGATGGTTCACTTACATTATGTGTGGAAAAATAAGTAGGTGAACTAGATAATGGTTACTAACAAATATCTTTTTCCTAGTGTAGATTCTTTTTTTGATTAGTTTAATGTAGAAAAAATGGTTCTCAAGGACTGATCATCGGTCGAGTTATCATCATCTCAGAGTTTGATAGTCTGATATACCGAAGATAGCCTTTAAGAGCAGGTATGGACATTATGAATATCTTTTGATTCCTTTTGGTATGAATAATGCTCCTATATTTTTCATGTATTTTATGAATTAGACATTCCATTAATATCTTGAAAATATTTTGGTAGTGTTCGTGGATGATATACTAGTTTATTCGAAATCCAAGCGTGAGCACAAGCACAATCTGAGTTTGGTTCTAGAAATTATGATAAATCACCATCTTTCAAGAAAGAATTCAAAATATAGTACTTTTATTTGAGAAGTTATGTTCTTGGGGCACAAAATTTATCAGCATAGCTTCTCAGTTGATCCAGATGAGGTAAAGGCTTCTATGTCTTGTAAGGAACCGCATAATGTTATTGAAATTCAAAGCTTCCTTGGTCTTATAGGGTACTACTGATAGTTCATTAAGGATTTATCTAATCCATCATTACATTTGAATACTCTTACTAGGAAAGTGGTGAAATTAAATGGGATTTAAAGTGTTAGTATTCATTCGATGAACTAAAACAACTTCTAACATCGGCTCAAATTCTAATCTTACCTGAACCCGGTAAGTTGTACATGGTGTATTGTGATGCATCTAGTGATGGTTTGGGATGTGATCTCATTTAAGATGATCATGTGGTAGCATATGAATCTCATCAGCTCTGACCGCATGAGAATAACTTCCCCACTCATGATTTAGATCTTTTTTTAGTTATGCATGTGCTTGAATGTTGGAGGCATTATCTCTTTGGGGATAAGTTCACAATCCTCTCCAATCATAAGAGTCTAAGCTATAACTTATCTCTGAAATAGTTGAATCTTAGATAGAGATTATGGATAGAATACCTTCAGATATTTATCTTTGAAATTACCTACACCTCGAGGAAAGGTAATGTTGTTCAATACTCTCTAAGCAAGAGGGTACCATCACATGATTTTTTGGAATCGAAGGAGGAGCGGAATCTAATGGGTCTTTTCGCTAATTTACACTTGGATGTTCAGGAGGATATTTCAGGTATGGTTCTGACCATTGATCAGTTGTAAAAATCTATTGTATTGTATATTTTGAAATGTAAGCAGTAGTATGGTATGTTTTAGAAGACTTGAGAAATAATTTATGATGGGGAGGTTATTTCTAGTTGGTTCTTTTCTTTAGATGGCATACATCACTTCCAGAATCGCGTTTTTATCCAATTTCCTTTGAGAAGTTCAGCCTTGTTTGATAATCATAACTCTTAATTATACATTCATTTATGTTCTATGAATATCTATTATGACATGAGAAAAACATTTGGGTGGCCAGGTATAACGCGTGACATTGCAGATTATGTGTCCTGCTGTTGCAGCTACAAATGGATAAAGGCAATGTACTTGAAACCATCTTGTATGATTTAACCTCTTCCAGTATTGGTTTCAAGATGGTATGAGTTATACATGGTCTTTTTTTTTGGAATTACATGGACACCCTGATGGAATAATTCTATCTAAGTGGTTTTTTGATCGATTGACAAAGTCTTCTCATTTTATTCTATTCAAAAACACAATTTATTTTGACGATTTGGGTATACTGTATGTTTAAGAGATCATAAGGTAACATGGGAGTACTTCATCCATTGTTGTTTATATGGATCCTAGGTATACCTAGAGGTTCTAGGGAAGTTTTCAATTTGATGTGGGAACTCAAATTAGGGTGATCACATTATACAATTTATAGACAAACAGTCAGACACAGCGTGCAATTCAGATCGTGGAGGATATGCTTTGTTCCTATGTAATGGATTTCAGTGGATCATGGGATATCCACCTGGGACTGGTTTAGTTAATTTACAAAAATAGTTATTAGTCTTCAATAAGAATGGATTCATTCGAGGTGTTGTATTATTACCTGTGCATATCACCTCTTCATTAGGAAAAGGTGGGAGAAGTATCTTTGGATAGACCTTGTCTGGTTCAAAAGACGTCTGGGAAGATTCAGCATGTTCGACAAAGTCTAGTAATAGCCTAGAGTCGACATATATCTTATGATGATTGGCAGTGTCAACCTTTGGAGTTTTTTGTAGGTGACTGGGTTTTCTATAAATTTTTTCCTCTTTTGGGTCACCATCGTCTTGGAAAAAAGGAAAGTTGGCTTCGAGATATATTGGACCATTAGAGATAATTTAATTTCTTGTATTGTTTACTTATCAGTTAGCTTTATTGATTCATTTGATGGGAATTCATGATGTTTTTCACACATCTCACCTCATGAAGTATCACCCTAAGCCCACTCACATTATGAGATGGGAAGAAATTGAGCTAGAGCCAGATGCTTCTGTTTTGGAGAAACTAGTTGAGATAGATCACTCTCAGATGAAAGTCTTGCATGGAAAATTGATTGTGTTGGTCATTTTTCTATATAAACAAAGATCATATTTTAATGATGCCTCGTAACATGAGTTGTTTATTAGGGAGTAGTGGCCTCATTTTTTCTAGGAGTTACATATTCCACATGACTTCTTGTATATGGAATGTCATTATAGTGGGGAGTTTGTAACCTATCTTTACCTTTATAGGGTAACATTTTCCCTTTCTATAAGTTCACTTTTGGTTCAAAGTTCATATAATCTATTTTCTGGATTTTCTGCATGCTACAAAATTGGTTCACATCATGTACCTTAGGTACACGTCGTGTACTAGATGCTTTGTACAAATCATGATAGGGTAAATCAAAATATGAACAAGTACACATCATGAATGGTGGGTACCCATCATTTAGTGTTTAAGTGATGTATTTTTAACCCGAGGTGACAGGGTTTTCATCATACTTATCCAGCATGGCCTATAAGACATGACTAAAGGTTAGACTTCATGACTCGGACCACACCTAGTTTTAAAACACATGTTTGGGTGTTTTGTTTCAGTCCTTTTCATTGTATCATCATTTCTCTCGACCCAAGGATGTTCTTAGTCAATATTATTGAGGTTCCCTTCTTCCTAGATAAATTCTCTTAGCATATGATATCCATTTTAAGTGTCGTGCATCTCTCTAGGTAATTTTTTTTTCATTCTCTTCGTTTCAGTTGATCATAATAGAACCCTAGATTTTGGTACCAGATCGGTTGATCTATTTTGGATTTTTTTCTTGGTTTCATCAAGGTCCATTATGAGATCTCATTTTACAGGCCTTTTCCTCTGTTGGTCATGGTATAGTGGGAATTCATTTTCATGGTATTTGGGTTTCCTCTCTTCCTTCAACCTATTGTGTTTAGATTTGGATCATTACTAAGATTCGAGGATTAAATTCTTGGTCCTTCATTGTCATTTTTGAGTTTCGTTGGTTTTGGATTCCATTGAGGGTGTGTGAGAACCAAACTTCTAGGTAGGGGTTCCATCTCCAACCTATGATAATGGATCTTGTTGTCTTTATTTACAAACTGATTCATATTGAAATATTGGCATGATTGTTTTGTGTGGGTTGAAAATATTTTTCATTGATAAATGGTTTTTCCTTGGTTATAGACAAATGGAATGAAAAGGGGGTATTTTGAAATAATTGATATGGTTTTGATATGGTTTTGAAATGGTTTTCAAAGTATTTTAATTTTTTTGTGAAAAAGAATGCATGGGTTACCTTGGGTACTTAGGTGGAAGGTTTTTCTTGGGGATATTATCAATTATTTTCTTATCATTAAGGATAGTTGTCTTGGGGTTTCCACTATTTCCAAGGATAGTTGTTCTAGGGGACCGATATTGACATTTAGGGGGGGTTACTCATGGGGTATTCCTATGCTTCATAGTCCTGTTGTTCTAGGATTAGAATTGTAAACTTCATTACTGTGGTTTGAGTACTCTACGGCTTAGACATGTTGTATTCCTTATTGTTGTAATGCATGTGATTCTATTTTGTATTTCATGTATTTCTAAGTTAGCCTTGATATGGATGTTTGTGATTGTAAAAAATTATATGGAAAATATACTTTGAAAACTATATACCTGATTTTGTTTAGAATTGTGGGAAAATAAAAATGTTTACCATTTTTTCTATAAAACTACATTACTACTTATCATAACATGCTTTTAGTTAAAATGACAATATGAGAATTGTTATATAGAGATTAGTTATGGAACACCTTGGTGGGATCCTACTGAGCCTATTAGCTTACACTCTACGCACATCATCAGTGACATGTAGACCTTTTTTTCTTCCAGTTCATGTAAAGGAATGGTACCATAGTGAGAAAATGAGGTTCATATTAGTTGGTATGGGTAGCTAGTGGTGAAATGGTGGGTTTTTTCTACCTCTTCACTTAGAGTAGCTATTTGTTGTAATCCATTGCAGTTGGACTTCTCTTTTAGAGTTTTATCTGCTATTAAAGTTTTTCTATTTCCACCATCTTTCTTACTATCATGGCATATACATTTGTCATTCTTTTTTAGTTTCATTATTTCTATATATATGTATTCCATGTGGATGCTTATATTGGTTAAAATCTATCCCTCAGTTTTATCATTTGATGCATGGGTGCTTTTCCCTAGCCCATGGGGATCTAGAATTACCTTTGGGTATGTGACAGATCGGGTCGGGTGCTGGGTTTGAGGGAAACCTAGTTCATTTTGTTACATTATTCCTTTTATAAAATGATATTTTTCATATACTGTGATTTATTATGTTCTTTTAATGTGAATTTTTTTAACGGTTTAAGAAAATATTTATTTTTTCATGGATTATTTATTATATGATTAATGTTTGTTATTATGTAACTAATATACATGGATGATAATTGGTGGAATCTTATATATCCATAAATTTAATTTCTTAAGGTTTTATATTACATTATATGATTAAATGTTAAATAAATGGGATGCAAGAATATAGTTTCGAATTTTTGTGTGTGGATGAGATGCTGAAATATTTTTTAATATGTTTTTTGTGCGTATAAGAAATGGAAATAGTTATTGAAAATTGTTTTTTGTAAATGATATGTGAGAATCCTTATTCACAATTTTTTGTGTGAATGTGATGTTAAAATAACTGTTCAGAAGTTCTTATATTAACATGATATGGGAAGATTTATTATCAAGATTTTATATGATTATATTTGTTTGATGATTCATTATTAAACTGTGAATCAATGTCATTTTGTATTTATATATTACTATGATTATTCTCCTTGAATGATATTTAATGTCTCTAGAATCTGCATACTTGTTCCCTGGTATAATTTTGTTCATTTTAGATTAAACTTTTTTTTATCATGCCATATGGATAGCTAATATTGTTCCATATAATATTTAGGAGGAAATATTCCCCATGATCATGTCTTCTCATAGGCTTTTGATCTAACCCTTGATGAAAAGTTGATAATTTTTCCATTACTGAGCATTTGATATCACCACTTTCTTATTTTTTCTTTCCCTATGTTATAAATTTTTGTACAACCACAGATATGTTTATAAGTGAATCTAGTGAAGTTATAATGGGGAGAAATTTTCACAAGTTTCATAATAAAAATATTATGTAACTAATACTTAAAGACACTAAAATGTATTCTTGGGTTTGTGAATTTTTATGAGTTTTATTTATTATTATTTGGTAATATAACAAAATAATGATAGGTACATATCACTTTGTATCAAATATTGAGTTCAATGAATGTATTTTTATCCCTTGATCTGGGAGTGTGGGTATGGGGTTTCTCAATTGGTATTAGTGTATGTTTGGTTATTTTTGGGGAATAGTTTAGTTATTTTTGGGGGATAGGATAAGATAAATTTAGTGAAACCCCTAGGGATAAATTTAAGGAATAATTATAATTATATGATAACATTAATTTTTTTAGTGATTATGTGTTTCTACAAGAAATTACATCCTATTCTTGATACTATAAGTTGATGTAGGATCTAGAATAGATATACCTAGGGGTAATATCCAAGATAAGAGTGTTTTTGGTATTAGCTCAATCACTACATGGTGCATGAAAAATATGCCTAACTTCAAACATGGTTTGATACTCTTGGGGGTTATTCTTTGATCAATTTCATTCTTTTTAAAAACCATTTTGAATGATATATTATGTTAAGGAATAAGGATACGATGTATGAGAGAACCCCACTAAAAGACACTTAGATTAAACCAAGAGTGATTATGGTTGAGCTAAATCATAACGTGATGGTTTCAAAGAGTAGCACATTTTTAGGTTGTTTTTTTCTTAATTTATTTATGATGATCAGTCATGATTAACTATTTGTTTTTAGAAATGTATATAGAATAGAGAATCCATGTTAATAAAGGATGTGATGGACAATATAGTAATTTTCCTAATGAGTAAAAAAGTGGGATAGTCATTGGAATTGAAATCCTTGTGATTATCATCACCAAACTATATTGAGTTATGATTAATAACATAAGTCTTTATAAACATACAAATAAACCAAATAAGATAATGTTATAGTATCATAAAATTTAATATTATTAAGAGGATGGAGGATAAAATATTCACCTTCTTATATATCAATACTGTGGGAAGAAGCACAAAAGGGAATGTATTAGTAGGACAAGAAAGTGTTTCAAATGTGGAAAGATTGTCCATTGAGATCATAATTGTTGGGATAGGATGAACTAGTCGATCAATGAAATAGAGGTGAAGAATTAAAAATGCATCAAATGTATGGTGTTTGGGAATTATAAGTAAATAATGATCAAACCCAATACCAAACGAGAATAAAAAACCTCAAAAACCTCCTAAACTAAGAAAAAAAGTAAAATACAATGGTATCCCTACTTTAGTAAGAAAACCATGAAAAATAATGGTAAAATGTACACTCACCTTGCACATTATATTTGTGGATATACAATTAAAGTATAGTTAAAGTCACCCTAGTCGGCCTAGGTTCTTTTTTAGACCATCAAATCAAAACCCAAATTATTTGATATTATCTTCTATAATTATTATATACCAACTTAAGGTTTATGGAGTATTCTTTATGAAATTCTTATTATCCCTCTTTGGGATAATTCAATGTTTTTTTTTGAAATGTAGGATCCATCACACCATATAATTACTAATAATCAACAAAAATAGGGAAATCACATTTCATATTTCAATAATCTTATGATCATATATTAGAGTAAGTATAAATTTGATCTCTATTAGAGAAATATTTCTATTATGATATATATGATACCAAATCATGAGGGATGTCAACCTAAAATGGTTGTATAATGACTCAATATTAGGATTGAACAATTCTAAGGGAAAACGATATATTTCTGAATTTTGTTGATAACACTCTAAAAAATATATCATGATTTGATTCCATATCTTATATCCTAGATTAGTCTCACTATAATGTGATAATTAAAATTGTGGGGATTCAACTTATTTATGTGGGGATTTAATGACCCAAAATTCTAGACCTCATAAAACCAGTGTTCTGATTGATAAATTATACTACACGACAAAAAAAACATAAATGAAAAAAATATATATTATAAAAATATATTAATAAATATATAATAAAAACTAAGATGGTAAATCATTAAAATTATATACTTTTAGAAGAAAAATAATCCATATGAGTAATTATTAAAATTGGTTATTTTCACGAAAATTTTGTTTTCTTTATAATATATATTCTATTTTAACAAGAAAAATTTATAAATTTTAGAATTTAAATTTGATAAAAAAATATAAGTTTTTTAATTCCTATCTTGAAAATTTTCTTATTATTAATCTTTTATTATTTTATGTCGAAAATTGCGGTTTTTGCGAAATATGTTATTTTGTGATATTTTTCTTTATTTTAGAATATCCTATAAGATGAAAAAATATTTTAAATAATAAAATATGAATTTAAGGAATAAAATTATTCTTCTTATATCATTATTTGAACTTATAAATATGATGAATAATATTTTTAGGTCAAAAATATAACATTACTTTAATAGACAAAAGGTTCTGTCTTTTATGCACATATAGTGTTTTGATTGTGAAATTCAATTTATCCTTTATTTTATTGACACAAAAATCATATGTTTTTTTATAATTAAACTATTAATTTCATAAAAATTAGTATCTGTTATAATATTATACACTAAATAAATTATTAATCTTAATAAAAAAAATTTCCAAAATAACTATTTTATACACTTTGTGATTTTATTTGAAAATTAACATTATATACGCGTATAAATTTTATTTTGTAAACATATTTAATATTTTTAAATCATAAGGTCTAAAAATGGTGAAATTTCTAATTTAAATTTGTATTAATATTAATGACTAAAGTTAATGATTAATTATCAAGGTAAAACAAAATTATAAAAAATGGTAAAATAAAACACCTAAAATACTCTAAGTTTTATCTAAAATGATTTTATGAGAGTTATATGAACCCACTTCCAATTATCCTCCAATTTTTTCCATTTTGGTGCCACTAACCTCTGTATAGTAAGATTACATTGTTAAAAATGTAATGGTTACTCTCAAAATTACCATTTTATTCACTTATAAAAAGATAATAGATTCATCACTTCAAGACTAACCAATACTTATATTTTCCATATAGAAACTATCTAAATATTATCATCATATAACCCTTCCCAATTTTCATAGAATTATGGTCATATTTAGCCTATTTATGGCCTTCATTTCCAAGGTGTTTTCTATGAGAAAACTCAGGATTCCTACATGAGTATTACATTATATGAGCCTTTTATTTTACTATACTCCTTCATATTTCATATTTAAAAATATTAATATATTTAAATAAGTATCATTATTATACTAAAATTTTATTAAATTTATTATGCAACAATTATCCAATCCTTTCTATCAGATAAGACAAAAAATAACATCAATCTTGCATACAAATGAACTATCACTCTGTGAAGTGATGTTATCAATTTTATAAACACCGCATCTCTAGATTGGTATCTTGGAAGGATTTTACGGATAAATATATTGTCAATGTTACAAATAAAATTCATTTATGATCATTTTTATATACCATCATTCCATCCATTCCTTGTGAAGTGGGATAAATAGTTGTCCAAACAATGGACTACAGACACCATGAATGATGAATTTCATTTATCATCACCACCCATCATTTATGGTTACTCGAATGAACTTTATGAGGATATATTATGTTTATGAAAATTTTAATCTTGATTATACATTACAATATAATTTTTTTAATACATATATTTAGTCATTAAATCATTATAACATGTTGCCTTTTGGGTTGATTTAACTACCTATGTAAATGATGTTATAATGATTATGTGATAACTTATTATTGTATATAATATAATGGAAATATATTAATTACATATTTTTTAAATATTTTTTAAGAATTATTGAAATATGTTTCTAATTATTAAAATATTAATTTACATATTACATTTCAATCGGTAAACATGTAGAAAACAATTTCATTGTAATTTCCATTTGCACAGATCATAGTCATATATTTAACCTAGTGAATAATGGGAATTAAGTAATAACTGAGATATTATTATTATTATTATATATTTAATTATTTTGGAATGATGAACTTGAAACAACGTGGTGAGAATCGACCATGTCTTCATGAATTTTGGTCAAAATAAACAACTGAAAGTTCTAACACCCAATAATGAAAAATACTATAATCATTTAATATATTTGTAATATATGGTTAAAAATAATTACAAAATCGTAGTATTATTATATTATGGTTATGAGACAATTAATTAATATATTTTTCTTCATTATACAGGAGGTTAGATCATGATTGAGTAAGAGTCAATACAAGGTATGTTTTTTTTCTCTAATTCATTACATTAAGACATGTTTTTTATTATGAAGATAATTTCATTTATAAGGTGAAAATATCAACTTATTAATTTATCATATCATGAATTATATTTTAACAAAAATATTTAATTTTCAATTACAATACCTCCCCTACAAGGGGTTTAGATTTAAATGTTACTCAAGTTGTAAGTAGTTTTCAGGACTCTTATCTTTTATTTGAGTCACAATCACTTCTCTTTGACTATTATTTTTCAATATTGATATATTATAATTAATAATGATTTAATATTGTATTTAAAAGTTTCTTTCTTGTGAAATTAGTTTTCACATAAAATTATAATTCTTTCATGATTTTACTATATAACATTTTTTATAGAAAAATCTCCATTTGATTTAATTGATTTTTATAACATATCCATGTTTTTATTTCACACATATGTTCTCATCTACCTTGTGTAAACTCAAATTATTTTATCTAAAATGATACTTGTAGTCCCTTATATTCGTTATAAAACAAATTTTTTGTTATCCTTTTAATGATGTTACTTTTTAATAGTAGTTTTAAGATATTTAAAAATATTTTCCATCCTTTAAAAATAAAATGGTTTATCATCCACTCCACATTTTTTTAAAATCATTTATATCATTTGAATTATATTTTCTTTAGGACTCTTTATAATAAGGTTTTATAATTTCATCTCTTTACCTTAAAAAATGGAATGTTATTTTCACATCAATGTTTTAAGAGTTTTCTTGAAACCTTTTATATTTTCACATAATTTACCCTACAAGGATTATCCTTTATGATATGATTCTTTGATCACCCTATATGTTTCATAAATATATGATTAATTTTTAAAAATAATGATTCTAATATCCTAGTATTTGTTGTGTTCATGTTATATGATGGTTTTTAAAGTTTAATGGAAGCAATTTTTCCCTTGGGTTCAATATTTCATGAGGAAATTTTTTTAAGTGTCACTCGTATGTATGGGAAATGATGGTTGTGGTCCTAAATTACAATCCAATGAATTGGTAAAGGTTTTATATCACATGATATGATTAAATGTTTCATGAATGAGATTTTGTTTGTTTTATTCTAAAGATTGGTGTGTGAATGAGATTTGGGAATCTTCATTAAGAATTTGTTTATGTGAATGACATGCATGATTATTTTTTTACAATTTTATTGTGCGAATAATATGTGGTAATATTTAACCACATGTTTTCTTTATGAAAATGAATCAATTATTTTTTCAAAAAAATTATATTATTATATTTATTCTATAATTTTTCAATATAATACTACTTAATGTCATGCACAATTTCTATATGCCAATGATTATTCTCCTTGATTAATACTTAATGTATCATGATTCTATACAGTTTTCCACAGTGTATGTTTTTTCATTTGTAATTACATGTCAATATATAATGTTTTATTGATAACTCATACTATTATATGTTCATTTTAATAATAATTTTATCTTTCTTATATGTTCTCTTATATTCTTATGATATATACCTTGATGGAATTTTGATAATTTCTCCCACACTAAGAATTTGAGATTACCCATTTCTTATTTTTTCTGTCCCCATGTTATAAATATATGTATATCCTTAGAAATTTATATAAGTGGAAATGGTGTGGTTAAAATGTAGAGAAATGTTCTAAAATATTATAAACTAATTTTCATGTGTATGTTATCCTAAAAGGAATTAAACATTGTATTCTTGGGATTGGGATATGTTTTATGAGATATATTTCTTAAAAAATGGTAATATTGAAAAATAATGATCGGTTTATATCACACTATTTAAAAAACTGTGTTCAAATAATGTTTTTAGCACCATATCTGGGATTGTGGGTCTGAGCTGATTTACTTGTGGTATTTAGTCTTAAAAAAGAATCAAAGTGATCAAAAAAATCAACTCCTTTCACCGTTGAATATCCCTTTTATATACATCTATAATTATTCTTTATGACTTCTCCTTCATCATCAATCTTATTTATGAATACCCACTTGTTCAATATTAATTTTTTAATATTTTTTCTAGGGAATAGATCCCATGTAAAAGTAACTTCATGTAAATATAATTAATTATTCATATAAATAACCCATAACTTATTCTTAACAACTCCATCAACAAAATGTGGCACTATTTTCATAATAAGTGTAGTTTGGTTATTAATCCTCAATCTTCTTCTAGTCTAAACTAGATAATTTTTATCTCCCTTTATATTCTTTTCTTTAATATTCTTATTTAGCTTTAGATACTTCAATTTTTAATGTTCAAATATATTTTTTCATCATTAGTCTAATCAGAGTCAGTAATAGAAACAATTATTTCATTTATATATTTATTTCATTGACGATCTCAAGAATATTATCAATTTATTCATTAGAGTCCTCAAAATAATAATCACATGTAACCGTAATATGTATTATTATAAAATATTTTTATATCAAAATAGTAAATAAATTTATTCAGCCTCTTTTACTAGTATCCATACCCTTTTACATTAGAAATATATCCAAGAAATATTTATTCCTCATACATCTCATTAAAATTTTCTAGATTCTTTTTAATATTCATAAAGTGTGGATTACTAAACACCATAAATTATTCCATTGTTTGCTTATTTTTTATACCACAATTCATAATATGTCATATTATATTTGGTCTTAGAAAAAACTTTTTTATATTTTTTCATTTTTATACCATTTCTCTCCTATAGAATATTTGGATTTTATTTTATAATAGAGTGGTTCTCTCTATCCAAACCAATATTTGGTTCTTTTTCTTTACTACACTATTTTTTTTGGGTATAAATAAAAAAACACTAATTTTTTATTCCTTGATTTTCAAGGTTGGATTTAAATTATTTTGTTGTAAATATCGTACCATTACCTAATGCTAAAAACGTCAAGCATGTACCCAAAATCGTATTTTTGTTTGATAAAAAACACAATACTCATTATGGTATAATAATCAGTGAATGTGATGAAATAAATATCATCTTGACAAAATTTATACCTAATTGGATAACACAAAACTAAATATATTAACTTAAGTGTCATAGTGGCCAGGGTTCCCACCCTTTTATGGAAGCCTTATGTTATTTTTCCTTTTTGAAAGGTTTCACAGAAGTATTGTCTCTATATTTATAGATGAGTAAATTATCATACCACATACACCATTGAAATATTTCTTATATTTTTTAAAAAAGGTAAATTAATCCTCCATTTTGTTATATTTTTTAATCTTTAGATACTAGATATCATGAATCGATTAAGTTTTGAATTTAAAAAAGGTTACCATTTGTTCTTTTATATTTTATGATAAATTTTAAATATTTTATCATCTTGATGTGGAAAGTGTATCTTCTTAAAATAACAACATTTCCTTCTTCACAAACATGACTCACACTCAATAATTAATTCAATATACCATCATCAAAAAATACTTATTTTGACATCATATTTTCATATTCAACTCTACTATTCCAATTCACTTTATCTTTAGTAATCTATCATTACCAAATGTAACAATACCACCATAATTATATTAAATTTTATTTAATATATTTGTGTAACCAGTAAAATATAATTAGAATATAATCTAAAAAATCCATATAATTCACTTATTTCTTTCTTTAAGAGCCTCTTAAATAATTAGTGAATTGTTTATTTTATATACTCTCTATGTATTGTTAACTTAAAATGCCTATTTTTTATCATGGAAGCATGGTCATGCATTCTTAGGAATATCAAAGATGTTGGTAACACCTTATATATATCCGCTAAGTAATAAATCATTTTCTTAATAGTTAACTGTGATGATTTTCACCACATTTTTTTCTTCTTTTTAGAATTTTTTTTCATAACCCCCCCCCCACTAAATTATACCATTATCTAATTCCAAGTAAAATAAAATATTTACTATAAATAATATTATTTATGCCAAGAAACACCACAGTGACAACAATACCATTTATAAACAAATTTATTCCTTAAAATTGATGTGCCTTCCCATGATTTCCATCTAGCTATCTTTGTATAATTCTACCATCCATCTCCTTTTATTTTGGGTGATATTTTATTCTAATTATTTTGTCAGTTTTTTTATGTATATGTAATCTATTTTTATTTTTTCATCCCTATATTTTTTAAATTGGATTTTATAACATGCACTATTATTTGAAATAGATTTAAAATTTTTCCTTATCACATGTTCATTTTTTACCTAAGGTTATACATTGAATTTCTCAACAACCTTAAATGAAACATCACTTATTTCCATAGAATTTTCATTATAATTTTTCATTTTCTAAATGGTATTATATGGCTTAAGAATCATTAAATTTCCCATGTTTAGATCTACTTATTTCATAGAAACTTTCTTCTCACCCTCCTTCAATATATTATCTTTCTCGGTGAATTATACTTTAAAGTGTCTAATTTAATTCAAATAATCACTTTAGTTATTTTGTAACTCATATATTTCATTATTATGTTTCAAAAACTCCATATTCAAGGATATTACTTCCTTTTTATTTTTAAATTTTTTAAAGAAACACTTTAATATTAGCATTTAGCTTGTGTTTAGTAGATGTTTATTCAACCAATTCTTCAATTCATGAGATTTCCACATATTTTTTAACATTATCCCTGAGGATAATAAACATTTTTATATATTATTATTTAATTTAGTTGATATAACTATCATATTCATCCACTTATGGGTTTATCATGTTTCTTTTTGTCCAAGAAATTTTTCTTTTTTCTCACAAGATTTCTTTTCTTGCTTTGAAATTTTCTCCATTTCTTTCTTGGACACCTTTGTTAATCCTATTAAGATTCATTATTCATAGTTTATTTTTCTTAGAAATCAGAAAAAATAATTTAAATAATACAACACTTAAATAATTTTAGTTTATGGTTTGAATTGTATTTACTTTTTCCCTTGTTTTTTTAGAAATACGGGCCATAATTATTTTATGTTATTTATAATTTTCCTCAAAACCATTTTATTAACTTGGTAAATAAACTTCATACTACTTGATTTTGATTTTAATTAGGGATTTGAATTCCATTACTCCTTATTCATTTTTCTTGAAAATAGATGTCATACTCATATAATTTTTTAGAATAGTAGTATGAAACTCATCTAGGGAAAAGTATTCATTTTTAAATGTTGATATTTTTTTATCAGGTTTTTCAAGAATGTTTCTTCTTAACTTTGGTAAAATTTATGTTTATTTGAAATTTTCACAAAATATCTTGATGTGACTAACTATATCATTTACCTTATTATAATATTGTTTGATTGTATCATATTTATTTATTCTGATTCCTTAAAATTTATCCCTCCATATTTTTAGTTTGTCTCCCATTTCTAAATTCCCCTAATACATTTTATCAATTCTGTCGCAAATTTTCTTGAATGTATTAAGTCTCATTAATTTGGAGTAAATTTTATCAGATAATTATAATAGAATTTAATTTCCAGTCATTCCATCTAATTCAATTTTCATTTTATCAGTAAATATCATGGGATAATATCTCTTAAAGTGTGAAAAATAAATTGTAACGTCATTACTTACATCAAGGGATTTGGGTAAAATACAGGGAATGATTTTATAAATCCATTTATGAAATTTATCAAAATAAAATATTCAAACTCTTATACATGTAATTGAATTCATGTTCTCCATACATTATCTTTTGATTAATGTGGGATCTAATAGGGAACCAGATTTTCACTAATACCACATTAATTTTGCTGGTGAGTCAAAATATATATAAGAGGGGTGGGGTAAATTATTGATTATTATTTTACAATAATTTCTATAAAGATAACCTATGTCTATTTTTAATGTAATTCTCATCTCTTCTTACTCTCTCAATTTTTTTAAAATTGTGTAAATAACCCAACTATAGTATCCCAAAGCCACTATCTATATAATTAATTTTTTATAAGATATAATAAATCACATACCAAAGGACCCAAAAACTTAGTGGCCTTGGTATGATAGATACATACATGAAATTCACCTAAAATTTTAATACATTGATTACAAATATTATTTTCATTGAAAACTCCATTACACACCTTATCATATCCATGCATATTGATCCCAAAACACTTCCTCATATCATTGGGAAATAATAAAAATGAAAGGGTTGAGCTTAGATGCTTAGTAAGGGTAACCATACAATAGAATCTATCATGAATAAATAAAAATAATCAATATGGAAAGGTAATTAACTGAAACATATTTCATTTAATAAATAACTATAACTTAATATGGTAGCCATAAATGGTGATTTAATAATGACCTATACTTAATCACATAATCATGAAACTTTTCCATGGAAATTCCATCTAATCGAATAGTCACATGGAAATAAACAACTTATATCATATTGAGTTAATTAATATTTCCTTACTTCTTAACCATACCATCAATGCCATGTGCCAACATATCATACATAAACTCATAAGGCCGATTCCAAATACCAAAGATAGTTTGTCTCATGATACCAACTGATACATCAAAGATCCATATCGAGCATCACTTATCTCTAACTCAGTATAATTAATTTCTCATTTTAAAGGGGTGATACATAATCAATATAAACATTTGTATTTAAAAAATAACATAGGAAATTGACAGAATTTCTCCAATAAGTAAACATAGTCAAAAATCATTCAAAGTAATATAGAGAATAGTACCAAAATGGTATATCCCTAGTCAAACATATCATAAACCATCTTGAGAAATAATAATTATGTTATAATTAAAATATATTTCTAGGGGATGATAAATTAAAACTTTTTTTCATTGATTAATAGAATTACCTTATAAAAATCATTAAAAACATTCTTGATGAAAATAACCCTTCCACTTTGAAAATATTTTCAAAACTAAAAGTTCAAAAAAATCATGAAAATAATTTTATTTAAAAATAACCTTTGAAACATATAATTTAGGATTTAAAATATTTATTGGTAATGATTTTGGAAATATCTTTTCAAGTCGTACATGTTAAAATAAATATTTCTTTCACATTTTCAATAAATGAAAAAAAATTGCGTGTTTGGAAAATTTTATGAATATTATTTTCAAAAATATTTGTGAAAATTATAATATTTTTAAGCTTTTTTTAATAAATCAACTAAATAGTTTTAAAATCATTTTTGAAAAAAATAAATTGAAAACACATATTTGGATGAAAAAACCTTTTCGACCAAAAAGAGAAATAATATTGCATTTTATTAAAAAACATTTCCTCAATCATTATAAGTACCAAGGAGAGAAAAAATTGAATAATTATTTTAAAGGCTCATTAATTTCCAAATGATGTGAAAATGGATTTTTTTAATATAGTAATACCAAATAATTTCCCCATGGGGGACTTAAACATTAATAATCATTAATGGTGATGAGATTTGGAAATAAACCCTTTCCACTTTGATAACTTTTGAATCATAAGCCCCATAAAAAACAACAAATTAATAAATAAATAACATGAAGATAAATATATTAATGATATAAATAATATAAATGGGTATCATATATACTATATAAAATTAACAAGTGGTGAATATGGAACATGGCTTGTAGAAGTAAAAGTGAGGTGAGAAAACCTTACCACATGTTCAGCTTATATAGTATATGTATAAACCTCTATTATAATAAACATAGGTTTATTATTAATATATATATATATATTATAGATCCATTTTAATATATCTAATACTTTATAAGATTTACTTTTAGTCTTCTATCACCTATTTATTAATAATTCATTGTAGAAATCACTAATTTTGATGATAATTGTTTCATTTGTCATATATTTATTGGTTCAATATTTTCTGTCCTTTTAATTTTATCATATTTAAATTTTCTAAATAATGTTATACATGATATAAAAATAATATATAATCATTATATATTTATTTATAGTAATATATAAATATTTTAAAGAGAAAATGGATTACAACGTTTTTAGAGACGGTAGGTCATACGTGCACATGAATGTTGTTTCCATTATTTTCAGTGAATAGAATTAAAGGAAGGTAAATAATATATATAATGACCAAGTATTTTCGTATAGAGATATTAATTTTTTTTCAGAATACACAATACATTACATAAACAGACAGCTAAAGATTGTATTAGTTTAGTGTCTTTGGAAACATGGAACACAAACTTATACTATTGAAAAAGATATTCAATGATTATCACACATATATTCCCATTTATTAACCCTACCTAAAACCATTATTTGTAACTTGGGTAATATAAAACATAAGAAAAGGGTGATCTTAGATGCTCAGTCAGGGTAAAGAATGAGAATATAGAGAAAAACATAAGCATAAGAATGTAAAAACATGAATGTAACATTGAAAATCATACAATGTAAATCATATATCAAAAGCATGAGTCATATAATAAATCACGGTATTTGATAAGTCATAACTTAAAAAGGATCAGGATTCGTGAGAAAATATCGTTGGCATAAAACATGGGATTTTGTAAAACACATAAACATAGAAAATCATTTCCATATTAGTCAAGGATCATTTCCAGGACCATCATACAGTAAAAATACCATTAATAAACCAAGTTCACTCCCCACTCCAGCCCTATATTAAAGAACAAAGATCATTTTCCATACAGCCTAGTATTACTAAACTAATATCATTTCTCTTTCCATCCCTATATTACTAAACTGAGATAATTTTCATTCCATCCCTATCTATATCATGAGATATAAATCATTAAACAAAGCATTGTAGGGAGATACATCTCCCATATATCATGTAATTATAACCATATATATGTGTTCCACATGAACATAAATCATTCACTATATCATAACCCATGGAAATAAATGGGTTTCATAAATATTATTCAATTGTAACATATCACATGGAAAAGAAATGGGTTTTTTAAATATCATCATAAACATATACCAACCATAGGAATAATAGGGATTGTACCATCAAAAAATATCCCCCTTAAAACAAAATTAACATCAATGAATTTAATCATAGAAGTAAAATAGTTTTGGAAGGCCACTTAAAGATAATTCTTGTGGAAAATTTTCTATCTTCTTTGAATTTTTTTTTCGTAAAATGACATTCAATTTTAAAATTAAAACTTTTCTTTGAAAATAGACATTTAATATAATAAGATAATATTCATGGAAATAATTCATCATTAAATTGAAAAAATCCATTCATTTAGTATATGTTAAATGAAAACAATCTTCTTGTACTTTTTCCGGAAAAGTCACAAAGAACCTTGTTTGGAAAAAAAAGATTCATAACAAACTATGTAGTAAAATGTAAAAAATAGTTAAAAATGAATTTTAAAATAAATAGAAAAATAGTAAAATATATTTTAAAATGTGTTTATAAAAAAGTAGACATGGATGATAAATATTCCCCAATAGAGACTTCAAACAGAATAATCCCAAATATTAAGGATATTGTGAAATAAATACTCCTCACTTTATAATCAATAGAATTATATGTCCCATAAAATAAAATAAAAATATAGGGATATTAATATACCATAATATTCTTGATAAGGAGCATAAAATACATTCATGGGTATTATATACACCATATAGAAGAAAAAGTGGCAAATATTGCATATGTCTCGCAGAAATAAATGTGAGACTAAAAAACCCCTTACCGTAGGTCTGATTTCCATTGTATGTATCCGAACCTCCTTTATAATGGCTTAAATGATGTTATTAAGATATTACAGAAACATATTAATATTTATGATATCATAAATGATCACATTATCACCCATTTAATAATATTTCATTTTTGCGCTTTTTTCGGGTGTTAATTGCTTCATTTTTTATTAGATGTTTTGTCCAAAAAGTCCTAGTTATTCATTATATATTATAGTTATATAATTTTTATATTTCAATCAGTTATTATATATATTATTTATTCATTTTATACATTATATAATCATTCTTGAATGATTAAAAAGGAAAATTAACCACATCGCATCGTGGAGAAGGTAGGTCGTACCTACGCACGAGCGATGATATCATTTCCTTAATAGTAAAAAGTATAGAAGTGGATGGTATATTTTTTATTACTAAATCAATATAATGTAGTAATAATAATATTAAATTATTATTTCCATCATTGTACCCATCCATGTAAATCGGTGATGAGAACATATTACACCATAGTGTGGAGACGGTATGGCGTACGTACATATACGTGGTGTTTTCTTTTTTCATAAGATATATAGAAGGTGAAATATGGCTGTTACATAGTCATATTAAAATCATAGAATATATTTTATTTTATATTTATTGATTTTTAATAAAATTATATTAATATGAAGTAGAAGAAGAAATGATCTTAAGAGAGTCAGTAAATTAGACTACCTCTCCTTCGGTGAGCTCCCTCTATATATACTCGTAAGGACAATAGAGTTGGTCTTTTGAGAATATCAGAACCTCAAGAATATGTCTATGGATTTTTATAATGGAAATTGTCTTGTAATTGATGATATTTAGTGCTCAATGAGTTTTGATTAAATGATGGAGGATGATCCCTTTTATATTTGAAGTGAGGGGCACATTGAGAATTTCAAAAAATATTAATTTGTAATAAATTTAGTCTCAATAAAAATGTCTCCAAAATTCCGTAGATTAGAATCATAGATTATATAATTTTTTAATTTAATCATCCAATATATTTTTAATAGTTTTTTGAAATTTTTTAAACATTATCATTTTGAATAACCCTTAGTTAATCAATTCTAATTTTCACTAAGGTAACAAATTTATCAATTTTTAAAGGTTGTAATTTTTTCATATGTGATTTCAATTAGAACATAAATGTACAATTGAGAATACATTAGACCATATAATAATTATTAGTAATTTTTTAAAAATATATATATATTAAATAATTCAATAATACATTTGTTTCGGGTTTCGGTCTCGAAACGCCCAACGGTTCTATATCTGATGACGTGTGGACCTGCTTTCTAAAGGAAGGCATTCACCGGATGGTCTGACCAGCGATGCTTAAGAACTCACATTGGTTGAGTGGATGGGAAGTCGGGCTCATCGCACCCTTTAGGGGGGAATTATTGCCTGTTCCAGGACTCTCTTATAGATTTAAGATGTATTCATTTGTTCGCGAATATTTGGTTTATACCCAAACATAGTATCCACGGATTTAACCCTGGTGGGAAATGGTCAACTGGATGCAGGGGGTTCGAAATCATTTAGGCCTGAGGATTACCATCCCTCATTGGATTAATGACCCCGTGGAGTCAGAACTCATTGAGGCGGCACTAAAAGTGGCGTGGTGAACCGATATGAAGATAGTGAGATCGACCAGTTGTTGGGATTGAACCTCACGGAGGCTTCCTACGTACCCTTCCTAGGGGATAGGGATCAAAGTCCACGTAGTTCTAAAGGGGAGTGTCGGAGAACCGACATGAAGGTGGACCCAGGGGGTCCGTTGGTGATCGGGATTGAACCTCATGGAGGATTCCTACATATCCTTGTGGTAGGGAATCAAAGTCCTCATAGTTCGCATTGTCTTGGGGCTTATGCTCTGAGACAGACCAGAATGATGGATTGGGGCATACACTCTGAGGAGGCACATGGCGATGGATTGGGGCTTACACTCTTAGGAGGCCCATAAGAGGATGTCATGGTTGATGCTTACTCTAAGCCCACGTAAGTCATGCTCCGTGTGAGAAACAAGATGCAGTAGGGACCAGAGGACCAAGTCGTGAAAGGTGTGTCTGTGAGAAGTGGAGTGGGGCTTACACATGAGGGTGGCCCATTAAATAGAGGCTTACTCCGGGTTGGATGCCCATGGAGACGAAGCACAGTGGGAGAGGGAAAGGGGGTGCTCCTGTGCCCATCTCCTCTCTTTTAGTGCATGAGGGCATCCTTCGGATGGGTATTTTACTACCCCTAGGGAGCCCTTAACAAGTGGAGGGGCAGAAAGGGGACCCTCGATCTTAGACTCCACATTACTGTGGGAATGTGAACCCAGGAATGCTTCGGGAATCTGCTCAAGGTTCGGGGAAACCCCTTCGCCTCTACTTATGTTGGGTATGTGAACTCAAAACGGCGCGCTGATGCGCCTGAGGGTTACACCACATGGATCCGGTGGCTCGGGTGGAGGCCTCGGCTCGGGGGCGATGAGTAGGCCAGTGAAGGAGTCCCGGAGGAACAGGCCGGATTGGGAGGATCTTATGTGGCTCGGGGAATGGGAACTCCGAAGGATTCAGAGGACCACAAAGGGGTATGGGTGGTGGCGCCCTTCGCATAGGGAAGTGCTACGTGGCTGGAGAGGCCGTCCGTGAACCAGGGTGGTCCGCGGACTGAGAGGCCGCCCACAAACCAGGGTGTTCCATGGAATGAGAGGACGTCTGTGAACTAGGAGGGTCCGCAGATTGATTGGCATCCCACGAACCATGAGGGTTCGTGGCTTTGGGTTTGGCCCGCATACAAGATCGGTACGCGGAGGGTTCCATGCGAGCAGCGACGGCCAAGGTTGGCGCTGGTCGGGGGTTCGTCGGTCGAGGATTTTCCCGCGTAGGGGGGGTTCTACGCGGCACGGAGGATCAGAAAAGAGGCATTAATTCCCGATTCTGCGGGGAGTGCATCCGCGGAGGAGCTATGGTTCGCGGTCTTCTCTTTTTATGTTATTTTATGTTCATGGATCACAATATTATTATATGTTTTCGTTTCCTTATTATTTTTTTCCCAGGTTCATACCTTCTCTAGTTCGCGAACTGGAACATCCGAAATCCAAAGCCTTCCTATGAAATCCTTCCACCCGAATCTGATCAATTTCCTCTCCATCCCCTTTCTCCGAATCCGAATTCCGAATCCTTTTTCCTTCCCCCCTCAGTCTCCTTTTGTAGAGTGGGGAAAATATATTTATCTATGGTCATGCAACACCTTTTTCGGAGGCCCATGAACAAAAACCCAATTTATGACTGACTTGGTCAATCCGTAATTTGCGGTGGGCATTGAGCGCCCCCCCCCCCCCCCCCCCCCCCCGTGAATTGAATGAGGGGAGTGCTTCTCGACCGCGGGGGGCTCCACCTCTATTTCATGAACGAAAGTGGAGGCGGTTTGGGCCAGCTGACACGGCTCGTGGCTGGTGCTGTTCATGACTGTGAACAGGATTGGCGCCTGCACTGCTTTGCACCCGCGGAGGATCTCCGCCTCCATTTCATGGACGACGATGGTCCGCAGAGGAGGGACGCTTTGTGGAACCGGCCGTGCGTCGTTAACATTAGAACGGTCTGTAGACCGGTTCCTCCTTCTATATCCATCAGTATTGTCCACATTTTCCCAATCTTTTGAGGGGAAATTAGGCAGAATCTCCATTGAGTTAAAGGGGATCACTATTCTCCTTCGTGGATTTTTTCAGGACCCTACAAATTCCCCCCATCAGAATAGGGTCCGATCAAAATGAAGAGGAGGCTATTCCAATGCAGAGTGGTCCTGAAACTTGGGTAGTTCGCAGTAGAGTGGTGGACCCGATAGGGGACCACACCTATAAATATAGGGGTTCTTCATTTGTCCATTACTGGATTCTTCACGAAACCAGAGCTTTTTTGCATGCGCATGCTTGTTCCTTCGCGAGATGCTTCGTCCGCGAACCTACAACTACTTCCGTGAACCATTTATCATTCGCGTCATTCTTCATCCGCGTATCAACGTCCCAGCCACGAACTAACACTTTTAATTAATTAAAAAGTATGTTACGACGGGCCACGTAGGAACTCGATTCGTGGTTTTGGTGCTCTACGGTTCTGATGCTCCGCGGTTTCGATGCTCTGCGGACTAAAATCTCTTGAACTTTAAAAATTTCTAAGTCTTCCGAACATAACCACATAAATTCGGTATTGAAAGTCCACAGAGCAACCTGTTCTACGGTTTCCTGGCCAACGCTCCATAGTCTCGGGTTTCGCGGACTACTTTCGCGAAGGGCTAGTTCGCGGGATGCTGTCATCGCGAACCATCCTTTCGAGGCCTCCTTGAGGACTTTGCTATGAAGGCTCCTCAACTGATCCTCATCCATATATTTGGTATTTTTGTCCAAAAAAATTTTATTCCAGACTAACCGCTTTTTGGCTCTCGTCGTGCAGGGAGAAAGTATGTTTCCCCCTCGTTCTCCACCGAGGCCTGCTACAGAGCCTCTCCCAATTGTCGATCAACGCCTGAAGGACATGGCCATCTCTGTTCAGGATGGAATCTGCCACTCCCCACCGTATTCCTTTCTTTCTGGCTGGCATTCCACGTTAGAGCAGGAGTACCCCTTTTATAACAGCCTTCCTGACTATGGGTTCGGTTTTCTGTCTGATACCCCGATTCGAGTACCATCCCGTGACAACAATCCTGAAGCATGGATATTTACTGCCATTATCCCTCGGTTCATGATACCTGTTAGTGGGTGGCCTGCCCCGAGGGATACAGCTGTCGGATTTGTGTTGAATCACCTTCTAGTATCTACGATAGGAGAACAACGTCAATAGGAAGGAACAATTCACTACTACCGGAGCATTGCCCGCAATGCCATGGTAAGCGACCAACATGGCTGTTCAGTGAATCGGGACCTCCGTCCTGGAGAATAATTTATGTCCTTGGATTGGGGGTGGCCCTTATGGGTCCGCCAAATCTGTGTGGAGTTCGAGGAAGAACTGCAAGCTGTAGGCTTGTGTGAAGCTGCCTGGGTGTCCCTAACCTATAACTACCGGCCTCAAGCCCTCACCAGGAAACGTATGAGCTGTTGGAGCCCGGACACCAACACCTTTCATCTGGTCCACGGGGAGGTGGGCATTAGTCTTTGGGAAGTCTTTCAGATTTCAGGGGTCCCCATTGTTGGTGGTATGTGTGACAAATTCCTGCCTCCCCCTTCTGTGTGGGACGATGAAGGGAGAACCCCTCCCTTGAAGAAGCGGCTCATCGATCTGGCCCAGGAACGTTCAAAGGATACATCTCTGAGAAATCTTGTCCCTGGTCGCAAGGATCATTCGAAGTATACGTCTCTAAGATAGCTTGTATCGTATCGCACCTAGATCAAGCCTTTTTCTAGAGAGAGACAGTCTGTAGCTCTTCCGTGTAGGCCCACGACCTACCCTACAATGGAGTCCCGAAATCAGAGGGGCAGCTATTGGCTAAACCTAGAGCAAGGCCAATTCAACGACTAGGGTTGGGAGATTGTCCCAGATGTCGATCGGATGCTTCGTCTGGCATCGTTTCTGGCCATGTTTTTGAGCAGCTGGATATTTCCTTTACGCGAGTATAGCGGCGTACGGGTCTCTACCCTTGTCATGGCGGCACAATTGGCTACCAGAAACATTATCAACCAAGCCGTCCTAGTACTGGACAGGATTTACCAGTTTCTTGGTAATATTACCGATGGGAGCCGGCCAAACGGAGTGGCCGACCCTTTTCAGATTCTTTGGGGATGGCTAGGCGTTCATATCAAGAACTGATACACTTTAATCAAACCTCTCTTGTTTCCAGGCACAACATTCCGGTAATACTTGCAACTTACCAGCCGGGTTATGCCCGAAGAGTGGGCGACCCAAGAGAAGGATAATCAACAGATAGTTCAAAACAGGCATCTCTTATAGAGCCGAATCTCGTGTTATGATCATTACAATTTCCATCCATTCTCTTCCCCAACTGGTGCAATCACAAACACCATAATAGAGGAGTTTATCTTGCGGGGCTACCTCTTTTCCCTCCGAGAGGGTATTCAGGTAGCTCGTATTCACGGGGAACTAATCTGTGAGGGGTACGCGCCGTACCAATTCGGGCACCATTTTGGTTGCGTCCAAGCACTGTGTCCTCCCTCACTTAATGGTTCCCATGAGAGTCGTCATTTAATGGTGTCCGTGCAACTATGGTTATTGTTTACCCAAGAGGATACCGGCTGCGAGGATATGACCCCCACGCTTGCAGACTCCACACCCTTCTTATCCAAGAATTATGCCGACTCCTGTGTACAATCATACCCAAATGGCCAGCTAGGGACGTTGGTGCCTACCATCTGAAGTCCCCAGCCATCAAAGGGAAAGAGGAAGCGAAAGGGGGATGGTCCGTCAACTAGGTCGGGAAAATTCCTTCGCCACCCTGCTGGTCCCGTGCTTCTGGTGAAGATTTTAATAGACAGAGGTGTATCCTCTCATGCCCTCGAAGCCTCCTGAGGGGGGGGGGGGTTGGTTATTCTTGCAGATGCTGCCTTCCCGACGACATAGGGCCAATGGGACGAATTCAATGGTTGATCATCCTTCCGTAGCCAGTACCCCCATTCTCTGTGGCAACATCTTTAGGAATTAGAAGAGGCATTTGACAGGCTAGGCTACATATCTTCCCCTGCTGACATTCTTTATGATGTTGACCCAGAGCGGGTCAATAGTTATCTATGGGATCTCAAAGCCTATATTTACGCGCGCTAGGGTTACGCAGTATTAACCCACCGAGTCCAGGCCATGCTGCACCCGGTGACCGATGAGGAGGGGGAAGGAAGTGACCACTCTTCAGGGGATGATGATTTCAATGATCTCCCCATCATGGCTAAAGCAAGGTAATTCCCCTCCCTACATGTGAGGTCCAATCCACAGGTATCCTCAGAGAGTTCTACGGTGGTGGAGAGATCCAGAACACAAATATGGCCATTAGCACCCCACCATCCCCTACTACTGCCCGACCCTCTCATGTTGATCCTTCCCGGCTAGCCATTCCTATTACGGCCGCATTTCCATATGCATGGAGGATCTGGGATGACCTGATGGCCAGGGGATCAGATGAAGAGGTTTGGGCATCACTCCAAACAAGCCTTCTCAAGCTCCCAGGTATTGTGGTTATCTTTGCTCCACCACACCTTCAGTTGGAAGAGGGATTGAGTGACATAGTTGCATCATTGACGGAGATGGACGCATACGTGCACTCACTCCGAAACCAGCTCTATGGAACCACCCGGGTGTCCATGATGATTAGACATCCCGAATTGTCCGACCCTGATAAAGAGGTTTCTCTACTGCCCATTCTGGCAATCTTCCTCCTTTCTTTTAGAGGTTCTATGATTTATCCCCCCCCCCTTTATTTTTTTATGCAAGGAATCGAGGAATCCCATGGGGAAATTCCCTCTCCAGAGTATACGCCCCGTGGGACCGCGACAGGTGAACACACGTTCTCTGCCACGGGGATCACCGAGGAGGGATCTCCTGGCACAACTGAGCTTATGGAGGCGACCATTGTGGACCCATCTAGGGCATTCCCTCCCCCGGCTCCTCCCAGTGTTTCGAGCAAGGAATTGTACTCGGGGTAGATCCAGAGGCGTCAGCAGGCATCCCGCTTGTCGGAACGGCTCTGGAAAGGGACTTCGGGTAATCACGACTTCCCGTCTCTTTGATTACTGACTCGTATGCTCTGATTCTATCAGTTGTTGACTTTTCTGGCGCTACGGTACAAGGCCATTTGGAGACTTGGTCGTGGATACCCAAGTGACTGTACTTCCTATCCCTTCATCATCTAGGGGATCACTCGCGGTTACCCCTGAGTGTGACGAGACAACGGGCCCCATTGACGGGGAAAACCACATAGATGCTCTCCTTACCCCTTCACATACCAGATATATATCCGAGGAGGGACAGCTGGAAGACGAGACTCATGTCGATCATACAAACTCTATAATTATGCGTGAGGATGGGGTGTCGATGATTACCGAAGAAGCCTCAGATCTGATGGGGCCAGCTTCCTCAGACCCAGTGGGCCACATGGCGACGGAGGAGGATCCTTCCATCAGGCCAGTCATCGGGAACCCGGAGCAAGCTATCATTTAATTTACTAGGGGAGTGATTTACCTGGTCTTGATCTCCGTAGCCGATCGTTTGGTATAATCTTTCGGAGTTTATGTCCTTGGGTATGGTCATAGATCTTGGACGCCCCTGATGACTCATAGAGATTCTCTTCCTTTTGGGGATGTAGCATCTTCCTCGAGTGGCTGTCGTGGCAGTGCAGAGCTTGAGGATGCCGATGCTTTGACAATCAGGAGTAAGCTTTCCAATCTTTTTCTATTGACTCCTTTTTCTTCCCTTTTCTATTTAGGGGTACTTATCTGTCTGATTGACTCCTGAGCTTCAGGACCACAACCTTTGGCACTAGCGATTGTTTTGTCAGACCCAACTGTGCCTATGACCACAAATGTCGTGGGTGAAGTTGTCGTAGTGCAAGAGTTCGCGGGTGAAACCGCATCGGGTCCATCCTTAGTGACGTTCATCCCCGAGTATGTTTCCTCATCCAGGAGTGATTACGAGCCCCATCAACAAGTCCTTTCCAGTCTTCGTCCTTCTCGCCAAAGGGATTGGGAGAAAATTTGGAGGCTAATCTCTCAAATGACCTTGGTCAAGATGCTGACCAAATTACCGAGGCTACATAATTTGTTCATGCTACTGGGATTTGACAGCTTTGACTATCATGGTGTTTATGACATAGTCAAGAAGGTGGTTGATGATCGGGAAATACTGGGTGGTTTCAAATCTCACCTTTTTTCTGCCCAATTCGAAGCATACCTTTCCGCAACCGGACAACTTTGACTAACAGAGGCTCAGGATCACACCGGGGTAGTTGCGAGGCTCCAGGGGGAAGTTATTGAGCGACGTTCTCGCCTGGTGGTGAGAAGGAATGAGATACAACAGCAACAACAAGAAGAATCCAATGTTGCCGCCATAATTGAAGAAGGGGAGTGGCGGACGGAGGAGGAAATGAGGGTGAGCACAAAGGCAACCCAGTAGTCGGAAGAGTTGAGGGCTGGGGTAGAAGATAAAACAGCCCTGCTATAATATCTCTCTCAAACAATCGTGGATTCTCACAAGTGCCTGATACACTTTTGTGAATCCACCAAAAACCTCCTGTAATAACATTTCACGCTAGAGGAGACCCCAGATTATGGATTCCCTTCCTACCAACTTTGTTATGGAACAAATAAATATTTCTCCTCAATGCTCTTGTTGTCTTCTCCTATGATAGAAAATATTTGTCATGATCACTGCATATGTTAATTCCCCAAACATAGAATTTTCAGTGTTTAGGGTCATTGATAAGAATAAAAAAAGCTCTAACTTTTTCATGGACCATGGGATCCAGCGAGTATAGTTTGACTATTGCTAGGGATTTGTAGAAAATCCCTAAAAACTTTTTGTCTCTCCTTTTAATACCCTGATTTTGCCGGAGCTCATTTAGTGTGAACCTAGAGGGTATGGTCTAACTTTTTCTAAGGTATCCCTTTTTGGGTTTTTGGCCTAACATGCTTTTTTCCTCTTTTTGTGAGCGATTTAAAGTCCCGTTGACAAGACTATCATTTCTGACATTTTAGGTCGAATAGCTTTGACCGGACATGGCGGGGAAGGGCCCCAATGGGGTTTGGTTGATTAAAAGATGGCTCGGTGTCCTTCAGACGCATTTGGAGGGAGTGTGTTTAAATTTGAAGGACATGCAGGGCATGTATCAAGGAATGGGAGCTACGTCGGCGTGCAGAGGTGGGAGGAGCATTTCCTAAGAAAATATTGCCTTTGGTATACAGGCCATGGGTGACCAATATGCAGAGCCGCTGAGGGCATGGTATGCATAATCGTGCAAAGGTGTCCTTAAGTCAATGACTGTACATTTCTGATGGCCATAGGACTTCATGAAAGTCCATCTTATGGAAACCACCATGGGTGGCTAAGAGAATTATGAAAACCATTGGGGGTGGCTCAGAAAAGGTATGTAACACCTGGAAGGTTTTGAGAACATCTGTATCAATCAGGAGTGTGGAGAAAGGTTCATGTCCTATGCATTTATCTAGCATAAAGGACATTTGGGGCTTGGCGTAGTTTAAAGTCATGCAGCTGGGACATCATCTGGAATGGAACGGCTTCTTCTTGTCCTTGGTAATATTGTCAGAGACGTTACACCATATTCAGGCAGGGTTGTAAAAGAGGTTGGTAAACTGTAACTCATAGGGTTTCCGATTCACGGGATAGACATGGGGGCTCGGAGGCCAAGAGGTGTACAGAGAGAAGCATTTACTAATTAAATCCTACCTTTGGCAGACGGGCCAAGGGTGATCAATATGCAGAGCCGCTGAGGGCATGGTATGCATAGTCATGCAAAGGTGTCCTTAGGTCAATGATTTTATTCCCCCGATAGCCAAGAAACTTCAGGGAAGTTGATATTTGGGACCACCAGGGGTGGATTATGAGAGTTCGGATTTTTCTGAGTACATAGTATGGTTTATGATGAGTGGGTGCTTGGATACTGGGGAAACATCTAGACTAAACTTCCCGAGAATGGGTGAAGTAATCCCTTCTCACGCGGGTGTGAGACGGTGGCTTGTGCCGGTATAACCCATGCACTGAAGGACAGAGAAAAGCCTCTGTTCCTTACTGAACCTGTGACGGGTTTGACTGTGCAGTTTAGCATCATGCGGTAAAGAAGAATAGAATTATAAAAGAATGTTGTGTAGTTTAACGTCATGCAGCAAGGAGGAGGGAAATTTTTCTTTCTTTTTCCAATGCTGTGCAGTTTAACATCGTGCAGAAAGAACGATTGACCATGCAGTTTAACGTCATGCAGTGAGGACGTGGAGCATTATTAAACAAGTGAAAATGATTTTTGTTGTAGGAATTCACCTGGATGTTTAATGCTTGGTCTTCCCAACCTTTCGCCAAGTTGCCAAGATGTGCTCTGTGCCGATCGACTTCATGTGGCAAAAACGTAGTTAAAAAGGCCGTTCTTGATTAGAATGTAACTGGGCCCGAGTATCCTGGCATGTACAAGACGTGGAGGGGGGTTGATGGTATAAATCCTGGTTCCATGGCTTCTTGGATTAGGAGAGATGTCACGGAGGCTCTGAGGTCGGTAAGCGTACGGAGCTAGGAAGAGTATCGCCCGGGAAAATAATTCCTTTGGTAGACGGGCCAGGGGCTATCAATATGCAGAACCGCTGAGGGTATGGTATGCATAGTCATGAAAAGGTGTCTCCGGGTCAATGAATTTCCACTTCTGATGTCCATGAATGGTTATGATGATCCAAAATTGTCCAGGACACGGAGTCTGTCATCGGGGAAGGAAATTTCTGAACATGTCGGGCATACTAGGCCCTAGTTGCTGTTAAAACTTAGAGTCCTCCGCATGCTGATTTATTTTGCACGTGGGGGTGTACCTTTACTCCATGCAGTTTAATGTCATGCGGTAATGACAAGGTACTCTTAGTTTAGCGTTCATAGTGGTCGGACCATTGGGTGACTATTACTGCAGTCACTCAAAGGATAATTGAGTCAACATGTTCTGATATACTTGGAACAAGGTGGGGGATGAAGGTTGTAAAATGCAACTTTGAGTTTTCCCGCATCAGGAGGTGTGGCATGGGGGATCTGAGGTCGGTAAGCGTACGGAGCTAGGAAGAGTATCGCCCAAGGAAATCTTGCCTTTGATAGACGGGCCAGGGGCTATCAATATGTAGAGCCGCTGAGGGCATGGTATTCATAGTCATGAAAAGGTGTCTATGAGTCGATGACTTTCCACTTCAAATGTCCATGAATGGTTATGAAGATCCGCAATTTTCTGGGCCACGATGTCTGTCATCATGGAAGTAAATGTCTGAACATGTCGGGCATACTCGGCCCTGGTTGCTGTTAAAGCATAGAGAGCTCCCTACACTGATTTATTTTTCACGGGGGGGGGGGGGGGTGTACCTTTACTGCATGCAGTTTAATGTCATACGGTAAGGATGAGGTACTCCTAGTTTAGTGGCCATAGATCTCGGACCATTGGGTGACTATTACTACAGTCACTCGAAGGATAAATGAGTCAACATGTTCTAATATACATGGAACAAGGTGGGGGATGAAGGTTGTAAACTGTAACTTTGAGTTTTCTCAGATTAGGAGGTGTGGCGTGGGGGCTCTGAGGCCGGTAAGAGTACGGAGAAAGGAAGAGTGCCACCCAAGGAAATCTTGCCTTTGATGGACGAGCCAGGGGATATCATTATATAGATGCACCGAGGGAATGGTATTCATAGTGGTACAAAGGCGTCCCCGAGTCGATGACTTTCCACTTCTGATGGCCGTCAATGATTATGAGGATCCGCGGTCGCTCATAGTGCAGAGTTCGGCATGTGGGGATAATGGTGTCCGAGTATACAAGAAACATCTTCACTGAAATTGTCCATTGAGTCAAAGTAGCCTAGTCCTGGATTGATGTTTGTTGATGTAGGTCTCTATGTGAACCACCGGCGGACATATAGGCTAGATAGATAAGTATACCCTAAAAACACTTGAATGTGAAAAGGGGAATGAACTTGTAAACCACTGCTCCATAAATTTTTGGATCGGGAGATGTGATACGGGGGCTCTAAGGCCGGTAGGCGTACGAAGCTAGGAAGAGTGTCACCGAAGGAAATATTTCCTTTGGTATATGGGCCAGGGGATATCAATATGTAGAGCCATTGAGATCATGTAAGGCATAGTCATGCAAAGGTGTCTCCGGGTTGATGAATTTCCACTTCCAATGGCCATGAATTGTTATAAAGATCCATAATTATCCAGGTCATGGAGTCTGACGTATAGAGAGGATGCATCCGAATGTGCAAGGAGTATCTCCATCTCGTATCTCCGTGTGTCTTGGGTGGGTCACGAATAAGTTCGTGCAATTTAACGTCATGTGTTGCGGATGAAGTCCATGCAGTTTAACGTCATGTGGAAAGGACGAAGTCCGAACCCTGTGCAGGTCTGGTCTGTACTCGGGGGAAGGAGGAATTTTTAACATTATTGTCCGTGCAGTTTTACGTCGTGCGGTAAGGACGATAAGTACACCTCGTGCCGGTCTGGTCCGTACACGGGGGGAGAGGGCATTTTTAACTTCTTGTTCGTGCAGTTTAACGTCGTGCGGTGAGGACGAGTGATACACCCCGTGCAGGTCTGGTCCTTACACGGGGGCAAGAAGGCTTGGGAATTGCTCGGCCAGGATGGGGGATCTCGGCGTCACTACGTATCCTATGAGGCCAGGAATCAATCTATTAATTGTTCTCTGAAATCTGCACAGTTTAACGTCATGTGGTAAGGATGAGGAATACACCTCCTGCAGGTATGGTCTATACACAGGGGGCAGAAGTAAATTTTAACTTTTATTTGGGAGTGGCTGGGCTAGGATAGGGGATCCCGACATCACTACGTATCCTGTGAGGGCAAGAATCAAGCAATACGTAGTTCTCTGAAATCTGGGCAGTTTAACATAATGCAGTAAAGATTAAAGCCATACAGTTTAACATCATGCGGTTAGGAAAGGGGGTATTATTAGATTCTGTATAGTTTAACATCATGCGGCAAGGAAATACTTCGTGCAGTTTAACATCATGCGGTGAGGATGGAATGCTCTTAGTATAAGGTCATAGAGTTTGGTCCATTGGGTGCTTTTTAGTTTATCATCATGCAGCTCAGACGAGAACTGCTTTTAGTTATGCTGATGAGGATGGGATACTCTTAGTTTAGGGTCATAGAGTTTGGACCATTGGGTTCTTGGTAGTTTAACATCATGCATCTCAGACGATTGAATAGTACACCTTTAGTTATTATGCGAAATACTTCTTCAGGAATCTCGCATTTGTAGGAGCGGTTGTAAATTTTCTGTCCATGGAGATCAGGTTATATGCTCCGTTGGATTAAACCGTGTGTACAACGTGTCCCTCCCACTTGGGCCCTAGCCTTGGAGGCTTCTTGATGGGTATCATTGGGGTCCGCAGGACCAATAATAATTCTCCTTCCTAGAAAGACCGAAGACAAACCATTTTGTTGAAGGCTCGTGTGATTCGGTTCTAGTATACCTCCAGATGGTGCAAAGTGTGCAACCGATTATCGTCTAGCTGTTCCAACTCACCTAGCTGCTATTCTGACTGCTCATCAACGGATAATTGATCACAGATGGAAACACGGAGTGAGGGACTTTGGATTTCAATGGGAATGACCTCCTCTGTGTCGTACACCAATGAGTATGGGGTTGCCCGAGTAGCAGTGCATATTGTGGTTCGATAAGCCCACAATGCATGGAGGAGTTTATCCGGCCATGAATTTTTGTCTTTGTCCACCATTTTCTAGAGAATGTTGGTCAGGGTCGTGTTGAAAGCCTCTACCTATCCGTTGGCCACTATATGGTAGCGGGATGAGTGGTTAGCTTTGATACCATACTCGTGGTATAGTTTCTCCAATTCAGCAGAGCATATGTTGGTGTCGTTGTCCGTTAGTATGGTATGAGGGACACCAAATCTAGTGATGATATTGGTCTTCAAAAAACTGAAAATATTCCTTTCCCCGACTTCTTTGAGGGGTATGGCTTCTTCCCACTTAGAAAAGAAGTCGGTTTCCATGAGGATATACTTCAGCTGTTTGGCCGTGGCGGGAGGATATGGTCCCACGACATCAATCCCCCATACGGAAAATGGCTAGGAGTACTTGGCTTGATGAAGTAACTCCAGGGGTTGGTGAATGAAGATGGCATGAATCTGGAATGAGTGGAATTTCGTAGTAAAACACTCACAGTCTCGTGACACTGTGGGCCAGTAGTACCCAAGCCTTTGAACCTGATGGGAAATCTTGGTCCCTGGTTGATGTGCTTCACATGCTCTGGCTTGTACTTCATTCATTACGAAAAAAGTTTCTTCTCCATCAATGCATCTGAGGAGAACTCCATCGAGGCCTCATTTTTAGAGGACCTCTTGCTGACCCACACCGCCATATAGGACAATGTTGATTGAACTTCTCTTTATTTTCTCTCGTTCAGCCCCGTCTGATGGAAGTTCTCCCCATTGAAGGTAGTTTGCAATGGGGGTCATCTAGTCGGTGGTAGGAGCATATGGCTCGGGGACAGGAAAAACCTCATGGATTTCTTCCATCTTGTTCTGAAAGAATGGAAATACCATTCAACGGTGAGCAATACTGATAACTGTTTCATCCTGTCCTGGGTCATCTAGGGTTGTGGCCGCGTTGGCTAATGCATCAGCCTGAGCATTCTGGGACCGGGGAATATTGGTCAATGTTGGTTCTTTGGAGAATTCTACCATTAACCCTCGGAAATGGTCAAACAGGGAGATTAGCTCCTCCTTTTTAATAGCATAGTCACTATGGACTTTCTTGATGACCAGTTCTGAGTCACCTTTTACCCTAAGGTGCTGTACTTGTGCCTGGAGCGCGAGTTCCTGGCCTGCAATGAGAGCTTGATATTCTGCTTCATTGTTCGTACATCCTTCTGATAGGAGAAAGGAATATGGAAAGAATTCCTTTTCGGGGAACACGAGTATTATTCCCAAAACCACTTTGTTGAATCTGGGATCCTCCATCCTCTTCCCGGTTGGGCTTCGAGATGCGCCGCTGAAGTACATTTCTTATGCTGGGAACTCCTCTTGGACCGAGAAGATGTCTTCATTAGGTAGCTCAACGTCTGGTGCAATGGTCCCTATCGAAGTGTGCTCTGACAGAAAGTCTACTAATTCCTGAACCTTAATGGATTTCTGAGGCACAAACCGGATGACAAACTGTTGCAGGATGACCGCCCATCGGGATTGGAATCCGATTAGCATCGGGCGGCTGAGGACGTACTTGATCGGGTTACTCTGCGAGATCAAATGTACCTCATGATGCTGTAGGTAATATTGCAACTTTTGAACCGTGAATACCAAGGCCAAACAACTCTTCTCGATATTTGATTATCGAGTCTCAGCATCAATCATGGTTCGACTGAGGTGATAGAGACTGTTCTCACTGCCGACATCGTTCATTTGTGCGAGGAAGGCTCCCAGTGATCACTCTATGGCTGTCACGTACAAGATGAGAGGTCTTCCTTCAACTGGGGGCATTAGCACCAGTGGGATTAAGAGGTACTTCTTCAAGTTGTTGAACACATCTTGGCAGTCATCCGTCCATTGGTACATGACCCCCTTCTTCATTAACCTGGTGAAGGGAAAACATTTGCCTGCCAGGTTGGCTATGAACCACCTAATATAGGATAGGTGTCCTTGGAATCCCATCATCTCAATGAGGTTGCGGGGAAGTGGCGGGCCAAGGATATCCTTTGTCTTCTCAGGTTCGACATCGATGCCACGATGGCATATCACGAAGCCAAGGAATTTCCCTGAGGTAACCCCAAAGGCTCATTTCAAGGGGTTTATCTTCAAGCTATGCTATCAGAATTTGTTGAAGATGGTCTCAAGGTCTGACAGGTGATTCGAACACTGTTTGGACTTGACCACCAGGTTATCCACGTAACATTCAATGAATTTCCCCAGGAACGGTTTAAATATCCGATGCATGGCACGCTGATATGTGGCGCCAGCGTTCTTGATACCAAAGGGCATGACCCTATAATAGAATACCCCTTGAGGGGGCATGAAGGAAATGGATTCTTCATCTTCTCGGGCCATCTTGATTTGATTATATCCATAATAGCCGTCCATGAAGGATAGAGCATCGTAACTGGATGTCGCATTGATTAATAATTCGATGATCGGGACTAGGAAATCATATTTCTGACAATGCCTATTGAGATCTCTGAAGTCAATGCATACGCAGATTTGTCCATTCTTTTTCTTGACAGGAACGACGATGGCCAACCAAATGGGGTAATGGACCTCCCAAATGAAGCATACATTAATGAGCTTATCGACTTTAGCCTCCATTTTTGCGGAATGTGAGGGATGCATCCTTCTAGTGGCATGTTTATATACCCGGTGGTCTTCTGGAAGACCCAAGTGATTTGTCGCCACTTCGAGATTGAGCCCCATCATTTTTGTGTAATTCCAGGAAAAAACATCTTGATGTTGCCTTAGGAAAGAGGTATATACCTCATGCTCCTCGGGGGACATGGTTGTACTAAGTAAAGTAGGCCTCGGATCATACTCGGTACCCAGGTTTATTTCCCTGAGCTCGTCCACCGTGGTGGAGATACCCTCCTCAAATGTGGGAGCTGCATCCCATAGATCTTCCTCCTCTTCTTCTCCCATGTCCTCATCTTCTTGATACGACGGGGGGAGAGTTTCTGATCTGATCCTTCGAGGGTTAAAGGGAGAGGCATCCTGGGCATCCCCGCTTGAGTATTCATCCCTAGATCTAGGGTTGGCGAACGTTCATGCATTGTCATGCTCGACCATCGTGGCTGAAGTCATGAGGACATTTGAATGTGTGTCCGTACTTAAACTCCTACTCTCAACATGGTCGATGGGCAGGGCATAATCTCTACGAAGCTGCCTGAGGGGGTCATCAGGAAACATTTACAGGCCATTTGGAGAGGGGATCCAGTCGGCACCATCGACCAAAGGCTTCTTTTTCATTTGATCATAGAACCTGGCGTCAATGTAACGTGACTCGGAGAGCTCGAAATGGGCCTTGTTGGCATGCAATGTTCCACTTTGTCCATTGATGTAGTACTTGATACACTAGTGGTAGGATGAAGGAATGGCCATGTGCTTATAGAGCCACGGCCTTCCCAGCTGGGTATTGAATGTTGTGCTCTGCTAGACCACTAGGAATTCCATGTAGGCTACTAGGTCACCAAAACGGGCCTTTAGCTTAATTTTTCCCATTGGTTTTTGCTCACTCCTACCGTAACCTAAAAGAGTTTTGGCTGAGGGAATCAGGTCATCCTCACTGTAGCTTAACATGGGGAGTGTCCATAGGGGAAGGAGGTTAACTCCAGAGCTATTGTCAATAAAGACTTTCCGGATCTCAATACCATTCAGTGTTCCAGACACATATAGTGGTTTGGTGTGTCCTTGCATGATGGCGTCTTCATCCTGATCGGTGAAGGAAATTACCGCATTGCATTCAGCCGGGTCAGTCTCTGTTCGGTAAATTTTAGCGGCAGCTACCTTGGATTGAAACTCCTAGGGGATGATCAAAGATTCTATAAGCACCTCCCTGAGGTCTGCTCAAAGACATAGGGCATCGAGGATTGACAGCTTGGCTGGTACCGACAGCAGCTGCTTAAGGATATCGTATTTCTACCCCAGCGGCCGATGCTTCTCTGTTGGTGGGAGAGTTTTAGTGGGTGCATTATGGGCTGGATCATTTGATGAGGAGGGACCTGCCGCGGGGTCGGATATCGATGAAGTTCCTATGTTTTGAGGTCTTGGCCCGACCGGTCTGTTTGTGCGCACTAGGCAGCCTGACACTTGTTCCTCCTCTGGTGGGTATAGCAGAACAACATGGCTAGAGTGGCTGCTTGTGGAGGTGGAGGGGCATTCATTCTCCTACTGGGTCCATTGAAAGGATCTCCCATGGGTTTCTACGATACTAACGGTTTTGGTCGGGGTCCAACCGTTGGGTTGGATTCGGTCGCGGCTGCGCCTCCCCTGGTATCCCCTACCTATGCGATTCCTCCTCCCAGCTCCTCGTATAGGGAACTCAGGTTCATAACCATACCCTTCATTAGGGAATCATTCCATAAGATGGATGACATTAATAGAACCAAAGATTGGATCTTCATCATGTGACATGTCAACTTGTTCGGTTGTCCTTGATGGTGTTGTTTGGTGGGTCGGTGCCCGTGGCGCCAAATTCGAGGGCATATAATCTACCAGGGTCAGGACTAACTTTGGACCCGTCGTGGACTAATCCTCTTGCGATTGTTTCCTCCTCCTTCGATTACGCCCGGATGACTGGCTCATGGAGGGTTGTGAGGTCGATACTGTCAGCTCGGCGGCTTCAGGGGCGGTTGGTGGTGACATCGGCTGCGGTAGTTGAGCTCGGAGTATGCCCTGGGCTCGGTTGACAGTCTTCTGAGTCATCCAATTGTCAAATTTCCTCCCCTGCTTGCTGGTGACTTTCTACCACCCCTCCTCTCTGTCGGAGTCAGTGGTAGAGATACATGCCACATGTGCTGGGGGTTGTCCCAGCTCGACCTGTCCAGAGTCTACCATCCATTGCAGGAGGTCTTTGAATATGAAGCATTCTTAGATACTGTGTCCCAACATCCGATGTTAGGGTTAGTAATATGGTCTATCATTACGGCCTACCTCTTCAGGTTTCCTCAGCTCTGGGAGGTGGAGCAATTTATAGTTCATGGAAGCAATTAAGTAGTCGCGGACTTGATTTTCTCAGAATAAGTATAATTTTTGTCTTCGTTCCTCAAAATGGTTCCGCTTTGGTCCTCACTAATCGTCCCGTTTAGGTGGAGGTGGCCACTGATATTCAAGAGGACCTTGATTATTTGGTGGAGGCCTGAGCGGTGGAGCGGGCACAGGGGCTGACTTGAGTGTGACAGCGGACACTTCAGCACTAGGGGATCTTTTTGCAGGAGCCTGCACGGCTATTCGGGATTCAAATTAGTCCGTTGTAGGGAGTCCTCAATTCTCTGGGAAATGGCCGAGAGATGGCGGAAGCCAGTGGTGCACTCCCCTGATATGAGTGGTGTTCGCAGCTCAAATTGATGATTACCGATGCATATGGCTAGCATCTCATCTTGAGGCATTGTCCTGTTCATGGAATAGGTCAGACCATTCCATCTGGGGATGAAATCTGAGACCCTCTCGTTCTCCCTCTTCTTGCAGTTCAAGAGATCGCTTACCGTTGTTTTAGGCAACGTTGAGCTGACGTGGAATAGGAACTGGTGTCGAAGGTCTTCCCAGCTCTTTATTGACTGGGCTGGCAGACTCGTATACTAGAAGAAGTCAGATCCTTGCAAGGTTTGTATGATGCATCTGAGTTTTACTGCTTCTTGCTGCTCCAGAGTTCCCATCATAGGGTCTCAATAGGATGCGTAGTGCATCAAATGCAGTTCCAGATCGCCTGATCTGTTAAAGATAGGGAATACATGGCTCCCAAAATTGGGTGGAGGCGGTGTGTTTCTCACCCAATCTGGGTAGGGTTTCCACTCCGGCTGTATCGGAGCACGTCGACCTTCCATCGCTTCTAATCGAGCTGTTAGTGCCTCGATGGTGTTGGTGAGACCCTAGTTTACATCATGTTGGGCCCGATCCTGGGCAGGCATAGCCCAAGGCATTGCCTGAGGATCCGGATTGGCCGGAACCATGGGTGCAAGTGCCCTTTGTGACACCTTCATAGGGTTCAGGTGTACTCACTCCAGTTGCCTCCTAAGTGGAGGGAAATCTTGGTATTCAACTGAATCTACATTTAAGTAGTTGGACGGGTTGGGCGCCTCGTTGGACGGGAGCCCTAAACGTATTTTATTTTCCGGGGAAAAACTTAGTCTTTGATGTGCACTTACTGGGAGTGCATGATGTGGATCCTCCTGGGATGCACTTTCAATAAGGCGGTTCATCTGGAGTAGCTCGGCATTAAGCCACCTCAATTCTTTCATCTCCTCTTCCTATCGAGTGAATCTCTCTTCGAGCGTGAGTGGATCATCTTTGTCGATAAAAGGAGGTGGTTTAAGGGTAACCAGTCCTTTGTTCTTATCTTTGTTGGAAGCTCCCAGGGTAGGCGGAGGATGGTTGGCAGGAAGGAAGACCATATTTAGGGCGGCCCTCTGGTTCCGGGTGTGCACACCAAGTGGTTCGTTGAGAGTCACAGCCTGACCAGAACCATCGTCTCCCGATCCCTCATGATTTGCAGTATCTCTGGTGTCACCCGTGGGGTTAACCTCAATGACGATGATAGATTCATATCGCGGGGCGGAGAAGATGTCATCATCTAAATGGGAAGAGGACCTCCCGCGTCTTCTGTTGGCCTTCCCTTTCATGACCTGAGATTGCCTTCAGACTTCTTGAATAAGGGTGGCGCGGAGAGTTCTTTGATGCGACCTTATGGTGCGCCTTCCTCTCGGAAGGGATGATGATTCAAATGACTGGATAGGATGTGAACATCCTCTTCTGATTTCCCTCCCTAGATGAGAAAATACTGACTCTCATGGGGGAGGTTGTTGTTTAGGGGGTAATAATTCCCCCAGCCCTGAGGGCTAGGATTGGCTCCATTCCTTGGACATCGAGTCTCTTCCCGGTTTTATTGGTCTTACGGGGTAATTTTTTGTTAAAAATTCCCCCAGCCCTGCAGGCTAGGGTTGACCCTAGATTGTGGCAGTGGTTACGACTATCACTACCTGCCTGATCTTGTGTGCCCCCATTCGGGGGTGAACTTGGATTGGTGATGAGTTCTTCTGTGAATCAATCCCTTCTGGGGAGGCATGAAAAGATCGTTGATTGGACGCTCTTAGGCGAGAGGCATGTTGTATGCTCTCGGTGGCCTGATTCAGAAGTTCTTGAATGTCTTGTTCCCTTCGGGCCTGACGCTTTTGGGACATACTCAAGGCCTGACTCTACTGGGTGTGTTGCCTTTCCTGAATAGAGAGACCACTCTATTGTTGTCTTGATGTGATGATGTTGCAAGACACCACGCCGAACGGGTTCTTCTGGGTGGGGAGTAGAGTGATATTTATAGCTCCATGTTCTCTACATCCCCTGATATGGTCTCCCATCGGAGTGTCACCGATGAGGCGGCGCAACTGGTGCAGCACACGGAGGCAGGATATCTCCATGTTTCTTTTATGCCTCTTGGGTCGTTGTTGTCGTGCCGAAGGAAGAGCTTCCAGGTCAATGTGACACAAGAGGTCCCATATTTTCTTGATGTGGTCTACATACCCATTGTAGGGCAGAAAACTTGATTTCAGTAGGCGGAGGGTTGTCTATATATTATGGCGGATGCCGTGAATGCATTCTTCTGACAACTCTCTGGGTATGTCGAACTGAGAGTTGGTCGTCGGCCAAAACATAACTGGTATATCATCCCTAGCCAGTCGTTTCCTAAGGTGCAGCATATCAGCATACTCCTCCGCTAGTGATTCCTCTACCTGGTCAGCCCAACTGAGATGCTCACTGTCGGTGTAGTCAGAGGTAGTAGGACCGGTAGGTGCTGAATCATTATGTGGGCGATTCCAAGGTGGTTCAGAGGATGAAAGCAGCCCTGGACCATCTCCTGATTGCAGAAGGATGTCTTCGGTGACTTACTGGGAACTTGACATGCTTGATCCTGTCCTTCTGAGTGCCTCGGCATACGAGGGATTTTCGGTGCTTGATTTGGTAGGAGGAGGACCTTCCGGTCGATATGATATGTCATCTCGGGGAGGACCTCCGCAATGGAGGCCGTAATGGAGAGGACTACCATAACTGCTTGATGCTTCACTGCATAGAGGACTTTTGCAGTGCACACCCTGGGGAGGACCTCCAAGGCGTGTCGCAACAAGGGGAGGACCTTCTGGCTGTGTAGCATCATTACGCGGAGGACCTTCGCAATAACTTCCATCATGGTGAGGATGACCATCATGTCTTGACATTCGATGTGCATCCGGGGGAGGAACTTCAGGACACACTGCGACAAGGGGAGGACCTTCTTGTTGCTTGAGGGCCAATGCGAGGAGGACTTCCACAATGGCGGTCGTGGTGGCGAGGACTACCATCACAGCTGCGGAAATGGCAAGGACTACCATTACTGCTGCCGCAAAGAGAATATCTGTGAGATACACCCTGGGGAGGTCCTCCAGAATGTACCGCAATGACGGGAGGGCCTTTTCGTTGCTTGAATTCTCTACAGGGACGAACTCCATTATCAGGGTGGAGAGGACTAGCACTGTGATCTGATGCCTGGATGCGTGGAGTTCCGTTGCAGCGTAAACTCTAGGGAGGACCTTTAGGGCATGATTCGACAAGGGGAGGACCTTATTGTCATAATGATACGTCAGTGTGGGGAGGGCCTCCGCAGTTGCGACTATGATAGCGAGAAATACTATCTTAATCTATGGTCCCAATTCATGGAGAGTGTTTCCACCATATACCCCAGGGAGGACCTTCAAGGTGGACCGCAGCAAGTGGAGGACCATCTTGCTGCGCGATCTTCTGGCCACGTGGAGGGTTTTCGTGACTCGCATCAAAAGAGGAGCTCTCGTGACTGATCGTTATATGCCCACAGGGGAGGCCCCCACGGGTGCTCTAGGGAGGACCTTCAGAGCTGCTGTTAGAAACATTGCAGAGAGGAACTTCACAACTTCTACTGCCACTTCCATAATATGGTAATGTATGGGAAGGGTTTTGAGCATTTCATGTATGATTAGCGGCATTCAGAACCCCAGCTTCCAGCAGAACGGATTCATGAACTCCCTCTTTATGTTCTGGATTCCTTTGGCACGTTCGGGGTGCTCTTTTGCAGGCAGTGAGGACCGTCTTCTGTTGACAACGGCCTTCACCTTTGGGTCCATGTCTAATTGGGTCCAGTGATGCTGCCGGGATATGCCGACGAACATCTTGACTTTTAGCAGGGATATATGTCTGCTCTAGAGAATCCACCCTGATGGACGGGTGTCCCCCACTTAGAACGAGTGAATATGCTCGATCGAGATGCCCTTGCATCGCGGAATATGGCCGGCGACCCTTCTGGGCAGAAGCGAGGATGCAGATCTGCTTCGAGGTGGCTATCTCATCTCTTATATGAGTCGCCACAATTGGGGAGACGGGCTCACGGGCTCGAGTCCTTTCTGTTGCCGCTGATGCAATTACATTCTGGAAAGTCTGCAAGATATGATCTGGGATCGATACCTGCTCCTCCATCATTTCCAAGATATGTATAGAGACATCTTTGGCTGGAACGGGTATGAAGGCCCACTCTGGTATCAGAGTAGGAATATCCTGCTCCGATCCTCCAGTGGTTAGTAGGTACTGACAATTCTCATGTGTTGGGGGAGGTGAACGAATCTACCCCTATACCGGGATACGCCAGTTTATCTCTCCGTTTGCCGCCACATCGGGATGGCGGACATTACTTGCATCCACAGGGAGCTGGCCCTGTATATATTGGTTTCCTAACGTATCGAGTTGGTGGCCTTTGTTGGCGGGAAGACATGCCCGCCTATGATTTTCCGCCACATCTGGGTGGCGGGATTTGTTGATCGCCACCATATCCGGATGGCGGGCGTCAGAAGCAACTACTAGGATCCTGTCCTACCGGTGCCGGGTCGCCACCATGTCAGTTTGGTGGGCTTCACGACCCTGGGCAGGGAGAGGTGCCTACCTGGTAAGTGTCGTCCTGTGTGAGTGATGGGATTGATGGAGCTCGGTGGGGATGTGAACCGTCTTGTATGGTTCCGCCATGTATGGATGCCAGGATCTAGAGGAGCGAGTAGGTGTAGGTGCCTATTCGTGGTACGTCTCCGTGGCTGGGCAGCGGAGCTCCTCCTCAAGGACCATGGTGATGACCGATCCCTGATTGTACGTCTTCCGCCCTTGTCAGGCGGTCCAAGGGGCCGGAGCTCTGGGAGCGTGGGCCTGAATCCTCGGGGAGAAATCCTCCTCGGTGCAAGGATATTGAATCATTGCGTGACTTTGATGAAGTCTGCCTACGAGGGCCTTGGAGCGGAACCCCTGTTCGGTGGGGATGAAGTCCTCAAGTCGACCTGATCCACCTCCCTAAGATAAGGGAGGTACGCATTGTCCTGTTCTGCGGATAGACTCCCGAAACAGTTGGAGACATCAATAGGGACTATCTAGATCTGCCTTTGCGGCCACTACTGTGCAGCTGAATGGTGAGTTCTGGCAGATTGGAGGGCGTGCATGGCCGCCTCCACTGTCGAAAGAGTATCGTTCATGTGGTACTCTCAGATCAGCGTATCCAAGAACCAGCGTTGAAGACGCTGGGTGGGTGACGAGGTCCTCCATAGGTGAGGAAGTCATGTCATTGCATTGTTGGAAGCATGCGCTTGTGAGTTCCTTCAGGATACCATTGGATTGAAGGGAGTTCTGAAGGTAGTACCTGCAAAACATTTTAGCAAATACAAGCAGCAAACCCGTCAAAGTAGAATCCCATGATCCCATGCATTGTTAGTGAACTTTCTTGGCCCTCCTTGTGAGTAAAGGGGGCACATGGTAGGATTAAGTTAAATCTATCACGCTTGGTTAAAGATTTACTTTGAGTTCACCATTTCTTTTTTCAGGTTTCGATCTCGAGACACCCGACTGTTCCATATCCGATGATGCGTGGACCTGCTTTCCAAAGGCAGGCGTTCGCCGGATGGTCTGACCAGCGATGCTTAAGAACATACATTGGTCGAGAGGATGGTAAGTCGGGCTCATCGCACCCTTTTTGGGGGAATTATTTCCTATTCTGGGACTCTCTTATAGATTTAAGACGTATTCATATGTTCGTGAATCTTTGGATTATACCCAAACATAGTATCCATGGATTGAACCCTGGTGGGAAATGGTCAACTGGACGCAGGGGGGTCCGAAATCATTTGGGCCTGAGGTTTACCATCCCTCATTGGATTAATGACCCTGTGGGGTCGGAACTCATTGAGGCGGCACTAGGAGTGGTGTAGTGAACCGATGTGAAGATAGTTGGATCGACCGGCTGTTGGGCTTGAACCTCATAGAGGCTTCCTACGTACCCTTCCTAGAAGACAGGGATCAAAGTCCATGTAGTTGAAAGGGGAGCATTTGAGAACCGACATGAAGGTGGACCCGGGGGTCCGTTGGTGATTGGGCTTGAACCTCATGGAGGCTTCCTACCAATCCCTATGGTAGGGAATCAAAGTTTTTGTAGTTCTCAATGTCTTGGGGCTTATGCTCTGAGACAGCCCAGAATGATGGATTGGGGCTTACACTTTGAGGATACCCAGGGTGATGGATTTCGGATTACACTCTGAGGAGGCCCATAACATGATGTCATGGCCGATGATTACTCTAAGCCCACGTGAGTCATGCTCGGTGTGAGAAACAAGAGGCAACAGGGACCAGAGGATCACATCGCAAAAGGTTCGTCCGTTAGAAGTGGAGTGGGGCTTATGCATGAGGGCAGCCCATTAAATCAGGTCTTACTCCGGGTTGGACACCCAAGGAAACGAAGCGTAGTGGGAGAGGGAAAGGGGATGCTCCTGTTCCTATATCCTCTCTTGCAGTGCATGAGGGCTTCCTTCTGATAGGTATTTTCCTACCCCTAAGGAGCCCTTAACAAGTGGAGGGGCAGAAAGGGGACTCCCAAGCTCATACTCCACATTACCGTGGGAATGTGAACCCATCAATGCTTTGGGAATCTCTTCAAGGGTCAGGGACACCCCTTCGCCTCTATTTACCATGGGTATGTGAACTCAAAACGGTGTGCTGATGCGCCTGAGGGTTACACCCCACAGATCCAGTGACTCTGGTGGAGGCCTCGGCTTGGGGCCGATGAGTAGGCCAGTGAAAGAGTCACGGAGGATCAGGCCGGATCGAGAGGATCTTATGTGGCTTGGGGAATGGGAACTCCAAAGGATTTGGAAGACCACACATAGGTATGGGTGGTGGCGCCCTTCACGTAGGGAAGTTCTACGTGGCTGGAGAGGCCGTTCGTGAACCAGTGTGGTCCGCGGACTGAAAGGCCACCCGCGAACCATGGTGGTCCACAGACTGGGTGTCCATTCGCAAACCAGGAGGGTCCGCAGATTTATTGGAATCCTACAAACCAGGAGGGTTCACGGCTTCGAGTTCGGCCCGCATACAAGATTGGTATGCGGAGGGTTCCACGCAAGCAGCAGCGGCCAAGGTTGGCGTCATTCGGGGGTTTGTCAGTCGAGGCTTCGCCCGCGTAGGGGGGTGCTACGTGGGGTGGCAGATCGAAAAAGAGGCATAAACTCCCTGGTCCGTGAGGAGTGTATCCGCAGAGGAGCTATGGTTTGCAGTCTTCTATTTTTATATTATTTTGAGTTCGCGGTTCACCAAATTATTATGTGTTTTTGGTGCCTTATTAGTTCGTTCCCAGGTTCATACCTTCTCTGGTTCGCGAACTGGAACTTTCGAAATCCAAAGCCTTTCTTTAAAATCCTTCCACCCGAATCAGATCGATCTCCTCTCCGTCCCCTTTCTCCAAATCCAAATTCCGAATCCTTTTTCCTTCCCCCCTCAATCTCCTTTTATATAGTGGCGAAAAAGATTTATCTATTGTCATACAACACCTTTTGCAGAGGCCCATGACCGAAAACCCGGTTTACAGCTGACTTGGTCAATCAGTAATTGGCGGTGGGCATTGAGCGCTGCCCCCCCTCCCGTGAACCAAATGAGGGGAGTGATTCGTGGCTGTGGAGGGTTCCGCCTCCATTTCGTGAATGATAGCGGAGGCGGTTCGGGCCGGCTGACACGGCTTGAGGCTAGGGCAGTTCATGATGGTGAACCGGATTGGCGCCCGCCCTGCTTTGCGCCCGTGGAGGATCTCCGCCTCCATTTCGCGAATGATGATGGTCCACGGAGGAGGGACGCTTTGTGGAACCGGACGTGCATCTTTAACATTAGACCGGTCTGCGGACCGATTCCTCCGTCGTCATCCTTGAGTATTGTTCAGATTTTCCCAATGCTTTTGAGGGGGAATTGGGCAGAATCTCCCTTGAGAGAAAGGGGATCACCGTTCTCCTTCATGGATTTTTGTAGGACCCTACAACATTATTTTTATAAAATAAGAATAGTGTCAATTTTAACACTATTTATTTCACATATTTTTTAAAATACCGATATAGTAATTTAATTTCAAAAAAATATTTAATTATATTCCAAGGAGTTCAGGGTAATCTATTAAATTTTTTGGATATATTAATTATTTTAAATTGTATTTATTTTTATATTTTTAGTAATATTTATTCAATATTTCCATTAATAAAATAATTACTACCTCAGTGTTGTTTAATAATTTATTATTCATTTTTGTTCACTAAAAATTAAAAAAATTACAATAATGAATATATATCATATATATTTTAGAATAATATTTATAATCAAATATATATATATATATATATATATTGTACATCCCTTTATTAATAATGATATATTATTTAAAACATGGATGTGACATCTTTATATTGTTATAAAATAAAATGTTATGAATATAATAATTTCACCCAAGTGGCTCAAAACCAAAAAAAATATATATCATAAAAATATGTCTGTTATTTTAAAACTTTACATTGGGATTCATTCATAACACAAGTTTTTTCCCATTTGGACAGATAAGAGATATTAAAGACAAAGAAATGACATTTTATATCTTTTTTATTTAAATATTATATTAGTTGTATTCACAGGAAAGTGTCCACTAAATGATTTAATTCAGATCCGTATATGTTATGGGTGGAATTTCATTCTTCCAATCATTTTTTTCATTTTAGGGTCATTTTATAGTCTTTATAATTTTATTTTTATCCTAAATTACCCAATTTACCCTTTATCATGGTAACAAAATTTATGATGGTTACTATTCATATTGAACAAAAATGAAGGGTAACTATTTAATAAGTTTTTAAATTATGATTCATATTTTGGAGTCCATATTTCAAAATTAAAAACACATAATTTTATGTATTTAATTTAATATAAAACAAGTATAATTCCATGAAAAGTAGTTTTTCTAAAAAATGCCCTTTTAAAACAGAAAAAGGTTTTCTAGTAAACTTGTTTATAAAATACTTTTAAAGAAAAGTAATTGGATTATTCTAAATCAAAATTCACTAATTTTATGTTAAAACTAATATTGTCACATAATTTGACATGTAAATACATTAAAATAAAATACAGTTTCTTTAATAAATAACTGCATTTTACTATTCATGAAAACATGAAACATAATAAAAAATAAAAAGGATTTCACAAAATGTAAATTTTCATATCCATATTCCAAATAATATGTTTACTTTGTCATATAAAAATTATATCGGTGTCAAACATATGGTTTAGATTGGGCACTCAATTAAAAATTGTAAAATTACCCTTCTAAAAAATATATCTTTTTATTCATAAATTTAGATTTATTCATTTTTTAAGCCTATAAAATATATTTTTTAAATATAAAAAATATTTTATCTAATATTTAACTAATATTTATTCAATTAATTAATTAATACAATATGAATTTTGGATCATAAAACACAAAATTTACCATTATGTTCGATTGGTATGTATTATCGTTTCTAAGTAATTGGTAGATAATAAATTCATCTTATAAACCCTATATTTTCAGAAGTTAGTTAATAATATTCATATAAACTAATTTAATGGATATTTTATTATCATATATAAAGAATGAGGATTTGTAGAAACTCAGTTTTGTGTGTAATGCAAGCTAAAATGGTGTTGTGTGTAATGTAATACATCAAATAAATCAATTTTTTTTTTAAATCTCTATGTCATTAAAATATCTGGGTGTTAAAATATATCAACTTTTTAATTGTAAATTATTAAGTCTTATATATCACATATATTAATTAAATTTATTCTTATTACCTTCCATTTAAAATTTTAGTGAAAAACTAGTCACATCGCTTTGTGGGGGGTTAGTCCACTGTTCACACAAGTGACTTTATCATATCCCACATGGAATGGAATGTAAGAAGATATATGGGGGAAATAATTAAATAGGTATAAAATTGTCATAAATATAATATATATTTATTTAATCATCTCTTATTACAATTTAAGTAAAATGTAAATGGGAAAAGTACATCACTTCGATTCGAGAAGCGGTAGTCTGCTTTAGATAGAAGTGACATTATTGTTTTCCAAAGGGTCAGATAGTAAGAATTTAGATGTGATATTATAATTAAATAAGTATATTAATTTCATAAATATCATATAAATATGTTAAATACATAATTATATCCAACTATGAGACGTGGTAATGGAAAATGAACTACATTGGTGTTTGAGGAGGTAGTCGAACATACACATGATATACGGTTTCCTTTCCCATGGGATGGAACAGGAGATAAGTGTAGGTAATTCCATTGATATAATAATATATCAATTTATGAGATAAAATATAATTACTATATTTTTATTATTGAATAATATTTTATGTTGGTGGAAGAAGAAATAAAATGAAAACACTCATTTAAAATTTTGCCTCTTCTCCAGGAAACTTCTTTAGATTCACCAAAATCCATCATATAATGGATTTATGATCAAACCAAGGACTTAGAAATGTTGGAATATGATTAAATAAGTTATTTTATTACTTCTTGGCTCAACTAAAGGCCTTTTTAACTATAATGAGGAGAGAATTTGGGGTGTCCTTTTATAAGTAGGGGAGAGGACACAATAAATTTTTTGAAATAAAATAGTGATATCCTTGTTTATATAATAAAAAAAAGCATAAAAATTTTGTAATTATAAAACCATGGAAGCTATAAGGAATAAATATGTCTATTCAACAGTATTTATAAAATTTTTGGGTCATTTTTAATGATCATCATCTTAGATTAACCATCAGTAAACCCTTTTTTACCCTAACCGCGATAATTAATTTTTACTAATTATACAATTATGAATTGTAGAAAGTTACTTTAAAACATTAATATAATAAAATTATTTTTATTAATAATGTTTAAAACATTTTTTTTAAATTTATTCCATATAAGTGGAAGAATCAATGTTAGAATTAAACCCACATACGCATAAAAAACCATTTTTCTAAAAAAACATTCAAGAGTATAGGTGGTTTTTATAACAAAATTAAATATTAAATTGGTTAAAATTAAAAAATTAGATAAATTATAATATAATTTATCTTATTTTAATTTATAAAAAATAAATCATATATTAACCCTATAATTATTTTAAATGGAAATGCAATTTTTAATAAAAATTTGTATTTTTAACTATTCATGAAAATTTAACTATTTCAAAAAAACCCAAAAATTAAACCTAATATTATATTTAAATTTATATTTAAAAAATAATTTTAATTTTTAAAATAAAATCTGTGAAATTTATTAATTTTAATTTTAAATTATGTGCAAAAAGTGTGACTATACCTTCTTTTAGAAGAATACAGTTTTTTAAAAAATATTTTTCTCTCAAATTGTTCATATTTTATTTCTAATCAATATATAACTGTTGAATTAATTTTATAAATTTTTAAAAAATATATTTTTCATAATTTTTTTATTACTATTCATACCTTCTAAATTAGCATATAGCTTATAATGGTCTTGTTTAAATAATATTTTATTAGAGTATCATGTTTCACTCAAACCCAGTGTTGTGTGCATCAGAAGCTTTTGATGAGATTGGACTTATTTAAAAATAAATATATCATAAAGTCTCAAGGAGTTAAATTTTCTTCTAAACTCTTTTTTGCATGTTTTATATTATATCGAATATAATTTTATTCTTTTAAAATTTCAGGGTGTTACATTCTACCACCTAGAAAATATTTGCACCCTCGCAATTCTATTTTGTTCATTATAAGTCTAACATTTTTTGAAAACCCACATTTTAAAAAGATTTAATAAAACTTCCTCTTGATAAGAGAGAAATTGAAATATTAAGGTCATCTATAATAACAAGCTACTGGGGTTTTATGAAGTAGAACATATATTGGAAGTAATGTTATGGACATAGAAGAAAAGTGTAATGCCCAAATAATAATGGAGGGTGATAGAGGTCATTAATCAAAAAAAGTAAAAATCATGATAACTTTAACAATGAAATAACAATAAATATATGATAATTTAAAATTACATTTCATTCACCATATATTTAGATAATATGATAATATTTTTTTTCAATGTCTTGTTCCTAGAGTTGAGGGATTATTTTACAATCACGATATAGAACATCAGAAAATTAGATACTATTTAATCATTTAGTTGGGGTTTGATCGGTCTAAAATTCATTTTATACTCCACGAAATGAATATCCAAGATAAATTTTTAATTCATAATGTATTAAAATTATTAATTAAAAGATCATAATATCCGTAAATGAATGTTTTTTTCAAGGTGAGATATGAGTTGTTACCCAACCCATATCCCTACAGAATTTATTAATAAGAAAAGAGTTACATGGAAATATTTAGGTGTAATGGGATTACACCAATAAGAAATGATAGAAGATACAAGGTGAAATAATGAAACATACAAAGATGAAAAATGAAAAGAGATGTAATTTTAATCTCCAATAAAGTCCATACTGAAACCATTATAGATCCAAAACTGAAAAAATTCATATTCAGATCATGAAGAAGTTGAAAACATGTCTTTCAATGGGTCTGGACCCTTCTTTTCGACAACATAATAGGTTGAGGTATTGACTAATGAAACAGATAGAGTCTTCTCAAAAAAATTTACATCGGAAGCCAAATGAATTGCATCCATTATAAAAAGAATCATCAAAGAAGAAAAATGTGCATATTTTGTGATTTTTCGGATAACTTAAAAAATTTAGGAAGGTCACTAAATTACCACAATAAACTTAACATTAAATTACTGTAATAACCTAAAGTGGATATTTATTTCCACATACCGAATATGAGAATAAATTGTCCGTATGCTATACTAAGACTTTCTAAAAACATAATTACCATAAAACCTCAATGAACTCATATATGCTTCGTCATTGCGTAAATAAAACCATGGATTATTTAATATAATCCACAAATACAAAATTTTTGTAAACTCCATCAATGATAACATAAACCATCAAAACACTAACTAATTTTAAGTTTACAAATACTATATGATAAACTTATCTTTGTCATTATTATCTCAACATCGATCACATATTATAGGTTATCTTTCTTCAATCATGTGATTTCGAAAAAGATCAAATTTCCAATAAATTGATTTTCTTGGTACCATTTAACATGTGTCTTTAAATCCATAAATAAAAACCACTACAATACAATCCTTATAAGTTTTATGATTATAATAAATATAATATCACTGATAAAATACATCTACAATTAAATTCTTTTGTTCTTTAAACATTCCACTTTATTCTTAAACCATTCACTATGCTTCATCATCTTATTCCTTAATACCAACATCATTTCACATGTATTTTTTAGTCTCTTAATAATCATCAATATGACCATTACTCATTAAAATTTTTTGATTCTCTTTAAAATCAACCCCCTAAAACATAAATTTTCATAATTCCCATAAATTCCACATTTAAACCATTCAAATTTCTATGATACCTTATAGAGACCATTTTTCTCATTCATTGTATAAAATGAACTTTTTATTTTTCCTTATAAATTACTTTCTTTATGTCCTTATTTCCCAAACCTAAAACATATTCATGTTCTTCTAAGATATTCAATTGGAGGCTTCTTCCATAATTCTTGATATAAAGGAAATGAATCTTCTTTCCTCTATGGTCTCCACCACCATAGCTCTAAGTGATATTTATCTTTTTCTTATTTGGTGAGTAGAAGAGTCTGTTAAGGTAAAAGTTGTTAATAATTTTTTCATATTAACTATTTAAGAAAAATCAAAATATCTTTCACTACATTAATATTCCCATTTGGATTCTAATTAACACCTTGTCAATCAAATTGATCATTAACTTAGTGCCTTACAATTTTTTCTATTAAATAAAAACAAAAAACATAGTGTGAAAAATTATTTTCATAGTGGGGACCACATAATCAGGAAAAATAATATTTTGGATGTCTTAATTATGACACCCTATAATCAATCTATAATAAATTTGGTTTTACTAAGTTCATTCATGTTCATCATCTATTTAAATCCTTCATGATGTTTAGTAAATAAAATTTGAATTAAAATATTGTATCCCTCATGTGTGTCAAAATAGGTGCGCAGTAAATACCATTTTCATATACTAGGTACACTCGAGTCATTCCTAATATACCGTTATTAGATTAATTACCCATAGGTAAATCTGTGACAGAACCATGTCCACTATTAATATCTAGACATGGATATCCTGCAAGGAAAACCACATCATCTCTAACATACCAATACATTAGGATATAATTATATAGTTACCCTCAATGTTTATAATTGGTTTATTTTCCCTATCTATGCTAGCCTAAATCAATTTTCAAATATTTACTCTAAACTTTCTCATATACCAACTGTAAGAACCTGACTCCAGTAGCTTGGAGTAATTTTATATATTATTACATTGGAATTAGATACAATCAATCTCCTCCCAAATGAAGGAATAGATTTTTAGTCATGGTAAACTACATTCATACATGTGATTCAAATTAATATTCATAACAAAAAATATATAAAAATAATTTTCTATCATAAAACCGCTATTCCCTTTAGCGAACACATGAATATCAATCATTAAAGATTTATGGTATCCCAGTGAAAATAAAACATAAGAAATGGGTGATATCAAATCCTTAGTAAGGGTGAGGATATACTGAGTTCTATTCTGGATGAGTAATCATAATCATATTATTAATTAAAATTACTAAACCACGTAATATTTAATAAATAACAAGAAAATAATATTCCATGAATAAATAATGATTAAATTATTTCATGTACAAAATCACATGAGATTTAAACTTTTCCACATATATTCTAACTAATAGATTGATCATGTGGATGTAAATAACTCATATAATAATAATGTAATGAATAATGAATGAAATTATAACCATACCACCATGTAATTATTCTAAGACGTCTTATATAACCGGGTAAGGCCTCCACCAAATACCCAAAAAAATTGTGTCACGAGACCCTACCGATACATCAAAGAGATATAGTAGGACCCACCAATAACTTATTAATTATAATGAATTCCACATATGGAAAGGCTGAAACATCATCAACAGAATTATTTATATTATAAAACTAAAATATGATGTGTTAATAATGACCCCCAATCCAGAAACTTAATCATAATTTGTTTAAAGTAATATATAAAATAGAATAAATATTTTATATGCTCAGTAAAATCGGTATAAAACATCAATAGAAATAATAAGGTCGGTGTCATTAAAAAATATTCCTAGTGGAGTATAATCTATAATGATGATTTCTGTAATTGATGAATATAAATACCATAAAAACATCATGAAAATTTTTCTTTAAGAAAATACCCTATTAACATTGATAATATTTTTAAAAATAAAAGATTAAAAAATATTTTTAAATTAATTTTCTTCAATAATTACCTTTGAAACTTATAAATTAAAAATTAAAACATTTATTGGTTATGATTTAGGTAAACTCTATACAAGACTTACATGTTTAAAAAATGATTATTTTCATATTTTTAGTTAAATCTAAACAAGTTGTTTTTGGGAAATGACATGAAGAATCCTTCCAAAAAATAATCAAATTAAAAAATTAGTAAAAATGACTTCAATTTATCATGATTATAATGTTAAAAAATATAAATCATTTTTTAAAAATATTAATTTTTGATAAAAATGCATTTTTTACCGAAAAAGAGAAATATTGTTTTATTTCCATAAAAAACATTTTCTCAATAATTTTAAGTAAAAAAGAGAGGAAAATGGTAATTTTTCATGATATTTTCATGAATAACCATATTTTATGAATCATATTTATTTTAAGATATTATTTCTAAACAATTTCCCCAAGGAACACTTAAGCATAAATAATCCAGAATAATGATGATATTGTGAAATAAACTCATCCCACATTGGTATGTTTTGAATAGTAATACTCATAAATGAAACATCAAATTCCATTAATATAAATATATTTATGATTTAACATCTAAAAATGGTAATTTTATACCAAACTGAAGAGAAATAAGTGGTGAATATGGAATATATCTCATGGAAGTAAATTTGAGATGAAAATCCATTACCACAGGTTTGACTTCCATTGTGTGTTCCCAAAACTAAATTATAATAAATACAAGTGTATTATAAAAATATTATAAAACCATAATAATATATATTATACTATATATCATTTACTTATAGTCTTTTATCATTCATTTGTTAACAATTTTTAGCTAAAATCACTATTTCTTGTGATAACTGTTTTTCTTTTCCTGTATGTTTTGGTTTGTTAATTTCATTAATTTTACTTTGATCATGGTTCCATAATATATAAAATTTTTAAAATTATTTAAATATCATATAAATTCGTTATATATTTCTTTATAGTAATCTATAAAAGTTGTCATTAGAAAATGGATTACACATTTCATAGAGACGGTAAGTCATGCGTACACATCAATCATGTTTTCTTGTTTCTAGATGGATAGAAAGAAATTAAATTAAATAATATATCACATTTTCTAGAGTCTTTATAATTTATTATATATCACATATTTTAATTAAATTTATGCTTATTACCTTCTATGTAGTGAATTAGTCAAAATATTTTAGATCACTTTGTGAGGCGGTAGTCCACCGTACACATGAGTGACGTTATATTATCCCCCATGAGAATGGAAATAAAGAAGTTATATGTTATATAATAATTACATAGGTATAATTATGTTACAAATATCATATATATTATTTTAATATTACGTTATTTTCATCCAAGTAAAATATTAATGGGAAAAACACATCACATTGATTCGTGAGGCGGTAGTCTATCTTACAATCAAGAGACATTGTTGTTTTTCATAGGGTTAGAAGGTAAGAAATTATATATGATATTTTGATTCCATAATTATATTAATTTCATAAATATCATATAAATGTTTTAAATAAATCATTATAACTTACAGTAGGAGTTGGTGGTGGGAAATAAACTACATCGATTCATGAGGTGGTAGTACCCTATACACATGACCGACAGTTTCATTTCCTGTTTGATAGAATAGAAGATAGATATTGTTCATGAAATTAAAATAATAAAATCTTAGTGTATTGAAGATATATTTTTTATTATATTATCATGATTAAATAATATTTTAAGGAGGTTTGTGAAGAAATAAAATAAAAACACTTATTTAAAAATTTATCTCTTCTTCTGAAACTTCATCATGTGTGAACAAAAATCCATCCTAGGATAGATTTATGATCAAACCAATTAATCTAGAATATTGGGAGAGTGTTAAATAAAGTATTTTTGTTGGTAATTACCAAAAAATGGAATTGGAAGTGTGAACTGAAGTGGATAGGGGTGACCTTTTATAATTTGCGAAGAGGAAACACATTGAATGTTTTTTTTAAAAAAGTGATACTAAAGTTTTCCACAATAAAAAATACTAAAAAATGTGTAAATATTAAAAAAATGAGATATATATGGTATAAATATGACCTAAAATAGTATTTATAAAATTTTGGACCCTTTTAAACACTTATTATCTTAGTTTAACCCCTAATAAACACATTTTTTAATTTAACCATGATCATTAATATTTTCTATTTTTAGTAATTGTAATGGTAAAAAAAATAATTTGACAATATTGTAAAATATAAATTATTATAACTATAAATATGGAATCCATTTTTTTAATTTAAATTCACATAAGTGATAGGGTTTAATTTTAAATTAAACCCATAGATGCATCAAAATAATAGTTATTCAAAAGAAAACATTCAAAAGTTCCCAAACATTTATATCAAAATTAGATGTTAAAATGATTCCAATGACCTAAATTGGATTAATAATAATATCTTTTATCTAATTTTACTTTTAAAAACGTTCTAAAATAAAATTAACAATTATAAATTATATAAATGAAAAGGCATTTTTCAATAAAAACCAGTATTTCTCACTATTCATCAAAAAATTAATAATTTCAAAAAATCTAAAATATTTAAAAAAAGATAATTTGTAAATTTCTATTCATAAAATTAATATTATTTTATACAATAAATTTTCTAAAAGTGTTAAAAATTAATTTTAATTTATATGTGCAAAGCATGACTAAACCTCAATTTAAGAAAATTCAGGTTTTTAGAAAACATTTATTTTTCTTTAAAATGGTTCTTATTTTTTATATAATTAATAGGTAACCATTGAATTTATTTTATACATTTATAGAAAAAATAATTTTCATAATTTAGTTATTCCTAATAATACCATCCAACTTAATAGATATATTATAACGGTAATGTTTAAATAATAATTTAATAGAGTATCATGTTTCCTTTGAACATAATTTTGTGTGAATCATAACATATAGAAGACATTGAATTTATTTAAAAATAAATAGATATTGAGGTGTTAAATTCTCATCTAATCAGGTATTTTCATGTCATATATTCTATAGATCATAATTTTTTTCTTTTAAAATATTAGGGCGTTATAATATAAGTATGAAAAATTAATTCATGGGTGAATTTTTATAGGGTTAGTTTCCAATGTGTGTACCTAATCCTTGCAAGGTTTGGGTTGTGTTATGAGACTAGATTATCACAATAATTTTCATGTTATTTCAAGAGAGGGTTAATGTTTTTTATTACTATTGTGATTGTTTCTATGCTAGTACAACATAAGTGATGAATACATCCAAAAATATTTATATAAAAAAATAATAGGATGTTAATTATATTGGATCCACCAGTCCTTTAGAAATTTATTATTCCCATAACATGAACAAGATCTTTAATTCATTTTAATATTTCACTAAATTTGAGAATAATATCTTCTTTATCATGTTTTTTCTTCATCTACCATATGAATATCGCAAATATGCATCTAATTTGGCATTCCTTATCAATATTTTAGAAAACCCTATGTGTTCATGAGAGCATAAAAACATAGTAGTTTCCTTCCTCCTTAAAAGTAAGCATTAAGATATTCAGAAATAATATCACTTTCCTTAACATAGATGATCTATAAGGAATCAACCATAATCAATTCCTAAATTGAGTCCCTAAAATAGAATTCAATTTTTTAATATATTTTTAGGTTTAGTGTTATATATAATTAGGTTGTCAATATTTAATAGATAAACTAATACCCAGGTCGTCCATTTTCAAGGAACAATCATTCAATTACATATTTTCATACACTCATTCATAATTCGGATTTATGAAAACTTTTAGAAATATACAATATAGGATAAGATAGAGACTTAATAATAAATAATATTTGATATATATTACGAAATAGAATTATAAAAAATAGATGAACATATTAATTGACTTTTGATTAGTCTATTTAATTGTAATTTTCATCTTTAATTGATGTTTATTGAATTGTTTTTTATAACCCTTAATGGAAATGATCTATGGAATTTGTGTCATTCCTTGATAGGGTTGGAGAAAATTGGAAGAAAAAATGAATTGAAAGGGTTGCTTATGAGACATGGAAATGGAGTGAAGGTTGGTGGTGACACATATAGATGAATTCATTGTACATAACTATAGATATGCATTTATGTGCACACGTGTAAACAAATAAAATTAATTTATTCATAAATTATGCATACATTTCAATCAATTTATGCATACTATATGAAAAATACTAAATTGAACTTTTTTATGGAAGGAGAAACATGAAAGGAATAGTAAACTACAAGTATAAAAAATAAGTACTATAATTGCATACAATATATAATTTATTAATATATTATTTAAAAATATGTGAATTTAGGATTAAAATGATATAAAAGTAAAAGTATATATCTAAATAAAAATATTGATAAACTTGATAAGAAATATATATTTTTAAGAGACTTTTTATTATTCATGATGAATCTTAGGGATTTTATTTTTTCATATGGAACTAAACCATTTTAATTAATGGTATAATAAAAATATAGATCTCACACAATGTATAATGAAAATACATAAGGAAATCATATTCTTGAATCGTGTGGCCCATGTTTTTGAACCATCACAGGAATCAACCAAATTATAATCTTTATTTTGACATTGATCTTCATATACCAACATTCCAGGAAATTTTATGATATGTGATAGATAATGTACAAATGTAATACTCTATTAAATTCCCAAAACAAAAAAAATCCAATTTCACTATTATAAAAGTATAATAAAATAAACTATAAATATGCATAATTGTAAAAAATTATAACCAGGCAGACATACTCTTATAGAATTTATAAAAACTAAAAAAAGTATAAATGTTTGGATAGAAAAATAAATTTTATATAAAATTATATTTATTCGTTACACTAGTTATTAAAAAATTATTAATTATATTATATTTTGAAAGGCATAACTATCAATATGACCCACTGATTTAACAGTAATTAATAAACTGAAATACCCAAATTTTTCATGACACACTCAATATAAGAATAAATAAAATAAACAAACCTTATCTTATAAAACCAAAAATACACATAATGCATAGGTTCATATCCTCAAACCTTTTTACCTAAATCAATAAATAAATAAGTTGAAATACTATACAAACACCTATTAATTATGTAAACACACATATGAAAAAATGTAGTATAAATACATGTGAATCAATGTTTCTCATCACCCATCTAGATAAATTTAGTGATTGATTAATTATCATCATCCTAACCTGTAAAGAAAATCAGAAACTCAACTCCAATATTTCCACATATAAATAATATCATTGAAATTTTTATTTTAATAATAATCATGAATATTTTTTCACAAATGATGATCCCCAAAAGGGAAAAATCATTTGGATAAACAAATTAAACATCATATATTAATTATTATATATAAAAATAGAAAGAAAATATAAAATACATAATGATGAACAACCATTTATAAATTTCTTGTAGTTTAAGTTAACCATCAACTAAAATTCTTCAAAAAATAAAAACACAATACTCTTAATTAGAACTTTTTATATTTGATAAATTAATGGAATTCTGATTTTACTACATAATATCATCAAAATACATGAATACAATTCCAATTTTAAATAATACACATATGAAAATGTAACATTTATGTAATATATCAAATAAAAATGTATGAAAGTGTCTTATATAAATATAAAATTAATATAGGTAAAACATAATTAGACAAAATAATTTATGTACAATAGGTATATAACACCAACTATTTCCATAAAAGTAATTTAATCTTTAAATATGAGTAGAGGGAAATAATAGGAATAATTATCATAGATCAGGCTATATGAATAAATTTAGAGAGAGAAAGTACCTAATGTATGAGGATCCATGATTTTGTGAACAATAATGTTATCCTAAAATTCAACTAATTAATTACTTTTTTTTGGTAGCCTTGCCTCCAAGGTACCCTTCCGCTTAGCTATATTTTAAGGCTCCATTTGATAACACTTATTAATAACTACTTATAACACTGAACACTTATGCTAACCATTCTATAAGTATTTATTTTCGGATTTTTTATTTTAAATTTAGAATAAAAGCTACAATTTCAAATTTTTTAATGTAAGTGATGAGTTCTATAAGGATCTGTCATCACTAAGGTAAAATATGATATCCAGAGTTTTAACCCTTTCTATTTCCTTCCTTCATTCGATGTTTATGAGAACATTAATGAATAATTTTTTGTTTCTTGATGAAAAACCCATCCTTGATGAACTTATATATGTTCGAGATTGGAAATGTAAAGATAAATGTCACGCTAACTAACAGAAACTTCAACATTGAAAAATACTAGGAAAAAATTAATGAAATAGTTTAATTCATAAAAAAATCCTAGATTAGTATCAATATTCCAAAGTTGTATCATCTTATACTAAAATCTATGTATAAAATCATCAAATAGCGATCGAACTAAATAATAAAACTCCCATGAAATTTTAAAATAAAGTAAAATGGTATCTATATGAGGAAAAACTAATTTGATGAATTTTTTTATTAATATGGCCAAGTAGCATAAAAATATTATATATGAGTCCCAATTACACGTACTAATTCCTTACCATGATATTCCAAGACTAAACCTTCAGAATTTTTCATAAAAAATGTATATAGAAAAATTATTGGGATGGTATGATTTCATTATCCAAGAAAAATATAATTAAAACCACACACATCAATTGGTATGTAATTGACACCAACTTTCAAATATCATCAAAAAATTATGGAAAAAATATATAAATAGTAAAAAAAAATAATAGTGTTTTAAAAAATTATCTAAAAATAGGTAGAATAAGTTTAGGGAAAAAATTTACTAAAAAAGAATAATGTTTCACCCTATAGAATTGTGAGAATGAACATTATTTAAAAGAGAAACCATAAGAAGTGATGATTTTTCATTTTAGAATTATAAAATATTAAAGGTTCAATGTTAAAAGAAATTAAAATCAATGACTATAAATAAAATGAAAATATAAAAACTAAATTTATAAAGCTAAATTAAGGTGATAGGTAAAGGATGACATAAGATAATTGGCCATGTATATCTCATTAATCTAATAAAGATCAAGAGAAACCTTTCCCCTCCCGTATTTCTGAAAATAGGAGGAAATATACTTCTGAAGCTTCATTGATAAAATTTCTGCTATTTGGTATCACCTTTATAATTGATTAAATAGGGTAATAAAGAAAGAGTTGTTGGGGTTTTCATATGAGCGATGGAAGGGCTCAGAATTGGAATAAATAGAGCGAGTGGGATTCTCTGGACACATGTAAATGGAGTGATGGTTTGTGGGGACATGTGTATACTGAAGCATTATATATTAATAAATATGTTAATTTAATAATATAGGTGTTTATAAATAAAATCAATGTATTAATAAATTATGCATACAGGTCTATGAAAATTCAAATGATTTATTCATACCACATGCATAATGCTATGTTGGGATTTTTAATGTATAATACACTTGGGAGGAATACTAAAATTCAAGTAAATTGAATTCATACTATAATTTTATGAAATATATAATGTATAAATATTTTTTGACACACCAAGGTTTAATTAAACTAGATTACTTGTGACACACAAATCACTTTACTAAAACAATCTGATGGATGACCAATGTGATGATCAAGACCTGGTTACTATCAATTTCTAAGAACCATTGATCAATAATATGACCATACTATAGATCAAATGTGGGAATAACTTTCTGATTTCATTTTATAGTTATGTTCATTAAGGGAACTGTTGTTTTACTAGTTATAAAATCTAATTTCCCAACTGATACACTTACCTATCTTCCTTTTATCCATGGGATATCCACTATCAAAATAATTACTTAATTTTAGCGATGAAATATCACAAAATCTATTACTTTTTACTAATTCCCACATATATATAAATATCAAACATTAATATAAATTCATAAAAATAAGAGTGGTGTATTTTAAACCATTGGTAGGAACATGAGGTCATAAAATATTTCAATATATATTTTTCTATTCAATGTATCTGTAAATTATTATAATTAATTTTAGAGTTATTAAAAGGCACAAATAAATTCAATAAATGAATTTAGAGGCATTATTCTGATAAATATTTCATAGTTATATACCACAATAGCCTTGTATTCATTCAAAACATTATGAAAAGAAAAATATATGTTTCCTATTTTCCCTAGCTTGAGGGGATCAATATTGTGGTTACATAAAAATATAAATATTCATCAGATCTCAACCATGAGGGAATATTTAGTAGAAATGTTTGTGATAAATTCATTCTCATCAAGATTTTTCTCTATATATTTATGTGGAATCATTTATTCTGTTAACAAATTTAAATATGTATAAAAATATATGAAAAAATATGAACCTCGACCAAAATTTAAGTTAATATAAAATTATTTTTACACAATACAAAAAAATATTGACCTACATATTAAAGTTGAATCAGTCGTTTTATTAAAAAATAAGAAATTGTATAAAAAATTATGAAAAAATAATATGAATCAAAAAATAATAATTATCATGTTTATTTATATAGAATCAATCTTTTTGTTAATTAATATAAAAATTTTCATATAACAATGCAAAATATGTACTGGTATAAAAATATTTGTAACATAAACTATTAAAGATAACTTATTGTGTAAAATAATCATGTTGAAGAAAGAACATTAATACCAAATCAACATACCAATAATCGACTAATGCCTTTTCAAAATGGAGATATATTGTTTTCATTTTTTAACCAGTTTATCTTGATTTTGTAGAAATATATAATCAATACATAGGAGAGATAATAAAGTCAATATATTGTTAGTTTTGTAAAAATAATATATATATATATATAATCCAATATAATCTATTCATAAAAAATTAATGTACTCATCATGCATATGAAAAAATATACTTATATGATCACATATTGGTGTTAATAAATTTTTTGCCAATGTTTGTAACTTCAATTGAAAATACAATGAAAAAAAATAATGAATCGGAAAATAGCTGAATATTATATAATTCAAGAGGAATAAATAAGGAAAATAATGGAGATCAAACATACAAATGAAATTTTATAAAAATTTATAATTAAAAAGAAATTTTTATTTACTTAATATGTATAGAGGAATAGATATTTACGAGAATCAATATATATGTAGATTGAAGAAGGTTACATTTTTGCTAAATTATCATAGAACAATGTATAATATGAATTTTACTGGATTAAAAGAAATATGTATAAATGGAAACATGGAAATCCAGCACCCAAGGTGTGAAACCTGCACTCAAAAAAAGTTCAAAAGTATAGAATGAGAAAATAAAAGAGGGAAAGAGAGAGTGAGTAACTTTGATTTATACCTAGCCTATGAACAGTTCGAACAAATTGAATGTTGACATCTAGTGCCCAAAAAATTCAGGAAATAAATTGACTATATAGCCATAATGATAATTCATACCTTAATTGTTCTAGAAGGGAAAACATATAATGAAAATAAATACTTTAATGGGAACAAAGAATGCATATGATTACTCATTTAAGGTATGAATTTTATTACAGGTGTGAATTTTCATTATATCTTTTTAATTATAGACCAATTAAGGTACAAATTTTCATTAAATAAGAATACCATTAATATATTAGAAAATAGATTTTTCAGAAATACATTTTTTTAAATACAAATCAAAAATATTTTAATAAAAAAACAATATTTATCTAAAAATATATTTAAATATTTTTTTGTGTTTGGAAATATTATTCCAATAAAAATAAATCTCTTAAAAAATACATTAATATAAAAATTAGAGTACAATAGTATAAAAATTTTGGAATTCCCTCCAATTCAAAAGAATATATAGTTTACTAATTTCCATATCCTGAGAAAGTATAAGTAGTAGAGAAATATCATTATTAAATGATAATACAATCTTCTCCCAAAAAAATAGTTTTTTTGTGAGAGAAAAGCTAAATATTAAAACACTATAAATTAATTCAGTTGATGGTCTAACCAAGGACATATTATAAAAAAAATATGTTTAGTAGGGAAAATTGGGGGAAAGATAAATCTATGAATAGAAATTAATTTTGAGATATGGTTAGGTAGAAGAAAAAAAATTAGGATATTTTATCCTTACTTGAGTAATGAGATTTCAAATGATCACACCTACAAATATTTTAGTGAAAGGGGGAGTCCAAAGAGAGAGAGATAGGTTGGGAAAAAGGATTCTAGAGAAAAAACTAGTTGATGAGGAATGGACATAGAATAATTAATGATTATTTATTTCAAGGAAATATAGCCATTGATTATTTGTAAATATATTGGACAGTGAACAACAAACATAGAAAAAAATTGAAAATAGTTAATGGTGGCCTTCAAGAGGAAATGAAAAATGGGTAATGACAAGAACAATTAGAGAGACACTTAATATAAATGTATAGTAAGTAGAGGCATTCCATCTTCACCAACAGATCTCATTTCCTAGAGAATATTTGTTTCAAATTGGTACTTATAGTATATAGATTTCATGGATCATTTTCCAGTACATTGAGTTTGAAAAAATATTTTACTATTTTTTGAGAAATAATCTTAAGGTGCCATAAAAAACATTTATTCTAGAAATTTTCAACATTGAAGTGTAACTATCATATAAAAATGGTGCACCTACTATACTGGGTGAGGTACTATTTTCATAGAAGATAGTCATGGAGTTCTATAATTCACAACATTTCTAATAGAAGAAAAATTAGCAATCCTTGAAGAGTGAAGTGATAAAACATATGTGGAATAAATATTATGACATACCTAAAATATTAGGATCTTGTTGATCTTGGTCCTAAGAAAAATTCATTAAATGATAGATATTGAAGAAAAACGTTAAAAGGTACTATCAGAAAAATTTGTGTGTATTACACCATCCATATCCGCATTTACTAGTAGAACATTATAATCCAGAGCTTGAAAGGTGAACAAGATCCTCAACACAGCTAGTGAGGACTCGCTTGGTGCATCCAAGAGACTTGAGATCAAATCCGGGTGGAGGCATATTTTAGGGTACTGTAGTAGGCACTGTAGCAGGCATTGTTCAGTACTATAGCAGCCTGAACTATTCGTCCATATGGGCATTCGGGCCACCGGTTTGGTCCTCAGGTCTTGCAAGGCTTTCGGACCACCCAAGGCCTTCGGGCCAGTTGATTCTCAAGGCCTTCAGGCCACCATAAGGCCTTAGGGCCACCCAGAGGCCTTCAGGCCACATGAATGCAGGCCCCAGACACACTACAAAAAAGAAGCAGCCCCAGAAGAGGATTCAGAGCCGGTGCCCTCACTAGATTAGAGCCAAATGGATTGTCAGAATGAGATGGTATGACTATGCCATCGGTACCAGCCTGTGCTTGCACGGGATGCCTATCCAGATGGTCATGCAAAGGTGGAGAGCTACTATCAAGATATAGATACTGAGGAGGGGCAGTTCCTTGTAGATAGTCTCTTTGAATTCCCTAAGACCTTCGGGTCATGTAATCTCTTAAGCTTATAGTCCATGTAATCTCTGATCCTACGGGCCTTGTAAGGGTTCCCCCTCATCCCTTGAATGGGGGGTTATCAAAAATCAATAAAAATGAAGGCCTTTGTGCCATTCAGGCAGGCAAGATCTTGAAAGGACCACATCATATTCATCTCCATGATCACCTTCTTTGAAATATAATCCACTACTTTATTTTCATCTAGATATTCATGTTAGACAACCAAATTGAGGCGAGTAATATCCCACAGACATTTAATCCAATATGGATGAATTTTCAATGGCACATTCCTTGTTCATTCTTGTAATTTCTAGACAGAAATTTCTGTGTTATATTTAATCCATAAAAAAATCTAGTAATATTGAATAGAATACAAGACAATATACATAATGGCCCATAACTCATCTTCATAGGCCACTCCAATTCCAATATAATGGTAGAAACATCTATTTCCAAAACAAAAAAGGGTTTAAAAAACCCCTCCACATCCCGAGGTTCCTGACATGCCAGAAGATTCTCCATACACATTATTAACCTTGATCGATGAATCAAATGGTTTTATCCGTCTAATATATTTAAGAGAGTTGGGTTTCATTAGCCTATACATGAATCCCAAGAGCCACATGATTTTTAAGTCATTATAGTTGTTGGACATCTCTCTTGTTTTCACAAATGAAGAAGTATAAACCTCCCTATGTAGTACCATCAACCTACAATGAACATATGGCTCCATATTGTTAAATAATAACTCATTACATGCAGCCCACACATTAGAAAAAAGAGTTTAAATAGCTTCTAGAAGTATGTTCTATACTTTTTCACATCACACAACATTATAAATCATCGAAAGCAGTTCAGATACTTTCAGTTGAGTATCAAAACTCTTCTCCAATAGTTTTCCATATTAGGATGATAGTTCCTTTGAAAAAAACAAAACCCATGAATAAGTGTTGGATATATTATTCTACTTTCAATAAATGATAGTAACCTAACACAATTTGTTCCTTGATTTTTTAAATCTGATAATTCATGGGGATCTGATTTTTTTGGATTCTACAAAGAAGAAAAAATTTGGATGGTAGAATTTAAGAAGTCTTGAAATTCAAAATCCATTTTTGTGTACTTCTTGAGCTACCACATTCCAGCCTATAGTGGTATATGGTGTTGATATTCCAATTCCAATTGTGTTTCCATACAATGGTTTCATCATCCATAAACATATAACTCTGAATTTCCATATTAGTTTTTGGAACCACCAGACTCTCATAGTTTTGATGTTGTTCAATAAAATTAGAAATGGTCATGTGAACCAACTGTGGGGGTATACTAATAGTATCCTGTAAATGTCCACCTAGACAATTAGTGATGGATTTATAGTGGAGGAACAAATTACTTTCTACAAAGGTTTTTTAGTATTGAATTTCATGGATTGAGTTTCTCAAATTGGTGAATTGGTGGTTTGTGTTATGTTGTTTGGCCTGTGGTCTATGGTTCAAGGGTTCATATTTCCAGATTATATTCATAGAGTACTTAATAAGAGTTTTAGAGCTACCAGTTTTCATCAGACTTGTGCGATTTGGATTTGTATGTCTGAGAGGGTATGTACTTAGAAATAAATATTGGCCCATCATTGTATGGTAAAGCTTACCATGTAGTGTTGGAAATGTGGAAATTGGACTTAATATTTTTTATGTCACGGTGGGGCCTTCCATTGTGGTTTGATCTAGTTATTTGGCTTTTGGACCGTAGGGGAATGGTTTGATGTCTTAAGTCATTAAAGTCATGTTTGGTTCCACCTCATCCCATAAAAGTGGATCTTCGATAATAAAAAAATTAATTTTTCTTCAATCCATGCAAAATTGGTCAATTTCCATTCATAATTTGATCAATTCCATAAAAAATCGGACCATGACTTGAATTACTTTGATCAATCCTTAATCCCAACTATAAATCAAGAAGGGGTACATGAATTTGGATGTGATCAAAAAGTTGACAAGACAAGCCCTTATATCCATGGACACAGATTTTTTCATATAGTTACTTGATTCACAATGATAGAGAATATTCCATCCAAATATTGTCTCTTAATCTTACCCCAGAATAGGGGAACACCATGAAAAGTACATGGAAGAGATCCCTTCTAATCACCAAGTCCGGTCACAATTAAATTTTGTTTTCCAATCGTAGTTCCAGCAACAAAAAAATAAATTATTTTTTCCATCTTATGGCTTATCCAGCCACCTCCTTATAATGATTGAAAATATCTATTATGAAGGATATGGTTTTCTTTGATGATTTCCCAAACAACTGGATGTCATTAGTGTAAAGAAGATATGAAGGAACATCATCATCACCACCATCCTTTATTAGTCAATAAAGGGCCATGTTGTTGAGGTCATTAATACACTAACTTAAGTAATGTTCAGCAATGAAAAAAATTTCCCTCACAATGGGTCACCCTATCGCACACACCCTGTATGCTGAAAAATCTTCTAGGGGTTTGATTAATGAGAATGGAGAACCTTTCATTATTGAGAATGAAATTAACAAGTATGATTAAATCATTTGAGAATCCATATATTATTAGAACCCTAAAAATAAAATAGTAGTTTATTGTATCAAAGGACTTGGATATATCGATTTTAAGAGAAAATTGGCTTCTTTTGTCCCCTACTTCATAATATTTACACTTTCTCGTGCTGTAAATAGGCAGTTCTGGATGTCTCTCCCCAATAGAAACCCAAACTGATTTGGGGTAATGAAATTTTTAAAAATCTCACCCATCCTACAAATAACAATTTTGCTAAGAAGATTAGGAATGGTATTTTCTGGGACAACTAGCCTGAAAAAATTGATGTCAGGAGAATTTTATTTATTGGGCATTAAAGAAATGAAACATGAGTTAGACCCAAACAGTAAGAAAAAATGGGAGAATAATTCTTTTATCACCTGATATATGTCATCATACAAAATTTTCCCATAAAAAATATTAAATTTGTTATTAAAACCATCATGTCCAGAGCCACTCTCCATATTAAGAGAGAGAAGTGCTTCTTTGGTCTCTTTCATTGATGGTGTCATGACATGCAGTTGGTTTTGGAGGTTCCGCACACAAGAATCAATGTTGTTAATCATTTTATGAATGTTTTTAAGCCCATTATTAGAGTAAATATCAATGAAGTAATCTCCCAATTATTGGGAGATCTTATTTTCAATATTGTAGAGACAATCAATTATGTTAAGGCTCTTGATTCTGTATTTTCCCTCCTCTCTTTGAGAAATCTTTGAAATAATTAAAAATTCTTGTCCCCAACCATGATCAATTTCACATTAAATTGATTCATATCATTCCTTTACATTATCTTAAGTAGGTCATAAATTTTTTGATGAGATTTCATTTCCACACTAGAAGGTGTGTATTGATATTGGTTCATATTTTGATATCAAGCAAGATGTTCTTCAAAACATTTAATTTCCAGATTAATCTTGGGGAAGGATTTTCTATGCCACTCTCGAAGGAAACCCATACCATGCTTTAGTTTCCTAGATATATAATAAAATAGACTACCAATGGGATTGATTTTCTAGACCTCGACCAATGTTTCCTAATATCCAGGGGTCACAAGCCACCCATATGGTAAATCAGAATGGAATGGGATTCGATATCAATAAATGAGATAAGACATCTAAAATAATGGTATTATGATCTGAATGATGTTTTGGTAGATTTTATTCATGAGACTCTACTTCTTACACTTACATAATCCATTATAATGAAGCATTTATCAGTCCCACTAGCTTGTCATCCCTTTATTGGGTATCTACTCTATGTAAATTTAAATCCAGAAATTTGTACTTAAAAAAGGTTTTATTTATTAATGCAATAAGAGAATATCATAGAATCATACCAATTGATGTTTTGTCTAGTTTTCTCCTCATGTGTCAAAAAGTAATTGAATCTCCCAGGAACCACCCATTTATAATCATTGGCTTTAGATACATCACCAATTTTTTTCCAGAGTTCTCTCCTCTTGATGTAAGATGAGGATGCATAAACAAATGAAACTGAAAGATCACAACCTTCCATATCACCTGATATAATAATGCTCTAAGATTTCATACAACATGACAAAATATTAAAGATAGCATGTGTGAAAACTAAAAAATGATCCATGTTTCAATTATGAAATTTATGTTAAACAAACATGTAACCCAGAGATTACCATTTATAAGATTTCTAATTAAAAAATAAAATCATTTTTTTTTCATAAATTCCAATAATCATGGGTTTTTAGGCCATGATAAGGTACCTAAGGGATTTTCTTGTTGGGGAGTTCCCCAACCCATGAAAATTCTAATACAGTATCTTCATTTTTTAAGGGTCTTTCCCATTGTATGAGCTCTCCTCCCTTGGAGCCATTTTACTCTAACCCTTCTTATTTCCTTTTTTTTCTTTTTCCTTACATTTGAACTTCTACCTAGAGATAAATCACTTATGAATGGATTTAATAGATATTTATCAACATTGACTTCAATTGAAAAAATCTCAGCCTGCTCACATGGATGTGAATCCTTAACCTCATCAAACCAACAAATTATACTCAAAGGAGACAATTTATTCACAGACTATCCATGATCACTGGAATTTTCAGTAGATATTTTCCTCATGTAGTTTTGGAGGAGGGGACCTATGAGAACTCCTCTTTCAGGCCTGCTCCACCTTACTAGCCTGCCCCAACATGAAGTGGAGTCATAGCCACCTCAGATGACAGATCTTATGGGGGATGCATTGTAACATCAATAGGATTACAAGATCGTTCAGAGGGAAGTTATGTGCTTCAGTGATCCTTAATTATCCCCATATTAGTGTGAAATGAGTCTCTATTCATGGAGGAGTTCCATGTACCTGTATCTAATGGAGAACAAGTTGTTTCCTTGAAGGAGGCCATCAATATACTTTTCTCAACATGACTGACCATGTGGACAGCCACAAGATCAGTATTGTCTTCTTTAAAAGTAGCAACATTGGTCTTGCATGTAGCTCCTCCATCATAAAAATCCCCAAGAGAGTTTTTAGCAAGCACATCGACATTAGAATGCTGATTGGATTCAGTATGCTGCATTGCTCTAGCATTGATGGCTATAGAAGGTCCTGAATGAGGTTTCTTCTCTATTGATCTGTTGTGAGGAGTATCATCATGTTGATTCACCATGAGAATCACATTCATATCAGAATTTTGAGAATTATCATGATCCATTGGGATATTCTCAATTATGTCTCTATCATTCACCTCCATAATAAACTCAATATGAGTACCATCAGAGGGTGCATATGGTTGAGAAGCCTGTACAAGACTATCTTATCAATTCCAATTCATGTTCACTTTAGATGGTCCAGAGTGAGTGGTCCCATTTTCCAAATATGAGAAGATTTTTCATTACCCATGTTTTCTTTCAGGTAGATTTATCATTCCCTTTCATGTTACAAGTTATGAATTCTTTGTTTCTATTTCATTTAGATAATAGGTGCCCAGAAAAAAAACAACTCTGGAAAAATTTCGGATTTATCTTATTTTGAATTTTCAAATTGATGATATCATATCTTGTGGATAAAACTAATTCTTCAAAAAAGTGGATGACATATACAATTCAACTAGGTTTCTTTCATAGTTTCCATATCTTGGGTTGTCCGTCTGTTTGTATATCCTAATGGGGTTCCCCACTTCAGAGTCTATATCCCAAAAAATTGTGTGGATCCCAATACAGCAAATATATCCCAAAAATGTGAATCTGAACTTGAGTATGATTACTTCACATAGAGTCCAGATCAAAGTTCTAATCCCTTTCTTGAATACATCGGGGAAAAGGCCTTAGGTTTATCGAACAAAATATTTAGGCCCTCCGTTTGAATTCATTAGAAGGAAACACCACATGGTAGTATCCCTTTCCCATGGTTGTCATCTTCCAGTTGGGAAACCCCCAGATCTCATAAATTTTCCTTGTAACTTCATAAAATTTCCATTTTTTTTAACCTTTTTGAACATTGACTCTCTCAATTATTGAATATAGGCAGAGGATGGATCTCTCCTCCAATGCTTCTTGATTTTCAGAGTTATACGCAACCAGACCCTTCTTGATAATGCATCCAAGAAAAGGTGGATCAAAATCATAAATGGATGGGTTGGCCACTGATGTAACTACCTCAGTAAATTTTTTCTTCATACGAGTAATAGACTAAGGGGAATTCAACCTTATAGTTGCAAATTGGAACAAATCCTTATTCCCAAAATGATCCATCACGGATGTAGATATTTAATTCCGAACATGATTCATCTCGCATGTATCATGATTAATGGATTTAGGTTTTTCTTTGACCTCCCATTGATCCTCCATCCTCCTCACTAAAGATTATGACTTTAAAATAATGGCCCATAGAAAATTGAATAAAACATAGAAAATGACTTGGAATTATACAGTAAATATATAATGTAGGTTTTGTTGAATTATTTTAAAACATAAATGATAAATAAATTAATATCTGACATGTGAAAATCCAAAATATACTAAAGAGATTTATTTCAAAATAAATAGGCAATACCCAGTTTATTGATGGATAAGAACATACATCAATAGTCATTCCAAACAATATAGGGTTCATTATTTAATACACTCTTAGATTCTATAATGTTTATAAGAGAAAATTTTTATTAATATAGAAATAGTAGTGTAAATAGAAGATTGAATATGAGGTCTTGCGAAGAATTATTAATTTTACGGTATTAATATACCATCAAAATGGTTATTTATATAAATAATATAATATAAAATATATTATTCTATACCAATATATAGAATAGTTTATAATGTATTAAGTCTGAAGCATACATCATATAAAAATTGACAATTAAAGTTCAATAAATATTGATAAAATAAAAAAGAAATCATACAGTTTTGTAAAAAATATGCAATAAGATTTTTTTTCAGAAGATATTAATACCTAAAATAATATAGATAGAGTTTATTAAATTATGTTAGTACGAATAGTGGTAAAAATAAGGTATTTAAAAATATTATATGAAATTTAAAGTAAATAACACTAAAATTGTAGGGATAATATTAACAGGGATGTTAATTTTAGATGAACCAAGGAATATTATTATTTATACACACTATTATATGATTATACATAATTTCCCACATTTTCTTTTCCTGAAAATGGTCATATAATATATTTAGTCAAGTAATAATTTTAAAACATTATGGAATTTTGTATGAAATGAATGGAATGATTTTGATATTCTGTTTCATTATATAATCATATAATTTGTCTATAAAAATATATTTTTATGATTACAAAACAATGAAATATGAGATAATATTAATTAAAATTAGAATGTATAGGAAACATATTTCATTGAAAATTTATTTCAATATAGGGGGATTAACAGTTATATTAACAGTAATTCCAATAATAATTGATTAGAATAGAAACCTAAGTGGTTAAAAATTATTAACGAATTCATAGAATAATAAAGGATATTGAGTTACTAGATATAACATAAAATATTCTCATAATTATATTATGAAGAATATAATAATGATTAAAGAGATATTCTTTCCATAAATATTTTATTTTCTTCAAAAAAAAATCATTTCAACTATAGAAAACAAAATGTTTATGATGATAATTAGGTAAAATATGGAAAGTATGATGAATTCTAAAAAATTAATATAACTCTGAAATTTAGATCACATACATGTTGGAGGTGAGGCCAATACTGATGCATTGTAATTTTCATCCATGATTAACCTATGAGAATGCAGATAACATGAAAGAGTAAATTGTAAAGAAACTCTATATAAGAAATGGAATATAAAAATTAAATGATCCTAAAAGTGTTTCAACTGTTTGATGAAAATAAAATATATGCAATTATTTCTAGAATATAAAAAAATGAAAAATATAATTAATTAATTAATTTTTGAGTGTATTTGGAAAATAATTGTAACCTAGGTGAAATATATATAATTTTGTCAAACATTATTTAATAACACCTTACTCGATTTGTTCAATACAGTATATATACTTAGATAATATCTTCTAGTGTGCATTTTTAAATGTTTTTTATTATGTAAATCAATAATACCATAATCATAAAGGAAATTTTTCGGTGACAAATTCAATGAAATGAATTTAAACTTTTGAAATGAAAAAAAAAACTGAACAAACCATGCTATAATATAATAAATAATGACAATCAATTTTTAATGTGCAAGACTATATCAGTACATAACACTATATCCATTGAAATGATGTGTTTAGTTCCATTCTATCAATATAAATAAATTGATAAAATATATATGTCATTAATTAAATAATTTAATTAATATATATATATATGTCAATTTTGATATATATGTGTGTGTGTTTGTGTGTGTGTGACGTATAATATTGATAATAATTCATATATCTATATGTAAAACATTTTTCTTTTTCAACCATGTTAATTTCTATTGTAATCTAACTTTTTATAAACCATATGGTAATTCAAATGCACCCATGACATATTTTGAGGTATATTACGTAATCTCAATTATGATATTAAAACATGTCAACATATAATGTATTATGAAAAAAAAATTGGAATGTAAATATAAATAAACATACCTAACGATATGATGTTCACAAAAATCATTGTCATTGGAACATTATATATTCCGAAGTATATGAAACTGTATCTAATTATATAGTGGTTGGTAATCTTGTGCAGACAGAAAAACCAGTAATGTAATAGTGATTGTTAATGGTTTCAAATATCATGATTAAATTTAAATAAAATATATAACATGATATATATATCAACTATATTATTTTTAAAATGTCCACAAAATTGGATAAGTGACTGAATTTATTTTCAAAATCAATAATCTACTCTCATATTTCATACAAGGACATTTATTGTAGTTCAAGGATAACTGTAACATCTATGTAATAACATGGTAGTGCTTATGGTGAAACTTTTAATAAGGTTTATGATAAGTGAAAATATTATTAAAAATCTAACAGAAAATGAAATTTAGAAATAATAATACATTTGAATAAATTTTAGTAATTATAATGAAATGTAATATAGTGAGAAATATACTTAGTTTGGGTGAAACATTTAATGAAAAAAATAAATGTATTGTAGTAACCAGAAATAAATCAATGATTTTAAAACCAACTACAATTGAAATATTTAAAAATAAATTTAACTATTAATTGTTAGATAGACTTATATTTACGATGTAGTGTGTTCTAATTACGAGAATAATAAGGTACCAAGATAATGTATTTATTAATAAATCTTGGAACTATACAATTGTTCTTTCAAGAAGGAATGTCAGACAATTTCTACAAATAAAACCTAAGACTGGATGCGGAAATCAACATGAAAACATGATTTTTCTACAATAAAACCCTACATTAGGGTTTCTTAATATATAAAATTTGAAATTAATTTCTTTGAATTCGATGGGATAAAAAATGATGCTTTGAACATTGGGAAAAGATGGAGTAATATTGTGTATTAGGGTTAATGAGAAGAAAATGTGTTAAATATCAGAATTGATAATGGAAAATTGATTAGAGTTAGAAATTTAATTATATAATACTATGTATTGGAGATTTTGAAAGAATCCAAAGGAAAATAAATTATCGAGATGATGATAGTGTAAACAATAGGAGGTCGATGACTGGAAGAGGACTCAAATGAATGAAGAACATTAGAGGATATACAATAATAGATAAATCAATAGGGGAACCATCAGTTAAGGAAGTTTCAGACATCGCAACAGTAATTCCCATTGGACCATGGCTTGGAGATGTTGAGATATGATGAGAGGTAGAGTAGCACGGAGGAGGAGACATGAACCATAGATTTGAAGTGTAGTGGTTGAGATTAGTTGAAATGGAAAATGGTATGATGGGTATCATGGTGCGGGATATAGGAATAAATAGATTAGAAGATGGGCAATATGGTTTTTTGGGACTTGGGAGGAGCGGACACGTAAGTTTGAAATTCTATAGTGGAGACAAGTGTCCTGATAAAAGCATGTCATATAGTATAGTTGATATATATTACATTTCAAAGTGTGAACTTCCACTTAGAATCCATTTTACCAAAAAACAAAACATTTTAGATACAACATGTTTTATTTTTCTGAAATATGTTCATAAATTTCATATTGACCACATTATTTTCCCTACTCCACCTTAAAACCATATAGAAAAATTTTATAAAGTTGAATGACAATAAAAAGTGAAGGGGTATAAAAAAAGAAATAAACTCAATACTTCATAAATACATATAAATTTTGTTTATTTTTTTAACAAAAACATTGGGCTAAAAATTGAAATTTATTTACCTATGAAATTAAATTTTTTACCATAATAAATTCATAAAACATTTCATAAGAAATATTGATTGAAAAAATAAAACTCAGAAAGTTCACAGTTTAATCATGGAAAACATATGAATACTTTTTCAAACAAAGATATACATTTAATATTTATGAAGTAGAATATACTTTCTTCAATACATAAGCCCATTGTCTTAACTTTAGAAATCATAAAATATCTATAAAAAACCTAGTCTATATAAATAATTATTATAGGTGTATTATGATATCATTTTCATATCACTCTTATAAATGTAATAACCTGGCATGGCAACTTCCATCATGATCATTCCATAATTCATTGGAGGTCTATGATGGACCGACTAGCACATTTTTCATAATGTAACCACATGTATGAGGTTTATAGTAGAACCAGTCATCCTTGGTTTTTTATAGAATCTCCAAACATTGGTTTATAATTGAACCACCCTTCATCATAAATGATTCTCAACAACCATAACATAATAATGTCTCATGAAAGATTACGTACTTATAAAAATATTCCTTACACCCATAAGAAAAACATTTCTAGATATCAAAATGTGAATTCCATTTAAAATCATTTTTTAAAATACATATAATGGAGATAAAGAATGTTTTTTGAAGAGAAATTTAAGCTAATAAAGGAATAAAAACATCAAAAAATTGTTACAGTGGTGGGAGAAACTATTGAAGTCATTTATATTAAAACAGAACATTCTTTTTATATTTTCAACAATTTTTTATGTATAATGTGTGAAAAAAATACTATTAAATTGTTTTATAAAAATAAAAAAGTGACATAGAATTTAATTTGTAATTCAAGTAAATATATTAATAAATTATTTAAATAATAATGACATTGAAGAAATATATTTTTAAAATAAACCTTTAAAACATATAAAATGATGTTTTTAAAATAAAGTGTCATAGACCATGATTCTGGATCATCACATGAAATATTTAAATTTTCTTAATAATATACATTTTTAACTATTTAATTTATTAATAAAATTTCAAAAATTTTATTATTATTTTTTTTACCATGTTATATTCAATTACTTAATCATTATTGTTCATGTTGGGTGTTTCGATGATACTAGATTGACAGGACAAAATGTAATTGGTAGGTTAACTATGATCAATGAGGTAATTGTTCCATTATATCCAAAATAATAATCATGACATAATTAAATTTTTTGTATTAATTATAAATTTAAAACAAATAATAAATATGGTTATGAAAAATGAACTATGTTACAACCTTGGGGATGGTTGGTTGTAGATACTCCTGAGTATCATTTCCATTTTTCAACGATCATGGTGGAAAGAAGCTAAGTGTTATTATTTATTTATATAATTATGATTATATTATAAATATAATATAAATTCTTTAAATAAATTTATATTTATAGTACCCATGTGATGTGGTTACAAAAAAATGAATCGCATTGCTTCATGGAGAAGATAATCCCCACGTATGGAAGAATGATGTTATTTTCCATTAGATGGATAAATTACAAATTAAGAGGTATATTAACTTTATAGAATTATAATTATATCATGAATATAATATAAATACAATAACTTCAGCATTATAATCAGTTGTGGGAGGTGGTGGTGGGAAATAAATTACAACGGTTCACAAGGTGGTAAACCTCCGTACATGAGAACAACAATTTCTTTTCAGATTTGACAGATGATGATATCTATATAAGGTATTTATTTAACATAAAATAATCCACTAATATTAAGTATATTGGTGTTATTACTTTATCATTTTTATGAATATTTAAATGAGTAATAAAAAGAAATTAAACTAAAACATTCATTTAAGAGCTATACCTATTCATTAGACAACCACATTTTCTTTACATCTTAATCCTTCAAAGGTTGATATTATGCCTAAAATAAGACCTATAGAATGTGGTAAGGATATTTATGAAGTTATTTTTTAAGTTATTTTACAAAAATTGGTTTTTTATGTGTCATGAAAAGATTATAAGAAGTTCCCTTTTGTAAGTTAGGGGAGGTACACTTTAGGAATTTCCTAATGTATTAAATTAATATATATATATTTTCTTGTTAAAATGACCCCAAATTGATATTATTAAAATATAACATGATAATGAGTCTAGATAACCTAATATAATAAAATATTTACAACTTTAGATTATTTTTTTACCATTATCGTTTATGTTTAATATGTGTAAACGCTTTTTGACGATTATTGTGACAAAAAGGATTTTTACTCGTTAAGGGTCAATATATTTACTATTAAAGGAAAATTAGAATATAAATGAACAATATTTAAAATTTTAATCCAAATAAAATTTACATGGACGAATATTTTATTTTTAGTTATTTTAAATAATTTAATAAAATATTTTTAATTATAAAATAAAATATATGTAATTTTCCAAATTAATGAAATATTATAATATAATATGTATCTAAATCATTTTAAATGGTTCCAAAATGAAATATACTATATTAAAATGAATATATACTATAAATATAATCATAAAATATAAATTCTAAAGGTTTTTATTTCATTTTAAATCATATATTTTGGATTAACACCTAGGTTAACCTTTCTTAACCTTAATCTCAGTAATGACATTTTCAAAAAGAAAGGGTTATAAGTTTACTTATAAGTTGAAAATTGGATCATAAATGTAAAATGGATGAAATTTTCACCAAATTATCATAATAATTTTGTTTTTTATGATTTTTATTAAGTTTAAATAACTTAAAAAAAATATTATATAACATAAAATATCATTAATGTTGTTTTAACACGATTAATTTAATTTTTATTTCAAAAAAACTTGACCAAAAGGGATTAAAATATATTAATTATAGGTGTAAATAAAATTTTATATTTTTATAAATAAAATTAACAAAATAATTCCTCTAAATTATGTTACTTTTATTATTTTTAAAATCATTTATTTATTTTTCTATTAATCGAATAAATACGGTGTTATTGTTTCATAATCATTTAATGTAATTATTTCATCACTAAAAATTATAAATGAATTCCCATGATAAATAATCATTTATCATTCAAAAAAATCTTTTATAACTGAACATATCCCCAATTTATCTTTATATAAAAAATCTATTGTTAATAAAACAAAGAGAATGAAATCATTGAATTTAATTTACATAAACAAATATAAAGGTAAAAAATCAATGAAATGTGGAAAAAGGTTTACATATATTTAAAAATTGGATGGAAAATTATGAATCAAAATCATATAATAGGGATAAATAAAGTGTTTGGGTCATTTTGTAGTCTTTATAATATTATTTTTAACCTTAATTTTCTAATTTACCATTACCGTGGTGATGATTAGTTACTATGGTTACTATTCATAATGAAAAAATTAAAAGGTATATATTTACCAATTTTGGACCGCTTCATTCAAAATATTGAATCAGTTTTTCAAGTTTTATTTTTTAGAAATTGAATAAATTAATTTAATATTAAAATGAAAAATGAAACAGAAAACAGTTTTCTAGAAAAATTACCTTTTAGTATAAAAATATTTTTATACCAAATTCCAGTATAAAATTTGTTCCAAATACTATAATTGGATTATTATTAATAAATTGGAACTTAGTTAATTTTAAAACTAATCTTGTCACGACCCATCCTACGAACCCCGTGCATGACTACCCCAAGCACGCTTTCCATAGGTCGGGGGTTGGTGACTAGCACCTGAAGACATTTCCCAGAAAAGGAACAAATTGCATTAGAGAGCTGTACACACTCAAAAGGGGAAGTGAAGTAAAAAATCCAAAAAAAAAATAAGTTATAACCATGAGAGTAATGTTCAACCACAAGTACAACTTTAAACTGAAAACAGTGGGCTAGAATACAAACCCTAGATAATGAAAAGAATGTAAATAGAATCCACATATACCCCGGAAATCTACCTAAAGGGTAGTAACTGTAAGTCTAATTTGAAGAATATGATCTCGATAACTCCCTTCTCACCAAGCTCCACAAAGTCTTGAACCTCCAAAGTTTTCCTTGGAGCGTCAGTAGTCTGCACCAAACAAACACATGTGTGCGGAGCCCGTGTAGGGGTGAGTATAACAACTCAGTAGGGGACCCTAAGACCCCTGAAGGTCTCTTTGTAATCCAAAAAGTAAAACATCACAAGAAATACCACAAATGTAATATCATAAGAATGATCTAAATCATGAAGCACGCCGAAAAAGAGACAGCTCACTCTAATGGTATAACCTCAAGGTTACTAGGATAGGGATTAATAGTCGTAAATTCGTATCATCCTATCCATAGTAACTCTACTGCTAACCCATGTAGGTCATTTTATGCTGACCTGTGTCGGTTTCTATATGTTGACCCATATTGGTCGCTGGTGCTGACCCGTATTGGTCGCCGTTGTTGACCCGAATTACTCACTGGTGTTGACTCGTAATGGTTTTTGGTGTTGACCCATATTGGTTGCTGTTATAGAGTTAGGAATGAATTATCGTATAGCTAGATCCTCCCACTCTAGATTTTTTGATGCTGACACGTATTGGTCACTCTTCTTCATCATGTCACAGCTAGCCACTGGATTCTCTCACACATCACACTTGATCTTCGAAAGATTCCGCTCCCTAAGCCACCAATCATATTTCTACCAGTATGAAGTCTGTAAAAAAAAAGAATACCCAAGGGACAAACCTATCATAGAGGTCCTAACGTGACAAACAGTGCGTCAATCGGATGCCCGGTCTGTGAGATATGAGCAGTTTGGTAAAAAGGTCCTGGTTGGATTCAAGTCGAATCCAACCCAGGTCACATGTCAAACTCCTTCAAAACTCACTTAGAGTATCTCTAAAGGATCCCCTTGTTAAAATGGACCTTATGCCACAAACGACACGTCGTTCGAACACCCTATCTTTCTATTACACCCCTTTCTGTGAAATTCGGGTGATCATTCCTCAGTCCATCCTAGCGTAGTCAGACTCACCGGAATAAGCCAGAGGGACCACTTCCCAAAAGGGGTCTCAACGCCATAGACAACATGTCAAACTGACACTTAGTTCATCAGTTACGTGCATTTATTTATTAAGTGTACGGTTGGGTCTAGGCCTGGTCCGACTCTGTCGGGCCGGCCCGATGCAACATATCCTGGGGTCGACCTGAACCCACCCAGGTCTGGCCCGTTAATATTTTTCCGGGTTCACTAGGTGCGGCCTATAGGGGTTGGCCAGACTGGTTCACGGGTTCGGGCTGCAGTTGGCCCAGCCTTCCGGGTGGGGCTCGGCCCACCCGCGTTGGCCCACTAGGCCGCGGGTCTGGCCCGTTTGGCCAGCCCGCATCCAACCCAGCCTTCCTGAAGGCAGACCGCATCTCCAACTAGCCCTACGAACAAGGGGATGTTTCATCCAGCTGGTGGGGTGCTGCCCCACCACGTGCAATGGTCGGCCTGACGGTCGACTGGTCTCTAGCCAATGTAGTGCGTCGCAGGGCTACACCACCCCCTCCTACCGCAGCCTGCTGGCTACAGATGCTTCCACCAATAGTGCCTGTAGGCACCTCCATTCTTCCGAATGGCAGGCCCAGGCCAGCCACCCCTAGCCACTACAGCACGCAATGGCACATCGCTTCCCCACCGCCTATGGCCGGTTACCGCGGGCCTCATCTAGCCAAAACTGGCCGCCGGTGGCATGTCACACCGGATATTCTTTCTGCGGGCCATTGGATGTGCTTATTTGGTCTGTTTTTAGTGTCCTCTATGCCTACAAGCCACCCAGACTATCACCATCATAGTGTGACCCTCTGGCTCGTGTTGTCGTCAAAATTGAGGATTGTCGTCCCTGAAGAATGCAACATGAATGAAGCAGCAGAGGGAACGAGACTTGTTCATTCAACCCACGCCCTATGAATTTACATGATAAGAAGTGGGATAAATTTTATCTATCATTAAATATTAGATAAAGTCATTTCATTAAAGTTAAACCATAACAAAACATAAACCCCCTACCTCAATATCTGTTGGACGTGTCACGGTTGTGGTGAGGGGAGTGTCCATGTTGGATGGATTCATCGGTGTTCATCGATCCCGGATCTTTGCTGCCCAAGATTTCTTCCACCATCAGTGGATGTTGTCGTAGAATTCTACGAAAGTTTCTTCTTTTGATGATTTCATGCCAAAACCCCACCCTGAGCTTCATTCAAATTGGAGGGGGAAAATTGATTAATGCGTTGAAGAATTAATGAGGTTCAGTAAATGAATTAATGAACCTATTTTAATTCACAGTGGTGGAGTTATGCAATTGATGATTCAATCCATTAAATGGTTTGACAAGTCACTGGTCACTGCTAATTCGTTGGAGGAAAATATATTAAAATAACAATCATATGTTATTTTATTATTCTTTAAAAAGTCCAAAAACTATCTTTTTCTTCCGACAAATTACAGTTGAAGTGAAGCTTCCCTTAAGAGAATCTAGGCACTGTGGATTCAATGGTGCTCTTAGATTTCAATATTGAGCACCGATTCAAAATATAGAAAATTTCACATACGCGTTTACTGAACATACCTAAAAAACTCAAAAATCCAATCCAGGCACACCGGGTCTCAGAATCACGTGAAATAAATTTTCGCATACTCGTTATAATCCAAAATAATTAAAAGAAATACATGGAATTTTTTTTAGGTCGTTACATTCTCCCCACCTTGGGGATTTACCACCCAGAAATCCAAACAATGCTATAAAAAGAAAGAGAGGTACTGAGAACACATATGAGCCTCTAGCTCCCATGTGCTCTCCTTGAGATTCTTGTGCTACCATAGAATGCGTACCAAAGGTATCGACCTCCCATGAAGGATCTACTCTTGTCCATCCTATATCTTCACTGGGTAATCCACAAAAGTCACGTCATCATCAATCTCTAGCTCTCCATGGTTGATGACATGAAATGATTCATTCATGTATCTCCTCAGTTCGGATACATGGAAGACGTCGTGCACCCTATCCAACTACGGTGGCAGTGCCAAGAACTATGCCTCCTTTCCAATCCTATAAAGTATCAGGAATGGTCCGATAAACATCGGTGAGAGTTTGGTACCTCATCCAAATATATCTATTCCCCATCGTGGGGAGACTCTCAAGAAAAATTGGCCCCCTCATGAAACACCAATGGTCTCTGTTTCCGATCAACATAGGACTTCTGTCAGCTATGTGCACCCTTCATCTACAATCAGATGACCTGCACCTTCTCAGTGGTAGCATGTACTATCTCTGGGTCCACGAGTGTTGGCTCTCTTGGACCCGTCCAGTATATGGGCAATCTGCATGGTCATTCATACAACGCCTCAAAAGTGGTCGTACCAATGGTGGAGTGATAGATGTTGTTGTACACAAACTCCACCAAGCATAGGTGGTCCTCCAAACTGTGACCAAAATCTATGACACATGCACGAATCATGTCTTCTAGGGTCTGGATGGTCTTATTAGTCTGACCATCTATTTATGGGTGAAAATCTATGCTCAAGCGAAGCCAAGTCTCGAAAACCTCCTACAATCCTTTTCACAATCGGTATGTGATTTGTGCATCATGGTCTGAGACTACCGTCAAAGGCACTTTGTGAAGTAGCAGGATCTCCGGAACATAGAGACATCCCAAGCTCTCTATCGAACCCTTCTCTCGAAAAGAATGGATGTGGGATGTCTTGGTGAGTTAGTAAATGATCACCCATATGGTATCATGACCTTTGGATGTACGTGGTAACCCCATCCTAAACTCCATCAATATCCCTTCCCACTTCCAGTCTAGTATCTCAAGGGGTTGGGTCAAGCTTGCTGGTACTTGATGCCCAGCCTTCACGTGCTATCTAGAGAGGCATCTAGAAATAAACTCTACCACATATTTCTTCATCCTTGGCCACCAGTACTAACGCTGGAGGTCCTGATACATCTTCATCATGCCTGGATGTACTTACAAGTGGGATGTATGGAACTCCCTTAGTGCATCCTCTCGTAAAACTGTACGTCCTCTGAAATGGATAGTGTTCTCCCCACCTTCAGAATATTTGTCAGGTGCATGGCCTAAGGACATCTTAGCACGTGTTATTTCATAGCTGCTGCCTCCGAGTTGCACCTCCCTAACTCACAGAAGAAGTGGAGGGGAAACTATCATTGATTTTAGGTAGACTGTCTCATCTCTGTCCACGTAGGATATATGAAGCGATTATAAGTGCTCTGAAGCCACATTCAGAAGATGCGATCTCTATCTCTGAATAATTGAATTGGCCACTATGTTCCCCTTCCTAAGAGTATATACTACCTCAATTTCATAGTCCTAAAATAACTCTAGACAACATTTTTGTCACAGATTCAGATCATTCTGTGTGATGATATATCTGCGACTCTTCTGGTCTGAGTAAACAATGAACTGCTCACCCATCAAGTAGTGTCGCCACATTTTTAGTGTGAAGACTATTGCTTCCAACTCCATGTTTTGAGTAACATAATTATTCTAATGAGGCCCTAGATATCATGATCCATAAGCAATCATTGCATCATCCTTCATTAGGATGAAACTGAGTCCGGTCCATGATGCATCACAGTAAACCATGTAGTCAGTGCCCTCCTCCGACAACCTCTGGATGGGAGCACAGGTCATGCTCTACCTCAGCTATAGAAAGATCTACATGCATATCTCTGACCAGAGTAACGGGTATTCCCCTTATTCATCAATCCATTCATAAGTGATGCTACTCAGGAGAAATTGGGTATGAACCTCCCATAGTGGCCTGCTAATCCGAGGAATCTTCGCACCTCAGTAACACTCTTAGGTGTCTTCCAAGCATGTACTGCCTCGATCCATGTTGGATCCACTGCAACTCCAACCTCTATGATGATGTGTCCCAAGAAGTGGACCTTCCGTATCAAGAACTCACACTTCAAGAGCTTCTCATATAACTGGTGCTCCCAGAGTGTATCCAGAACTATCCTCAAGTGTACATAGTGATCTTCCTCGGACGCTGCATACACCAAGATGTTTTCAATGAAGACCCCCACAAAGAGATCAAGTTGTGGCCCAAATATACTATTATTGATCCCCATGAACACTATTAGAGTGTTGGTCATGCCCAAAGGCATCACCAAGAACTCGTAATGGCCATACCGACATCTGAAGGCTATCTTCGGTACGTCCTCATCCCATACCCTCAGTTGATGATAGCATGATATGAGGTCTATCTTTGAGGAAAAATTATCTCTCTTCAACTGATAAAATAGATCATCAATCCTTGTAAAAGTATACTAATTATTCATAGTCACCTGGTTTAGGCACCGAAATTCCATGCATAGTCTCAAACATCTATTTTACTTCTTGGCGAACGACACCGGGGATGCCCATGGAGAAACACCAGGCCTTACGAATCCCTTCTTCTGTAAGTCCTCCAACTATACCCTAAACTCATGGAGCTCCACAAAGGCCATAAAAAATTTTGGTGTAGATATAAATATTGTTCTTGGGTACAAGTAAATGCATAATTCTACCTCTATATGAGGAGGTAGTCCTAGGAAATCTTCTGGAAAGACATCCACATACTTTTCCACCATTGTTGGGAACCGTGGATTCACCTCATCCACCAAGTCTAAGGTCCTCAAAGTCAGTTGAGATGTTATCAGCTACACCCTCTTGAGCACAAGTCCATCTCGTGCTGCTTTGTTTTCCTTCACACCAACAAAGGAAAACTGGCCTCCATCTCTTTACGTACATTGCACTGTACATCTCAAGTAGTCAATCTATGTGTGAACTACTTATAGACAATCCATGCCTAGAATGACGTCGTAGGGCTCCAATTCAACTATTAGAATATCTCATTTGAAACTCTCTCCTATGAGAGTAAGATAACATTGTCGAAACTAGTGTGTAACTGCTGAATCTCCCCCCGTAGAAGTGTCCGAATGCAAAGGTCGAGCTAAAATCCCAGTCGGAATCTCAGATTCTAGAACTATGTCCGCGACAAGTAAATAATTGATAGAACGTATGTCGATAAGCAATTCTTCTAAAGTATAGAATATATTGATCACACCTCATATCATATTAGGGACATTAGTATTATAAGACTCTACTGCCTGTAGCTAGGGCTGTCCCCGTCCATCTACTCCCTGAGATCATAGTGGACCACCTGGGGGTGGGGTGGTAGTGCCTGGTAAACACAAACACCTCTTGATGCACGTCCTAATACCCTCCTTTATATGCCTCCAGGATGACACTCATGCTCCTACCGTTGTCGCTGCCTCGGTGGCCCCTCCATTGTATTCTGATCATTCATGCAGGGATTCAGAAAGTAACGAGCTATGTGACTCTACCCCAACAAGAAAAACAGATCATGCCTTACTGGTGGCTCCCTCTTCCTATTATGCCTCGCACTTCTGACCCTTCATCCTAGGGTCACCCTATGGAATGTCTAGCCTTCATGGGATTTAGCATTATTTGTCTACTGTCAACTGCAGATGACTCTGCTACCAGTCATCTAGTAGGGGCTCTCACTATCAGTGCCTTCTTAGCAAGTAAGCTCTGCATCAACAAAGCTCTCTCTAGCAAGCTAACCTATGTTGGGATGCTGAGAGAAACTATTGAAACTATGATCTCTTATTAGATCCCCTACTCAAAGTTATGGGCCCTGAATTAAGGGTCATGTACTATGTTGGTGGATTATCGAGAGGGATCAGAAAATATCACTGAGTACTGACCCACAGTCTGACTGCCCTGTTGAAGATGCAGCAGCTCTTGAATATGCACTGATCTTAGTGTTGCTGGCACGAACTCTGCCCTGAAAAGGCTCTCAATGTCCAACCAGGTGAGGGTCATCTCCTCATTCACCTAGATCATCAAGATCCACCATCGTCTTGCCGAGCCCTAAAGAAGGATACCGTCGAAGATATCCATCTTCTCGGAGGGTGTATCTACTAAGAAAAATACCCGCAAAACTGCCTCAATCCAATCCTCTACTGGTTGCGGGTATGTTTCACCTTGAAACCTCAGAGGAGTCTGTCTCTGGAGCTCATGAAACACGCTCAGCCGGTGTGAATGACCCCCTGGTAGAATCTACTGCTCAATGGGTGGTGGTACTGTTGGTACACCACACAAAGGATCAATCATTGTTAGTATTCCTTGTATCAATGCCTCGTCACTCATGTAACACCCCAAGCTTCCACTGTACGTTTCCCTTCGAATAATGCAATAGCGTGTGTTGTACGCAACCTCGAGCTCTAACAAACACCACAACTAATTAAACTAGCCATTGTGAATAGTAATACCGACTTTTGAAATTTTATAAATCAAAATGGACTTCATTTTTGGATTTGGAATATTGAAATTAGCCTATGTTGAATTTTTGGTATTTTTCTGAGAACTTCTAAATTTTTATGAATAGTGAAAAATACTTAAAACAACTTTTTTAATCAAAATAATTTATAGTGATAAATTATAATATTTAGTGGTTTTAAAGTATAATTAGAATATATTTTTAGCATTTTATCCAATGGTGGTCATTAGAATTAATTTAACATTGAAATTGGACATAAACAATTGCCAAACTTTTGATATAAATTGTTTCTTAAAAACACGCTATTTGTTGTAACAACGGGAATTAATTATAAAAATAATTAATAAAACTTATATGTTTGGAATTTTGTAAAATAGACATCATTTTTGAATTCGGAATATCAATTATAGCTTAGGGTGAAATTTTGGCCTTATTCTGAAAAACATCAATTTTTGATGAATAGTGAAACCACTAAGTGGTTGTTAAAAACTGATTTTTCGTTAAAATGAAATATTACCACTTCTGTGATTTGATTTTCAAAAATCCGACATACATGGTTGTCATTAAGAAGTAAAATGTGGTTCAATGAGATTAAAATAATTTTTTGGTGAATAGTAACTTTTAAGTTCTTAATCGCGATTAGAGGTAATTAATGTAGTTTAAGGTACAAATGATGTTTTAATAATATGAGATGAGCATGACACTTGTCCTACTCCTATTGGATGAGTCATGGCCGACCAATACAACCCATGGGTCAACTTGGGGACCCCATGGAGCCACTTTAGTTGGAATATGACATTAATATATATTTATTTAATGTTAAAATTAAATTGACACAAACATGAGTTATTTTAGTAAAACAGTTTTTAAGTGGGGTTACACAAGTCCAAATTTTGACTATAAATATTCATTAGAAAGCTAAAAAGATTTCTTACATCATAGTAGTTTTTTTATAATTTTTAGACATTAAATAAATTAAATTATTTATGACATCATTATGATGCAGCGATGACCTCATTATTTAACGATTTAAATAAAATCAGAAGATAATGGAAAATCCAAGGCTTACACTTGTCCAAATCCTATTGGATGAGGAGATTTAGAAACCTTATCACCTTAGCCTAGAATTATATAAGTTTGGGACCTTTAGAATCCTAAAAGCATTGTGAAATAATGTAACATTTCAATCTTTCCAAAAGTGCCCCTCCTCTCCTCTTATAAAAGGCCCCCACCTCTACCACCTTATTCACACTTCCAAGCCTTTTGGTTCGGACAAACCCTGCCCAAATACTCTCCCAACTTCTCTCCCTTCATCCTAGAAGCTTTACTTTAGTCAGAAAGACATCCTAAGGAGTCTTTTTGATCAAATCAAAAGGAAGAACCCGAAGAAGAGGTAACATTTTCATCACCGTCTTTCAAGTTTCTTTCTTCTTCCACTCCCTATTTGTTTATTATTTCATTTCTAAAATTATAACTCCAGTATCTTCTATATACTGTGATGTTATTATAAATATGTAACAACCATATTTAGTATTCTACCCATCATTTGAATGACATGTCACCATACGTGCGTACGTACGGCTTACCGTCTCCACGTCGTGGTGTAATTGTTATTCATTATATTATTATTTAGATGGGTATAATAATGATATGTAATTCATGTAAATAATAAATATAACATTATGATGATTCTGTATATATGTTACACTATCCAATTATATATTATTTTAATATCAAAATAATGATATTGTCGCTCGTGCGTACGTACGGACTACCGTCTCCACGAACGCGATGAGATTCATTCTCCGTCGTATCCATTCAAGTATAATTATCATTTGATCATTTAAAAATAATTTTTAAGGAAATGATATCATTCTAGATATGAATAATATACAACCTATCCATGAAAAACAAGACTTACATGACAAAAAATATAAAAGAAAACGAGTAAGTTAACACCTGAAACAACGATAAATCTAAGATATTGTTAACAAAGCAATGTTAAAAGATCATATATGATATAATATGAATGTATATGACTCTTGTATAATTTAATAACAATTATTTCACCATTATACAGGAGGTTAACCTACCCCAACCAAGGAAAAGTACAACGTAAGGGTTTACTTCACAACCTCTTCATTATCCAAGGTTGTTTATACATAATTATCTACTGGGACCTCGTTATCATCCACATCCATGTTTCTTAAAAATGTCTTTCAAAACATTTTTACTATTAAATGGAAAATGGTTTAAAGTCATTTATACCCTTATACGTTTTTGAATGGAATCTTACCGTCGTTTTCCAAACAATGTACTTTTTGACCTTTTTGACAAATTTAAGGTAAGAGTGTTTTTTTTACTTATACGGCGGGTGCGGCTATTTTCCGCCATTACAACTTCATCGAAGCTTCCCTAACAAGCTTATAAGAATATTTTAAAATTAAATGTATTATTTTATAATTATCGGACTTTTAAATGATTTCAAAAAGGAGAGATATATCTCTCAAATAGCTTTGATTTCATCCATGTCAACATCCTTTGATGGGTTTTAAGTTTAATTGAAATTGATTTATGATACAAAACTTCCATTGAACATTTTGTGAAATATTTGACTGTGGATGTGTTATTTTATAACATCCATAGTTTATGGAGAAATTTTTGACATTTCGTATGCTAGTTTTAATATGAATATTTATGTTATGTTTAAACCTATTCATATGAGGAATGTATTGGACTTAATATGTGACGGGTGGAACCCGCTATAGCTCCTCGATGCATCGGTAGGTCTCATGAGACAACTAGACGTGGAATTGGCCGAGGCCCTTTCCCAAAATTATTTGTGGTTTTGGCCGAGGCCTTAATCATTTTAGACGTCTTGGCCGAGGCCTTGACAAAATGTTTCAGAATGTCTGGCATTATACATTCCCTCATTATGAAAGTGGTTATTGATATTTCATGTGATTATTCGTCTAGTAGAATATCCATGTGAGTAAGTAATGGCATTATTTTATTTTACTTTTGCCATATTATGCTGAAGTTCAAGTTCAATAAGGCTTTTGTTTTAGTTATACATTGCCTTAAATGCTTATGTTTTCTCATAAAAGCTTCCGCAATATTGTTATCCTTACTGAGCATCTGAGCTCACCACTTTCAATGTTTAAATATTTTCCAGGATGTGAAGAAGTGTATTATGACTGACTTTCAAGGATAGTCAGTGAAGATATGAGTGTGGACTATGAAGACCATGTTATTGTAGTTTGTTTAATTTTGATGTAATGAAAGACTTATGAATGTATCTAGTGTTACCAAGGCTACTAAACTAATCGGTCTTTCGAGACTTGATCTTTTGTGATCATGCCAATGTTACGAAGTAATGCACCGACTCTGGGTAGCTGGGGTCGGGGCGTTACAGTTGGTATCAGAGGCAGTTTAGTACTAACCTTGGAAGCTAGATTTAGATAAACTCTGATTAGAGCACATATCCCGAAGATAGAATTTGAGGATTAGTATAGAAGAACTTCCTAGAATTTTGGTATTGTAGAGATGTTGTGAGTTTTCCGAGCAATACATCCATGTCTGGATACGAGCAGGTAGAGGCGGCTCTGGCACAGATGTACCTAGGGGTAAAACCCGAAAACACCGCTTTGAGCTAGACTCGAACGGGAACTGGTGCACGATAACGGGCCTTGCTGCACTCTTGGTTACGACACTCCCGGGGTATATGCTTTGGATAATTCCCATTTTCTTTACAAACCACTATGAAGGGTTACGAGTATATACTTCCTCAAAGAAATTTTTTTTATAATTATGGATTATATCCATAATTAGTTCAATTTATGTTAAGTGTTTTACATGTATGGAATTATGTATTTTGATTCATGAACTAATCTAGTTTATGCCATTATTTAGAAATGGCTCCTAGTGGAAGGAATGGAAACCGTATCAATGCACGCACTCCGTGTAGGGATTGCCCTCCTGCTCAGGATAATTATGGTGGAGCTAGTGATACAACTGGTGTTGATCAGCTTCTCACCGTACTGGGACAACTCACACAGGTTATGAATAACAACCTTACTCGTATGGAGCACCCTGATCCGCAACGTGGAGGATCAATGCTAGACCGTTTCATGAGGCAACAACCGCCAACCTTCAATGGGAGTAAAAATCCTATAGTAGCTGAGCAATGGATAAATTCCTTAGAGAAAATATTCCATGCCTTGGGGAGTAGTGAAAGGGAGAATGTTGTCATGGCAGTTTACCGCCTCACTGGAGATGCCGATCAATGGTGGTCACTAATTCAAAACACAAAGGAGGATGATGAATTAACAAACATGGAATGGCAGGAGTTCAAAGAGCTGTTCTTAGAAAAATACTTTCCTCGAGACCATCGAGCGGATATGGAAAGGCAATTTCTGAGTCTGAGGCAGAAGGAGGATGAGAATGTCGCAAAGTATGAGTCTAACTTTACAAGGTTAGCAAGGTATGTTGCAGATTACATACGTAACCCAAGAAGTAAGACTGATCGTTTCTTTGATGGGTTGAAACCATTTCTCCGTCGAGCTTTAGTATCACAAACCTTCTCTTCATATGAAGGTATTGTCTCGTGCGCTATCAAGACGGAAAAGGAATTCTCTAAGTCTTATGACTTTAAATCAAAGCAAGATAAGAAGAGATCCGCTGAAAACTCTGGGAAAGGAAATAAGGAAACAGGGAAGAAGGGTAGAAATGAATTTCCACCCTGTGATAATTATGGTAGGAAGCACCCTGGTGCCTATCTAAAAGGAAAAGGAGTATGTTACAAGTGTGGTGAAAAAGGCCACCAAGCTCATGAATGCAAGGAAAAGAAAGCGGCTGTCAACGTGGAATGTTATAATTGTAGAGAGAAGGGACATTATGCAAATGAATGTCCTAAGCGTCAGGGGAACTTACCTCAGAAGAGGCCAAGGGATCAAGGGAAGGCTTATGCTATCACTACTACTGAGGTGGAAGCTCCGAAAGACATGGTGGCAGGTAATTTAATGGTTTCCTCAAGTTTAGCAAATGCATTATTTGATTCTGGATCATCGCATTGTTTCATATCTTCCCAGTTTGCTAAGAAAATTAGATATTTCCAATTTGATTTAACAAGGGAGTTGTCAGTCAAAACCCCTAAGGGAGGTATTGTTGCAACAAAGTTTTGTCGATTAGTTCCCATTAGAGCACCTAAATGTTCTTTACCTGCTGATCTCATCGTCATACCCATGATTGAATTTGATATAATCCTCGGTATGGATTGGCTTTCGGACCATGATGCAAAAATTTATTGTAAGAGGAAAGAGGTTACGATTCTTGATGATGATGATAAGGAACACCTTATCTTTAGAGCAGAATCATCGCCACATAATTCTTATCTAGATCCACCCCCAGTAGCTCAACTAAATTCAATTATTGGGGAGGAAGATAAGGAAATTATTGAGGATGAGGAAAGGAATATTCAAATAGAGGATGTACCTATTGTGAGAGAATATGTTGATGTGTTTCCGGAAGATTTACCTGGACATCCTCCAGAACGAGAAGTTGAGTTTTCCATTGATTTAATTCCTGGATCAAGGCCCATATCGAAGACCCCTTATAGAATGGCCACTGTGGAATTAGTTGAACTAATGAAACAACTAGAGGAATTGAGTAATAAAGGATTTATTCGCCCTAGTGTTTCTCCTTGGGGAGCCCCTGTTCTTTTTGTTAAGAAGAAAGATGGATCTATGAGGTTGTGCATTGATTATAGGGAGATCAATGCTATAACAATAAAGAATAAGTATCCCCTACCTCGCATTGATGATTTGTTTGACCAACTGCATGGAGCTCAATACTTTTCAAAGATTGACCTTCGGTCTGGATACCATCAGTTGTGTGTGAAGAAGGAAGACGTTCCAAAGACAGCATTTCGAACAAGGTACGGGCATTACGAGTTTACAGTGATGCCTTTTGGATTGACTAATGCACCCTCTGTTTTCATGGATCTAATGAATAGTGTTTTCAAGGAATATCTTGATGACTTTGTAGTGGTATTTATTGATGATATCTTGGTATACTCCAAAAGCCACGAAGATCATGAAAATCACTTATGCATTATCCTGAAGACTCTTAGAAGACATGAATTATATGGGAAATTTAGCAAGTGTGAATTCTGGCTTCATGAGATTTCTTTTCTTGGCCATATTGTCTCTAAGGATGGAATTTCCGTTGATCCTTCTAAAACTAAGGCAATCCAAGAATGGCCAGCACCGACAAGTATAACTGAGGTACGCAGTTTTATTGGTATAGCAGGTTATTATCGACGTTTCGTCCAGAATTTTGCCAGATTGGCTAACCCATTGACAAAGCTCACACGTAAAGGGATTAAATTTGTCTGGACAAAAGAGTGTGAAGAATGTTTTGAAGAACTAAAGAGAAGATTAGTCAATGCCCCTGTATTGACTCTACCATCGGGGAATGATGGGTTTGTTATTTATAGTGATGCATCGAAGAAAGGACTCGGTTGTGTCCTTATGCAGAATGATAAGGTCATTGCCTATGCATCACGACAGCTAAAAATTCATGAGCAAAAATATCCTACTCATGATCTTGAGTTAGCAGCTGTGATCTTTGCTTTAAAGATATGGAGACATTACCTCTATGGTGAAAAATGTGAGATTTATACTGATCACAAGAGTTTGAAGTATATTTTCACACAAAAAGAACTCAACATGAGGCAAAGGCGATGGCTTGAACTACTCAAGGATTATGATTGCACGATACATTACCACCCGGGGAAGGCAAACAAGGTGGCAGATGCTTTGAGTAGAAAAGACCATGGAGTTTTGAATGTGATGAGAATTGAAAGGGATCCAATTTTCTTGGATCTAGTGAATATGGACATGGGAATAACTAGGGAAGGATAAACATCAATGCTTTTTCAAATGGTTGCCAAACCATCATTACTAGAAAGGATTAAGAGTTCTCAGACCAATGATGAAGAATTTCAGAAGAAGATTAAAGGTGTGAATGATGGAAGATTGAGGGACTTTGTGTATAAGGATGGAATTTTGAAATTCGGGAAGAGACTTTGTGTTCCCGATATACCTGATCTAAAAAGGGAATTGCTGGATGATGCTCATAGTTCCAACTTCTCAATACACCCTGGGAGCACCAAAATGTATAGAGATTTGAAGGAACATTTTTGGTGGGACAATATGAAGAGGGAGATTGCTGATTTTGTGTCGAGGTGTATGGTTTGTCAACAAGTGAAAGCTGGAAGGCAACATCCTGGTGGAGTATTGCAACCTCTTCCCATACCTGAGTGGAAATGGGATAATATTACGATGGACTTTGTCATGGGACTACCAAAGACTCCTAGAAGGAATGATGCAGTATGGGTCATTGTTGATCGACTTACTAAGTCAGCACATTTTCTGGCTATACGGGAGGATCTACCACTTGAACGTCTGGCAAGACTATATATTAATGAAGTTGTAAGACTTCATGGAGTACCCCTATCGATTGTTTCTGATCGTGATCCTCGTTTTACATCAAGATTCTGGAAAAGTCTTCAAAAGGCCTTGGATACTGAACTTCGTTTGAGCACTGCCTATCACCCTCAAACAGATGGACAATCAGAACGGACTATTCAAACCTTAGAAGACATGTTGAGATCATGCTCTCTTGACTTTCAGGGTATGTGGGATCAATATTTACCACAGGTAGAATTTTCCTATAACAATAGCTTCCATTCGAGTATTCAGATGGCACCATATGAAGTGTTATACGGAAAGAGATGTCGTACACCAACCTGTTGGGATGACGTTGGTGAAAGAAAACTTGTAGGCCCAGAACTGGTGGAGAAAACGGTGGAAAAGGTGAAAGTAATCCAAAATCACATCAAAGCAGCTCAAAGTAGGCAGAAGAGCTATGCCGATAATCGAAGGAAGGATTTGGAATTTCATGTCGGTGATCATGTTTTCCTGAAGGTATCTCCATGGAAGGGAGTCATACGTTTTGATAAGAAAGGTAAATTGAGTCCCAGGTACATCGGACCTTTCGAAATTCTAGAACGAATTGGGGTTGTAGCTTACCGTTTGGCAATGCCGCCAAGTCTCTCCAAAGTTCACAATGTGTTCCACGTATCTCTGTTAAGGAAATACATGCCTGACCCAACGCATGTACTCACCTATGAGGAATTAGAACTGGAACCCGATCTTTCCTATTGTGAAGAGCCCGTCAGGATTCTTGATGTGAGGGAGCAGGTGCTGAGAAACCGAACGACTCGTCTGGTGAAGGTTTTGTGGAGAAATCATAAAATGGAAGAGGCAACGTGGGAACCTGAGGAATTTATGATGAAAAACCACCCGAGTCTTTTTATGCAGTAATACCCTAGAAATTGCGAGGACGCAATTATTTGAAGGAGGGGAGAATGTAACACCCCAAGCTTCCACTGTACGTTTCCCTTCGAATAATGCAATAGCGTGTGTTGTACGCAACCTCGAGCTCTAACAAACACCACAACTAATTAAACTAGCCATTGTGAATAGTAATACCTACCTTTTGAAATTTTATAAATCAAAATGGACTTCATTTTTGGATTCGTAATATTGAAATTATCCTATGTTGAATTTTTGGTATTTTTCTGAGAACTTCTAAATTTTTATGAATAGTGAAAAATACTTAAAACAACTTTTTTAATCAAAATAATTTATAGTGATAAATTATAATATTTAGTGGTTTTAATGTATAATTAGAATATATTTTTAGCATTTTATCCAATGGTGGTCATTATAATTAATTTAACATTGAAATTGGACATAAACAATTGCCAAACTTTTGATATAAATTGTTTCTTAAAAACACGCTATTTGTTGTAACAGCGGGAATTAATTATAAAATTAATTAATACAACTTATATGTTTGGAATTTTTTAAAATAGACATCATTTTTGAATTCGGAATATCAATTATAGCTTAGGGTGAAATTTTGGCCTTATTCTGAAAAACTTCAATTTTTGATGAATAGTGAAACCACTAAGTGGTTGTTAAAAACTGATTTTTCGTTAAAATGAAATATTACCACTTCTGTGATTTGATTTTCAAAAATCCGACATACATGGTTGTCATTAAGAAGTAAAATGTGGTTCAATGAGATTAAAATAATTTTTTAGTGAATAGTAACTTTTAAGTTCTTAATCGCGATTAGAGGTAATTAATGTAGTTTAAGGTACAAATGATGTTTTAATAATATGAGATGAGAATGACACTTGTCCTACTCCTATTGGATGAGTCATGGCCGACCAAGACAACCCATGGGTCAACTTGGGGACCCCATGGAGCCACTTTAGTTGGAAAATGACATTAATATATATTTATTTAATGTTAAAATTAAATTGACACAAACATGAGTTATTTTACTAAAACAGTTTTTAAGTGGGGTTACACAAGTCCAAATTTTGACTATAAATATTCATTAGAAATCTAAAAAGATTTCCTACATCATAGTAGTTTTTTTATAATTTTTAGACATTAAATAAATTAAATTATTTATGACATCATTATGATGCAGCGATGACCTCATTATTTAACGATTTAAATAAAATGTGAAGATAATGAAAAATCCAAGGCTTACACTTGTCCAAATCTTATTGGATGAGGATATTTAGAAACCTTATCACCTTAGCCTCGAATTATATAAGTTTGGGACCTTTAGAATCCGAAAAGCATTGTGAAATAATGTAACATTTCAATCTTTCCAAAAGTGCCCCTCCTCTCCTCTTATAAAAGGCCCCCACCTCTACCACCTTATTCACACTTCCAAGCCTTTTGGTTCGGCCAACCCCTGCCCAAATACTCTCCCAACTTCTCTCCCTTCATCCTAGAAGCTTTACTTTAGTCAGAAAGACATCCTAAGGAGTCCTTTTGATCAAATCAAAAGGAAGAACCCAAAGAAGAGGTAACATTTTCATCACCCTCTTTCAAGTTTCTTTCTTCTTCCACTCCCTCTTTGTTTATTATTTCAATTCTAAAATTATAACTCCAGTATCTTCTATATAATGTGATGTTATTATAAATATGGAACAACCATATTCATTATTCTACCCATCATTTGAATGACATGTCACCATACGTGCGTACGTACGGCTTACCGTCTCCACATCGTGGTGTAATTGTTATTCATTATATTATTATTTAGATGGGTATCATAATGATATGTAATTCATGTAAATAATAAATATAACATGTTTATGATTCTGTATATATGTTACACTATCCAATTATATATTATTTTAATATCAAAATAATGATATTGTCGCTCGTGCGTACGTACGGACTACCGTCTCCACGAACGCGATTAGATTCATTCTCTGTCGTATCCATTCAAGTATAATTATCATTTGATCATTTAAAAATAATTTTTAAGGACATGATATCATTCTGGATATGAATAATATAAAACCTATCCATGAAAAACAAGACTTACATGACAAAACATATAAAAGAAAACGAGTAAGTTAACACCCGAAACAACGATAAATCTAAGATATTGTTAACAAAGCAATGCTAAAAGATCATATATGATATCATATGAATGTATATGACTCTTGCATAATTTAATAACAATTATTTCACCATTATACAGGAGGTTAACCTACCCCAACCAAGTAAAAGTACAAGGTAAGGGTTTACTTCACAACCTCTTCATTATCCAAGGTTGTTTATACATAATTATCTACTGGGACCTCGTTATCATCCACATCCATGTTTCTTAAAAATGTCTTTCAAAACATTTTTACTATTAAATGGAAAATGGTTTAAAGTCATTTATACCCTTATACATTTTTCAAAGGAATCTTACCGTCGTTTTCCAAACAATGTACTTTTTGACCTTTTTGACAAATTTAAGGTAAGAATGTTTTTTTTACTTATACGGCGGGTGCGGCTATTTTCCGCCATTACAACTTCGTCGAAGCTTCCCTAACAAGCTTATAAGAATATTTAAAAAGTAAATGTATTATTTTATAATTATGGGACTTTTAAATGATTTCAAAAAGGAGAGATATTTCTCTCAAATAGCTTTGATTTCATCCATGTCAACATCCTTTGATGGGTTTTAAGTTTAATTGAAATTGATTTATGATACAAAACTTCCATTGAACATTTTGTGAAATATTTGACTGTGGATGTGTTATTTTATACCATCCATAGTTTATGGAGAAATTGTTGACATTTCGTATGCTAGTTTTAATACGAATATTTATGTTATGTTTAAACCTATTCATATGAGGAATGTATTGGACTTAATATGTGACGGGTGGAGCCCGCTATAGCTCCTCGATGCATCGGTAGGTCTCATGAGACAACTAGACGTGGAATTGGCCGAGGCCCTTTCCCAAAATTATTTGTGGTTTTGACTGAGGCCTTAATCATTTTAGACGTCTTGGCCGAGGCCTTGACAAAATGTTTCAGAATGTCTGGCATTATACATTCCCTCATTATGAAAGTGGTTATTGATATTTCATGTGATTATTCGTCTAGTAGAATATCCATGTGAGTAAGTAATGGCATTATTTTATTTTACTTTTGCCATATTATGCTGAAGTTCAAGTTCAATAAGGCTTTTGTTTTAGTTATACATTGCCTTAAATGCTTATGTTTTCTTATAAAAGCTTCCGCAATATTGTTATCCTCACTGAGCATCTGAGCTCACCCCTTTCAATGTTTAAATATTTTCCAGGATGTGAAGAAGTGTATTATGACTGACTTTCAAGGATAGTCAGTGAAGATATGAGTGTGGACTATGAAGACCATGTTATTGTAGTTTGTTTAATTTTGATGTAATGAAAGACTTATGAATGTATCTAGTGTTACCAAGGCTACTAAACTAATCGGTCTTTCGAGACTTGATCTTTTGTGATCATACCAATGTTACGAAGTAATGCACCGACTCTGGGTAGCTGGGGTCGGGGCGTTACAACTCGGTCGACCACTGTCATGATCTCTAACTAGAACCTCGATTGGCTATCTTCTTAGAGTCATCATGTGATAAACAGATGTTCCATGGTCAATAAGTTATACCTGGTGAGCCAACTCATGAAATATCAAGAAAACATTTCAAAACCCTAGAAACCGGTGTTTTCATGTGCCAAGTTAGAAAACTAAATTCAGGTTCCTAGTGTAAGGATACACTAGTCACCGAACCAACACTAGACTCTATATACTGAAAACTAAACTCAAGACACTATACACCATTTACTTATTAAAATTATAATGTTAGTTCATTGGTTAAAACTGACCGACCTTTGATACCACTTTGTCATAACCAGTCCCCCAAGGCCCGGACGTGACTACCCCAAGACCGCATTCCATAGGACAGGGGTTGGTGACTAGCACCTGAAAAAATTTCCTGAACATCGAAGGCATTTATTTAGAAATCTGTACACACTAAAAAGGGTACACTTAAGTAAAAAACCAAAAAAGTATGTTATAACCATGAGAGTAAATTACAACCACAAGTACAACTATAAACTAAAAACAGTTGGCTAGAATACAAGCCCTATAAACTGAAAAGAAAGTAAATAGATGTTGCATCTGCCCTGGAGCTCTACCTGGAGGGTAATAGCTATATGTCTGAAGTCAAATAAGAGGATCTCAACTGCTCTGATCACACCAAGCTCTATCAAGTATTGACTCTCCAAAGTATGCCTCAGAGCTTCATTAGTCGACACCAAACACAAACGTGTGTGTGGAGCCCGTGTAGGGGTGAGTATAACAACTGAGTAGGGAACCCCAAGGACCTCAATGGTCTCTCATAAATCCACATTGTAAAATATCAGAAGAAATAACACAAAGGAAATATAACCAGCATGATCTAAATAATGAATCACAAAGAAAAAGAGACAGCTCTCTCTAACGGTATAACCTGACGGTTACTGGGATAGGGATGACTAGTTTGTAAATTCAGATCATCGGATCCATAGTAACTCTACTACTGACCCGTATAGGTCACTATATGATGACCCATATTGGTCACTATACACTGACAAGTATTGGTCGCTAGATGTTGACCCATATTAGACACTGCTGTTGACCTGTATTGGTTGCTAGTGTTGACCTGTATTGGTCCCTGGTGATGACCCTTATTGGTTGCTGGTGATGACCAATATTGGTCACTGGTAAAGAGGTATGGATGATTATTTATACAACTATATCATCCCACTCTATTGCTTTAGATGCTGACCCGTATTAGTCGCTCTTCTTCTTCATATCACAGCCAGCCACCGGATTCTCGCATGCAGCATGCCTGGTCTCCGGAAGATTCTGATCCTCAATTCATTGGTCATATTTCAACCAGTACAAATTCCAAAAAAAAATCATATCCTAGAGATCTCCCCATCATAGGGGTCCCAATTTGATAGACAATGCATCGATCAGATGCTAGGTCTGTGAGATATGGGCGCTTTTGTAAAAAGGGACCACATGGATTCAAGTCGGATCCAACCTAGTACTCATGTCAAAGTCCATCAAAAATCACTTATAGTATCTCCAAAGAATCACCATGTATAAAGTGTCCTTATTCCATAGACGACATTTCAATCTGACATTTGGTCAGTTAGTTGCACCCCTTTCTGTGAAACAGGGGTGATCACATATCAGTTCAGCCCGACTCGGTCGGGCCCGCCGGAATATGACAATGGGACCTGTTCCCAAAAAGGGGTCCCAACACCACTAACAGTGTGTCAAACAAAAAATAAGATTTTCAATTAAATGGGTTTCTTTATTCAGGGGCTAGTTGGGTCTGGGCTCAATTCAACTCAGTCAGGCTGGCCCAACGCAACGGGTCTCGGGTCTACCTGACCCTGCCTAGGTCTGGATCTTTAACGGTCGGCCCAGTTCACTATGTCCGGCCCATCATGGTCATCTCTGCTGGTTCGCGAGCCCAGGATGTGGTTTTCACAACACGCCATGTGGGGTTTAGCCACCCACGCTGGCCCACTAGGCCGTGGGTCCGGCCCATTCGGTCGGCCTATGTCTGGCCCGATTAGCCTGAAGGAGGACCACGTCTGTAGTTGGCCCCATGGACACAGGGCTATTTCATCCGGCCTGTGGGGCACTTCCCCACCACGTGAAATGATCGGCTCAGTGGCCGACCAATCTCTAGCCAACGAGGCGCGACGAAGGGCCGCGCCGCCCCCTCCTGCCACGACCCGCTGGTTACGGCTGCTGCCACTAGCAGCCCCTGTGAGCACTGCCCTTCTCCCGCGTAGCTGCCCTGAGTTGGTCGCCTCTGGCCAGCATGGCACGTGATGGCGCACCACTTCCCCACTTCCCACGGTCGGTTTCTGTGGGCCTCCTCTTGCCACCACTGGCCGCTGTCCGAATGGCTCGCCAGTGGTTCTTTCCACGAGCCACCGGATGTGCTCTGGTGGTCTATTCTTCATTTTGTCTACACCTATGATCCTCTCGGACTACCATTGTCATAGTGTGACCCTCCGTCTCATTTTTCCATCAAAATTGAAGAAATCCTCCCCTAAAAAACGCAACATGAATGAAGCGGTGGAGGGTGTGAGCCTTGTTTGTTCGGCTCGTGCCCTCCGCATTAACATTATAACAAGCAGAAGAAAATTTATCTAAAATTAAATATTAGATAAAATCATTTCAATAATGTTAAAACAAAACCAAAAAAGACCCCATACCTCGAGATCTGTTGGAGGTGACATGGTTGCGGTGGGAGGAGGGTCCACGTTCGATGGAGTCATCAGCGTTCATCGATCCCAAATCGTTTCCTCCTGATCTTTCATCCTCCATCATTGGATGTTGTGGCATAATTCAGCCATAGATTCCTCGCTTGAAGAATCTGTGCCAAAACCCACCCCGAGCTCCATTTAAATAGGAGGGGGAAAGGTGAGTAACACGTTGAAGAATTAATGAGGTTCATTAAATGAATTAATAAAACCCTTTTAATTCACAATGGTGGAGTTATACAATTGATGATTCAAGACATTAAATGGATTGACAAGTCATAAGTACCTCCCCAGTTTCTCATCCATTGGAGAAAAAGAAAATAAAATAACAATTACATGTTATTTTATTATTCTTTAAAGAGTCAAAAAAAAATTCTCCCAACCATCTACGGTCAAATTGAAACTTCACATAAGTGAATCCTGGAACTACAGATTCAACGGTGCTCTCAGATTTCAATTCTGATCATTGTATCAAAAGATATAAAATGACTCCCGCACATTTACTAATCGTGCCTAAAAAAGTTTAGAAATCCATTTTTGGCACTCCGGGCCTCTGAATAACGCACTGTCAATTTTCACAGACTCGTAATAATCCCAAATAATTAAAAAAAATTACATGGAATTGTTCGGGTCTTTAAAAATATGAACAATAATTTTATTTTTTAAATGCTTTAACTGAAAGTACATTTTTCAATAAAAAACATCATTTATAACTATTTATTGAAAAATCAAACATTTTAGAAGAAACTCAAAATTTCACCATATGATAAATTTGATATAATGAATTAAAATATGATATACTTTTTTTCAAATAAAATTTCTAAAATTTAAAGAAATTAATTATAATATTTTCTCACAAAATGTAATAAATACAATTTTTTCAGAAAAATAATTTTTGACGAATAAAATGACATTACTAAAAATTGAGTGATTATTTTCTAAAATGTTACCAAAAAATGTATATTTACATGTAACATTATATATATTATATAAATAAGTTATTCTTATTCATATCTTCTATTTTAATGGCTAGGTTATAAGAGTCATATTTAGATATTTCATGGTTCTCTTAGACTTTTTGTTATAGGTCGTATAAACTATCGAACATGGTTTTCTTTTTAAAATTTCAGGGTGTTACATTCTCCTACATTTAATAAATTTAATCCTCACAATTTAAAATCGATCTCATTAATCAAGGTTTTGAAATATGAAAATACCTTTTTTGAAATCTCATATTTTAATAGGGGTTAATAAATCATCCTCTTAAAAAGAGAGAAAAGGAAATACAAAGGTCATCTAGAATAACACATGAGTGGGTTTATAAATTAGAGATCATTAGTAGGAATTTAAAATATGGACATTGTGGGGAAATGTAATTTGAAAATAATGATAGAGATTGAAAGAGATCATTGATCACATGAAAGTGAATGACAAAGAGAAATTTCATCGCTGTGAATCATTGAGGTGTGAAAACAATAATTGATTCCCTATAAATAAATCTAATATGATTATATATATTTTCAAGATCATTTTCAAAGATATTAATAATTCATTTACCGTCTATACAGATAGAATAATGAAATATACTTATTTGATTAGAAGAATTTCATCCTTTAAAAAGTTTTCACCACTATATAATCTTTTTCTCCGAACAATGAGTATTCACCATAATGATTTCCTTCCTAAAGCACTAAAATCAACTTCTAAAAGATTAAATGTTACAAAAATAGATAAAAATCTATTCCTCATGTCTTTATAATTTTACCAAAACCGAAATGGTTAGAACAAGGTAATATGATTCCCCAAAAGAATACACCTTTATATGAATAAATACACCATTAGCCTCCGATGCCCCAAAAATAAAACCCAAAGTTCAACTTTGGTCATTTAATAAAAAACTAACATAAAAATTATTCCAAATATCCCCAAACAACTTAGAAAATAAACAATTATAAATTTTTTATAACATGTTCTTCTGATATTAACTTAACATTTATCTTCAATCAATATTGGTCACTCAAAAATTCATATTCCCAAAATTTATATACCTTAGTTATATAATCTCCAAAATATGGTAATCATTTCAATAAGTAACCCCTATCTCTTTAATTTCACAATAAAATCATATATTTTTCCAAAATACAATTAAAAATTTATTCCCCAAATAAAATCGCCTAAAATATTTTTTTACCTTATTCACATAATGTTTCAAAAAGAGTAAACACGTTTTTAAATATCATTAATCACCTAATCAGCAAACTTCTTTTCAATCCCGTGGTTATCTATATAATAAAAATATTTGTCCCAAAATAAAATTTATAATTTTATGTATATTATATTAAGAAAAAAACAATTTCTTACTAACTAGGGATTAATATAGCCTAGTGGTAGTCATTACACTCTTATCACCATTCATATTTTGGTTTATTCCTTATGACCATTTCTGATGAGACAAGTTGTCACCTGCCCTTTGGGACTTCTTATTTACTAAAACAAAATGAATAAAATTCTTATAACATTTTGAATAATTTAATTAAAATCCTAAAAATATTAATTGCATCCTTCTTAAATAAACCTTCAAGTTAACCCTTAGGGTTACATATAACTCAACCTAATAAAACATCACCCAAAAATATCATTGGACACTTTAAAATATCATGACTTAAAACCTAAAAAAGCAGTTTCTATGGATTTTTACATATTATAAAGTTAAATTTATAAACCCATGAAGGTATTCATAACACTTAAGTTAATCTCACATGAAAACATCACAAACTATAATGTTATATAAACATTTCAATGGATTTTAACTATAATGATTCAGCCTTAATCAATTCAAAAACTGAATCTCTAGAATAGAATTAACATTATATTATTTTTAGTATATTTTTAGGTTTACAGTTTTATAGAATTATTCCATTAACCTTAAATAAATAAATATTATAACTAAAATTAGAAACTTTTATTTAGTGTCTCTTTTTCCTACAAAACAAAACATTAATTGTATAAAATCTTATCTTTTCATGATATATCATCACATTTTTTCAGAATGAACTCATCTTGGTCCCTATTCATCCTTAATATCACATGAAATAAAAAATTTAAACATCAAAATAGAACAAATATATTAGCATGTTACATAAGAATAAATAAATAAAACCATTATTATAAGAATACTTATAATAATTACTTTTTTACAAATAAACATTGGGATCAAAAGAAATATTTTATTACCCAATAAATCAATTTTTGTGCCCAAATATCTTTATAAAACAATTCATAATAAATGATAAAGAAAAATTTAAATCTCACAATGGTTATTTTTATTCATGAAAAAACATATGAAAACATTTTCATAAAAAATTATATGTATCACCCTAATGAAGTATCATATACTTTCATTGAAACATAAGCTCATAGTTTATGTTGTGAAATAAAAATATTTCCATATAAAACATAGAAATAATAAATAACACATGTTGTTAACTTGGGACCTAATATTAAAATCACTCTAAAAAATGGAATAATGTTTATTGTCAACTTCTGTCATGATCATTACTCAATGCATTTTATGGCTATAATGTCCCATCCACCCTTGGTTTATTACATAACCATTAATCAATGGTTTATAATGAAACCACTCATTGTTGGTTTACAATAGATCCACCCATCATTTTATGATAATGGAACACCAAAAATAATATATAATTCCAAATAACCATAACATAATCATAACACATGAAATATTACTTTCTTATAAAAATATTCTTTAGACCCATAAGAAATTCATTTCCAAATATCATAATATCCAATCCATTTAAAACCCTTTTTGAAAATTATTATAACAACGGGAATGGGGGATTATTAAATAAAAAAATAAATATTATATTGTTTTTAGAAAATAAAATAATTCTTATGGTGGTGGTAAAATCTATTGATTTAATATATTTTAAAATAACCCATTGATTTTTTCTTTATTGTTAAACCATTTAGTATAAAATACATAAAAAGATTCCTTTTTTAAATCCTATTAAAATAATTAAAAAGCGAAATAAAATTTTCATTATAATTCATATAAATTATTCAATAATATAATTTTATGAATATGGAAATTAAAGAAAAATATTTTGAAAATAAACCATTATAAAATTTTAATGGAGGTATTTCATGTAAAGTGTCCCTTAACTCAAGTATGACTATACAAATACATTATTTATCTTATTGAATAATAAAAATATCATAATTATTTACTTTACTAAGAAATGTTTTGGATTTTATGATTATTTTTATTTTATTACCATGTTTTATTCAATTACTTAAACATTTAAGATCATGCTGGATGTTTTGATGATATTCATCGTATATGAAAAAATGACATTGGTAGGTTTAATATGGTCAAATAGTTTATTATTACATAATCCCCTGAATAATAGTAATGAAATAACTATCATTTTTATATATTAATTATACTTTTAAACAAACCATAAAAATGAGTATTAAAAACGAACTATGTTGTAATCATGGGGATTGTTGGTTGTATATACGCATAAGTAGCTTTTCTATTTTTCAGAGATCATGGTGGAAATAATTTAAGTTCTATTTTATTTTTAAAAATGATTATTATATCATAAATATAATACAATTTATATAAATACACTTATATATTGCAACAATCTGATGGGGTTATGAAAAATGAATCACATTGTATTCTGGAGGTGGTAATCCACACGTGTGCACCAACAAAATTATTTTTAAATGTATGGGTATTAGAAGATATTTTATCTTTATGAAATTATAATTATGTAATTAATATAATATATATAAATTTTATCCATCAATATAAAAATTCATGAGAGATGTTGATAGAAAATTATTTTAATCAGTTGAAGAGGAAGTAGCTTACCATACACGTGAATGATGGTTTCTTTACCCATTTGATGAAAGAGTATATGGATATAGGGTATGTAATTAAAATAAAAAATAAGTAAATTGGAGATAGGGTATTTATTATTTAATAATGTTTAAGAGGGGTTTAATGAGATAGAGGAAGATATTAAACTATAATATTTAGTTAAAATCTATACCACTTCTTCGGACAACCTCCTTATATTTACACATTATGCCATAATTAGTTTATATTAGGCCAAAAATTAGAGATCTATAAAATTGTAAAAGATTCTGTAAAGGTATTTGTGTAGGTATTGGATAAACCAAATGTTTCTTGAAATATGAACCAATGAGGAGAGGAGGTTCCCATTTATAATAGAGTGGGGGGGGGACTCTTGGAGTTTCTTAAAGTATTAAATTAATATAAATTAATTGTCATGTTAAAAGAGATAAAAATTGATTTGATTGAAATAAAAGATTATTAATAATATAAATAGACACATAAAATAACGAATTTAACATTTTCATATTATGTTTTTACGATTATATTTTTTAACTATTGGTAACCCTTTTTAACGATTATCGTGATAATAAAGGGTGTTTACTCTTTAAGATTCATGTTATTTACTATATTAGAAAAAATGTCCCATTTATGGATTATGGTTGATATTTTAAACAATATCAAAAAAAATTAAATAAATAATTTTTAGTAATTTTAATTCTTTTTATAAGATATTGTTTGTTATAAAATATCATTTATGTCATTTTTGGAAATATATGAAAAATTATAATACAATATGTGTCTAAATCATTCCAAATAGTTTTAAAATGTCAATTATAAGATGATAATAAATATATGATATTAATATAATCATATAATAATACACTTATGGGTTTTGATATCATTTTAAACCTTAACGTTCGTATTAATCGCTCAGTTAACCATTTTTAACCTTGATCATGGTAATTAATTTTTCAATATTAATGGGTAAAAATTTTACTTATAAAGTGAAAATTAAATCATAAATGAATAAGTGTTGAAATTTTCAACAATTTTGTAATCCTAGTTGTTCTTTTATGATATTTTTATGACTTTTAAATAATTTAGTAATATATTATATAACATAAAATATCATTAATGTCATTTTTGACAATATTCATATAATATTACATTGAAAACAACATGACTGAAAAATAATTAGTATATAATAATTTCACACATAACTAACATGTTATATTTATCTAAAAAATTATTTTAAAATAAAAATTCATCCAAATTATATTACTTTTAATATTTTTAAAATAATTTCTTATATATTCCTATTAATTCAATAAATATTATGTCAACTTTGTGTACGTATTTAAGGAAATTATTACATCACTAAAAAGTAGTAAGAAATTACCATGATTAAAAATAATTTATCTTTTAAATAACCATTTTTTAAATGAACATAGCCTATGTTTATCCCTATTTTAAAAAATTATACATAATAAAAAAAGTGAATGTCATCATAGACATTTCTTTACATAATATAATATAATGGTCAAATCAAAGAAGTAAGGTACAAATTAACCATATTTTAGATATTTGCACAGACATTTCTGAACCCCAATCATCTAATATGATAAATTCTAGTGTTATGATAAATTTTTAATCATTGTCAAATTATTTTCTCCCTTGATTACATGATTTACCGTGATTATAGTGACAATTATTTACAATGGTTACTATTTATAATGACAAAATATACATGACATATATTTAATAAATTTGTAAATATATATTGAAAATATCCAATCCATTTTTCAGGATTTAATTTATATAAGTGGAAGAGATTAGTCAAAAATTAAAACAAAATACGTAATGTAAAATATTATTTCAGAAAAATGAATTTTTAGTATCAAAAAGGATTTTATACCATGTTAATGTATAAAATTCATTAAAAATAATATAATTGGATTTTTTAACCAAATTGAACAAATTAAATTTTAATAATAATCCAAAATATAATTTTACATTGTAAATACTTTAAACAAAAATATAATTTTAAATAAAAATCATTATTTTTCACTATTCACTGAAAAATAAAACAATTCAAAAAGACCTATTAATATCAAAATAAAATGAATTTGGTGTTTTTTTTTCAAAAATGATGTCCTTTTTCTTAAATAAAATTTCTTAATGTTATGAAAATTAATTATAATATTTTCTCACAAAAGGAAATAAAAATTTTTTTTGAAGAAAAGTATTTTTAAAGAATAAAACAACTATAATAAAAATTCAGTGATTGATTAACATGAATTTATCAATGAATTTATAAATAATATGAAATTTATATATATTTAACTAAGTACTTAATCATATTCATACCTTCCAATTTGATTGTTATGTCATAAGATTCATATTTAAATATTTCATGGTTCATTTAGCCTCGATGTTGAGTGTTGTGTATACTATCAAATATAGTTTTCCATTTAAAATATTGTGGTGTTAAATGATCAAAATAAATTCAAACCGTGTTTATATATTCTTATTCATGTTTTTGGTTATATTATTTATCTATCTTCACTTAGTATTCCTTTTCAATTCGTGAACATTGTTTATTTCTTAATTTTTCTCCTTTTATAATCATTAGGTATCGTGAATATTTTTTTCATGATAAAATATAGAAACTCACCATGTTTTTTGGTCTCCCAATATTCTATATTTAATATGTTTAATAAATTCTAAGTCAATCATTGTAAATAATTTCAAATAATTTAATTTGATATCCTATAAAACTATTATTATGTAATCCACTTCATTAATCTTCATTCAAACTCCCATAAATAAAATATTGAATCATTGATGAATTTTTAACTCGAATAGAAATATTATTTATCTTGAAACCCAACTAATCATCATTAGAATTAAGTTCTATAATTTTTTTCCAAAAATCCATCTGCTCAACATTTTCTAAATGTTGGCACATATAGAGTTAAAATGTACTCTACAAATCACCATGACCATTACCAGATCTAGTGAACCCTATATACCTCAATGGTTCTCCCATTAATTATTTTTCATTAAATGATAACCCCTTTCGAAAATGTAAAATGTCTCTTACAGAGCATGGGATGCATCGATTCCTTTTTCAATATTCATCCTTAATAATGACCATTACAAAGTTATAAATGACCCGTATAGAATTAAAATAACCCATATGGAATTAAAATGACCCAAAAAGAATTCAAATAACCCATATAATTTTTTCTACAAACTGTAATATTTTAAAATTCCTTGGTAATATCTCACCCTTCTTCTTTATAATGACTCATATGGAGTACATATTGCATCCATTGCTTAGAAAAATAATCTAGTGGTTGAGTAAGAATGGCCCTAATAAATATGTTAAATTACCCATATAAAAAAATAATTCGTTTTTATCCAAAACCTATAATTTATAGAATAAATTCAATTTATCTTAAAACAACTTTGAAAATCTCAATAAAGGTCAAGAGACATCAAAAACACACTATATCACCTTCTATAACTCTTTACTCATACTAGAAAAAATGTACAACAACATTCAAAAATTACATTGGTTAATTAATTTAATTATTTATTTGTTTGTTTTTATGTGCTATAAATAATTATATCAAACTATTCCATTTTTTTTAAATTTAATTATGTATATTCAAATGCCATTTTTTAATTACTTTTAATTTATCTTTTTGACATTCTTAAAAGGTTTTGTAAAACTTTTTGTAACTTTATTCCCATTTAAATGAATTCACATTTCAAATAATCTATTCCCATTTTATAATTAAATTAGTTTAAATTTTGTTTCAATTTTTTATAATGTTAATTTAAATCTCCCCATTTTTATCTAATATTTTTTGAAAAAATATATAATATTTTTTATGCAATGAATCATTTCTATATTCCTTTATTTTCTTTAAAATCAATTTTCACTAACTAATTGATCTCATCCCATTATATGATTTTCATAATTAATAAATAAATAATAATAATTAAATCATAATTAAGACCTATCATTCTATTATTAAAAATTTTAAAATATTCCAATAATACACAAAAAATAAACCTACACCTAATGATATAATAAGTTAATCATTTCCAAACAAATACATTCTACTCAAATAATTGACCAGATAATAAATTGTAAAAATTAACAAACTCTTCCTATATTTAAATAAATATGAAACTCAAAAAAAATAATTTTCATAATAATTATAAATCCAAGAAGAAACCTACAATAAAAGCCACTTTAATAAAATCCATTAAAGATTCAATAATATTGTGATACCTAATTTATTAAATAAAAATAATATATTTTAGTTAGTTAAATTTATAGGATGTAAAATATTCAAAAATAAATAAAATTAATAAAATAATAAAAATTATTAAATGATAAAATTCCACAAAATCTTAGCACTAAAAAAATGATAACGTAAGGATTCCCAAAAAATAATAACCCTTAAATTAGAAACCTAGAGAAGTAAAATAAAACCTAGAGTTAAATGGAGACCAACCCATGAGAAGGAATGGAAAACTCTTTTCTTCACATTAAATAACCCTTAAATTATTATTTACCATGATAATAAAAACTCGACTAAAAATGAGAGAGTCTTGAAGAATAATAGTCATAGAGATATACCTACCAAATAAAATCCCATTCACCTTGGATAACAAAAATCGTGAAGGAAGGTGTATTAAAAAATAATTGTTATAATTTATAAACATTTGAAAATTCCATTTTGTTTTCATAAAATCTAAATCTATTTAAAAACAATTTAAAAATCATCTCTCACCTCAATTAATTTATTTCAATAAATCAACACTCAACCTATTTCATTTAAAATATTTTAGTATTATCATTAAAATAACCTTAACGTTTTTTATATATGTGTGATTATACATAATAACTTATGATAGAGAGACCCACCCATCATTGAGGGACTAACCAAGACATAGGTTATTCATTTTAATTATTACCAATGCAAAAAAATGAGAATATAATAACTAAATAGCTTCATGGAATTCACTACCACTCTTATCCAAGTGGTATTGTTATAACATCCATAATTTTCAAGATATTTATATGGAAATAAACAAGGTTGGAATAAATATCTTAAATCATTTTAACATCACCAAGAACATCATGTAAAAATATGATTAATAGTAAAATAAATTCAATGGATCTATATTTAACAATCTCAAATCAAGGTTTCAACATTTAATTATAGAAAATAGATCATATATATAGAAGTATAAATTATAAAACGAGTAAAAAAAATATAAAATATTAATCAACATTACATCGATAATTTCATAAAATAGTTAAGAAATCAAGACCCAACATGGTTTTCCACCCTTGTATTTTTTTTATTATTTAAACATTTTTATTCTAATATGTTCATGTTTTTTCAGGTAACAAAAAAATTACAATACATATATAAATATTAAACATCAAATAAATATGTACAATATAGTTCTTCATCCTATCAATATATTATGAATACTGTGGGTAATCAATTAAGGTGTAAATGGATATCAAATAATAAATAAATGATTTAAAACATACAACATTATCTATTAGTAAGAATAAAATAATAAAATAATAAAAAATAAATAGAAAACAGACCAATATAATCTAATAAAAAATAAATAAATATTATAAATTAAACCACTAACAGTTTGTACAACTATTCATCTTCAACAAAATACCATATAAATTGTTCCCTTTCATCATAATTGGTATTATATAATAAAAAATCCTCACAAGGGTTTTAAAAAAATTAAAATTATTTACCTCAAAAATATTTCATTTGAGAAAATATGTCGATGGTCATATCTACACTTAATGAACATAATGTCATCAATAAGGCATGCCAATATTTGATTAGTCAATAGAATGTTCTATATCATAATACATTATATTAATCTATTTTTAAATGGTAATTTTTTTGAAGGATGTGTAATTCATATTCAAAATAAATGTTAGTATAACAACCACATTCATATTATACATGTATCAAGTAACTTATTCCATTTTAATTTATGAAATTATATTTTATCATTCTTACAATTCATTTATTTATGGCCACATGTTTGAATTATATGCTTTATGATAAATATTAACATCGAAATATAAATCATGTAGAAAATTTTAAATCATGATTGGCATGGAATAATATCATATAACAGGTCATTTTATTTATCATTATTTCATATCAAATGGTTTATATAATTTAACAATTTAATACAAGTTTTATACAATAATCATTTCATACATATGAAATTACTTGTGAATTTAAACTAGGAATTATTAATTCTTTCTTAGAATAGTATGTGTTATGAATGATTCAAAACATTTTAATTTAGTATTTTTTCTATTTAACAAAAAAATGTAACTCTAACATGATTTTCAATTAGATGTTCTCATAATTTGAACATTCATTTAACATAGAAAAACCTCAAAAGTACATATTCTTCTTAATGTATACATAACATTTCATATTACGTGACATTATTATCTAAAACATGTTTCTAACATCTTTTTTTAAAATCCTCTTAACTTGAATAATATTTCAAAAAATGAATTCTTAAATAGTAAGTATTCTAATTTTTAAAAATTAATATTTGAATGGTTATTTACTATCCCAGAAAACATATAAGAATTATAATTTAAAATAACACTTTTAGTTAATAATAAGTTATTATAGTTTTGTTCATTATCCAGATTTCATCATTGGATTTTAAAACTATTAGGGCATATTGATAATATCAATCATCATATCATATCATGGTTTGGTAACAAAATATGTGTGAAATTATATAAATTAACTAATTATAAATTAATGAAACATAGTTATAAATACAACACCATATCAATATATTTTTACAAAACTAAAGACACAATCATTATTATAAAATGAATTCTGAACTTAATAAAACCTATAAAAATGATATGTTCACCCAACCTATGTTTTTATGTAACAATCAATGAATTTATCCCCTAAACATGATTAGTTGGTTTTCATGGTTCTTACATTGGATAACAGGGTGTAACATCTGGTTACCTTATTTCAAGTATTCCATCACCCTTGTTTTTATCTCTTTTAGATGGGTCATGTATCATTGTGTTTTGGGTCAAATTTATAGAATTATATAATCTCAAGGGGTTTTTCATGGCTAGTGAATACTTAGAGAATTCTTCATAGTTTAATCAAAAAAATTTTGAACCCTATTTTGATCCACTAGAAGGTGGTGCATGGTTTCTCCAAATAGCAAGACCATCCAAATCGAATCATGAACCCTTAAATGGTGAGGTTTTTCAGGATTTCCATGTGATTTCAAAAAACATGCACCCTAATAAGAGAAATCATTAACCCCATAAGCATGATTTTATAGTTAGGGAACACAACATTTCTATCCTTGCGTCCCTCCGCAGGAAATCATTCACGTAGAAATTTAATACTCAAAAAATTAAATTAAAAATCTCAAACCCTCGGTATAGTTTCTAATCATCCCTATTCGAACCTAAAATATTTTTTTTCATCTTTATAGTCTCTCACTATGTGATTTTGGCCCCCCTAAACCCTTTCTCTTTTCAATCAATGTTTAATTGGATAATTTGATCCCTCTCTGGTAATGGGATCTTCTCTCTTGTGGTTTCTTCTCATATTCTCTTCTATATATCTTAGAGTTTGATATATAATCATGTTATTGATGCGTATAAAATCCATTTGTTTGGATCTTGATTCTTGGTTTGATTCTATTGATCTTATTTCATTCATTTTTTATTCGTGTTCATATTTTGGGAGTTATTTTTGATTCGATGATTAATGGTTGGCGGTTCGATATACCTTCACCCTAAAATTGAAATCTTGATTTTTTTTTAAATTTTTTATGTATCTCTGAATTGATTAATAAAACCACGATTATAAATGAATTGATGTAAAATTTTAAATGGAATATTATTTATGAAAAATACCCAATTTCAAAGAAGTTTAAATTAGGGTAATGATTTTGAGAATGCAAAATTGATTTTGGAAAATTAATTTGATGATGGATCTGATTAAATTATTTGAGTTTTTTGAGAAAAATTTCTTAAATTTAAATAATGAAAACATATGATTTGTTTTGAATTAAAAATTCCTGCAATAAAGGATAACCTATAAATCAGTTTTCAAATTGAATATGGAATATTGAATGTAAAACTAGCGAATTGAAATGTAAATGAAGATTTTATTTGGAATAAATTCATTTTTCCATGATAGATTTATTTATTTCTTGGATGTTAGGTTGGATAGTTAGTAGGTTGTTTGGGTTAAGAAATCATGGATTTGACCGTCTAGCAATGTATATACAATGAAAAATCTAATAAAAACCTTTTTTGGCATGATTTTCCCTGATGGGATACTGATTTCACTTATTCATCTTGGTCCTGAGGGATGTGTGCATACATATTGATTCATGATCATAGATTTGATAAGTGTGAGGATATTATAACTGGAAACTAATACAATTTAGGGAATATGATGATCTTCCATAATTCCTCTGTTTTGAAAATATATACCATAATTTTTTATAGATCTATTTTATTCATTCGAGAATATTTATATAAATTATAAAATAAAAAATATTTCTTTGTTCAATGATTTTAAATTACTTCAATATATTTATAATAAAAAAATTATTTTATTTATTTATATGATATGAAATGCCTATTTTTATTTAAAAATTTAAATAATGATTGTTTTTTTATTATGGAATTTATTTTAGAAGACTTGGTGAGACGTCATTGGAATTTATAACTCACACCTTACGTTTTCCATTGGATGTGTGTATATTTTCTTACATCAAGTCTGAGAAAAGGGAATGTTCTACTTGGATGTGGTGTATTTTCTTGATCCATGGGACCTAGATTCATTAAGGTAACTGATAGAGATTTTTTCCACCCATTGTCGGGGTTTTATGAGAATTTATCTTGATAAATGTGGATTATACTGTGTATGTACTATATTTTGTTTCATTTACAAATTTTATTTTGGTAATTTCTCCTCTTTAGAGTGTTGATCATGCCAACTTGTATCATCATCATCCACTATTTTTTGGAAAAAAATCATTCCTTGTTTGGTCTTGTATGTTACCATGTTCTATTCGCTAACCCATGGGGATCAAGAACACCCTTTGGGATATTTCAAAAATATTTTATGTATTATTGTATAAGGGTATCCAGGTGGGTAAATCAAAAATTGGTATCAATGGTTTGAGGTTGTTCAGATTTTCTTGATGTTAGTATGTATTTGGGATGTCCTGGTAGACAAAAGATAGGATTTTTGGGATAAAGGAGGTATTTGAGTGTGAGTCCATGGTTGTCTCCCATCATAATGATCCTTTAGACCCCATGGGTGTTTGGAAAAGTGTCTTGAAAAATGTTTCAATTTGATTATAGTATTTTCCCTACGTTTTTTGAGATGTTTGAAATATCAATATTGAATTTTATTTTATGGGATTGATATTCCTGAATCTTTGAAATGTGTATTCATGATCTGTGTAATCTTACTAAGGATTCCAATGATTTGTGTTTAAGTTGTTTATTCCTCCAAGAATAAATTTTAATTGAACCTTGGAGGAAGATTATGGGGAACTATATCATAAAAACCCTCGACTAGACTAGAATCTTATTGAGATAGTAGTGCATGTTATCTAGTCTCCCAGATTGGAAAAAACAAATGTTCTCATTCTGGATCTAGTTAAGGAAACACAAGTGGAATAATTTTGGAATCTTTATCAATATTTTATTCAATATAATCCATCTATTTTACAAGGTTCTAATTATCCTCAAGAGGATGAGGACTGGTTATAGAAGATATATCCTCATTTAAATTTCTTAGAAATAACTAATTTGATTATGGTAATGTGAGCTACCTTCAAGGTGGGAGGGACTAGTAATAAATGGCGGTATTTGATGGTTACAATGGAGAATCATAAAGCCTTCAAATATAAAGACTTTATAGATAACTTCACCAATAAATAATATCAAGAATCTATGTCTTGAAAACTGCACATGGCTTCTCAATCTGAAATAGGGTGATAAGACTATAACTCAGTTTGTAAACTGATTTTTTAAGCTCATTTGTTTTTCTCCTGAGGTAGTGACTAATAATAAGCTCAAGGGATGAAGATTTGATATGGGATTATGAGTTGATATTCTATCCCTAGTTTTCATGATAAAGATAACTTATTATGTTGAGGTATTGGATAGAGTGTTAATATTTGAAATTTTCCTAGATGGTAATTTTGGTTTGACAAGGGTTCTTTTTCCTCTATGTGGTAATTCTGTATTTTCTTTAAAAAGAAAAAAAGGAAGTGTGATGATTCATGTGGTGGATATTCATAGAATTTTTCTTCTATTAATCTTTTTGTTCCTTGAAGGGACTCTTTTACTTGCTTCAAGTGTGGTAAGGTTATGCATTACAAGTGGATTTTCACTGAGGCACCCAGGATTTTTAGTTCATATGGATGCCAAAGTCACTTATAGAACATTATTTATTTTTTTTCTGCACAATTCAGTGGAATTGGATCATCATCCCCAAAAATTATTGTGGTGAAAGCATATTCTTAATGAAAAATGTGTTTTGTCCATAGAAATTCAGAATAAATATTGTCCACATAGTGGAAGAGTCTCTAGAGAGCAATGATAATGTTCCAATGATGGTTAAAGCTAACATCATTATAGATTCATATTTATTGACTATTTATTTGACATTGGTGAATCTCACTCATTCATGTCAACTCGTGTTGTTTTTTTATAAACCTTCCTATGGTGATTTTATATTTTGTGAGGAATATTACTAAACCCCTTGGAATGATGATATATAAGGGTTTTCATTGTCCTTTTAGTGTTTTCTCCTTATCATAGTTTTAAAATAACATAGATTTTCTGGTTCTTGACATGAAACTACATGAAGTCATCCTCATAATAGTTTGGATGGTTACTAATAAGGACCTAATTTACTGTTATCTTTAACAGTAATACTTTAATTCACCTTATCGGGTGTGTCATGACTATGAAGTAGAATGGGAACTAAGTTAGATTATATTCGAACCTTATTTTCTATAATGGGGTATGATAATATCATTGTTTTATTTTAAATTGGAGAGAGAATATTTGGGTGATGATCTCCTTCCAGTAATTATCAGGTTTTCCGACATATTTCTCTATGATTTCTATGATTTCAACCAATAATATAGGTAGATTTATTTTTAGATTTAGTACCTGGTGCTCAGAAAGTATACATTCCTTCTTACCATATTTGACCAACAGAGTTGAAAGACTTAAAGACTCAGTTGGGTGATCTATTAGAGAATGTCTTTATGTGCCCAATTGTGTCACCTTGGGTGGAACCTATTCTCTTTGTTAATATATTTTATGGAACACTTTTTCTCTGTATTGATTTACAAAACCAAAACCACGTTTTTTTAAATAAAAAGTATTTTTACCATTGATTGATGATCTATTTGACTAGTTAAAAGGGGAAAAGTTATTCTCAAAGATTTACCATCAGTCTGGTTTTCACCAATTGGGAATTAATTAATATAATACTAAAAATACATCATTTAATAGTATGTATGGACACCTTGAGTATCTTATTATGAATTTTTCCTGACCAATTATCTTGTGGAATTTATGGCATTGATGAATAGAATATTCCATGAGTACATCAATTCATTCATTGTGGAAATTTTTTGATGATATTTTTAATTACAATAAAACCTAGGAGGATCATGTGTTTCAATTGAGTGCATTTCTAATAATTTTGATAGATCATATACTTTACATGAATATATGTAAATGTATTTTTGTGATATGGGAAGTGAATTTATTGGGACTTGTGGTCTCAGAACATAGAATCTTAATCAATCCATAGAAGGCGAATGTTGTTATAAGATGGTAGAAATCACATAATTTTTTCTGATATAGAGATTCCTAGGCTAGGTGGGGTATTACCATTGGTTTTTTTAATAATTTATCAATTATATATTCTCCAATTATTTCCATCTCTCCTAAGGGAGTGAAATTATAATGGAATAAAAAAATGATACAGTTTTTTGATGATTTGAAATGTTTTTTTATTTCTATGCTAGTGTTGACTCTTCTAGAAAATAGGTAAGTATATTTGGTTTTATGTGATCATAAGGCAAAATTTTTGGTTGTGTTCTTATAAACGGTGATCACGTTGTATCCTATGGATCTTGGAAACATATGCCACATTATAAGAATTACATGAAACACAATATTGAACTTTTAGCTCTGATGTATGTGCTTAAGAGTTAGAAACATTACCTTTTGGAAATTTGTTTTTAATTTATTATGATAGAAAAGTTTGGGTTATATATTATCTAAAAAATATTTTAACCTCTAGTAGATATGATTGGGGGAGTACCAATAGTATTTTGATTTTTACATTTCCTATACCTCAGAGAAGGGGGTGTCATTCATTATGCTTTGATCAGGAAACCTCTCACCCAGATCATGAAATAATAATCAAAATTGTGTAACTTAATATCAATTTTACTCAATTTCGTTTGGGGTTTGGGTATAAAATGTCCTGGTTTTATTTGAATGTTTTCAGTTGACATCGTCTCTTCTTGAGATGATTCTTCTGATGGGGAAACATGATGGTGAATTCCCTAGAATTGGGGACTCTCTTTTTGGTGTGGAGACTGTAACACCCCAGGTAAATAAAGAATATTACATTTTCATATTTATCCATATTTTTGAATAAAATATTAATATGACTTTAAAGGGGACTCTATGCTTGATGGCGTACCCAACACGCAACAACGAGTTTCTTGGGAATCTTACGTTGCACTCTAATAATAAAATAATATTATTTCAAATGGTAGTTAACATGTAGCCATTGTATTGGCGGGAATGGATATAAATAACTAAAATATGATTATATGTGTTTTTAAATGTTTTTACATTTATCCAATAAAAGATAAAGGCTTGAAATACAGAAAGAATTATATTTTAGGCGTATATGCCCTAATTTTCACTAAAGGCTCACTTATCACCTTTTGATGGAGAACCGTCATTAAATAAAGTTTTTTTCACTCTTATACATCCTTTTTGTCCAAATAAAATTCTTCTTAAGAATTGGGACATCAAAATTTACTTTGTGTAAATTTTTGGTATCTTTCCGATAAAGTTCATTTTTTTAAATGAATAGTGTAAAATGTTGTATTTTAATTCAAAACCTCTTTTTAATCTAATTTATTTATATAATTAGATTATCTTTTGAATTGGTTTTAAAGTGAAATTAGAATATATTTTTACCATTAAATCCAATAGTGGTCGTTGGAATTAATTTCACTTTGAAATCAGACTTAAACTACTGTCAATCTTTTGATACTTATTGTTTCATAAAAACACGTTATTTGCTATGACAGCAGGAATTAATTATTAAATTAATTAATGTGAATTATATGTTTTGAATTTTGTAAAATAGACTTCATTTTTGAATTCAGAATATCCAATATAGCTTAGGGTGAATTTTTGGGATTTTTCTGAAAAACTTCAATTTTTGATGAATAGTGAAACCACTAAGTGGTACTTATAAAAACTGATTTTTCCATTTAAATGAAATTTTGCCATCTTTGTGTTTTGAATTTATAAAATCTGACATACATGGTTGTCATTAAGAAGTAAAATGTGGTTCAATGGGATAAAAATAATTTTTTGGTGAATAGTAACTTATTAAGTTTTTAATCGCAATTAGAGGTAATTAGTGTAGTTTATGGTAAGAATAATGTTTTAATAAAATGAAATGACCTAGACACATGTCCTACCCTCATTGGATGTGTCATGGACGACCACGAAAACCCATGGGTCAACTTTGGGACCCCATGAAGTCACTTTGGTTGGAAAATGACATTAATATCTTTATATTTAAAGTTAAAGTAAAAAACGACACAAACATGCAATGTTTTACTAAAACAATTTTTACATGGGGTTATACAAGTCATATTTTTTACTATAAATATTAATTGGAAAGCTAAAACTATTTCCTACATCATAGTAATTTTTTTATAATTTTTAAACAATAAATAAATTAAATTATTTATGACATCATGATGATGCAGTGATGACCTCATTATTTAACGATTTAAATAAAATGGAAAGATAATGTAATATCTAAGACCTACACATGTCCAAAACCTATTGGATGAGTGTATTTCTAACCCTTATCACCTTATCCTAGAAACACATCAATGTGGGACCTCTTAAATCCAAATACAATTTTAAAATAAAGTGACTTTTCTTTACCTTCCAAGAGTGCCCCTCCTCTCCTCTTATAAAAGGCCCCCACCTCTACCTCCTTACCCACACTACCAAAGCCTTTGGCTAGGCCAAACTCTGACAATTTTGTCTCTCCACTTCCCTCTATTACTCCTTGAAGCCTCACTTTGGGCAGAATTCTTCCCAAGGAAGCCTTTGAGCTCAAACCAAAGGGAGTTACCCGATTTTAAGGTAATGTCGTCACTTGAGTCCTTTTGTTTTATTTTGCCTCTCCAACCCCCTAAAATCTTTTTATTAATTTCTTTTGTAACAAATACAGTATCTTCAATATACTAGGATTTTTTTAGAAGAAGGATTCGAGCTAAACTTACACACACCTACATCTAATGGTTAAAGAACATACTGTTTCCGTGGATGGCGAATTTCTGCCTCATGAAACGATGATTGTTCAACACTCATATAACACCTTCAAAGGTGGCCGTTAAGATGTCACTATATTTATATGTGATATATAATATGTTTATGTTTTCCTTAAGCTTCTGTATTTTTCATTTTGGGCATACCTTTATGCTTTCCATTATGGGTAAACGCGATATCTTCATTTAAGGAAGTGCGGACTACCGCCCCCTCAAAGTGATTTGATTCGTTAATACCATATGTGGTACGTATAAAGGATATATTTAATAATATTATATATGATACCATACTAGAATTAAAATACTATTATGTATCATTATGTTTTAATTCCATTAAATATGAAATAGAAATGGAAGTAGCGTTCATGCATACGTACGGCTTACCGTCTCCATGAACGGTACATTTCATTTCTTATCTCAAAATGTTATTTAATATTATAAGTACATATATATAATGGATATATATGTAATATATTACATCAAAATTATGGATATAATTATGGAATTATAACATATATATATCTCTCTCATTTTGTTTTAATTCCATTAATATGACAAAAAAATGAAAGTAGCGTTCATGCGTACGTACGGCCTACCGTCTCCATGAACGGTGCTTTTCGTTTTTTATCTCCAAATGATATGGAATAGTATTAAATGAATATTTACTGGATAAATATGATATTTTAATCATTAATACTATTCTGGAAATTATTTACTTATAACTACATGGGCCATATTTTTTTCAAACAAGTTCATTTTTGACTCATGTACCAAACATCGGCAAAAACGTCTGATATGAACTAACATTATTAAACAATTATTATAACATTATAATATGTGATATGAACTGAATAATAATCTCTAAAGGATGTACTTATGAAATTATTAATTGACCAATGTTTATTATTCAGGAATATAAAGAAACGAACAAGACAAGTTGGACTTCAGCTAAGGGATCTTACTCCTCTCTTTTTAAGTACACTCTTTTATGTCATTCCCTCTAAAGCTCATATTTATTGTTATTGGGATGTTATTTTATATTAAACTTACTATAAATTTTATGTTCATGTGATGAGAGACCCTATTCTCTCTCATCAATCCATTTTGGAAGTTTTGAGTGGCGCCGTTAGGCTGCTGAATTTTCGTAAGAGATATAACCTCTCTCTTTCTTTTTAAGTACTCTCCTTTATGACACTTCTTTTAACCTATTCTTTGTTATGTTGGGGGATGTTCTTTTATATTCCTCTTTATATAAAATTTAAGTTAATATGATGAGATACCCTATTTGATCTCATCAATCCATTTTTGTAAGTTTTATGTGGCGCCGTTAGGCTGCCGAGTTTTCGTAAGGGATTTTTCATCTCACTTTTATTCCCGTGAGATTTATGCTACATTTGCCACAATTTTCTTTGAGTGGTGTATGTACTTCCCATTATTCTACTCTTTGTGTAATATAATTTCTTTTATGAGTATTTACATCAATGATTTATTGTCCTTCTTTCATGGGGTGTATGTTTTGAAAGATACCCAAGTCGGTAAGGGAACCTTTCACCTTCCTCTTTTTTAAAAGACTTCTTTTGTTGGGTCTTTTAATTTACATATTGTTATGTTGGGATATGTTCTCATATATCCTTATTGATGTAAATTTTATGTCCAAGTGATTAGATACACTTTTTATCTCTCATCAACTCAATTTGATGTGATGCCGTTAGGCTGTCAAGGGAACTTCTTAACCCAATTTCGATTTCTTTGGGTTCAACATGTAGTTATTGAATATGTCATCCTTTGAATATGTGTGAATGAACTTTGATTATTTTACACTTAATATCCACTTATATTTGTTGTATTCATTTGTCACACATAATTATGTAATTGATTTATCCTTAAACCAAGGATACCGTCTTTGTATGGGACTTCATCTCAATCTCCTTTCATTGAGGCATATTTTATTTTATACACAACCTTATTTTATATGGTGTATAAACCCCTTTGACTTTTACGTTTATTCAAAAGGAATCTTTTTTATACGAAGAGTTTACTAAACGACAAAAGGGAATGTTTTTTTCGTACGTATGCGGCGACAACGACTTCTCCGCCCCTGTGACCATTATTTGAGTTTTGACTTCCTCTACAAGCCATACCTTCTTTTTAAAAGAAATATAAATACCATGTTTTACTTTTCTTTTATTTTGGTATCAAAAATGGTTTTCATAATGTTTTTAAATCAATGTGTTGTATTTATATCTTGTGATTGAAAGGTGGTAATGTTATGTTTCCTTTATGCATGTTTTATGTGATATGATTATGTTGAGGTTCTTGGGCATTATTATGAAAACGGGTGGTTCCATGATAAACTAAGGGCGGGTGAGCCCGATATAGCTCTCCAATGCATTGGGTAACGCGAAGGAGTGAAACGTTAAGGTTTTTCCGAAGAGATTTAGGGAATATACTATGATGGGTATTCCAAACGTAACCAAGATGGTTACTACCTACGTAAGAATGTTATGAATGCCTCAAGTTACTGTTTATGTCTTATGATTTCTATGATTTATTCATGGTTTGATGAGGTATGTTAAAGTGCCTATGTTTTATGGGTAAAGTATGATTTCATTCTTATGTATATAGGAACTCAAGTTTCCTTTCCATATTTTTTATAACCCTTACTGAGCTTTTTATGCTCATCCCAAGTTTTTGAAATGTTTTTCAAAGGTCAAGGGAAAGGTACATGATGTGATGATAGTGTCAAGGATGTGTCAAGAAAGAATCCATGTTTTATTTTAAATATGTTTCCATTGAAGGGAAGAATTAATATTGTCTTTTATGTAACCACATTGTTTAAATATGGAATGTAATGCAAGTTTCATGATTTAATTCTCTAAAACTCTAAACCTGAAAAGATCCTCAATGTGTAATCTTGTAATAACTCAAGATTAAGTAAGGTTTAAGGTTGGCGCCTTATAGTTGGTATCAAAGGTCGGTTTAGATAACTTTATAGGTTAGGGTATTCTTTAAGCATAAGTGACATTACCATAATGGTTAGGATTTCAGAAAGAGTCCTAGTTTTAGATAAAGTGAATGAGTAAGTGTATCTTAGTGTTTACCTTCCTCATTAGTACATGATGGTTTTGTTGATATACTCTCACTGACATTTCTATTTTTAGTGAATGGATGGATCTAGCAGGAACCAAAGAGACAATAGGTTTGAAGGAAACTGTGGTGGTTCTATGATTAAGATACTAGATAAAATGGGGGATTCAATGAGGAAACTCGTGGTTGTTCTAAACCAACTATCAAGGAGTCATGATCAACCACTTGAACCTTGGTATGATTTTTAATGCATCATGTACGAGATGACCAATCCATGTGGAAGTTCAGGTAATAATTATAAAGGTAACCATTAGAGTTTATATGATCCTTACTTTTGAGGTAATTATGGGTTATTATATGATATGCTGGAAAATGAAAGGCATGAGATAAACTTGAGGTTAAAATATGTTATGATCATTTTTGATGATTTTATCTCTTTTGGGAATGATTTAAGAATTATATAGTTTTGGAAAAAGGACAACACGCAGACTGTGTGACAACCCGTCACGTCGGACAAAGCTGCGGGAATCAAACCCACAACCAAAGTGCGACTGGTATTTATCGCCTACCACTAGACTATGTGAAGTCCCTGGTTAGTTTGACCAATTATTTTTAGTTCGATGATTTTATTAATTAAGAGTAAGTTTATTTTGGGTTATTTATGAAAATGATTAACCTATCATGGAGGATATGTGATTAGGTTAATTACTTTTCAATACGAGACTTTAGGAGCAATTGATGTTGTTTGGAGATAAATGTTACGATTTAACTTGGAAGACTATGTGACTGAATCCTTCAAATATTTGGGTTTCAATATTATATTGGTTTACTTTGAAGAATTTTATGGACAAATTGTTTACCGGATGGTCCTCGTTGAACTTTGGGTTTTGTTGGCCAAATTTTGGAGATTAAGCATAGATTTTCTTTTTAATGGGTTATCCTTTTTTGGATTATTTGAACTTGTATGAACCTTTCTAGTTTTGGTTTTGGTTAAATCCTAAAGACATGGGATGTATATAGTTCTCTTTTTTGGATTATTTGATTCTCTAGAAGTTGATTATAGTACTCTTAATGCAAACAAGTCTCCCTTAATTCTCGTCTTTTGGAAAAAATATGAGTTTGATTAAGGAATCTAGTAAAAGTTGAAAGTCAACATGATAAGTGATTATGTTTCCTTATGAATAAATTCCTCAATAAAAATTAACTTAAAACAAAAATGTTGTCTATTAACTTTTCCTATTGGGGAACCCAACACCGTTTAACCCATCACAAGTGTGTTAAATTCTTATTGTTAACTTTCTCCTAAACATGTTTTCTATAACTCTCCATCAGAACATGACCCTATGTTTTCTCCTCCATGTCCATGTTTTCCTACATGGAGTCCTAGTATGGGTTAACTCGGGTGACCTCTGTACTTATCTTTCTTTATTTTAAAGTGATTGTTTTACCGACTCTTGTTCCGAAGTGGGACTTTCAAGGATGTTTCCAAGCGCAATTTTAAAATTGCGAGGATGAAATTCCCAAAAGGGGGGAAGGATGTAACACCCCAGGTAAATAAAGAATATGAAATTTTCATATTTATCCATATTTGTGAATAAAATATTAATATGACTTTAAAGGGGACACTATGCTCGATGGCGTACCCAACACGCAACAACGAGTTTCTTGGGAATCTTACGTTGCACTCTAATAATAAAATAATATTATTTTAAATGGTAGTTAACATGTAGCCATTGTATTGGCGGGAATGGATAGAAATAACTAAAATATGATTATATATGTTTTTAAATGTTTTTACAATTATCCAATAAAAGATAAAGGCGTGAAATATGGAAAGAATTCAATTTTAGGCGTATATGCCCTAGTTTTCACTAAAGGCTCACTTATCGCCTTTTGATGGAGAACCGTCATTAAATATAGTTTTGTTCACTCTTATACATCCTTTTGGACCAAATAAAACTCTTCTTAAGAATTGGGACATAAAAATTTACTTTGTGTAAATTTTTGGTATCTTTCCCATAAAGTTAATTTTTTAAATGAATAGTGTAAAATGTTGTATTTTAATTCAAAACCTCTTTTTAATCTAATTTATTTATATAATTAGATTATCTTTTAAATTGGTTTTAAAGTGAAATTAGAATATATTTTTACCATAAAATCCAATAGTGGTCGTTGGAATTAATTTCACTTTGAAATCAGACTTAAACTAGTGTCAATCTTTTGATACTTATTGTTTCACAAAAACACGCTATTTGCTTTGAAAGCGGGAATTAATTATTAAATTAATTAATGTGACTTATATGTTTTGAATTTTGTAAAATAGACTTCATTTTTGAATTCGGAATATCAAATATATCTTAGGGTGAATTTTTGGGATTTTTCTGAAAAACTTCAATTTTTGATGAATAGTGAAACCACTAAGTGGTACTTATAAAAACTGATTTTTCCGTTTAAATGAAATTTTGCCATCTTTGTGTTTTGAATTTCAAAAATCCGACATAAATGGTTTTCATTAAGAATTAAAATGTGGTTCAATGGGATAAAAATAATTTTTTGGTGAATAGTAACTTATTAAGTTTTTAATCGCGATTAGAGGTAATTAGTGTAGTTTATGGTAAGAATAATGTTTTAATAAAATGAAATGACCTAGACACATGTCCTACCCTCATTGTATGTGTCATGGACGACCAATACAACCCATGGGTCAACTTGGGGACCCCATGAAGCCACTTTGGTTGGAAAATGACATTAATATCTTTTTATTTAAAGTTAAAGTAAAAATGACACAAACATGCGATATTTTACTAGAACAATTTTTACATGGGGTTATACAAGTCATATTTTTTACTATATATATTAATTGGAAAGATATATAGATTTCATACATCATAGTATTTTTTTTATAATTTTTAGACAATAAATAATTTAAATTATTTATGACATCATGATGATGCAGTGATGACCTCATTATTTAACGATTTAAATAAAATGGAAAGATAATGTAATATCTAAGACCTACACATGTCCAACACCTATTGGATGAGTGGATTTCGAACCCTTATCACCTTATCCTCGAAACACATCAATGTGGGACCTCTTAAATCCGAATACCATTTTAAAATAAGGTGACTTTTCTTTACCTTCCAAGAGTGCCCCTCCTCTCCTCTTATAAAAGGCCCCCACCTCTACCTCTTTACCCACACTCCCAAAGCCTTTGGCTCGGCAAACCTCTAAACATTTTGTCTCTCCACTTCCATCTCTTACTCCTTGAAGCCTCACTTTGGGCAGAAGTCTTCCCAAGGAAGTCTTTGAGCTCAAACCAAATGGAGTTACCCGATTTTAAGGTAATGTCTTCACTTGAGTCATTTTGTTTTATTTTGCCTCTCCAACCCCATAAACTCTTTTTATTCATTTCTTTTGTAATAACTCCAGTATATTAAATATACTAGGATTTTGTTATAAGAAGTATTCAAGCTACACTTACAGACACCTACATCTAATGGTTAAATAACATACTGTTTCTGTGGATGGCGAATTTCTGCCTCATTAAACGATGATTGTTCAACACTCATATAACACCTTCAAAGGTGGCCATTAAGATGTCACTATATTTATATGTGATATATAATATGTTTATGTTTTCCTTAATCATCTGTATTTTTCATTTTGGGCATACCTTTATGGTTTCCATTATGGGTAAACGTGATATCTTCATTTAAGGAAGTGCGGACTACCGCCCCCTCAAAGTGATTTGATTCGTTAATACCATACGTGGTACGTATAAAGGATATATTTAATAATATTATATATGATACCATACTGGAATTCAAATACTATTATGTATCATTATGTTTTAATTCCATTAAATATGAAATAGAAATGGAAGTAGCATTCATGCGTACATACGGCTTACCGTCTCCATGAACTGTACATTTCATTTCTTATCTCAAAATGTTATGTAATATTATAAGTACATATATATAATGGATATATATGTAATATATTACATCAAAATTATGGATATAATTGTGGAATTATAACATATATATATCTCTCTCATTTTGTTTTAATTCCATTAATATGACAAAAAAATGAAAGTAGCATTCATGCGTACGTACGGCCTACCGTCACCATGAACAGTGCTTTTCGTTTTTTATCTCCAAATGATATGGAATAGTATTAAATGAATATTTACTGGAAAAATATGATATTTTAATCATTAATACTATTCCGGAAATTATTTACTTATAACTACATGGGCCATCTTTTTTTCAAACAAGTTCATTTTTGACTCATGTACCAAACATCGGCAAAAACGTCTGATATGAACTAACATTATTAAACAATTATTATAACATTATAATATGTGATATGAACTGAATAATAATCTCTAAAGGAGTTACTTAGGAAATTATTAATTGACCCAAGTTTATTATTCAGGAATATAAAGAAACGAACAAGACAAGTTGGACTTCAGGTAAGGGATCTTACTCCTCTCTTTCTTTTTAAGTACACTCTTTTATGTCATTCCCTCTAAAGCTCATATTTCTTGTTATTGGGAAGTTATTTTATATTACACTTACTGTAATTTTTATTTTCATGTGATGAGAGACCCTATTCTCTCTCATCAATCCATTTTGGAAGTTTTGAGTGGCGCCGTTAGGCTGCCGAATTTTCGTAAGAGATATAACCTCTCTCTTTCTTTTTAAGTACTCTCATTTATGTCACTTCATTTAAGTTCATATTTTTTATTTTGGGGGATGTTATTTTATATTACTCTTTCTATATACATTATGTTAATATGATGATATACCCTATTTGATCTCATCAATCCATTTTTGTACGTTTTATGTGGCGTCGTTAGGCTGCCGAGTTTTCGTAAGGGATTTTTCATCTCACTTTTATTCCCGTGAGATTTATGCCACATTTGCCACAATTTCCTTTGAGTGGTGTATGTACTGCCCATTATTCTACTCTATGTGTAATATACTTTCGTTTATGAGTATTTACATCAATGATTTATTGTCCTTCTTTCATGGGGTGTATGTTTTGAAAGATACCCAAGTCGATAAGGGAACCTTTCACCCTCCTCTTTTTTAAAAGACTTCTTTTGTTGGGTCTTTTAATTTACATATTGTTATGTTGGGATATGTTCTCATATATCCTTATTGATGTAAATTTTATGTCCAAGTGATGAGATACACTTTTTATCTCTCATCAACTCATTTTGATGTGACGCCGTTAGGCTGTCAAAGGAACTTCTTAACCCAATTTCGATTTCTTTGGGTTCAACATGTAGTTATTGAATATGTCATCCTTTGAATATGTGTGAATGACCTTTGATTATTTTACACTTAATATCCACTTATATTTGGTGTATTCATTTGTAACACATAATTATGTAATTGATTTATCCTTAAACGAAGGATACCGTCTTTGTATGGGACTTCGTCTCAATCTCCTTTCATTGAGGCATATTTTATTTTATACACAACTTTATTTTATACGGTGTATAAACCCCTTTGACTTTTACGTTTATTCAAAAGGAATCTTTTTTATACAAAGCGTTTTCTAAACGAAAAAAGGGAATGTTTTTTTGTACGTATGCGGTGACAACGACTTCTCCGCCCCCGTGACCATTATTTGAGTTTCGGCTTCCTCTACAAGCCATACCTTCTTTTTAAAAGAAAAATAAATACCATGTTTTACTTTTCTTTTATTTTGGTATCAAAAATGGTTTTCATAATTTTTTTATATCAATTTGTTGTATTGATATCTTGTGATTGAAAGGTGGGAATGTTATGTTTCCTTTATGCATGTTTTATGTGATATGATTATGTTGAGGTTCATGGGCATTATTATGAAAACGGGTTGTTCCGTGATAAACTAAGGGCGGGTGAGACCGATATAGCTCTCCAATGCATTGGGTAACGCGAAGGAGTGAAACGTTACAGTTTCTCCGAAGAGATTTAGGGAATATACTGTGATGTGTATTCCAAACGTAACCAAGAGGGTTACTCCCTACGTAAGAATGTTATGAATGCCTCAAGTTACCGTTTATGTCTTATGATTTCTATGATTTATTCATGGTTTGATGAGGTATGTAAAAGTGCCTATGTTTTATGGGTAAAGTATGATTTCATTCTTATGTATATATGAACTCATGTTTCCTTTCCATATTTTTTATAACCCTTACTGAGCTTTTTATGCTCATCCCATGTTTTTGAAATGTTTTTCACAGGTCAAGGGAAAGGTACATGATGTGATGATAGTGTCAAGGATGTGTCAATAAAGAATCCATGTTTTATTTTCAATATGTTTCCGTTGAAGGGAAGGATGAATACTGTCTTTTATGTAACCACTTTGTTTAAATGTGGAATGTAATGCAAGTTTCATGATCTAATTATCTAAAACTCTAAACCTGAAAAGATCCTCAATGTGTAATCTTGTAATAACTCAAGATTAAGTAAGGTTTAAGGCTGGGTCCTTATAGAGACAATCAATGATTTTACGTTCTCTTTTGAGGAAATATTGTGTTTTTTGAATAATTTTTTATACATTTTAACATACTAAATACCATAATATGGATTTTCCATAATTTCTAGTGGGCAGTTCACCCTAAAACCATGAATATGTATTATTATATGATTCAATGATTCTGGTGGTTAGGTATGAGACAAGGAATTTCTGACTTTGTCTCTCATTATTATACCTCCGATTGGGTCAAGAATGAACAATATGGACCTTCATTTTTTTCTTCAACCACTTTCAATGTAAACATTGATGTTGGAAGATATCTTCATAATCTTCATGGTTGGGTTTCCATATACCCATTAAAGAAATGTTCATGATCTATAGAATTAAAAAATTTGATTCACATTATACCCATTTGAGATAAAACCAATGTTAAGGACTTGTGTTATATCTATGGGTAAGATGTTGTTAGATTACATAGAGTACCTTCCCCTATAATCTCTGATGTGGATCCCTATTTTAATTCTCTATTTTGTAGAGGCCTCCAAGAGGAATTGGGATCTAAATTATGTATGAGCATGACAAATTAGCCATTGGAAAATAGCTCGATAAAATAATCTATATATATTATTAAGGATATCTTTTGTTCTTATAGTGTAGATTCTGGTCAAGATTGGGATGTCTATTTGGGACTGATTGAGTATTCTTCCATTAACATTTATCATTATAAAATTTAGATGGATCCTTCTGAGGCCATGTATAGAATTTGGAGTAAATATCCATTATATTAGTTGAAGATTGTTAAAGATTCCTTGTTTGGACCATGTTTGGAATAAGAGACAACAAATAAGATTTAGTTCAATCTTTAGAGAATCATTATATAATAGAGCCGATATAATTACTTTGTTGATCATTGTTAATGATCATTGGAGTATTTAGCTAGTTAATAGGTTTTCATGAGGTATTCAACTCATTTGCGTCACCGACATCTGTAGAAATAGGGAAATGTTAAACCAATGTTTTTTTGTCCTTTTGATATTATTGAGAAAGTGGGAAAAGTTTATTACCATTTAGGACTTCCATCACAATTAACCTCACTCTGCAACATGGTTCATGTTTCAAAGATTTAAAAGTATCTTTCTTACCCTTATCATGTACTAAGATTGGATGACCTTTATGTTGAGATTGATTTTTTATTGATCATCTATTAATGATCTTTGATTCTAAGAAAAATGTTATTCATGGGAATAAGGTTCCTTTGTTACATGGGCTACGGAATCATGGATATGATTCACATGAGACATGGGAGAGGGTGGAACTGATTATAAGATGTGGCCTCACCTCTTTGATGTGGATATTTTATTGAAGGATTTTTAGGGACATAATATTTTTATAGTGGGGAGGTTTTAACATCTCATTCCCTTCCTTCTGGAATGTTTGACCCTTGTTTTTATGTCCTTTTATTTTTTATTTCCTTGGGATGTTTTTGTGAAATTCAAAAAAAATTCTAACCCCAATGGTTTGGGAATAGTTGGTGCACATTTAGTGTAAGCCATGTATTTTTTTTCCAACAAACCACGCTCTCCATAGTGAGCCAATAGAGGGGGGAATGGTTTTTTTCAAACCATTAAACCCGCCCCTCCAAATCATATAACCTAAAATAGTGAGGCTTTTCATAATTGTCACATGGTTTAATAAATCATGATACCTTCTAAGAGAAACTATACACCCCATTAGTAAGGGCACACTATTAGGGAACACAGATTGTCCAACCTTGCATGCCTCCCCAGAAAATGTTTATATGGGAATTTTATCCCCCAAAAAATCAATTATTGAATCCAATATCTGGTTTTATTATTTAAATCACCCCATTCAACAATAACATGTTTTTTAGTCTTTCTGGCACTGAAGAAGCACTTTTGAGTCCTCTTAAACCATTCTCTTGTGAATCAATTATTCATTTCAAGATCTAATCCCACTTTGGTAATTTGATCTTCTATCATGTGTATTATTCCAATATTATGTTCTATATTCCTTATATTTTTATTTATTATCATGTTATTGATTGATCTAAACTCTATTTTTTTCTCGATTCCTCGTTCAATTCTCTAGACTATCTATTCCTTTTTCTTCATCGACATTCCCATTACGGGTGCAGTATATGATTCCATTATTAAAGGTAGGTAGATCCACATTCCTTCTCCCTATGATTAAAATTTTTATTTTCATAATTTTTTTGTGTATCTCTTAATTGATTTAAAACCCTTAATTTGAAATTAATTGATGTAAAATTTTAAAATGAAAAAAATTTCTAAAAAAACACCAATTTCAATGACTTGAAATTATGATAAGGACAATTACAATGATGGATCAAATTTTTAAAATTGATTTGATGAAATTATTTGAGATTTTTTTCAAAGATAAATGGATTAAATTTGAATAATGAAAACATATGATAAGGTTTGAATTAAAACTCAAGAAATAATACAAACCCTATGATTTTGTTTTGAAATTAAAGATGGCATATTAAAAGTTTAATGGTAAATGGAAATAAAAATTATGATTATATTTGAAATGAATTTTGTTCCCCATGATATATTGATTTATTTAAAAAATGAGATCATGCGTATTTTGTATGTTATTTTGGACAAACATACAAGGATTTGTCCCCCTGGAAAAAGATATATGATGAAAATTATAACAAAAATATATTTTTAAATGATTACCCCTGAAGGTAAATAGATAAATCCTTTTAATATTGTGATTCAGGGATATGTGTGCACATATTGAGTTGTGGTCACTAATTTATAAAGTCTGAGGATCCTATAACTAAAACCAAATATACTTCAGGGAATATAATAGTGGTGCATGATTATTTTTTTATTATATATGTCATTTTTGTTCATAGAACTATTTTATTCAGTCTAAATGATATGTATAAATAATATTATATAAAATATTTATTTAATCCTTGATTTTAAATGTCTTTCGTCTATTTTAAATAAATAATGTTTTGTTTTAAACAAGAAAATATAATGGAACCCTTGTTTTATTTAAAAATTAAAAGAATGATTGTTTTATTATTATGTAATTTATTATGGAACACTTGGTGGGACCCTATTGGGATTTATCACTCACACACTAACTTATCCTTCAAAAATTTCTAGAATATCACAAGCCAGATCTGAGAAATTGGAATGTGCCACTTGGTGGTGGTAGATATTGTTAATCTTTGGTATTTTTAGTCATTAAGTTGATATGTGGAGATTTTATCCACTCATTTAAGGTGTTGTCTAAGATATTATTTTAATGGATATTGAGTAAATTGATGATGTATTATCTTGGGTTTTACTTACTTACTTTATTTTGGTACTTTTTCCTTTTTTGTAGTGTTGACCATGCTAACTTTTTTACTTTATCTTCCACTATTTTTTGTAAAAAACATTCTCTATTTGTTCTTTTTTGATTCCATGTTCTTTTCACCAACCAATGGTGATTGTGAACATCCTTCGGTCTATGTGAGAGTCAGATAGAGTATTATAGTACTAGGGTATTCAGGTTGGTTCATGACATAGGGGACCATGATTACTGGATCCTAATAAGTATCCATGACATTAAGAGTTTTGGAATCATTAAAAAGGTCCCCTAAATATCTATTTTCTACCCAATACTCCACCTCCATTTCTTCTTACATTAAATTACATTTTTTCCTGGAGGAACCCATATAATCATCAAATGATCCTAACTCCAAAATCTATCCTGTATCTCAAAAAAAGTAGTGATAAAACATTTTTAAAAATCACTCCCACTAGAATACCAACTAGGTAGGATGTTATGATAAGTGTGACCCCCCAAATCCCACCTTCAATAGGCTCTGTGTTGGAGACTATCACTTAGGGTATATGTCACTTATGAGAAGTACTACCCTCTTATATGACTAGGAAAACAAAAATAACTTCCAATAAACTACTTATATATATATATTGAAACTAGAAATATTTAATTCTCAATATTTAACCATGTCTTCATGGTAATAAAATACTATAAAAATAATGATAATGAAAGGATATACACCTAAACTCAACTATAGCTGCACAAACCATAGTATCTATTGTATCTATCGAACTATCCAACAAATGAAATCAAAAGAAACATGTAGGGTTGATAAAATTAGATTTTTTATTAGGATCATTTTTAAAAAATTATGTATCCATATTAAATAAATGTTTCAGGATCTACATGATTGAAATTTTAACAGCCATGGTCCTATCCTCCTGAATATGGTTCTAAAACATAATATTTACATTTATGGATTTGATAATGATAAACATGAAAAAATTTAAACATACAAAATATAAAGAATCAAAAAAATATTGGATCACTTACATGTACAGGGACCACTTACGTATAGAGTTTTATAGAATTAGGACAATCTATACCATGGAATATTGGATTCATAAAGAACTGGTTCATAAAAATCTACATAATATCCCACTAATTTTTTTCACACCCATTAACCCTATTAGGAATAACATGCTTTAAACATTTCATAACACCATGTGGAAAAGGAATAATAAGCTTCATGATCTCAAACACTCAATAATGGTAAACACAAGCATTGATAATTAAATTTTTCAGTGGTCATATGATTAGTATATGGTCTTGAGGGTATAATCACAGTGCATGAGAATAAAGAAAGATAATTTAGCCCCATGAAAACCTGTATCATTAAACATGTGACACTGAGTAATGATTTAACAATGTAATGACTCATAATAATCAATAATAATGAGCCATGTGATTTAAATCTTGATCAAAGGGGACATTAAAACCAATATAAATCATAGATTAAATGTGTTGGTATCTTAAAACTTTATCTTCATATAAATCCAACATGAACCCTTTAATATAGGATAAACATAAATGGTTAATACCTATAAAATCTTCAATGTAACCTAAAACAAGTTATCTATATCTTCTCTTAGGTGTTAATTATATTCATTTGAGTTCTTCGTCATTACGAAATGAATTGGGGGGATATAATAGACCCACCAATAACATAATTGACATAAACCCTTAAGGATTTGGGTTTAATCCCGAATCTCACTTTCATTAATAATGTCCAAGTATTATATCGGGAGAAAATAATTAAAATATTTCACTTTTAAACAAAGAATAACCATGATAACCCTGATAGTCTATTTCAAACAATCATAAACCATATAGAAAAATAAAAGGAATGGTATCATTACAATATATAACAATTATATCATAAGTAAAAAATGTTTTTTTTTCATTAGTGAATTGATATACCATTAAAATATCATTAAAAAATCTTGATAAAAATGTTTCTTCCACATTGAAAAACACTTTATAAAAATAAAAAAACCCCAAAATATTTTGAAAAAAAAATCTGTTAAAATAACCTTGAAAACAATATAATGGAACTTTTGTAATGATATTCAAAAGTAATCAATACTATTGGGAAATTATGTTCGTGTCATAATGGTTAAAAATAATTATTCTTTTCAAACTTATTTAATGATATTAAAAATTAATACATGTGAAAAAAGATAATAAGTTTCATTTTAAAACCTTTTAATAGAATTTCAAAGATTATGTAAAATAACATTAGTAAATTATTTATGTTTAGAAAATAAAATTATTGAAAGCATATAAAAAAGAGATGTTAAAGAAATATTAGTGATATAAAATATGATACAAGATCAATGTCAAATAAAAACAATTTTCTTGATGTCTGTTTAGTCAATAAGGGAACAAATTGAAACTAAACATGTAAACCAAATTGATAACAATAGAAGAATAAAATATATTTTGTTTAAGAAAATAATAATATCTGATATTTAGCACCCATGTTTCAGGAACATAACTCTTAATTAGTGTATTTTATGTTTATATAATGTTTAGGTAGATTTTAGAGAGGTTATAAGGGGTATTTTCATGATCTGGATGCATTTCTAAAGGTTCAGAGTCTATAGATGGTTAGTAGAAACCATACACCATCTCGAGGAAACTTTGAAAGGGATGACAATAGTCATTGGGAAGGCACACAGCTGGCACATGGTTTTTTGTAAATCATGATAGTGTCTAGGGGAAAATGTGATTCTAGAAATAGAGGGGAAACAGTGGTTGGTTCATGGTTCATTTAATCTTGTGAGGGGTGTCCTTACAATAGTAGCCCCATATGGTCGTTGAACGGTTTTCCAAACCATGCGGCCTAGTAATGTGGCATAATCTTGGACCTCTAAAAATGTTGTATTTAATCAAAATATAGTTGGACCTTCAATATTCTGGATCTAATTTTATTTTAATCATAAGATCCACAATAATCCCTTATTCTATAAATAAATCAAATTAATTTTTGTCCTAATATTGAGAGAAGATTCCCTTCTATCCAAAATCAATCCTAAGGGAAATAAAAGTCTTTTGGATGTTCAGATTCATCAAAAAGTCATCATTATTCATCATTCATATTATATCTAGTTATCTTTTCTCTCGAAAAATTATAGATATAATCTGTAAGGGATATATATATGTTCTTTTAAGGTAATATTATTGAGACATAATTGATTTGATTGAAGGGAAGAAGATATATTCTTGGATATAAATAATTTTAGTGTCATTATTTATTTTAATTAATAGTTTAAAGCTAAGAGAATTTTCTCTTATCTCCACTTTAGTTAAAATTTGAAAGCATGGTTTTGATTAAATGTTTTTTCTTGAAATTTCTCTACAGCCCATGTTTAATTTTAATGGAAATCCAGTTTTTAGATATAGATTGAAAATTAGTGAAATTGGGTTGATATTGGGAAAACCCTCTTCAGTTATGATTTCGAAAATATTGTTATAAAATTATATAATTGTTTGATTCACACATGTTATTTGATAGAATTATTTAAATAATGTTATGGTTCTTTTCATGATAAATTGTTTTCATGGTATTTGTCATACATGGTCGGTGTGAGTGAATGCATGGATGTGACATTGTGGAAGGGGTGTGTTCTATTGGGGAACCTAGAATTATTCACCTTGTGAAAACGTGGTGGATAAATGAGAGTCCACTAATTAGTATGGAACTGTAACTTAGGAATGAAGTGTGTGTGTGTGTGTGTACATGGTTATGGTAATGTCAAATGATCATGAAAATTTTATGTTTTGTAACAGATTTTCCCTAGGAACGTTTTTACTATTTTTATATAACAAAATTTAAGCTACATTAGTCTATTTTGTATAAAATTTGATAACTGGTTCTTGTCCTAGTGTCATGAGTTGGAAAGTATTTGTGGTAATTCTACTGAGTTTATAATCAACCCCTACTTGATAATTGTTGTGCATATAAAGATTTCATCTATTAAGATGCAGGTAAAGGAAATATATCTTGGTTCTCAAATGATGCTTTGTGATACCCTGGAAATAGATTTTGGATTTGGAGCTTGGTGTTTGGTCAGTAATTTGTTAAGGTTATGTATTCTGGGTTTGTTATATCTTGGAGTCTCTTTTCACTTTATGGTAATTTTCCATTTTTCATGCTTGTATAATGATATTGGGAAATGTTTTTCTTATGTTTGGATATTATTTTGTACTCTTAAATCATGTAGATTTTGGAATTTTTATTGTTTATTTCACCAAGTTGTTGTATTTAAAAAGAAGATATCATCACTCAAATTTCCTTAAGGCCCTTTGAATTTATTTATAGCATTTGGTGTCTCAGTAATGTCACCTGAGGCCTAGTAGCACCATAGCCTCTTCTCAAGCCAATGAGGGGAAGGATGTTATAAATGGTATTAGTATGGGCTAGTATGTATTTTATATTTTAAAAAAAGTATCAATTATTCTTTACTTATCTTTTAGTGGTAACAATATTTCATTGGAGCGGTGGCAAGGAGAAGGTATTTTTTTAACTCAAAATGTAGTGCATAAAAATAATTCAAACTTTTTCATGATTAACTTCATCTTACATGGGTGTTAAAGTACATTAGTGTTTTAGGACACATCCAAGTGAGTTGACACCTAATCGTCATGGGTTTAGCTGGTGAGATTTACATTCCATGAATTCACAGTATGTCTTCCCACAAGGAATTAATTTTTCATTCTGAGTTTAATGGTATGTAAAATGATGAAATTGTGTTAATTTTTGAAAATAGTTTAAAATGGTTGATATTGAAAATCAGGTTGTAATTATTTTCAAAAATGATTTAAATGTTGACAATGGATGAATTGGGAAAAGTTATTTATGTGATATTTGTTGATGTGGTAAATTGGAATTCTTATGTAACACCCAGATATTTTGTAAAAAAAATTATGAATAAATTAATTTAAATCGATGTCTTGCATTGAACTATGTCAAAAATTCATTTCACATTATAGATACTTGGATTGCGCTACACGCAACACCAACTTGGCATACATTACATGAAACACTGAGTTTCTACAAAAAATCATTTTATTGTTATTATTCTTTAAATTTGATAGTTTTTACATAATAATTAAATGTAGTAATATGAATAGTAATAACTAATTTAAAAATATATTTTATAGTGGTTTATATAAAGGAAACATTTTTATTATGAAAAATATAATTTTTTTGTAAAATCTTATACTTTTAAAATTATAATTTTCTCAAATGAACTACTATTCATGTCCTGATTTGAAAACCCTAAAATTAAATTTATAAGATTTTTAAAAAAATTAAATTGATAAAATAAACTTAATTATTTAATTAATAATTTCAAAATTATCTTTGGTTGACTTTTTGGTATTTTTCTGAGACATGTCCTTTTTTGATGAATTGTGAAAAATATTGTATTTTAGGGAAAATATCCTTTCCATTTAAATAATAATTATTAATTTATATTTTAATTTTGTTTATAAAGTAAAAATATATCAACTGTTGATATATTATACAAATTTAGGACATTTGAGTCATTTTTATATGGAAATTGGTCATAAAAACGTATTGATCTTTTGAATATTTTTACATTAAAAATTCATTTTCTCTCCATCTCTAAAAGATTAGTGTTATACATAAATTTCCCACTTATGTGATTTGAATTTGGAAAAATGGAAATATAAAGATTTAATCAGTATTATATTTTTCATCTAGTAATATCAACATAATTTTTTACCAAAAAATATTATTGAACGTGATAAAAATTAATCACAGCAATTAATGTAAGATTAAGCTTAACTGGGGACTAAACCATAAACATTAGGGCCAAAATGACCTATACACTTGTCCAAACCCCATTTTTTGGCCATATTTCAACTATATATCTTAATAGTTCGAATATTATGATTTATTGGGATATTATTCAATAAAGTTTCCTATTTCATAAGTTATGTAATCAATAAAAACAAAAAGGGAACTTTCCTGACCATTAACATTTATAAAACATCGAGATATGGAATAAAAAAATATTTCTGGTTATAGATATCAGTTTGTAAATTAAATGAGTTATGTTTTTCATAATGACTTATTAATAATTTTTATAGATGATTTAGTTACATAAAATGTTGTAGAAACGCAAATATTGTGTTTTTTTAATTAATGATTAACTAAATTAATGACACTATCAATATTATAAGGGAAGTAAATTGGTTGAATTAATGTCATTAATTATTTTTAGATTAATATATCTTGTCAAAAACTGTGAAATCAATATATTTGGATTCCAATATTGTTTTTATTTTTTTTAAATTAAAATTAAATAAATAATGTTAAAATGTATATTAATGTTATTTTTTAATTCATGATATTTTATTAAATGACCTAAAATTAATAAAAACCCTAAAATAGGCCAATATATTTTTAATTGTTAATAAATATAATATATGTTCCATTAATGGACAAATTTATCTTTTATAATTAACTTACTGAACCATAGACAGTAAAAACATTGTTAGCATAGTCTCGGTTAAGGCATTATTTTGTGCATTACATTCTCTTGTTTTAAAATTAATTTCCAACACACATGTTATTTTTATTTACTAAATTAGATATCATAATTACAATAAAATGGATATATTTTTTCTAATAATTCTCACTTTAATTTATTCTTAGTAGATAAATTAGTTATGTTATAATACTAGATTATTTAATAAAAACCCAAATGATAAAATTTGAGAAACATAGAAGTTATAGAGAAAATTATAAAACTACATCTGTTTCTATGTGGTGTAGATTTTTTTCAAAATAGATTCACCATTATTTTATTATTTTTCATTCTTGGAGAAAAATTGGGTATGTTATAGCTCCCATTATTGTACACCTTTTGGTATTTATAAGAGTTTCACTCCTCCTCCAATCTAAAAGGGAATCCTCTCCTCCCACTTTCTCATACCTATCATTCCACATTGTCTCAAAAAAGATATGTCCAAATAGATCCTAAAAATACCTCCCATAAACATATAATCCTCTAATTGGGTATAAATAAATCCAAGTTTGTCTTTTGGTATAAACAAAAAGGAGATACCCAAAGAAGTGGTAAAAACATTTCTCCATATTTATTCCTTTATTTTCATTTACCACCAACTAAATTCATCTTATTTCTTGAATAAATAATATAATATTTATCCTAAATATACCTATATGTTTTTATTATAATTATTTTTACCTAAACCTAGACACACTTCCATCTAATTGGTAGTGAACTTACTGTTTATGTATATGGTGAACTACGACCTCACAAAATGATGATTGTTTGTTTTTCCATTACAACTATTCACGGTTTGGAATTTTTTTTGATGAAATATTTATATATGATATATGTGATATATATTTTTCCTTTATTTTTCTGTAATTATTGTATAAATCCTACCATCATACTTTCTACTTTGTGTAAATATGATAATTGCATTTAAGGAGGTGTGGACTACCACCCCTCAAAGTGACATGATTCATTCACACACTACATGGAATGTATTAAGGATGGTTTTATTGATCTTATATGATATATAAAACATATCCAATTTAATTATTTTTTATATATTTACACATATACTTTATTTACTATCATTATTTCAGTATTATAAAGAAAAATATAAATAACGTTCATGTGTACCTATGTCCTACCGTCTACTTGAATGGTGTTTTCCATTTCATATTTCTATATTATATATGTTATTATAAATACATATATAGTGAATATAAATGTTATTTATATAATTTTATTAATTTGGGAAAACATGATATATGTATGAGGACCAAAAATATAATAAATTATGACACATGTGAAAAACAAACTGGATATTACCCAAGGAGAAATATTAACATAGAATTGTTAATAAGAGTGTAATATAAAGTAATAATAAACCAATATATGGCATTATAAAGAATAATATATTTCTTTACAAAATGTATAATAAAATTATATTTATTATACATGAGGTTCATACGTGTGTGAAGAGAGTCAAGACATTAGGTAATGGATTCCATCTCACTTTTTATTTCTCTAAGATACCTGGCTTATTAACCACTCACTTCCTTTGGGTGGTGTATATACAGACCACGAATGTATTATATTCATCTTATACATAAATTTATGGGTATTAATATATCCATTTTTTTATACTTATTTCATGGGTTTTAAGTCTCAAAATTCACCAAATTAGTAAAGTAATTTTTGTCTCAATTTTCCTTATTCAAGAAACATGCCATGTTATGCCCCTATATTTTTTATATGAGGTGTATATACTACCTTTGATATGTTATATCAGGAATATAATTCTTCTCATGTTATTTATGCTTAATTTAATGTTATTATTTCTATTATTCTATGATTCAATGTTACCAAATTAGTTACTTTTTATTGCTACAATCTCATCATTTATTGACATAATTTATGATTAAGTTTTCATTGATGAAATATTATGATCCATATATCAAGATATATCATGAATCTTATTAACCTATTTATATTAATGTTATATCTATTTAATGGATCCATTTATAAAATCTTTTATACTTAATATTGTTAATAAATTTTTTCAATGAAAATCCAATTTTATTTCTATTTTCGGTCAAAAATATATGTTATCTATAAACTATGTTTTATAAAATAGTTTTCAATTATTCTTCACATGTTCTAAATGTGTTTTAAATAAATAATGGTTTTTAAAAGTTTTTAAATAATTATATAAAATTATTCCAATTATTTTCAATGAAATTATTTTGAAATTTTTTCGAGCATCTTTTAGAAGTTTTCAAGGAAAATGCTTTTCAAAAAAAATTTCATGATTTCATTATAAGTTTTCATACTATTTTAAAAGAAATGGTTTTCAAAAAATATAATTATTATTTTATATGTTTAAGGGAAATATTTTTCAAAACAATTTCAAGATTATTTTATAATTTTTCAAGGGAAAATGTTTTCAAAACAATTTCAAGCCTTCCTTCTACGTTTTAAATGAATTTTAAACGAAAATGGGTTTCTAATGGTTTTATGTTTTAAAATGTATTTTCAAAGAATAAAGGATATTTTACTCAATAAATGTAATCAAAATAACATTTCATGTCATTTTTTATATTATATGAGATCTTTTGATGTTTCTCAATCCCTCTTTAGAAAATATCCAAAGGTTCCATTCATATTCTTCTTTGAATTGTTTATGTTTCGATGGAATGATTCTTATGACTACCATTTCATTTCCAATAGTTATATGATTCTGAAACCCACTTATTTTTATATTTTCTTCATGGATAAAATCATTATGAAACATATCTCTTTTCAATAGGTTATGATGTGATGAAATGTTAATGATACCCATTTCATTTCATGGTTTATGATTTGATGTTTATTAAACCCATCTATTTTCTTGGGTTATGATATAATGAATTTTTTTGGTACATGCTTGTATGATTTAATTATGTGATGGGTGGGACCTATATCTCTCTACAATTTATTGGGTAACTATGTATGGAACATTAGTATAAATGTTATGCGTAACCCTGATAATATGTCCAAATGTATTCATTGAACCTGGTTGCATGTCCATAAGTTTATTAATGAACCTGATTACATGTTCACAATGTTATGAGTGAAACTTTTTATGTGTTAATAATGTTATATGTGAATCTGATTACATGTTCACAATGTTATGAATGTACCTTGTTTTATGTACATAAGTTTCTGCGTAAGCCAGATTACATTTTAACAATTTTATGAGCAAAACTGATTTCATGTTAACAACATTATATGTGGACGCAAATGCTTGTCCAAAATTCTATGTAAGGGACTAATTTAATGTCCTAAATTTAATGTGTGCACTTTTTTATACTTATACATGTTCACTATGTTATACATTTATGTGTATGACAGAATTGAATTTTTTTCTATTTTATGATTTTATGGCTTATGCTATTGATTTCATTATGATTCATATCTTATGAACTACAAATATTTATTCCATGATTCAAGTTTATGATATTTGATATGCAGGGTATGATCTTATAATGATCATGATCATTTTATTATACCTTTATGCTCATGATATTCTTACGCATTTCATTTATTTACCCTAACTAAGCATTGGTGTAACACCCCGAGATTTTATGAAAAATATTCTTTTTGATTTCTTTAATGTCTTGCGTTGTACGCTACACCAAAAGGAGCTTTCACAACACACATCCCTGACTTGCCTTGCATTACATTTAATCGCGACCTTCCTCGATAGCGTGTGTAGTACGCAATACCGAGTTTCACTAAACGATATATTATTATAATATTATTATGAACTAGCCGTTATGAATAGTAATACCCACTTTGAAATTTTATAAATTTTATCTTTCAAAATGGACTTCATTTTTGGATTCGGAATATCGAAATTAGCTTAGGGTGAAATTTTGGTACTTTTCGGATAACATTCATATTCTGATGAATAGTGAAAATTACTAAATTTTAATTAAAAACAACTTTTTTAATAGAAATAATTAATAGTGACAAATTATTAATTTGAGTGGTTTTAAATTATATTTAGAATGTATTTTTACAATTTAATACAATTTATGTCATTGGATGTAATTTCACATTTAAACCAGACATAAACAAGTGTCAATCTTTTGATAGTTATTATCTTTTAAGAACACGCTATTTGTTTTGACGACGGGAATTAATTTTTAAATTAATTAATCCAAATGATATGTTTTGAATTTGGTAAAATAGACATCATTTTTGAATTCATAATATCAAATATAGCTTAGGCCTAATTTTTGGTATTTTTCTGGAAACATTCAATTTTTGATGAATAGTTAAAACACTATGTTACTATTTAAAAATCGACTTTTTATTTAAATAATTATTTATTTTATTTAAATTTATTTTAGTTCAAAATTGATACATAATACTTATATAAGTTCAATGTAATTAATTGGAGTAATTTTATAATAATTTTAGATATATAAAAATTTTATTGAACTTTTCACCGTGTTTTACCCACCTCCTAGGAGAATTTGCAAATTTACATAAAATTCATTTTACCACTTCTGTGAGTGGAATTTCAAAAAATATAGAGACATGGTTGATGTCAGTAAGTAAAATTTGGTTCAATGAGATGAAATTTTTTTGGTGAATAGTAACTTTTTACTTTTATTTACCACGGTAAAAAGTAAATAGGGTAATTAAGGGTAAAAATGATAATATTATTACCCTAACACATGACTTAATTCTATTGGATAAGTTTAATTCGACCAAAAACAACCTTAGGAATAAAATATTTCCATTTAGGCCCACTTGGATGAGATTAGGACATTTATTATTAATTTATTTAAAGAAGTGTTAAAATAGTTAAAATCAAAGTTTAATAAGTAAATAATTTTTAATATAGGGTGATATATAAGATAAATTAGACTATAAATATACATTAGAAAGCTAAAAATATTTCCTACACAATGGTATTTAATTTGTAATTTTTAGACATTATATAATATAATTTATTTATGACACAAAAATGATGTAGTAATTATCTTATTAATGAAATATTGACATAATTGATGTTATAAATACCGAAATAAATGTAATTTGAGACTTTTTATGAATTGTAAAAATTTTCTAGGTTAATATGACATGTTAGTATTGATTTAATTTACTTTTTTTGAACTAATCATTCGGTTATGATTTTCACAAAAATCAATTACTAAATAGTGTCAAATTGACATAAAATAGTTTTTAAAACAATATTATATTATTAATTGTTATTTTATTCCTAAATATCTAAGGTTTGGCCGAATGACTTAGATAAGGTTATATATATTAATAATAAAAAACTTGGGGTTCGTTTGGCTTGTTATAGTAAGTTTATTAACCTTATAGTGTAAGATCACAAAAAGACATGGTAAAAGTAAAATTATCTAACTTAAAGTTAAATCTAAATGATAAGGTTAAAATAGTAAACTAGACTTGTCCAAATTCTATTGGATGAGAGGATTTCGATCCATACCCACCTTATCTTATAAATAAATCAATTTGGATCTATATAAAACTGATTATGGCTTTATAATAAAATAATATTTTTAGTTTTTCCAAAGGTGCCCCTCTCCTCCCTTATAAATGGGAACCTCCTCCCTATCTTCCTCACACCACATTGAGCCTTAAAGCTCGGCCAAACCCTGCCAATTTCTACTCTCCACTTCCCTAGAAACATCCTAGAGGTCCTGGTATTCTTCAAAGACCAATTTTAATGCCCTAAAAGGAGGTCTCAAAGAAGCTCTTCAAAGAAGAGGAGGTTCAGACACTTACGAAGCAAATCGGACCTAAGGTAAGGGAAAACCTTTCCAATCTCGTTCTTATCCGAGATTGTTTATTCGTAAGTATTTGCTTGGGTTATTGTTATCATTCAAATCCTTTTTTTTCTAAAACTGTTTCTATGTATGTTTAATGTCCTTTTTAACAATTTTGACTTTTACTACATGGTATGTAAGGAATATTTCTTTTATGAGGTACTTTTTGACTTTTCTGGCAAAAGTACCAAAAGAATGTTTTTTTAACTTATACAGCATGAATAGATTTTTAAAAAAATATTTCCATGAAGCTTCCTTTACAAGTTTTCAAGTTTATTTTTAATCTACTTCTTTTAGTTTAGAATTGTATGACATGTTAAGAAATGAAAAGTGTTTTTGAAGTAGAAAGGATATTTTCCTCAAGAATGGAGTTCAAGTGTTTTATCAAAATTATTTCCATATAAGATAATAAAGGGTTCTGTTTCTATCCCTATTATTACATTGATTTGATTATGTTGTGATGGAATTATTTGTATGAATTCCTTTATCTTATATGAATTGTTTTATGATGTCACGATGTTTAAGAATCCCATTTTTATTACATGGGTTATGCTATGATGTATGGTTAATGATTTTGTGGCACACATAAGAATGGTATAATTATGAAGTGGTTGGGACCTATATCTCCCTCCAATTTATTGGTTAAATATTTTATATCTCATGAGATAGACATGGCTGGAACGGAAGGTTAAACCGGTTCAGTGAAACAGGACTAAAATGAGGAATGAACTCGGTTCAGAAATGGACTTTGTCCGCTAAAATAGTCTTGGAAATGAGTCTTGACTAATAATAAATGATTCTCTATGATTATGTGTGTATGCCACAAAGCTTCAGGTTTTAATTTATCATTATTGTGATTATATTTCACTACCATGATTTATCCCATGTTATGAAATTTTGATCTCTTTTGCAGGGTATGATTTCCAAAATGTTATATTCTTATGAATATGATGTGATTGATATTTCTTTTGTTTACCCTTACTGATCATTTGTGCTCAACCTTTTTATGTTTTATTTTCCCCTAGGATTAAAATAAAGGTTTTAGGTAAGGAAACAAAAAGTGGAAGATCTTTATGGGAGATGTTGAAGATATTTCACCACGATTAGAAGACTACGTTCCAAGTTTCCAAAGACACTAAACTATTGCCGTCCTTGTGTGTCTGTTTTTGTTATGTATTATGTATTCCGCAAATGTAATGTAATATCTATGTAAATCAAGCTTCGGGTCTCTACCGTTGGAATCAGAGGAAAGGTTTAGTCAACCTTTGGAAACTAGGATGTGAGAACTTTAGTGAGATCCCTAGAGATATTTCTATGGTATGTCTAGGGATATCTCTAAGGTTAAGTATAAGTATATGTTATAGTCCTAGAATTATGATAACGATCTTAGAATTAAACCTAAGACGTAAGATATTAATGGTACTCCCCCTTTATTATGTTTTTTCCCTAGCATGATTTTTGCCTCTCACATTATTCTTTTTGGGTTTTAGATGATGGCTGGAACCTGAAGGTACTGTGTTGATCAATGTAATGTACAATGAAATGATTTTCCTCCTCAACAAACAAATGTTATCGGAGATGGAGTGAAAAATCTTATTGCTATACTTACACAAGCTATGAATCATTCTGGACTTCCAATTGAGCAGAGAAGGGAACAATATTCTATTGAGTCCTTCATGAGGAAACGTCCACCTTCTTTCAGTGGGTCTTCTGATCCACTTGTTGCTGAACAATGGATCAGTACCACTGAAAAGATATTTTCATTTCTTCAATGTTCTGAACATGATAAAGTCATCTTAGCAGTATATCGTTTGGATGGTGAAGCTGATCAATTGAGGAATCTTATCAAGAATACAAGGCCAAGAGATGAAATTGAGTCCATGGAATGAGACGAGTTCAAGAAATTATTTTCCAATAAGTACTTACCTCGTATTCTTTGAACAAAGATGGAGAAGGAGTTTCTTGAACTAAAGAAAAAGGATAATGAATCTGTTGGTGTATAGGAAGCGAATTTTACAAGGCTTTCAAGGTATGCATCTGGCTTTATCATCCAACCTGAAAGTAAAGTTGATCGATTCTTCAATGGCTTAAAACCAAATCTTAGAAGGGAATTAGCTATAAGAGACTTTAGTAGTTGTGAAGAAATTGTGCGTTGTGCTATCAAGGTAGAAATGGAAGTTGGTGTTACTTATCCATCTCATAGTTTTGACAAGAAATGAAAGATGGAGTTCAAGGAGAAATCTCAGAATAATGGTGAAAAGAAGATGAATGTTTCCTTATTCTCAAAGTGTGGAAAGAAGCATGGTGGAGATTGTCTTAAAGGGACTAGAAAATGTTTTAAGTGTGGAAAAGAAGGTCATCGAGCAGTTGAGTGTCGATGTAATGGAAAAAGGGTTTCTAATGATGTGAATAAAGAAAAGACTGCAGAGAATGCACCACCAACACTTCTATGCTTCAAGTGTAAGGAAATGGGGAATTATGCTAATAAATTCCCTAATCCAAGGGTTAGTGATGATCGACATGAGCAAACACTTAAGGCAAAGGACAAAGGGAAGTCACATGAGATCACTATTGGCAATGTTGAATATGACAACGATGTGGTGGAATGATTAAGTGTTTATGTAATGGGATTCCAAAATAATGTTGTATATAGTATCGTGGAGTATTGGAATATTTATGTATTGGTCTATTGTGGTTTTCAATAATTTTATGGTACCGGTAACCATGGAAAGTGATTGAGATATTTTTGGAAAAAAGGATGATATGTGCATAATGAAGGGATTAGGAGAAAATGGAATGTTTGAAAGTATTCATGAGCTCATGACTGATATAAGGAAATAGTTATATCATGGTTTGAGGTTTTGGTATGTGAAAAGAGTTAACTTTTGACAACACTCATGTTTTCACTAAGATTCAATGGGTATTCATTTTTCAAGAGAATACATGATTAAGGCCTTCGAATGTTTGGAATGTGAACAACAATACATATCTCATGATATATGTGGATCAATGATGGTATTAACATGCTTGTGTTATATGAACTCTTTGGTAATCCTTTTCACTATAATATCAGATTGGACATCAGTATTTTGGATAAGTTTAAAGATTGGAATGGATTATGTTGGAAACAAGTTAGTATTTTTTAAGGATAGAAGTTTTTTCGATATTATTGATGGGATTTTATAGTAATGTAGTTTTAGAAAAAGGACAACCTGCAGGATGGGAAACCTCCCATCGCATCGGACAAGGCTGTGGGAATCGAACCCACAACTGATGTGCGACTGGCCTTTATCGCCTACCACTGGCCTACAGGAAGTCCCTGTTTAGTAGAAACTAGTTTTATTATATTAAGCAGTATGATATATGATGTATAAGTCCATTTTAGGAACCATATATGATTAATCTCACTATATATGGACTTATGTATTTTTTGATAACTTTTCTAAACTTTTGTTTGAGATAGAAGGAATGACCCATCATTCTATCACATGATCTGCTAACACATCACGAATGACAAATTCAACTTCATTTCGTTAAGAGATGAAGTGGAAATTTTCCAAATAACGACCAACAGTGAGACTATACCAAAATCACGAAAGTATTTCTTCTAATTCCAATTTCATCAACTTTAGGGAAATGATCTTGAAAACCAAAAATGTTTTCATAGTGCTCCTATATCCGATGAATCATATGGTACCTTAGATCGTCACAAATTTATGGCTTTGTGATTGTTGGATTTTTCATAGCCATGTTCTCTACCACTCTCCATCAGAACTTTATGGTTAGATTTTTCTTCCATATCCATATTTTCACCTATGTTCTCCTACGTGGAAACCCAGTGATGAGTTAATTTCGGTAACCGTTATGTTTCATACATTAGTTTTTAAAGCCACGTTTTGGAATTCCTTTTTACAATGTGGGTTTCTATTAAAGAAACTTTCGAGTAGTAAACCATTTATAACCCCGACGAATTTTGAGGGCGAATTTCATTTTAAGGGGGGTAGAATGTAACACCGAGAGATTTTATGAAAAATATTCTTTTTAATTTCATTAATGTATTGTGTTGTACGCTACACCAAAACGATCTTTCACAACACGCATCCTTGACTTGCCTTTCATTACACGCAATCACGACCTTCCTCGATAGCGTGTGTAGTACGCAATACCGAGTTTCACTAAATGAGATATTATTATAATATTATTATGAACTAGCCATTATGAATAGTAATACCCACTTTTTTGAAATTTTATAAATTTTATCTTTCAAAATGGACTTCAGTTTTGGATTCGGAATATCAAAATTAGCTTAGGGTGAAATTTTGGTTCTTTTCGGATAACTTTCATATTCTGATGAATAGTGAAAATAACTAAATTTTAATTAAAAACAACTTTTTTAATCGAAATAATTAATAGTGATAAATTATTAATTTTAGTGGTTTTAAAGTATATTTAGAATATATTTTTACAATTTAATACAATGTTAGTCATTGGATGTAATTTCACATTTAAACCAGGCATAAACAAATGCCAATCTTTTGATAGTTATTATCTCTTAAGAACACGCTATTTGTTTTGACGACGAGAATAATTTTTAAATTAATTAATGCAACTGATATGTTTTGAATTTGGTAAAATAGACATCATTTTTTAATTCATAATATCAAATATAGCTTAGGCCTAATTTTTGGTATTTTTCTGGAAACTTTCAATTTTTGATGAATAGTGAAAACACTAGGTTACTATTTAAAAACCGACTTTTTATTTAAATAATTTTTTATTTTATTTAAATTTATTTTAGGTCAAAATTGATACATAATACCTATATAAGTTCAATGTAATTCATTTAAGTAATTTTATAAAAAATATAGATATATAAAAATTTTATCGAACTTTTCACCGTCTTTTACCCACCTCCTAGGAGAATTTGCAAATTTACATAAAAATTAATTTTACCGCTTCTGTGAGTGGAATTTCAAAAATCTGAGAGACACTTTTGATGTCAGTAATTAAAATTTCGTTCAATGAGATAAAAATAATTTTTGGTGAATAGTAACTTTTTACTTTTATTTACCACTGTTAAAAGTAAATAGGGTAATTAAGGGTAAAAATGATATTATTATTACCCTAACACATGTAATGATTCTATTGGATATGTGTAATTTGACCAAAAACAACCTTAGGAATAAAATTTGACCATTTAGGCCCAATTGGATTAGATTAGGACATTTATTATTAATATATTTAAAGAAGGGTTAAAATAGTTAAAATCAAAGTCTAATAAGTACATAATTTTTAATATTGGGTTATACATAAGATATATTATACTATAAATATTCATTAGAAAGATAAAAATATTTCCTTCATAATGGTAGTTTATTTGTAATTTTTAGACATTAAATAATTTAATTTATTTATGACACAAAGATGATGCAGTAATTATCTTATTAATGAAATATTGACATAATTGATGTTATAAATACCCAAATAAATGTAATTTGAAACTTTTTATGAATTAAAATAATTTTATAGGTTAATATGACATGTTAGTATTGATTTAATTAAATTTTTTCGAACAAATAATTCTGTTATGAATTTCACAAAAATCAATTACTAAATAGTGTCAAAATTGACATAAAATAGTTTTTAAAACAAATATTATATTAGTAATTGTTATTTTATTCCTAAAAATCTAAAGTTCGGCCAAATGACTTATATAAGGATATATATATTAATAATATACAACTTGGGGGTCGTTTGGCTTGTTATAGTAAGTTTATTAACCTTATAGTGTAAGAACACAAAAAGACACGGTAAAAGTAAAATTATCTAACTTAAAGTTAAATCTAAATGATAAGGTTAAAATAGTAAATTAAACTTGTCCAAATTCTATTGGATGAGAGTATTTAGACCCATACCCACCTTAGCTTCGAAATAAATCAATTATTATCTATTTAGAACCGAATATGGCTTTATAATAAAATAATATTTTTAGTTTTTCCAAAGGTGCCCCTCTCCTCCCTTATAAAAGGGCACCTCCTCCCTCTCTTCCTCACACCACTTTGAGCCTTCAAGCTCGGACAACCCCTAGAAATTTCTCCTCTCCACTTCCCTAGAAACATCCTAGAGGTCCTCGTCTTCTTCAGAGACCAATTTTAGTACCCTAAAAGGAGATCTCAAAGAAGCGCTTCAAAGAAGAGGAGGTTCGGACACTTACCAAGCAAATCAGACCTAAGGTAAGGGATAACCTTTCCAATCTCGTTCTTATCCAAGATTGTTTATTCGTAAGTATTTTCTTGGGTTATTTTTATCATCCAAGTCCATGTTTTCTAAATGTGTTTTTATATATGTTTAATATCCTTTTTACCCATTTTGACTTTTACTACATGGTATGTAAGGAATATTTCTTTTACGAGGTACTTTTTCACTTTTCTAGCAAAAGTATGAAAAGAATGTTTTTTTAACATATACGGCATGAATGGATTTTTAAAACATTATTTACAAGAAGATTCCTTTACAATTTTTCATGTTTATTTTTAATAAAATTCTTTTACTTTAGAATTGTATGACATGTTAAGAAAGGAAAAGTGTTTTTGAAGTAGAAAGGATATTTTCCTCAAGAATGGAGTTCAAGTGTTTTATCAAAATTATTTTCCATCTAAGATAATAAAGGGTTCTGTTTCTATCCCTATTATTACATTGATTTGATTATGTTGTGATGGAAATATTTTTATGAATTCCTTTATCTTATATGAATTATTTTATGATGTCACAATGTTTAAGAATCCCATTTTTATTACATGGGTTATGCTATGATGTATGGTTTATGATTTTGTGGCACACATAAGAATGGTAACATTATGAGATGGGTGGGACCTATATCTCCCTCCAATGCATTGGGTAAAGATTTTATATCTCATGAGATAGAAATGGCTGGAACGGCAGGTTAAACCGGTTCAATGAAACAGGACTGAAACGAGGAATGAACTCGGTTCAGAAATGGACATTGTCCACTAAGATAGTCTTGGAAATGAGTCTTGAATAATATGAAATTATTCTCTATGATTATGTGTTTATGCCACAAATCTTTAGTTTTTAGGTTATGATTATTGTGATTAAATTTCACTACAATTATTTATCCCATGTTATGAAATTTTGATCTCTTTTGCAAGGTAAGATTTCCAAAATGTTATGTTCTTATGACTATGATGTGATTGATATTTCTTTTGTTTACCCTTATTGATAATTTGAGCTCAACATTTTTATGTTTTATTTTCCCCCAGGATTGAAAGAAATGGTTTAGGTAAGGAACCAAAAAGTGGAAGATCTTTATGGGAGATGTTGATGATCTTTCACCACGATTAGAATATTACGTTCCAAGTTTCGAAAAACACTAAACTATTACGGTCCTTGTGTGTCTGTTTTTGTTATGTATTATGCATTCTGCAAAAGTAATGTAATATCTATGTTTGTCAAGCTTTGGGTCTCTATAATTTGAGCTCACCCCTTTCTTATATTTTTTTCCCCAGGTCATAAAAAATGTTTTCAAGAAGAATTACTAAGTGGTAATATCATTGTGTGAAATATTGAAGATATTTCACTAATCTACAAGATTTTGGTTACATGTTTCAAAATGCACTAAACTAATACGGTCTTTCGGTATTCATTTTTAAATGTTTTAAGTATTCTAAAAAAGTGAGTTAATGTCCATAAATGTTAATATTGGATCGTTATAGTTGGTATTAGAGTAATGCATTAGTCAATATTTGGAAAATAAGATTTAAAAACATAATTTGATCCCTATGTATATTTATAAGAATATTTCTAGGGATGTCTATAAGGATAAGTCTATTGGTAAGGGAAAATATTGGAAATATTCATGGAATTTTGGTAAATCATAGAATGAGTGTTTTCTAATAAAAACACCCATGTCTAAATACTATAAGTGTATGTGGATCTTACATAGATTTACCATGGGGTAACAACACAAAATGGTATGTCGATCTGAAATTTATGTAACCTGGGACATGAAAATGGGCCTTATTACAGACCTAGTTTGACACTCATGGGGGATATTTTTTGGAAATTCACAAACTCATTATGAACCATAATTAAGGATTTAAGTAGAATATTACTATTAATATCATAGTATAACTTAATGATTCATAGATTAAAGAAGTAGGATCCATGATTAGGCATCCTATATATAATTTTTCATGGTTATATAGTATCCCATTATGATAAATGTTTCTTACACTAGGATTTATGGTTTTAGTTTAATGGATAGAACAAGAAGTAACATTGTTAACATTGAATTTTTTATATGTGGAAAGTACATCCATTATAAAAATCAATATACCAATATAAAATCTCATAAATAAAATCATAAAGGTGGTAAAATTGTTTGATATACTTCTGATGATAACGAGATCGCAATGGACATGTGAAAGGTATGTGATGTTCTTCCAGTATTTTTTACATTAAACATAAGAATCATGAATAGATTGAGGTTTAGAAACCTTAATACATGATTCATGTTTAATATTTTAGGAAATAGGTATTAAGTAATATGTTAATGAACCATGAGTAATGGTTTTATAATTAGGTTGGATGAATGTAGTATTTATGTTTTGTAATTCAAGGATTACATTATATAAGTCATGAAATATATAAGTATTTTTTTTATATATTTTTCATTAAGTATTTAAAAGGACATGTTGAATGCTGATAAAGACCTAGAAAAGTGTTTTCACAGAAAAGTGACATTTTGATTAAGGGAAGGTTACCCTTAATTAATTCTTGACGTTCAGATAATAATCTTTGGAATATGATATGTTGGATATGAATCAGTAAATAGGAAGGTACAGATTACCATGAAACTGATTATTGAAAAAGTTGTTTATGTCATGAATGATGAAGTTTACAACTTCATATATTTAAATAATTTATCTAGTAATCATTATAATAAGAAATCGTACATGTTTTCCAAAAGTATTTATGATAATTTAGGCATTTATAATGTTTCAAGGAAATATATGATGAGTGTATTCACATGTTTTGGATATGAAAACCAATATCTACTTTGTAATATATGGAGAGTAATGAAAGTATATATAAAAGGAAAATTTACCCATAAAATGTATTTGGTGTATATTTTAAACCATATCGCATTTAGTTTTTTGAATATTGTATTTTAAATAATTTTAAATCATTTAATAAAATATTATTTATTACAAAATATCATTAATTCCATTTTTGGAACTCTTCATTTACATTGACTATAAGGACACTATAATAACAATTTAACTTTAATATAAAATTTTTATACTTTTATAATATTTTATATGTATTTATAATATTATTGTAAAATTATAAATTATCAAAAAAATACATTTAGAGATCTTAAAATCATTTACATGATTTCTCAACTTCTTGAGAAAGCACTTTGTAAGAGTTGCGTAAGAATTTAAGGTAATTATATCATCATTGAAAACTAAAAATAAATTTATATAAAAATATATATTAATTCATTTTAAAATAAAATTTTATATTCGTTAAATTTGTATATTTATTCACATATATTTTATGAAATTTTTTTTATTTGTTAATTAAACTTTTATAGCATTACAGAAGTAATACACAAATAATCTGATAATTCACTTATTATATAACTCCAAAATTAATATATGTGCATAAAAATAATCAATAATAATTCATATATATAAAAAAATATTAAAAACATACATATTTCTTCTAAAAATTTATTTTTTGGAAACCAAATCATACATTTTCTGTGTTTCACAAGTACTAGGTCAGAACTGAAAATTATTTTCATATTTATCACAACATAAATTTTATTTTGTGTTTTTTGAATTATTTTTTCAGGATATTTTTATTATATTATACTAAATTATTATTTATATATGTTTAATAGTTATTTATATCATATTTATGACTTCCTGATATCAAAAAAAATACCATATTTCATAAAAACTATTTTTTTACTTTTCACAGTAAATTTACCTTCTTCAAAAAAATAAAAAAAACAATTTTAGGATAAATTTAAAATTTTTAACATAAATATTACTTAAATTTGAAAAAATTAAATTTATATATGTGACATAAATTACTTTAAATATAAATTCATAAAACACAATGAAAAATAGTTTTTTGAAAAATGTGTTTTTATGCCCAAAATTGAGCTTATACCAAAAATCAAGTATAATATTTATTCATATGAAATTAAGTAAAATATTTTAAAATAAAATTTTCATATTTTAATTTAATATAAAATTAAAATAATAATTGTAAATTTAAATTAAAATAAATAACTTTTTTACTAAAAAATCAGTTTATTCACTATGCAATAAATAATCAGTTTTCCTAAAAATACAAATATTTCACAAAAAGATAATTTAGATATGGTAATTTTAAAATTTAGATATTTTTTATCAAATAAAATTCACAATAGTTGTAAAATTAATTATAACATTTGTTCATCAAAATAAATGAAAAACATTTTTGATGAAAATGTATTTTTGAAGAATAAATTAAATTCATAGAAAATTGAGTGCTTATTTACTATGAATTCATAAATAAAATTCTATTGAGTAGAACCTTTACATAAAATTTTTAATTTTGTTAATTATTTTCATCACCTCCAATTCAATGGATTGGTTATAATATTTATATTTAAATAATTATATTATGTGGTTCATTTAAACTCATTGTTTCATGTGGTATACACTTTGAAACATACACTTATTTAAAAATATTTGGGTGTTACATTATAGCACACCCCATTATTAATTTTTTACTTGAAATTTGAACATGATCTTGGAAATTAGGGGTTTAAACTTTTAAAATACCATTTTCTTATACCCCCCATCATAAAAAGCGTTACTAAAAATTCTTCTTTGAAAAGAGAGGAAGGGAACCATAAACGTCATCTTGAATTACACAAAACTAGGTTTCCAAATAGAAGAATATTAGTTGTAAGGTAAAATATGGACATGGATGATAAATTTATTATCCAAATGATTGTTGAGTGTGATATAGAACATTGATCATAAGAAAGTGAATGATCATTTTGAAATTAAATAACCACAAAACCATAGACCATTGAGGTGTGAAAAAATATCATCAATTCTTCAGAAAAAAGTTTTAGTGGATAAAATTTTTATCTCAATATCATTTTCCTAGATTTGAGTAATTACTTTACCTTATAAACCAATATCATAATGAAATATACTTACTTTATTTTCCTTAAATCCAAATATTAAATTTCATCATCTATTACATATTTCAAAAAGATTCATCCTTTGTCTAATATTTTACTCCAAATGATGAATGTGAATATTTAATTTCTAGAGCACTGTAATAAATTTTCAATTGACCGTAAAGTATATAAAATAATGAAATTATATTTTTATTATCTTTATTAAAACCAAAATGGTTAGCACATTATAAGATAATACCCCATATAAACAAACCATCATATAATGAAATAATATATCAATCTTTAAAATTATACAACAACACAAAAAGTTCAACATAAATCATTCCATAAATCAATAGCCTTATATAAAATTTAACCTCATTAACCTAAACATTAAATAATTTTTTAACCTCAAAGCTAATCTCATGCCTTTCATATTACATCTTCACAAATATAATAGCATTATTTAAAAATAATTGTTCGCATTAAAACATAGGTTTAAATATACCTTAAAATAATTTAATATATTCAAAAATATCATTAATCAACACAAAATACCATCACTTAAAACATAAAAATGTGTTTCCAAACCTTTTAACTTATTATAATCCTTAAAATTATAAACTCATGATGGTATCCATTACTCCTAAGTTAAGATCACATGAAAAAACCATAATCGCTAAAGATATCTAAGACCTCCTCTAATACAAACTATAACACCCCCAAACTTGTAATACAAAATCAAGTTATAAAAGAAAATCTTTTCATTTCTAGCCTTGATAGAAATAAATGTTACATGTTTTTGAATATCCAAAATATAAAACATCAAATAGAAATTTTGGATCACTTTTATACTCAATTAAATTCATGGTTTAGTGTTTTTGAGATTTAGGATAAACTATTATATAGAAACGTTGATACATAAAGAAATAGTATGTAGAGATCTACTTAATATCCCATTAAGTTCTTAAAATACAAAAACCAATTAAATAATAACATACGTAAAAACATTTTTCATAACTTGGGAAAAAGTAAACATAAGAAGGATGAGATCAAACACTCAATAATGATAAGCGTAAGCATTAACAATTAGGATTCTTTGGTGAGTATAAGATGAGAATAAGGATATGGTGACCTGGTCAAAGTTAATAAGAATAAATAATATAATTAATACCTATCAAAACCTGGATCATTTAACATGTTTCATGTACAAAACATTTAACAAAGTAAATACTCATAATAATAAATAATCATGAGACATGTGGTGTAAATATTGATTAAAGGGGATATTTAAAATATATATTAACATAAATAATGTTTTTGTATCTTGAAGAATTATTTTCATATAAATATTGAAATAAACCTTAAATATGGGATAACCATAACTAGTTAATACCCAAAATCTCTTAGAAGAGACCTATTAACTAATTAAATCTATCCCCTTTTAAGAGCTACATATATTCTATTAAATTCATCGATATTACCCAATTCATTGTAGGGATATAATATACCCACACATAAAATATTATAAAAAAACTTAATTATTTGGGTTCACTCCCAAATCCCACATTAAAAAATAATTTCTAAGTACCATATCATGATAAAAAAAATTAAAATCATTCATTTTTCAAAAAAAATTAATTATTGTCCTTTCATTGTTTGATTTACCTGTAAAAAAGAAATGGTTTCCATTATAATCTCTTCGAAACAATTATCCATCTAGATAAATAATATAGATGTTATAATTTTTAACATGTTCCTAGTAGAGAATATGTAAAATCAAGGTTTGTTTTCATTGATTAATAGAAGTAAAATAAAAATATCTTTGGAAAAATCATAAATAAAATACCCTTTCCACATTAAAATAAATTTTAAAAACTAAAAAGTCACAAAATATTGTGAAAATACTATACATTTTTACTTTTATTCCTACTCGATCAATCCATTTACTAAAAACCAAATTTCTAGTGTGATCATATCAATAAAATCATCATATACCATCTTATGAGTAAGGTAAACATTAATATATCCATATTATTTTTATATCAAACTCATTTAATTTATCTAAAATAACCATGACTCTCCCTACCATGATAACCATTGTGGTTATATATTTCTTGTATCTTATGCTTAAATAAGAACCTAATCTCTAAAGTTTCTAAACACCTCATATGATACCAAAATAAGCTTGTATTATTATAAATTTATCTTGATTAAAAATAATGGTCATGATTGAGGTAAATTCCACTAATTCTTTTCTTGTTAAAACAAACATTATTTTCAGACATTTGTAAATAGAGGATAAAGATATCCATGAGAAAAACATTAAGAAATTTTCTTTTAAACCCGTTTATAAAAAGGAAAAATATTATTTTAAATAACTTTTGGAAATAATTTTTTTTAAAGAACATTATTTAAATTGTTTTTGAAAACATGGATATGGAAGAAAAATATTATCGATCTAAAAGAAGATACAACTTTGGTATCACATAAAAATAACTTTATTTTTGTTTTTTTAATCAATAAGGGATAAAATGTGAACTAATCATGAAAACCACATTAATAACCATGGGGGAGAAAATATATTTTCTTTAATGAAATAAGAGAGTATCTTCCATCATAAAAGATATTTGAACATAGTCAATCCGAAAATAAGATGAGATTGTGTCATGAAAATCCTAACAGTCTTGGAAAATTATGAATCTTAACCCTATAAAAAATATATTCAAATTAATAACTTATACTATGAATATATAGATATACATGATATAACATGGGATGTATAATTATATAACCTGCATTAAATAATATAGGTTCAAAACATAAACATATATCTCAATGAATGAAATTTGAGGCAAATTTGTCACGACCCGTCCCCGAGGGCCCCTATCATGACTACCCCAAGCCTGCCACCTGAAGTCCAGGGGATAGCGACTAGCACTAAAGGCGTCAAAATTCATGTGTGAGGCATTTTCCTGAGTACCTATATGCATAGACACATCCAACCACATCCCAACAACTGAAAGGGGAAACAAGTACCACTAAAACAAGCTGAGTGCAAGTACAACTGAAAGTAAGTGGGCCAGAATACAAACCCATCAAAGCCCTAAAAACAGCAAGTAAAAAAAAGGAAACTTGGATGTCCATCCATAGAAAACCCCACCTGATCCAGAGAGTAGTGAATCTACTGGAAGCTGAAGTAGTACATCATGTCCACCTGGTCATACTGGACCCCATCTAGTCCAAGGCCACCAAGTCCACCATCATAGCGTCTGATAGTCCCATCATTTTGATAACCCCTATCATAATGTTATTCGTCTGCACTATACACAACACGTGAAGGTGAAGCTCGTGCAAGAGTGAGTAACACAGTACTTAGTAGGGACCCAAAACAAAAGAGGAAATACCTCACAACAATTCTCAAAGTAAACACAAAACACCAGAAAACTCACACCCGATATATTATAGGTTAGTAATAGTAGCATCATCAGTCACATCATCGAACACCTCAACTGCTGGTGAAATCCTCCTTTAGCGAGTATAGTGGGTCTGCCATGTCACGAAGAGGTGCTACCCACTAACCATGGACTTCTTAGGTACTTCTCCCCCATCGCGTATCGTGGGCCTACAAATTCACAGAGAGGTGTGTTACACTAGTCATGGCCTACATAAGTACTCATATTAATTGCATACCACTGGGATACAAAGTCATAGAGAGGTTCTTCCCATCGTGGGCTAACCAAGTCACAAAGAGGTGCTTCCAACTGGGCCAAAAGTCGGAAGTCATCAGCTCTCAGTCAGTTGTAGGGTTCTGTACATAGTATGCTTGGGAGAATTGATCCTCAATCCCTTCATCTCATCTAAACTATCACTAAAGTCACCAAAGATATTTCCAAAAGATACGCCTCATTGAGTGGGTCCCAATACCACAAATGGCTCATCAATCGGATGGACGGTTTGCAAGATACATGTGTTTTGATAATAAGGTGGCTAGTTGCGACGAGGCTATATTTGGCTCCGTCAGACCGATCTGACCAAACTGGACTAGGGGTCCCACATACCGTAGTTTATTTAGATGGACTCGAACCGACCTGGTATGGTTCGGGGTTAGTCTGGTTCAGCCTGTCTAGTGGGCTAGGCCCAATAGGCCCCGCTGGACTCGGCATAATTTGGAAGACGGTCCAGCCCGCCAGGTCACTAGGCGACCCGGTATAGTCTATCCTGGCATGGGTCTGGAATTCTAGTGTGGGTCCAGCCCGCCAGCGTGGGTTCGGCCCAGCCCGTTGGGTGTGAGGCCCACTGGGGGGCGCGATCTTCAGGTCTAAAGACTGGCCTCGTTAGCTGCTAGTGGGGTGCGCCTAGGATCGGCGGACCGCCACATCCCTCAGTGTCCGAGCACGACCCGTAAGGAGTAGGCAGCTCCTTCACGTGCCTGCGGCTGGTGACAACTGGCTTCCCTCCACATCACCCATAGACTCAGTCTGTGGGTTAACCCTTGTCAACGTGTCACCCTATTGGCATCGCGACATGACAGGTTGTGGCTTCTGTCACCACGGCGCGCTGCTCCACCTAGCCATCGGCATGTCCGGCAATCTACTCATGTCATCTGGCACACGATTTGCACATGCCATCGCATGCTACCGCTACCACCGTGTTCTACCGCTGTCGAACACGGTGCACCGAAAAATACTTCAGCAGTCCACTGGGCACACTCTTGTGGTCTTTTCTTCACGCCGCCTATGCCTACAGCCTCCATAGAGCATCATCTTTACCATAAAGCCTTCAAATCCACCTTGTCGTTGATTCAGACAAAACGTTCACCATGAGTGAACAGACAGACGGGTCTGATCCTTTGTTCGTGTCAACCCGTACCCTCTGCATTAGATGGTTTTAAGATGGTGGAGGTTTGGGGAGTCTCTGTTCAAACATTACATTCCATGATTTGATCCCTGAAAATAAAACCCTAAGAAAGAAACACCCTCCCACATAAACGCACAAATCATGGGACAACCTATTCGTGGGTTGACCCCTATTTTTCATTTCTACAAATGGATAGGGAATAACAAAAAATCAAAAAACCCTACCTCTTATGATGTTTGATTTCGTGTCGTTCTTCCTCAAGTGATTTAAGACATTAACGTTTCTTCCCAGCTTCGATCTTCGAAAGGCATCGAAGATGATGAAGTTATTTTGGCGTTCATCGTTCTTCACTGGGGTGGATGTCCGTCAGAGGTTCACTAGAGAATCCTCCAAATTTTTAATCCATATTTCCACAGTGTGTCAAACTATAAATATACGCATGTCGCAGTGTTCCCATTATGATTCGACGTCGTGTCGTTACACTATTTTATTTAAGAAACAGTGTCATTGTTATGCTTCATTAAAGCACTGTTACGCTGCGAGTTTAACAATCCATTAATGAGCCTCGTTGATGTGAATTTTTACCACCATATTCCTCCCTGTAGCATCGTCATCCACCACTCAAATGTGTGAAAGATAATAAAATAATTATTTCAAATTAATTTATTATTTTTCTTGAAAATTCTGAGAAATAAATTTTCCTCTCGGGCCTTTCCTGCTGAAGTTAAGTCATTTCTTGGTGAATTTCGGCATTTTGAATTCAAAGGTTCCCTTATATATTCAATTTGAGCGATGGTTTAAAGGATGAAAAATCTAGCTCGCATGTTTACTGAACGTAGCATAAAAAAGTTCAAAATTCCATTCTAGGCTCTCTAGACCTCATAATCACGTGTCTTCAAATTTTTCAGTCTCAAAAAAATTCCATATAAATAAAAAATTTACATGAAAATTATGATACTTTACATTCTCCCCACCATAGGGTTTTACATCCATGAAATCCAAAACAACAACTAAACAAAGAGATGGGGGTACTTTGCATGAATCTGAGCCTCCCGCTCCCATGTGCTCTCCTAGAGATTCACGTGCTACCATTGGATGTGCACTAGAGGAATTGATCGCCAGTGTATTACCCACTCATGTTGATCCTCTATCCCTACTGGGAACTTTGTAAATGTCACCCCATCTTCAATGTCCATCTCACCCCAGTTGATGACGTGCGATTGGTCATGCACATACCTCCTCAACTGTGAAACATGAAAAACATCATGCACCTGATGCATCTGTGGGGGAAGAGCTAGGTGGTATGCCACCTCTCCAACTTAGTTCAGGATCTGGAATGGACTGAGGAACCTTGGAGATAGCTTTCCACCCCGACCATATCTCTGCAATCCTCGTCGAGGTGAGACCTGAAGGAACACATGATCTCCCTCTTTGAACACCAATGGTCGCTGTCTCTTATCAGCATAAGACATATACCTACTCTATGCAGTCTCCATCTACTCCTGGATGATCTTCACCTTCTCGGTGGTATTCTGTACCAACTCTATTCCCATGACTGTCGTCTCCCCTAGGTTTGTCCTTATATTGGTGTTCTGCAAGGCCACTTGTACAAGGCCTCAAACAGTGTCATTCCAATGGTGGACTGATAGCTGTTGTTGTATGAAAACTCCACCAGCAGTAGGTGGTCCTCACAACTATGACCAAAGTCAAGGATGAAAGTATGAATAATTTCTTCCAAGTTCTGTATAGTCTACTTTGTATTTCCATCTGACTGGGGATGAATAGTTGTTCTCAAACATAGTTGTGTCCTGAATGCATCATGTAATACCTTCCACAACTGGGATGTAAATTGGGTTTCATGATCTAAAAAGATCATAAAAGGCACCCTGTGAAGCTGCACTATCTCCTCGATGTAGATGCATCCCAATCGCTCTATAGTTCCCTGCTTCTGGATGGGTATGAAGTGAGCCAACTTGGTGAGTTGGTCAATGATCACCCAAATAGAGTCAGGACTTCTATACTTACATAGTAATCTTATCACGAAGTACATAGAGATACCATCCCATTTCCACTTTGGTACGTCGAGTGGTTGATTCAAGCCTATGGAACCTAGTGCTTGGCCTTCACTTGCTGACAAGTGAGGCATCGTGAAACAAACTCGGCCACTGCATTCATAAACCCTGGCCACTAGTACTGATGTTGTAGGTCCTAGTACATATTTTTAACTCCATGATATACCGCCAAAGGGGAACTATGGAACTACCGCAATACCTCCTCCCGCAACTCCATGGGTACAAAGGTGTGCCCTTGAAAAATAATGATGTGCTCCCCACCTATCAAAAATACATTTGGAGCCCATCTTGAAGAAAACTGAGCATGTAGGGCCTTGTAGTCAACATCCCTCAGTTGTGCCTCCCAGGATCACTATACGAGTGGGGGAGTAAAAGTCATCGACTAGATGTAAACAACTTCACCATTATCCATGAGAGATATCTATATTGGGTCTTACTGCTCTGTCTCCTCAATCAATAGTTGCAACCCAATCCTCCTGTTGAGCACAGTTTCCAACACATTCCCCTTTCTATGAGTATAGACTATCTCAAAATTATAGTCCAGGAGGAACTATAGCCATCACCGATGTCTCAAGTTCTGGTCCTTCTGGGAGAATATATGCCTAAGAAATTTTTAGTTAGAGTAAACTGTCAACCATTCAACCATCAAGTAGAGTTTCCTCATCTTCAAGGAAAAGAACAATGGTGATAAATCTAGGTCTTGGGTCGAATAGTTTGGCTCATGTTTCCTCAACTGTCGTGATCCATAGGCGATCACTACTTGCTCCTACATCAGGACACAACTGAGCTTAGTCCCTGATGCATTGCAGTTAACTACATATCCAACACCATCCTCTTGTAGTCCCAATATGGGGGCACTAGTTACACTCTACCTCAGCTTCTAGAAACTCTTCTGGCATTTCGCTATCCACACAAAGGGATTTCCCATCCGTTTCAAAGCCGATAAGGGTGCTTCTAACCTGTAAAAATCCGGTACAAACCTCTGATAGTAACCATCCAAACCCAAGAAGTTTCATACCTCAGCCACGCTTCTGGATGGATCCAAAGAAGGTATCGCATCTATATTTTCTAGATCTACTACAACTCAAGCCTCTAAGATGACATGTACTAGGAAATAGACCTCCCAAATCTAAAACTGACACTTTATGATCTTACTAGAAAGCCGGTGCTCTCGAAGTGTATCTAGGACAATCCACAGGTGTACAACGTGCTTCTACTTAGATGTTGAGTACACCAAGATGCCATTGATGAAGACCACGATGAACCGGTAATGTTAGTTATAATCATATTCATGAGACCCATGAACATTACTCGGGTGTTGTTCATGTTGAAAGGCATCAGACAGGACTCATAGTGGCCATAATAACACATGAATGTTGTCTTTTGTATGTCCTCATCCTATACCTGAAGCTGGTGATAGCATGATCTTAAGTCTACCTTTAAGAAAAACTTCACCCCCTTTTGTCGGTCGAAGATATCATCAATTCTCGATAGTGGTTACTTGTTCTCCACAGTCACCTAGTTTAGGCGCTAGAAGTCCTTACAAAACCTAAAACTCCCATCTATTTTTTTGGAAAAACCCACCAGGGCTGCCCATGGTGAAATGATGGTCCCTACAAACACCATCTACTGCATTTCCTCTAGTTATACCCTCATCTCATGAATCTCAGTGGGATCGATTTGATAATATAATGAGGATATCGGTGTTGTCTTGGAGTACATGTCTATATAGAAGTCTACCTTTCTATAAGGAGGTATCCCTAGTACCTCGTCAGGAAAAACATCCTCATACTCATCCTCCACTTCAGGAAAGCATGGACTCCTCTCCTCCACTCCACCGAGGGTGAGTCTATCCAACTGGGGATTATTCGGCTGAACCATCCCCCTAGAGAATCTGTCATGAACCATAAGGGATTACTTCTCACCGGTAAAGGAAAACATGGTCCCATCTCCATGAACACACCACACTGTATGCCTAAAACACTCAATTTAAGAATGGACTCTGGATAACTAGTCCATACCCAAGATGACATCGTAAGGCCTCGACTCTAATACTAGGAGATCCTAGCCAAAGCTCTTGCCTCCTAGTTTAAGCTCACACTGCAGGTTCTAGTGTGTAATTATTGAATCCCCTCCCATAAGAGTCTATAGCAGTAAGAATCAAGCCAATGGGTCCACTTGAGTCTCTGATCCCCGAATGATATCTGTGGAAATGAATTATTGACTAGAACCTATGCCTATAAGTACATTATCTAGTGTGGGTAAGACACATATCATACCTTAGATCATATCTAGAGCATCATGGTCATAAGACACTACTGCCTGAAACTGAGCTTTCCCCAGTCCGCTTACTCCCTAAAGTCGGGATGGACCACCTAGGGGTGGTGTTAGTAACATCTCGAACCATTTCCCACTGCCTACTACTCAGCTGGCTCCCTTTCCACATCTACCACCCTATAGACCTCCTCACTCGAACGGCTACAATGGCCTCAACGGCCCCTCAACCGTATGATAATCATATGTATAGTGGGTCATGAAATCATGTGCAATGTGTCCCTACCCTTCACACGGGTAGGAAATCGTGGGCCCCATCTGACTCCTTGTGCTACTGACCCTAAGTCCTAAGGTTATCCTCTGAAAGACCTATCTGGATTGGGCCTATGTGTCTGCTTTCTACTACCTGCTGAAGAGTATACATCCTGGGGTTTGTTAGTATCTCTAGCTGCAAGCGCCTGCTCCTCTAAGAATCTATCCATCAGAAGGGATCTCTCTAGAACCCCGATCTGGGTAGGGATGATGAGAGACACCACCGAAGCCATGATTGCCTACCTGATTCCCTACTGAAAGGCTCAATCCCTGAAGAAAGGGTATCACACCAAATCTGTGGAGTATCGGGAAAGATCTATGAACCTTTCCAACTACTCGACCCCCATCATGTTGTTCTGCTGTAGGTGAAGCAATTATTTGATGCACACAAAGTGCATGGTCACAGGAAAAATCTATTTTCGGAAAAGCCTCTTCATTTTAAACCAAGTGAGGGTTGCCTCATTGTGATTCTAGTTGGTCAAACTCCACCACCTCACTATTGAGCCCTATAGAAGGATTGCTGTCAAGATCTCCATCTGGTCAGGTGGTGTCCTCACTAAACAGAAGACCCATGTCATAGCCTCAATCAAATCCCCAGCAAAGTGAGGATCCATCTCTCCCCTAAACCTAAGAGGTCTCTATCTATAAAACTCATTTGGGTAACTGTGCCTATGAACATTCTCTGCTAAAACCTCTCGCATAAGATGTTAACCATCAGGCAGTGGTAGTACTGGTGCACCACCTAGTGGGGCCATCTCTAGAACTAGTCCCTATACGAACACCTCGTCGCTAGGTGGGCTATCCTCACAACCTCGTATAAGAATCCTGGATGGTCATCTATATAGAGGCATCCATATATAGATGAATATGTACCATGGTTAGAAGGTTATACCTAGTGAGATGACTATTATTCAAAATAAAGAGACACTTATGAAACCAGTTTTCTCATGTATTGAGACGAAAACAGAATTCAAGGTCCTGGTGTATGGATACGTCAGCCACTATACCAACACTAGATTCTCCGAATTTGAATGTTGAACTCGCAAAACATAACACTATTTCCCCAAAAAAATAACAAACTCCCAGTCTTTGAGGGGGAACTGACCATCCTCTGATACCACTTTGTCACGACCAATCCCCCAGGGCCCGTGTCGTGACAACCCAAAGCCCACCTACCATAGGCCAGGGGTGGGTGAGTAGTGATTAAGGCTTCAACCTACAAGTGGGAGGAATTTTCTTGAGTACTTTTACGCACACATAAACCCAACCACAAAGCAACACACTGAAAAGGGGAAAAAGTACCACTAAAACAAGCTGAGTGCAAGTACAACTGAAAATAAGTGGGCCAGAATAAAAACCCAACAAAGCACTAAAAATACAAAGTAAAAAAAGGAAACTCTGATTTAAATCCAAAGAAAAACTACCTGATCGAGAGAGTATTGAAGCTACTTGAAGCAGAAGTAGTACGTCATGTCTGCTTGGTCCTACTAGGCCTCGCCCGGTCCTAGGCCACCAAGTCCACCATCATAGCATCTGACAGTCCCGTATTCCTAATAACCCCAATTGTAACATCGATTGTCTACACTAGACACAACATGTGTGGGAAAATCTTGTACAGGGGTGAGTAATACAATACTCAGTAGGGACCCCAAAACAAATGAGTAAAGGCCACACAACAATTATCAAAGTAAAGAACAAAACAAAAGATATATCATACTTGGTATATTATAGGGTAGTAATGGTAGAATCATCAGTCACAATTTCAAACACCTCAACTATTGGAGAACTCATCCTCTAACGAATACAGTAGGCCTGCCAAGTCACAATGAGGTTCTTCCCACTAACCTTAGACTACTTAGGTACTCCTCCCCCATCACGTACTAGGGGCCTACAAAGTCACAGAGAGGTGTAATCCACTAGTCATGGCATATTGAGGTACTCATAATAATTTCATAATTTGGGATTAAAAAGTCATAGAGAGGTTCTCCCCACTGTGGGCCTACCAAGTCACGAAGATATGCTTCCCAATGGGCCAAAAGTCAGAAGTCGTCAGGTCTCATCTAGTTGCAGGGTTTTGTACATAGTGCACTTGGGAGAACTTATCGTCAATCCATTCAGATCAACTGAAATATAAAAAATGTAACCATAGATCATGTAAAAAGATATACATCAGCGAGTGGGTCCCAACACCGCAAACGGCTCATCAATCGGACAGACGGTTTGCAAGATACATGCATTTTAGTAACCAAGGGAAAGATTGTGACAAGGCTCGGTATGAGTTGGTCAGAGAAACCCAACCAACCTGGACTGGGGTTCCCACATACCCCAGTTCATTTTGATGGACTCAACCTAAACGGTAATAGGTCGGGGTTGTTTGTTTCGGCCTAGCAAGTGGGCCAGGCCCAATTGGCCTCACTGTACACGACCAGATTTGGCTGAGGGTCCAACCTGTCAGGTCGCCCAGTGACCTTGTCTAGTCTGGCCTAGCCCGAAGGGCCGTCAGTCTAGCCTACCAGTGTGGTTCCGACCTACAGGGGGCGCGACCTCCAGGTCTATAGACAGGCCACCTTAGCGGCTCATGGGGTGCGCTTGGGACTCGTTGGACCGCTGCGTCCCTCTCTATCCGAGCGTGGCCCGCAAGGAGCCATCCGCTCCTTCACACTTCTACAGTTGTTGATGACTGACCTCCCTCCACATCACCCATGAACTTAGTCTGTAGTTTGACCCCCTTCAACGTGGATCCATGTTGGAGTTACAGGTCTCTAACACCGCAGCCCGATCAGTCGCGGCTTCCACTGCACTGACTGGCTGCCAAGGCGCGCCGCACCACCTGGCCGATGACCTACTCCTGCCATCTAGGACACTTTTGGAACGTGTTTTCATTGCCACCATCTGTGACCGATGTCTTCACCCATTCTCCAATCCTACGGTGGACCATCAGATGCTCTCTGGTGGTCTGTGTTATGCGCCTCCTATTTCTATGGACTCTGGGGAGAATCCTCTTTACCGTAAAGCCTTCAAATCCACCTTTCCATTTCTTCCAACAAAACATTCACCAAGAATGCACAAACAGAGGGGTACGATCCATTGTTCATGTCGGCCTCCACCCTCCGCATTATAATATTTAAAAAGGGGTAGTATTGGGGAGTCAGTATTCAATCATTACATGCCACGATTTGAACCCCAAAAATAAAACCCCAAGAATGAAACACCCTCCCGCATAAACACACGAATCACGGGTCAACCGGTTGGTGGGTTGACCCATGTTCATCATTTCTAGAAATGGACGGGGAAGAACAAAAAATCAAATATCCCTACCTCTAAGGGCATCTACTCCTACGACATTTTTTCTTAAGGGATTTAAGATGTCGATGTCGCTTCCCGGCTCTGATCTTCGAAAGGAATCAAAGATGATAAAGTTCCTCCGGCGTTCATCATTATTTTCTGGGGTGGAATTCTATCATAGGTTAGCTAAAGAATCCATGAAATTTTTAATCCATATTTCCCCAGCATGTCAAAGTATAAATAGGATCACGTCGCAATGTTCCCATTATGTTGTGACATTTCTTCATTGAGCTATTTTATTTAAAAAATAGTGTCGTTGTTATGTGTCATTAAATCATTGTTACACTACGAGTTTAATGAGCCATTAATGAGACTCATTGAAGTTCATCATCACTACCCTATCGCCACCCCGTAGCGTCAATGTTAGACACTCAAAAGTAATAAAGAAAATAAAATAATTCATTTAAATTATTTTAATATTTTTCTCGATTAGTCCTAAAAATAACTTTTCTTCTCATCCTTTTTCGGCCTATGTTAAGTCATTTCTATGCGAATCATGGTGTTATGAATTCAACGGTTCCCTAGAATTTTTAATCCAACTGATGGTTCAAAAGATATAAAATCATGATTTCATGTTTTCTGAACGTACCATAAAAATGATCAAAATTATATTCTGGGCTCTCCAGACCTTGGAATGACATGACATCAAATTTCGTGGTCTTGAAATAATTTTATATAAATAAAAAAATTACATGGAAATTCCAAGATGTCATATAATATCCTTAAAATGATCATATCATGGAATTGAGAATTAATCAATGGAATAATTCTATGAAAAAAATTAAATCCACCCAAAACAATTGTAAACAAAAAAAAAATAAACAATTTCATTTCATGCATAATTTGAAATATTATAGTCAATGATTAAGTGATATAACCTAATGAATGGAAATCTAGATAAAAACCCCCTTACTACATGGAAACATTCATGTTAAATTCCTATGGTTGAGATAATTTTACTTTTAATATAAAATACTAAGAATTTTGAATTATTCATGATATAAAATTTAATATGATAGTATATACACCATAAAAAATAAATTAAGTTTATAACATTAAAACAGCCTCAATAAAGGAAAATTGAGACGAAATTTCCTTCCAAGATTCCAATATTGAATTTTTATGTCCTTTAACACAATTAACATAAAAATATATCAATTTTTTTCAATTTTAAGAACCATTTATAAGATTAATACCTTATTTCATTTATTATTATAACCTAATTAATTACTTTATTGGTCATTTGGACATCAGATATTTTTAAGATGTTTGGTTCATAACTTCAAAATGACATTACTATATTGACCTTAGTCAATTGGATATTTGTTCCACCATCTATAACATAATAATAATTAAATAATTATAATTTTTTTAATTAATTATAAATTAAAAACTAACTAGGAATGATGGTTATGAATAATTAATTATGTTACAATCATGGAGAGGGTAGGTCATGCGTACGTAAGAGTAACATTTCAATTTATTAACGAACGTGAGGGAAAGAAGTTAAGTATAATATTACTTTTAAAAAATGATTATTATATAATAAATTTCATATTATATATTTAAATAATTAATATTTAACATTCATGTGATGTGGTGATGAAAAAAAATTACATTGCTTCGTGGAGTTGGAAATCCATGTGTACGCATGAATGCTATTATCATTTTTCAAGGGATGGAAGGGTAGGAAAATTGAAGATATATTATATTTAAAAAATTATAATTATTTCTTGCATATCTCTTATAAATTTATATATATATATATATTAAATTAATCATTTTAACCCATTGTGAGAAGTGGTTATGGAAAATGAATAACATCAGTTCGTGAGGTGGTAGTCCACCATATACACAAAAGATGCTTTCCTTTCCCATTTGATGGAAGAAGGAGAATGATTAAATTAAAAAATTAAAACATATCAATATATGGGATGTAATTAGGAAAATATGTTACTATGTTTATAATATTTTTGAAACTGGTATAAGAATAAATAAAACTAAAACATTCAGTTAAATGTTATACCTTATCTTCAGACAACTTCATTTGATTTGAATAATAAGCCCTCTAAGGTTGATATTTTCAAAAAATAAGATCTATAGGATGTTGGGATAGATATTGGAAATAGAGGTTGGTACGTATTTTACAAATTAGAGGTCTCAACAGGTGTAGGTAATTGAGGAGAGTAGGATCCATTTTATAAGTGAGGTGCGGGGAACTCTTGGAATTACATAAAGTATTAAATTAATATGAGATAATTTTCAAGAAGAAGTGGATACTAATTGATATATTTATAATATAGGATGAGGATAACTATAAATCTAGTTAGAAAATAATAATGGTACAATATAAATTATTTTTTACTCCTATCTCTTTGTTTTAACCCCTCATAAACTCTTTTGATGATTACTGAGATATATAAGTCTTTTACTCTTTAGGGGTCAATGAATATACATTAAAAGGAAAAGTGGTCCATAAATTTTATAGGTTTAATATTTTAAACCATATCCCATTCACTCAAAATAATATATTATTTTTAGGAATTTAAATAATATAATAAAATATTATTTATTATAAAATATCATTAATGTCATTTTGGAACTATTCATTTACTTGGACTTTAAAGTAATCAATATGATAATGTAATTTGAATTAAAAAAATTTAAATATACAAAATATTTTATATATATCTATAAAACTCTTGAGAGAATATAAAAATCCCAAAATTAATTTTTTTTATTTTTTAAAATCATTTACTTAATTTGTCTAATACTTGTAAAAGCACTATACCGGTGTTGTGTAAGAATTTGAGGTAATTAAAAAATTAATAACAATTAATTATTAGTTATTATCATAAAAATTAAAAAATTAGGTTAAATATGAACTTTTATATTCATTAAATATGAACATTATCTCACAAATATATCATGAAAACTTATTTATTAAGTTATTTTGACTTTCCTAGCCATACACATGCATTGGAAAAACATTTGTATAAGTAACTTGATATAGAACTCCAAAATTCATATCTATATATAAAAACTATCAAAAATAATTTAACTTTATCAAACAAGAATACAAAATACTTATTCATTCTCAGATATTATATTTAGGACACCAATTTTGACTTTTCAAGTGTTATGCAAGCACAACGTCGACACTAAGAATTATTTTCATATTTATCATGGATTAAACTAAAATTTATTAGTTTTAATATATTTTTGTATCATATTATCTTAAATTTATCTTTAAATAAGTTTCCTACATTTTATATCGTATTTATGTCAAGGATATATCACAAAAGATACTACATTTCATAAAAACTAAATTTCTTACTCTTCCCCAAAAATTTAACATCTTCAGAAAAATATAAAGAATTAATATTATGATAAATTTTATTCAATGATTCCAAAAATTAATTTTATTTAATTAAAATTAATTTCCTATAAGTGAAAAAAATTACTTTCAATAAAAATTTGCAAAACGCAATAAAAATCAGTTTTTAGAAAAATATGTTTTTCATCCAAAAAAAGGAACTTATACCAGAAACGAGTACAATATTTATTATAATGTAATTAATTGTATTATTTTAACTAAATAAGACCTATTTTAATTTATTATCAAATTAAAATCTTAACAGTGCATTTAAATGAAAATAATCTCCATTTTTACAAAAATTAGTATTTTCACTTTTCAAAAAAAAATCAATCCTTTCCAGAAAAATTACAAAAAAAATCTATAACCTAATTTTGATATTTTTTATTTCAAAAATAAAAAAAATTATCAAATAAAAAATATAATAGTGTTTTAAATTTATTATTATATTTTCTCATTAAAAGTATTAGAAACATTTTTTAAGAGAATTCATTTTGGGGGAATAAAATGATTGTACTAATAATTGAGTAATTATTTATTAAGAATAGATAATTAAATTTGTATTGATAAATTCTTCTATATATATATCATAATTTTTTTAATCCTTTTTATTTTCTCTAATTAAATTTCTAGTTTATAATAATATCATTTGAACGATAATATTCTGTGATTTGTTTAAGCTTGGTGTTGTATGTTGTATATGCTATAAAATATAAGATTCTTTAAGAATAATAGTGTGTTACATTCTTCACCATATAATGAATTCGGTCCTTGGAATATAAACATGATCTAAAAAATCAAGGTTTTTACATTTGAGATTACCTTTTTTTGAAAAACCACATCATAAAAATGGTTAATAAAACTTCTTCTTGAGAATATGGAAAGATAAATATAAAGGTTACTAAGAATAACACATAAATAGGTTTTCAAATTAGATAATATTAGAGGGAAGTAAAAAATATGGGTTTGGAGGAAAAAATGAATGTCCAAATAATGATGTACACTGATAGTAAATATTAATCCTAAGTAAGAAAATTTTCATGAAAAAATAAACGACCATAAAACCATAAACCAATGGGGTGTGAAAATAGCATCAATACCTCGGATAATAATTCAATAGGATAACATTTTTATCTCGTGATCATTTTCATAGAGTTGACGAATTCCTTTTCTATCTAGACCAAGAAAATAATAAAATATATTTACATTTTTTTCAAAAAATATATAAAAACAATTTTATACTTTGTTTCTGTGTTTCAAAACGATTCCCCCTTTATCTTGTATTTTACTCAAAATGAAGAGTTTGAATATTTAATCCATGAAGTACTATAATAAATTTCTAATTACACATAAGGTATATAAAATGATGAAATACTATTCTTCCAATATTTTAACAAACAAAAATGGTTAGAACAAGATAATTTAATACCCAAAATTAATAAATCATTATATGATTAAATAATAAATTAATCTCTAAAATTTTACAATTATACTAAAGGTTCAACATAGATCATTCCAAAAATAAATAACCACATATCAAATTTTACTTCAATAACCGCAAAATTAAATAATGTTTTAACCTCAAAGGCTATCTCATACATTTCTACATACATCCCCAAAAAAGTAATAGTATTCTTTTGAAATAAGCATTCACGTTAAAACTAAAGGCCACATAGAACTTAATACAACAAAATTTCAAAAAAAATATTAGTAATGATGTCAAAATAACTTCACATAATACCTCAATAGAGGTGTCAATTACTTTGAAATTCTGATAAACATTTACCATAAAATCCCATGATTTTATCCATAACTCTTAAGTTAAATTACTATAAAAACATCTTAATTTTTAAAGTTTTATAAACTCTTCTCTGATACCAACTATAATAACCCAAAACTCAAAAAGTCAGGTTTAGTGCTAAAAAATAATCATTACATTTCTAGAATTGATATAAATATTCTTGAACCAATTTTAAACTTACAAAACATAAAAAATAAAACAACGATATTGGATCAATTACATACCCAAGTACCTTTTTGGTTTATATTTCTAAATAATTATGACATACTCTTACCTGGATACTTGGATGCATAAACAATTTGTCCATAAAAATATACATCATAACCCACTATGTTTCTCAAATATAGAAATATTATTAGGAATAACATACATAAAATATCTCTTCATAACCTAGGGAAAATGAAATACAAAAAGGTTAAGCTCAAACCCTTAGTGAAGGTAAACAAAATAATTAACAATAAAAGGTCATCAAGGATCAAAATATAAGAATAAGGGTATGATGAAATAATCAAAGTACATGATCAAAAAAAATAGAATTTATATTCATAAAAACACAGATAATTTAAAATGTGACATGGTGTAAATATTATCAATGTAAATACATATAAGAATCAATAATAATGAGCCATGTGGTTTTAATCATGATCCAATGTTCTATTAAAACTCATAAAAATCATAGATAAAATATGTTCGTATCTTGTCAAATTATCTTCATAGAACAATCACAAGAACCCTTAGATATGGGATAACATTTCATGGTTAATTCCCATGATCTATTTGGTGTAAACTATTAATTTTTTTACTACATCCTCAATTGGGAGTTACTTATATTCATCCAAATTTATCTTCATTACACTATGAATTTGGGGGCACTAATAGACCCACCCATAACATATCATACTAATTAACTTCAAAATTTGGATTCCCTCCCCAATCTAACTTTCAGAAATAATTTTCAATTACCATATAAGGAGAAAAAAATTTAAAATAATTCAATTTTCAACATGGAAATAACTATTGTTCTTTTATAACATGATTTTTCCATGGAAAATCAACAGGTTCCATGATAATATCTTTGAAAAAATAATAATCCATTTAGTTAAATAATATTGATGGTATCATTAAAACAGATCCCCAACTGATCATAAGTAAAATTATGGGTTTTTTTAATTTATGAATAGAAATAGAATTAAAATATCATTAAAAAAATATTGGGAAAAACATCCTTTCCACATTAAAAATAATTTTTAAAAAGTAAAAATTCAAAAAATATTGTGAAAATAATTTTCTATGAAAATAACCATATAAAATAATAAAAAAATATTCAAATAAAATAAAATTTATGACGGTGGTAAAATAAATTTTTGTTGTAATTTTTTAAAATAAACATTTTTTCGAATGATTATATAGATAATAAAAAGTGATCGAAGTATAAATGTTAAAAAATTCCATTAATTTTCTTTAAAATAATTTCAAAGATAATGTAAAATAAATTTTGGAAATAAATTTTGTCTAGAAAATAATATTCTTGAAATAATTATTGAAAACATGGATATAGAATAGAAATATTCTCTATCTAAAATAAGAAACAACATCAGTATCACAATCAAATAACATTCTTCATGTCTGTTTAAATAATTATGAATGAAATGTAAAATATAAATATAATCAATATTTCTAAATAAATGAGATGAAAATATATTAGGATAAATAAAATGATATCATATGATCTTTCCCAAAGGAACTTTGAATATTGTAAATCTAGAAATATTATGAGATTGTATTATAAAAATCAGTACATTTATTGGTAACTTTTGAATTGTAATCCTCTAATTGAAATGGATTCCAATAAAATACTAAACACAATTAATATAAGAAGATAAAGGATATAAAATTTAATTTTTAATTATTTAAACCACATAAATCATGATAGGTACACAACATAAACATATTTCGAAAATAAGGAATCTTTGAGATAAATAACACATACAAAGATCAGATCATTGAATTGAGAATTAATAAACCGATTGATTGTGTGAAAAAAATTTAAATCCTAAGAGATTTTAGATAAAACATAAATAAAAAATAATCTCATTTTACATATAATATTGACATATTATAATAAAGTAATAAGTGGTATAACCAAATGAATGGAAATTGAGTTAAGAAATTCCATACTACTTGGAAACTTTCAATTCAAATCCCCATGGATGAAATAAATTGGATAATAACATAAAATACCATGAATAGTGATTTATTTATGATATAACATGTAAAAGTGTGGTATATATAGTGTATAGAATTAATTATGTGTATAACATTAAAACATTCCCCAATAAAAGGATGTTGAGAAAAAATATCTTATTTCCATTATAGACTTTCTTTGTATGTCCCTTAACACCAGCATAATAAACATTTATGAACTATTTTTTCCCTTAATAAAATTTTCCAGTGTTAATACCTTATCCTGAAACCATTTATTTCATTTATTTTAATGACTTATTTAATTACTTAATCAGTTAACTTCACATCGGATCTTTTGAAGATGTTTGGTTCATAACATCAAAATGACTTTGGTATATTAACCATGGTCAACGGGATATTTTTTACATAATATCGATAATAATAATAATTTTATACATTAATTTTACTTTTAAAACAAACCATGAAATATGTTAATTAAAAATGAATTATGTTACAATAATGGCGACGGTAGGTTGTATGTACGCATGAGTAACGTTTCCATTTTTCAATGAACATAGTGTAAATAAGGAACGTGTAATTTTAACTTTTAAAATTATTTTTTATCATATAAATCATATTTTATATTTAAATACTTTATATATACTATCATTTTGAGGCAATGATGTAAAACGAATCACATCACTTCGTAGAGGTGGTAATCCACATATATGAAATAATGAAATTATAATTTTTTAAAAGATGAAAAAGTAAGAAAATAGATGATATATTATCCTTCCAAAATTTTAATTATGGAATTAATATCATAGATAATTATATATACACATTAAACCCATCATTTTTACCGTCCAAGAGAGGTGGTTATGGAAGACTAATTACATCGGTTTGTGAGGTAGTTGTCTGTCATATACAAGAACGATGGTTTTATTTGTCATTAGGTAGAGGAATTATATGGATTAAGATTAACATATTAAAAATTAGTATATGGGATATAATGATTTTATTATACTATATTTATTTAATTGTATTTTAAGGATTTATAATAATAAGTAAAATCAAAACATTGTGTTAAAAGAAACACCTATTCATCAGACAACTTCATTTTATTTATGCATTAATACCTCTAAGGATGGTATTATATGAAAACTAATACCTATAGTAAATTAGAAGGTATTTTTTAAGGGGTTTTCAATGTGTTTTCTAAATAGAGTGCTAAAATGATGTGACAAATATTGAAGAGGAGGTTCCCTTTTATAATTGAGGTGAGGTCCACTCCTGAAATTACATAAAGTATTAAATTAATATAAATTAATTTTTATAGAAAAGTAAAAAAATGCTCTATTTAAAATATATTATGATTATTATTATAAATATTCTCATAAAAAATAATTGTTTCATGTCTAGGTGATGTTTTCACCCTTATCGATTTTTTAAACCCCATTGATAACACTTTTTACGGCTACTGCGCTATCAAATATTTTTACATTTTAGGGGTCGAGAAAGTTACTATAAAAGGTAAAGAGTCCCATATATGGTTCATGTTTGATATTTTAAAGCATATTATGTTCAATTGGCTGAATATAAGATTTTAATGAATTTTAAATTATTTAATTTGATATTTTTTATCATAAAATTGCATCAATGTCATTATATGAACTATTAATTTAATTTTACTTCATTATCATCAAGAAAAAAATAAAACTAAAACATAAAATTTTATTAAATTAATAATATGATATAAATATATATATATATATTTCTTACAGAACTATAAAATACCCAAAATTAATAATTTTTATGTTTTTAAAATCATTTACTTAATTTTTCTACTACTCGTACAATCACTATGTTTTTAAAAATAAATTATATTTCAAAAAACAAATATATTTAGTTCAATAAAAATATATTTATTCATTAAATATATATATTTACTCACATAAATGTCATGAAAACTTATTTAATATGTTACATTGACTTTTTTAGCATTTTGCAGGCATCACACATTCATTTGAAGAAGTCTCTTGTTATAAAATAATAAAATTAATATATAAAATAAAATAATCAATAATAATTTATATTTTTTTAACTTGTATGATAAAATACTTCTTATTTCTCAAATATTATCTTTATGAGACCAAATTTTAATTTTTTAATGATGTGTAAGCACTATATCAGTACATAAAATGGAATAAATATTTATCAAAAAATAAATTATAAAATATATTTTTTAAAATATTTTCATTTTATATTTTTATTATAATATCATAAATCATTATTTCCATACTTTTTTAAAAAAATTAAATTATATTTATTTCATTGTGATCTCACAAAAGATATCATATTTTGTAAAAAACGTGATTTTTTTATAATTCATAAAAAATTTAACTTCTTCAAAAAAATATCAATTATTCATTATTTGACAAATTTGACTTGAAGAATAAAAAAATTAGTTACATTTCATAAAATAAAATCCCAATTAATTATTACAATTAATTTTAATATAATTGTTTAAGATGCAATGAATTTTTTTTAGAAAAATGACTTTCTATGCTCAAAAATGAACTTATCCAAAAACCAAGTATAATATTAACTCTTATATAATTATTTATATTTTACATAACTAATTAATGCCTATTTTAATTTAAGATATAAATAAATTAGTAACAAAAAAATTATGCGAAAAAATAGACGTTTTACAAAAAATGGTATTTTTCACTCTCCGTTGAAAAATAAATATTTTCAGAAAAATACTTAAATTTAACCAAATAAAATTTTAATATAATGATATAAAAAATTATATATTTTTTATAAAGTAAAATTTCAAATTTTTTAAATTAATTATATTATTTTCTCACAAAAATAAATAAAATCATTTTTGATGAAAACTTATTTTTGAAGAATAAAATGACTTTACCTTAAATTTTGTAGTTATTTCCAAAGAATTTATCAATAAATTTCTATTTGGTGGATACTTTATATATATTTCATAATTTTTTTAATCCTTTTAATATTGATAAATTCAATTGATGGGTTAGGACAGTAAGATTTGAATAATAATATTTTGTGGTTCTTTTATGCATTGTGTTGTGTATCGTATACTCTATAGAACATAGACCTCTTTTAAACTAATAGGGTGTTACATTCTCCACCATATAATGAATTTTACCCTTTAAATATTAACATGTTGTTGTAAATCAATGGTTTGAAATTTTAAAATTACATTTCTGAAAAACTACATCATATAAAGGGTTAATAAAATTTCTCTTGAAAAGTTGGAAAGGGAAATATTAAGGTCCTCTTGAATAAAACTTAACTAGACATACAAATAGGATAATATTTGTAGGAAGTGAAAATATTGACATTTAGGAAAAAATTAATGTCTAAATAATTATAGAGAGTGACCAAGAACATTGATCAAAATAATGTTAATGATCATGATAAATCCAATAACTAAAAAACTATAAAAAAATTGCATGTGAAAAATTACATCATTTCATCTGAAAATAATGTAATAGGATAACATTTTATCTCAATAATACCTTTCCTATAATTGTAGAATTCTATTACCTTAATGGATAAGAATATAATGAAATAAACTTGATTTTATTTTAATCCATTAATGAAATTTCATCCATTTGTTTTGTGTATCATAGAGATTCTACCTTAATCTCATATTTTAAAATAAATAATGAGTATTAATATTTAATGTTTGATGCACTATAATCAATTTTTTATTGACTATTAGTTATATAAAAGGATGAAAAATATTATTTCTATCTTTAATAAGAACTAAATTGGTATCACATGATAAGATATTACCCAATATAAATAAATATTTATAGGAAGAAATAATATATTAATCTATCAAATTCAATAATAATACCAAATATTTAACATATATAATTCCATAAATAAATAAACCTATATAAAATTTAACCTCAAAAACCTCAACATTAAATAATGTTTTAACATAAAATATTTTCTTATAAATTTCATCATACATCCCCTGAAATGTAATATTATTCTTTAGAAATCATAATTCATGTTAAACATAAGGGTTACATATACCAAAACACAAAAAAAACTTCTACCAAAATATGATTAATCACCAAAAACAACTCATCATTGGAAACCTAAAAAGGGATATCTACTAATTTAAACTTATGAGAAACTATAAAATTATAAAACCATTATGTTATCCATAAATATTAAGTTAACCTCTCATTAAAAAAACCTAATCTCCAATTTTTTTAAACCCTCCTCTGATACCAACTAAATATCTTTGAACTCATACTCCCAATTCCAGTGCTAAAACATAATCTTTACATTTCTATAATTGATACTAATATATGTGTACCAATTTTTAACATCAAAAACATGAATCATCAAATAAAAATATTGGTTCACTTACATAACCAAGGACCTTTTAGGTTTATAGTTTTAGAGTATTAGGACAAACTCTTTACATGAAGAAATAGATACATAAAAAATTTGTTCGTAAAAATCTACATGAATGGAGTGATCATGTGTAACAAATTTAAATCCAATAAAATAGCTCAAAATGAATCATAAATAAAAAAATTTAATTTAACACGTAAAATTTACATATTATAATCAATTATGAAGTCAAATAACCTAATGAATGGAAATTTAGTTAATAAACCCCTTACCACTTGGTAACATTCAAGTCAAATAACCTTAAATGAAATAATTATATTTCTAAATTAAAATAACATAAAGTATGAAGGATACATGATTTAAACTTTAAAATTTATTATATACTCCATATAAAAAAATTAAGTGTATAACCTTAAAACATGCCTCAATGAAGTGTAATTGAGACGAAATCTCTTATCACATGTCTAGACATACTATGTATTCCATTTAACATCTATATAATAAAATTGTATCAATTATTTCATTAATTAAGATTATTTTATTGGATTAATCCCCTATCCTTAAACCATTTATTTTATTTTTTTAATGACGTGTTAAATTATTTAATAAATTAAGTCCATGTCGTGGGTTTTGAGGATGATCGATTCATAATAACAAAATGACTTCGGTATATTTACCATAGTCAAAGGTATATTTGTTCCATCATATCTAGTATAATAATAAATAAGTAATTATACTTTTTATAAATTATTATAATTTAAAAACCATCCATTAAATATGGTTATGAAAAATTAATTACAATAAAATCATAGGGATATTTGGCCATATATACACATAAGTAATGTTTCTTATTGAAGCGAACATAAGTGAAAGAAGGTAAGTATAATTTTTTATTTATAGATTTATTATTATATGATTAATATTATATATTATCTTTAAATAATTTATATATACTATACATGTGATGCAGTGATTAAAAATGACTCACATAACTTTGTAGAGGTGGAAATGCACACATACGTATGAACAACATTACCATTTTTCAAAAGATGGAAAGGTAAGAAAATAAATGATTTATTATCTCTATATAGTTATAATTATGTCATGAATATCATATATATATATATACATTAAATCCATAATTATTACTTGTTTTCATATGTGGTGATATTAAACAAATTTAATCGGCTCGTGAGGTGGTTGTCCGTCATATATAGAAATGATGGGTTTCTTTCCCATTTGATGAAATAATAAAATTTATTAAGGTTAAAATAATAAAATATAAATATATTTTGGATATATATTTTATTATATCACAATGTATATAATAGTTTTGAAGTAGGTTGAAGAAAAAATAAAACTAAATCATTCATTTAAACTCTACATATCTTTTTCGGACAAATTTCATTGTTTTACACATTAATTCCTCTAAGGATGGTATTATAAAACAAATAGTACCTATAAAACATGGTTAGGGACTCAAGAAAGGTATTTATTCATGTATTTTCCAAACTATACCTCACAAAATGTGTGCGCGGAAGAGATTAGAGGAGGTTCCCTTTTATAATTGTTAGGGAAATCTTTGAATTACTTATTGCATTTAATTAATATAAATTAATTTTCATGGAAAAGTAGGGAAAAATTAATATTTTTAAAATATATGATGAATATTTTTAAAAATACTCTCATAAAAAAACATTTGAAATATTTTATGTCTGCTATCATCCTTATCATGTTGTATTAACCCTCATTAACCCTTTTGAACATTACAATGATATCATAGTATTTTAAACTTTAAGGGTCAATAAAGTTACAATAAATGGAAAAATGGTCCATGGTTGATATTTTCAACCATATCAAATTAAATTTAAAAAAAATATATGATTTATAGGAATTTTAAACCATTTAATAAAATATTAATTATTATAAAATATCATTAATTTCATTTCTAGAAATAATCATTTAATCTTACTCTGAAATCAACAAGATAATAATGTAATTTTAATATAAACATTTAAAATATACCTAAAATTTATATTTCTATGTAAAATTAGTGTTATACTGTAAATTTAAGAGAAAAATAATTTAAATTTTTTTAAAATCATTTACTAGATTTGTCTACTGATTGTAGAAGAATTATGTCAGTGTTTCATAAACATTTATGGAAATTATGTCAACACTAAAAATTAAAAATAGATTAAAATAACAAAAATAAAATAATTAAGTTAACTATAAACATTTATATTCATTTAATATGTATTTTTACTAACATATATTTCTTGGAAACTGATTTAATATGTCATTTTGACTTTTCTAACCTTGCATAAGCATTTAGGTAAGTCACTTGTAATATAAATCCAAATTTCATATATATCCATAAAAATAATATATAATAATTTATATTTATCAACAAAGTTTATAATATACTTCTTATGTCTCATATATTATCTTTTTTAAAACAAATTTTATGTTTCTAATGATGCGCAAACATTGCATTGACATTGAGAATGATTTTCATATTTAGCATAAAATAAATTATAACTTGATTTTTAATTTTTTATGATAAATTTATTATATGGTCATTAATTATTATTTAAATAAGATTAATAAATTTTTATAACTTATTTATGTCTTGGATATATCACAAAAGATTAAATATTTTATAAAATTTGTATTTTTTACTATTCACCAAAAATTTGACTTCATCAAAAAAATATAAAAAAATAATCCTAAGATAAATTATACATTATAAATAGAAAATAAATAATATTTCATCAAATTAAAATCTTTTAAGTGAGAAAAATAACTTTTAACATAAATACATAAAACATAATAAAAACAGTTTTTAGAATAAAATGCAGTTTTAAGCCCAAAAATGAACTTTTACCAAAATCGAGTATAATTATAATTAATATGTAATTAAAAATAACATTTGATAATATAGGAAGTATATGTTAATTTAATATTAAATTAAAATCACAATGATACATTTAAATGAAAATAAAGTATAGTTTTAAAAAATCATAATTTTTCACTATTCACTAAAAAATCAATATTTAAAAAAAAAGTTTTAATATTTCACCCTAAGATAATTTTGATATAAAAATTAGAGAAATGATTTAATTTTTATCATTTAAAATTTATAAATGTGAATTAAATTAATTATTATTTTTTCACAAAAATCAGTAAAGTTTATTTCTGAAGAAAATGTATTTGTAAAGAATAAAATGACATAACAGATGATTTAGTGCACATTTTCTAAGAATTAATTAATATATTTATATTAAGTATTAAATTTAAATAGATTTCCTAATTTATTTAATCCATTTCTTACCCTCAATTTGAAAGGCTAGGTTATAATAATAACATTTAAATAATAAAATAATGTGGTTTGTTTTAGCTCGATGTTGTGTGTTGTATATTCTATCAAGTATAGTCTTATTTTAAATTAATAGGTTGTTTAGAAATAGACTATTTAAGAAAATATAATTAATTATAAATAATAATTGTTCTTTTAATTGAATCTAATAAAATATAATGTCACACGGTCATATAACAACCACTTATTGTAGTTACTCCAGCATGTGTCATAATTGATCATTCAATAAAGACAATTATTAAATAAAAAAGGATCATATAGAGTTTTTAGTATCATAATAATATAATAAATATGGTCTAGAAAAAAATCACCACCCTCAAATCATGGATATCATAACATGAATATTATTTTCATAATATTCACATCACAATTATTTTGATATCACCACAGCCATCCCACCTTATCTACATCACCATAGTAGCCACACCATCACCACCACATCACTACCGACTTATCCAATCCATCACCACCATATCTTCACATCATTGCCTCAATGAATCATTTTATTTTCTTAGGACACCTAGCTTAAATACATGACAATACCCTCAGCAATCAAATCTTAGGGATATGTACACATGTCACAACCTTAATCCATTACATCCCTTAAATAAGTTCCCATGTCATAATCTTGATCCATTATAGTATTAATATATATATATACATGCACTAAAATTTAATTAATTATATCCCATATATTTATATAGATTCATATCATAAACTATAAACCATTATCTCCTTTGAGGACTATACGTATGATATCCAAGATCCATTACAGTCCATATATAAGTACATTATTCCTCAAGACATTATTGCCTATAAAGGTATAAACCTGCCTCGAATCCATTATATCTTGAATGTATAGTATCACATTATCACACACAAATAGGTTAACAAAAATAAATCAATCAAGAAATTAAACCAACTATCATACAAGTAATCAATCAATCAAACAAGAACATATATTAATAGAAAATGAAACATCATAATAAAAATAATAAAAATAAACTATAAAAAAATAATTGATTAATTAATCACATAATTTTTTGATCTAATAATCATTTCAATAGAATCATTCTAATTCTTAACTATCCAAATAATTATCGGATTAATTAATTATCTAATTATTTCCAATTTAGCTAAACAAAAAATCATAAATAAAATTTATTATAACAAATCATAACCTTACAACCTTGTATATTACCTATATAATTAGACACTAACACTAATATCCCTTAATGAGTCAGACAAATTAATTAAACTATTTATATTATCAACCATAATTCTAGGGATTCTATTAAATTTCCAACCCTTAATTCCAAGGTTTCTTATAGAAAAATTTATATTACTATTCATGAATATTTTTTATTTAGATATATGATTAATATAGAATAGTCAACATAATACAATAGTTTAAATATATAAATTTTATCATGAACATTACAAATAATAACATGACAACATATATTCATTATATAATCATTATAACACTAACAACTAGCATTTTCATAAATTATAAATGGTAGTAGAATAATGAATTGTATCCATACTTCCTTGTTTTCATTATCAATTCCATATTTATACACTTTAAATTTATTTCTATAATAGAACCACCCATCCCTAACTGGATATCATATAATATTATCAGTATAAAAACATCTCTTAACCATCATTTTTGTAATGAAATAGGTTATTTGACTGGGTCGATTTCCTCAACACATTAGAATTTTTTTATGATTTGTGGGTGGGCCAAATATTTTCTTGATCTTAGAAAATTAATTTTGAGATTTAATTAGACATAAGGAATTTTCAGATGGAATTTAATGATTTGATAGTGTCTCCAGCTTTCTAGTTGGTTTTGGGTGTGTCAAAGGCCGAAAACCCACCTTTTTAGGGTGTGTTAAAATAGGCAGATGGTTTGGAAAAATTGTACGGCCTATCAACATAAATTGTTCATCCATCCTTATTCACTATGAATGGTTTTCCCAAACCCGACAGAGGGGGTGTACCACCATTAGTGGCCTCTCAAACTTTTATAAGATGGGGTTTTCACGGTCTACAAATAGTTTGGTAAATCGAGTTCATGGATCGTGCGAGGGTGGTTCTTGGAAAGTGAGAATGATAATTTTTTCCAAACCATGTGGTAACTATGTGTCCTCTTTAAAAAGAAAATATGACCATTTTTTACCATAATTCTTTTAAGAGGGATTTCCCTTTTTTTCTTCTTTTATGTGTGGGGTTCTTCTTTAGTGACCTTGGGAGCCTTCCTCTCCCTCTTCTTGGATTCAGACTCAATTCTTCATTTGATCTCTGATATTCAATCCATTGGTGGCTAAGGATTAATCTCATTAAGGCATTTTATCTTATACCCCATTTTATTATTTTCTCACTGTATATGTAGTGCTATATCTATATAATCTATTTTACCATATTTTTAGGGCCTTAATCAGAATCATTGATTTCTTTCTAATTGGATCGATTTAGAGGTTTATGTGAGATGAGATAATATATACCAGTATGAGGTTGGTGGTACCTAGAAATATCTTTTATTTAACTTCAATTTTGGGGTGCGTTCTTGAGCATGTTATTGGGTTGTTCGAGAGAGACCCAAATAATTTAATACATGAATTTTTATTTTTAAATTGTCCACAAGAGATATCTATGGGAATTCATACCCTTTACCACAAATGGTAAAATCTTTGTGATAGTCTTTATCCCTCTTTAGAATTGTCAGTCATGTTGGTTATTTAAATTAAATTCAATTTTTGGTATTGTTTGGGATTGTTAAAGGAGAAAAAATATGTCTTAACATGAGGATTGAGGTGGTGATGACCACCTAGACTGAGGTAATGTGATTCATCATTTTGGTTGAGGATGGATAAATATGAGGTGATTTTGATCAATGGGTTGGGTTAATTGGTCATTGGTTTGAGGTTAGGTAGTCATCATGATTGAGGGCATAGCCCAAGACTTTGAGATGGTGAAAATAATCAGAATGAGAAATATGGTTTCAGGGGCATGAGGTACTAGGATGATATGTCTTATGTAATCTTTTAGTGATTATCTCTCACTATGATTGGTTGATGTGTTGTTCGATTCGTGTTCACCCAAAAAGGGATTAGATGACGAGGTGGTGTTGACCACTTGTTTGTAGAGGCATTGGTTAGTTTTGAACTAGGAATGTGTTTACCATCCGTGAGTTTGGAGGTTTTTTTCATAGAAATCCATGTGGTTGGTGAGCATTAATAGATTAATGGTGATGAGACTCTCATTTTGGGGTTATGTATTCCTATATATATAGCTCTATGAGCTGGGATATTTTTGATGATGTATATCATTGTTCCTCAGGATTCTGGTTATTGAGTCAATGGTGTTTATTATTTTTAGGATAGTCATCGATGTTCCTTAAACATCATGCTTCAAGTTGAAGGGTTTTTTTAGATCTAAGGTCTGAGGGACTAGGTACTAGATTTTTTGTGCTTTGGGGAGGCCAATTATTTGATCGAGGAAACAAGAGGTGTCAGTTGACATGAGGTGATGGTGATACTTTTACAAGAGATTATTGTGGGATCTCTATCTTCTTAATCGTTAATGAATACCTTAAGCTATATTATAATGATCCTCACCACAATAGTTATATATATTAGAACATAACTTTTTATTCCATATATATATATATATACTTAGGGGAAATGGTATTCCGAGGATAGATGAAGTATGTGATTTCTTCCTTATGGATGTTGAGCAAAAGGGAAGCATGTTATTTATACAATGAAGATGTGTTGTTTAATTTATTTTTAGATACACCTTCTTTATCAGATATGTAATATTGGCTCATGTTGGTGATATACTAAGTATATTTATTCTCACACTCTACATAGTTCCTTCTGGATGCATGTAGAATTTATGATTTTTTGATTAGGTAAGGAACCCTGCTCAAGGGATGGACCTTAGTGATCGGGTCATTTTGATTAACATGGGATAGATTGAAGGTAACTTGGGTTCTTACATCAACTTGTGTTACTATATTTGTTATTATAATTTTTATTATATGTATGTAATAAGGTTTTCCATGAGTGAATTTTTCTAATTATTATCATCTATGAACTGATATGATATAGAATGTTTTATGCAAATGGAATGTTTGTGTTTATTGATTATTATTGTTGTTGTAAGTTTATTCATATAAAACAGTGGGTTATTGACCATACTATTTTATATTCTTTCTTCAGATATATTATATACATGTATACCTTTACTATTATTATCACCATAGGGTATATTATCCCCAATATCACCTATTTAAACCCTTTCTTCTAGTTAGCAGCCTTTGGCGTACAAGGAGGCAAGCGTAAGGCCTAGTTATCAAATGGCCATGAGAACAGTTCATGTGGAAAAATGGGTTGGGGTGCTACAAATGGTATCATATCATTTCATGACTATAAATCCATAGTAGTGTTCAACTGGATACTAATTGTATCAAATGATTTTATTTTCAGTTGGTCTTATCATTTAGGTTAGGGTAGACCAGATACTAGGTTATAGTTGGGACTGGGTATAGAGCTCATGATTTGCTAACTGTATCCGCATGCATGGGATATGTAATTTGTTTCTAGGGGTGGTATTTTTTCCTAATTCTCACTTTTATTGTTGATTTCATTTCCAATGTGAGTGGTGAACCTAGGGGTGATGGGTATTATTATGTGTCTTTTAGAACTTAGAATGGTATAAAAAGGGAGATGGGATTATGATTTGTGATAATATTTGAGGTACATGTGGTGTGTTATTTCTTGTTATCATCATAGGGTACTAGGATTGTGCTAGGATGGGTTGGGTTGTTTAAAGTTTCAACAAAGGAAGTTCAATAGTGTTTTCTTACACAGCCTTTTTTGTGCAATTTTACTTAGTTTTCCTAGAAATGTGGTTCCAATGAGTTCTATATGTGATTTGATATGTGATATGTGTTTGTATCCTAGGATATGATAGGAATATCAAGGGATTATGATATGGGTTGTGTAATTTTAAATTTCAAATAATAAGTTAAATAGTTTTTTCTTGATTGGACACTTTGGTGGAATTCTATTCAGCTACCTCTAATTTATATGTGACACCTGAATCTATTATGGTTTGGTGAGGGGATATGAGGTAGGATTTATATGTTATACTGAGCTCTAAAATGGGTAAGTAAGGGGCCCTGAGGCCATATTTCATGTGACATATTTTTTGGAGGGAGTTTAAGGGTGGTGAGATTTCACTACTTTTTACATATTTCCTTATCTACATTATATAAATACGGTTATGGTTTTCTGAATATTAAATTGGTATTCTATTGGTAATGGAATAATTTCACGTGAAATTGTACATGTTAAGGCTCGTGATGGTTAGAATGAGGCCCTGGATGGTCAAGATGAGCATGAGCCGTAGGTGCAGGCACAGGTAGAGGTTGAGGTACAAATGTGTCAGTCATATGATATGGAAGCTTTTAGTTTGTGTCTTGATGAGTGGTTTGAGGAGATAATTGTGTGCTCCATCTTTTGGATTGACATAGGAGATCAAGGTGTGGATATTTCATTGGAATAGATGAATCATGAGCACCAGTTATAGAAATCTCCACTATTTCAGGGTGAGGGAAGTCCACAGGTGGTTGCGGACTAGATAGAGCCAGTGTAGACCATCTTTGGCCAGCATGAGACACCCCTAGTATACAGGGTGAAGCGGGTGGTTTATATGCATAGAGTACCAACTAAGCACTAGTGGGACATAATGGTTCAGGTGGGCAGACACAAGGAACTATCTTGGAAGGACTTCTCGACTAGGTTCGTCGAGCACATCATCCCAGATACATTGAGGGTGGAGAGAAATTGGGAATTCTTCAACCTGCAACAGAGATACATGTCCATCATGTTCTATGGAGATACATTCATATATTTAAATCATTTTTAACCCAGTATTCTTGGAGATTAAAACTTGAGGGTGGGGAATTTTGGGGATTTTTTACCTCACACCATCAGGGTGCAAGTAAACATATTAATGTTTCCCTCATTCTCAGAGGATATAAATCAGGCAATGATAGTCGAGGAAAATTTTATGGATTGGATTTATTCAAGATGGGTGATAGAATGGGTAATTTCAGAGGAGATTCTTCATATAACCAAAAGTGGGGCTGAGAGAAGACTCATTAGGGTGTTCCGTCCAGAGACTCATACAGACCACCATGGAGTGGGTCTTCAGTGGGGTGCTTCTAGTGTGGGCAGATAAGGAATGTGTGGATGTAGTGTGATTGGGCACCGAAGGATTGTCGATCATGTGTATATATTATACATATTGAAAGGTTCCATAATAATCCTTCTCAAATTATTGGGATTATAGAACTGGGGTAGACTCAGGGATCTGAGGTCATACCGGGAGTGGTACCTAGAGCTAGTAGTCAGGATTTAGCTACACATGGAGGTCATAGTAGAGATAGTGGAACCATGAGCTGGGGAAATGAATAGTAGTTTTTATATATTTGTAGGGATTATAGGAATCATGTTGTCCTACTTTCCTCTAGGTGCACATGGTAGAACTACTTGGGGCAGATCATGTTAGGGATCCAACTATAGTTAGAGGTATGTCATGAATATGGGAATGACTAGGTACCTTTTTTTCCATGTTCCTTTTTTCGGAATTTCTTGTTTTGGGTGCATTATATTTATTTTTGGGCTATCTAGACAATGTTAAGATGTTTTTAATCAGATCAGATGCGTTATATATATATATATGAGGTGCATGAAACCAAAATTTATTATGGGAATTGGGTCAATGCATGTTTCCTAGATTTGTGTTCACATATGAGAATTGATGTGATGTGGGATTTTATGGGTTCCAGATAGGGCATGTGTACTTTTTAACATCTATAAAGATGCATGATATTTGGGAATTTTTTAAGTTGTGGGACCTCATAGGTGCAATGTGATACATGGGCACGAGGTAGTCATCTAATATGATGCGGTACGTGATGGGTTTTAGATGTCACACAACCATGATTCTAGCAATTTATGAGGTGTAAGAGTGGTGATGCATAAATGGAGGAATTTTGTGTTGAGGGATTGTTGGTTTACCTTTGGAATTTTGAGTTTTGGATTAGAAAGGGATAGGGGTAGGTAACTACACAGATGTATAGAGTCATGAGAGATTTGACATTGGACGTTGTTACCAGGGTAGACAGGGGATGTTTAAACGATATGGGTATATTTGGTACCACATCTATGAAAATATTTATATCTTGAGGAAAATATATGTAATTGTGGGGAGACCGTAATGTCATGGGTTTTTGAAGAGGGTCAAATTCTTCAATATTATTGAATTATATTGAGTTTAGTGTGTGTTAAAACTCTTTTATTGATCTTAAAAATGTAATTCAAAGAGTTCATTTGACCTAAGGACGTTTTTATATGTTTTTTAATTCCTTTCAAGTTCCATGCGATTTTGAGTAGGTTTTGGGTTTGTTGGAGGCTAAAACCCCAACTTTTAAAGGTGAGCAGAAGGAGGCGTATGGTTTGGAAAAACCATACAGCCTCTCAGGAGAAACAATGTAGCCCTTTTTCCTCACTATGAAGGGTTTTCCAAACCATACAAGAAGGATAAGATGAACGTGAGAGGCCTCGTAAATTTTTTTAAGAGGGGAACATCATGGTCTATGTACAATTTGGTAAAAAGTGTGCATGGACCATGCACATGTGGTGCTTGGATATTGGGCACCGCATGACTCGCACATACATTTCCAAATGGTGTGATAACCATGAGGACTCTTTAAATGGAAAGAATAACCATTTTTACTCAATTTATTTAAGATTTATTCCCCTATTTTCTTCCTTCATGTGTGGGGTTCTTCTCCAAAAGCCATGGGATATCTCCTTTCCAAATTCTAGGCTTTCATCTCAAGTCTTCATCTGAGCTCTAATATTCAATCCATTGGTGGATACAGATTCTTCTTAGTAATAACTTTAATATTCTAGCCTCTTTACTTATTTTATCTCTCCATACATGTGATAAATCCATGTGATCAAGTTTACCATGTTTTTAGGGTTTTCATCAAAAATTTAGATTTCTTCCAAATCAGTTCGATTTAGATCTCGATATTAGATATGAAAGTGTCTACCAATATGAGGTTGGTGGTTCTAAGATTTCCCTTTGATTTCACTCATGATTTAGTGGTTCATTATTTAGTGTGTTGTTGGGTTGTTCGGGAGACAACTTACTAACATAATTCTTATCTTTTAATTACTATATTGAAAACATGATATTTCTATGGGAATTATTCCCCTTGACTACAAATGGTACAATCATAGAGAGAGGATTTGGACCTCTTTGGAAGGTTAGGATATGTGGTTTATTTAAATTAAATTGAATTATAGATCTTTATTATGATGGTTATAAAAGAATGTGTCTAGATTTACTTGAGGATTCAGGTGGTGATAGCCACCTAGACTAAGGTTTTGTGATTCATCAGGTTGGTCAATTCATGAGACATATGATGTAATTTTGGTCACCATTTTGGGTGACATGTTCATTAGTTTGATGAAACTAGGTCATCATGATTATTGGAATGGACTGGGATTTAGAGATAGTGATGACTATTATGATGAGCGACATGGTCTGTGGTCCATGAGATTCTTTAATTGTATGTATTAGGTACTATTTTCCTGATTATCACTCATAATTATTGGATGATGAATCATTAGAGTTAATTTCACATAGATAAGATGTAGAAGATGAGGTGGTGTAGACCAATCGATTGGGTAGAGGCCTCTATTAGTTTTGGATTAGGATTTTGTTGACCATTAGTGAGTTTAGAGGTTAAATCTATAGAAATCCATGTGGATGGTGAGGATCCTTTGGTTTTTAGTGATGAGACTATCGATTGGGAGATGAAACTCCCTGTATGTTGATGTTGTTGGGCTAAGATTGTTTTGAAGGAATGATATCTTCATTCATCAAGAATTTTCCTACTAATTCTATTGTGTTTATTATTTTGACGAAAGGCATCGATGTGCCTCAAAAATTGGGCTTAAAGCTAGTGGGGATTTTCTGATCTGAGATCTGAGGGACCAATTAATTCTTTTTTCATGCCTTCAGGATGGTTGTTTTTTTTATCAAGGACACTAGAGGTGTGGGTTGACATGAGATGTTGGTCAACACAAAGTGTTTATGATACTTTTATACAAGATTTCTAAGGGCACTCTAGCTTATTACTTGTCGATGTATACCTTGGGATTTATTCTAAATATCTATTCCACTATAGTTATATATATGAAAACATATCATGGTATGTCATATATATAGCTGGGAGGCTCATGGAATACTAATGATGGCTGAAGCAGGTGATTTTTCCTTGTGGCTACTAAGAATAAGTGAAGAAAGTTATTTATACTATGTTCATGTATTGTTTTACTTATTTTTAGATACATATTATTTAACACAAATATAAAATAGGATCACATTGGTGGTGGCCTACTAAGATTTACTCTCACACCTGATACAGGACATTGAGGACACATGTAGACTTTATGATTTTTTGATCAAGTAATGTATTGCGCTCCTGAGCTAGACCTTAGTGATAAGGTTGTTTTTATTAGACTGAGAGGGATGGTAAGGACCTTGGGTTCTTGCATTAGATGGACTTTATTTTTGTTTCATTCTTTTGTATCAACATGATTATTAAATGTATATACTAGGTTTATCCATGGTAAACCCTTTATTTTTATTTTTATGAATGACCTTATATGGTAATGTATGTTTTCTGTAGATGGTATGTTTGTATTTATTTATTATGGTGGATTTTTTATATTCTTCCTCTAAAATGAGTTACTGGTCATGCTATTTTATTGTATTTATTCCTCTATATTATATATATATAACCTTACTAGGATCATAAACAGAGGGTATATTCTTCCCAATATCACCTCTTTTCACCCTCCCAACTAGTCAGCAGCCTTTGCGTGTGGGGATGGTCGCTTATGTTCTAGTGATCAATGAGATTCGAGCACTGTTCAAGTGAAAAAATGGTTCAGGTGATACAATTTAATCGCTAAACAATAATATTAATATCATTTATCCAAAAAAATAAAGGTAGAATCAAATAACTAAAGAGTAAAGAAATATTACGATGTGTAAATCAAATGTCATAAAAACACATAGAGGAAATAAGTACTTATCATATCTTAAGTCATGGATAAGGGGTAGATTTCAATGGATGGAATTGAATAAAAGATCATATATTATGTTTTTGAGGGTTAATTTTAATAAAAGTAGATGATATTAATTATATTCATTATTTTTTATAGTCTAACAATCGATGTAGGAAGACGATAATTTCAATAATCAGTTTCAAATGGCTAATAAATGAACAGTTCATGTTCAGTAAGGCTAACTCAGTTGAATAAACTAAATATTAAGTAGTAGATACTTCATAATATAAGGTAAAAGATGATGAATCCACAACCTCATTAGAATATCATTTTTCCAATATTGTTCATTATTCATCATACAGTTTTTCAAAATTTGGTTTTAATTCATCATTATCTATCCATCTACATGGAAGGAAGAGTGCTTACACAATACTAATAGAGATATTATATATAGATATATATATATATTTAAATATTGAAGAAATTAAATCATCAGTACTCATACTTATAGATGAAATATCACCATTGACATCAATGAACTAAAATTGGTTTCAGAAAATTCTATAAAATCACTCAATAAATAAACTATAAGAATTTTTTTTAATAATAAAAAATAATTGAAATTTAATAATTTTAATTTTATAAAACCATTTATTATTATTTTTATGTGTTAAATATATTTATAAAAAAATTCACCTTGTTTTTTAAATTTAATTATGTATATTCAAATTTCATTTTTAATTACATTTACTTTCTTCTTTTAAAACATTTATATAATGTTTTGTAGATCATTTTCATAAAAAAATTATTTCACATATATTTTTATTGAAAATGCACCTTAATACATTTATCATTCAATTATATATATTTTTATTTTAATTTACAATATTAATGTAAAACTTCCCATTATTATCATTTAATTTCAATTTTTTATTACTTTTTTCATGCGTCAGATCATATTATTATTCCTTTATGTTTGACAAAAACACTTTCCACTTACTCATTAATCTCATCCAATTATGTAATTTTTAAAATTAATTTTATAATAATCACATTTAAATAAAAAAAATCATATCTTATTGGTATTAATAATTTTAGAATAGTCGAATTATATAGGGAAAATAAAGTCTGCACCTTAATAATATTATAAATTAATTATTTACCCAAAATTCTATGAAACTCAAATAACTGACCCACTAATAAATTTAAAAAATAATAAAATATGATAACATTTAAAAAAAATTTCAAGCACCCATATAAATAATTTTCATAATAATTATAATTCCAATAATAAATATAAACTATAATCTCTTTAATAAAATCCTTTTTAAATTCAATTAAAAAATTGATATGCAATATATTTAATCAAATATACGATATTTCCCTTTGTCAATTTAAATATTATAAAATATTTAAATATGGTTAAAATGAATAAAATTACTACAATTATTAAAATATATACTTCCCCAGGCTCTTGGCTCTAGAAAAATATGATAAAGTGAACATTTAGAATAATCACGACTCTTGTATATTATTTATAATGGCCACCAGATAAAAATTCCAAGTCAACCATTGAGGGTAGATTTATTGTGGGAAAATATGGGTTGATTTAGGACAGCCAAAAGGTATGTTCTCCAACCTACAAAAATGTTTTGTGGGAAATTATCAGATCTCAGATGGTAGTCCTAGTGTATTTTTTGGTGTCATGACTATAGATATTGGAAGAACTATTGGGTGGTTATATCCCTTGGTGTAATGGCCCGGACCTCTCTAGACGATTCCTTTGCAAAAATCAGGTGTATGAGGTGTTTCGAGAGTTCAAGGTGACTTATCCCAAACACTTTTCCAAATTTCCATTTTTATGAAAATTTCCATCGAGGACAGTTCCAACAGTATACCTTTATGAACATTGCATCAGTATCCTTCGGTGAACAGTGCAATGGTGACCTTATGTGGATAGTGACATCGGTGACCTAATGTGAACAGTGTCATCGGTGACCTTCTGTGAACAGTTTCATCGGTAACCTTATGTAAATAGTGAAATGGTGACCTTATGTAGATAGTGACATCGAAGACCTTATGTGAACAGTGTTATTGGTGACCTTCTGTGAACAGTGTAATTGGTAACCTTATGTGAACAGTGCAATGGTGACCTTATGTGAATAGTGACATCAGTGACCTTATGTGAACAGTGCCATTGGTGACCTTCTATGAAAAGTATCATCGGTGACCTTATGTGAACAGTGCAACGGTGAGGTTCCAATGGTGACCTTTTTCCTTTACCAAATTTGAGTTCATGAACAGTGTTCCAGAATGGTGAGGTTTCAACAGTGACTTTTTTCCTTTTTCAAATTTTGAGTTCGTGAACAGTGTTTCCAGAATGGTGAGGTTCCAATGGTGACCTTTTTCCATTTCCAAATTTTGAGTTTAGGAACACTGTCTCCAAAATAGTGAGATTCCAACAGTGACCTTTTTCATTTTCCAAATTTTGAATTCATGAACAGTGTTTCCAGAACCATGAGGGTCCAATGGCGACCTTTTTCCTTTTCCAAATATTGAGTTCATGACCATTGTTTCTAGAATGGTGAGGTTCCAACGGTGACCTTTTTTCATTTCCAAATTTTGGGTTCATGAATAGTGTTTCCAAAACTATGAGGTTCTAATGGTGAGGTTCATGAACAGTGTTTTTCCTTTGAGAAAATTTCGAGTTCGTGAATAGTGTTTTTAGCTTCCTACATTTTCCCCTTTAAAGTTTCCTTTAATGTAAAATGATTTTGAAGCCTTTTTTTAAGGACTCTAAGGTTGATTCAATGGATGTAACTCCTATATTAATTTCTCCTCAGGCTCAGGGATGTTTTTAATTGGTCAAATAGTGTGGTTTAATGTGATCCAATTTTAAGGGAAAACCCAGCATATATTGAACCACTGCTCCGTTAAATCTTCTAAAGGGACAAGATATATTCCTCCCTAGCTCTTCCTCTTTGTTCTTGGGTGTGATATGCTCGAACATCCCATTACTTCCCATAATAGTTATGCAATCAAACATTCCTCCTAGGATTTTTTCTCCTCCATTTTAAAGGAACTAAGAAATATCGATCAGTCTTCCATATAAGGTATGATCTATCATAATTATTTCGGGTTCATCTCTTTCTTTCTCCTTTCCCTTTTTATTAAAATTTCCCCCCATGTTCTTAATGGGATTTTTTTTGCTATTGGCCAATTTAGTGGTGTTTCTACATCCTTGGGTGGATACAGTTATCACAGGGGGGAGATCATAACCCATTGTGTGGATCATTCTCCTGTAAATAACATCAAGAACTATTTGAGGCAGGAGATTCATTGCTTCTCTTTTCTGTTACGTGAAACTGTAGAGTTAGCATGTTTTATCCCACTGGATAACAATGGAATTGGAATAATAAATATTTAAACTGGATAAATAAATTGATATTGATCGTATGTTATTGCCTCTTTTTTTCTAGATTATGTGATATCTATGATTTCATGCTCAGTTTTTTTGTTCTCGATTGAAATTGGTAAATAACGTAAATCCAAAATTAATTTATAATTGATTGGATAAAGATAAAGAGGCATGTAAAAGAATATAGTTCCTCTAATTGTTATTTTATGATAATCAAATTGGTTCAGTTAGAATGTTTAATTATTTGTGATAGCTTACTTGTTAGGTTTCCCGTATTTGGGACATTCAAATAATAAATTGGATAATTCATGTTGGATTAAAGAACAAGTAGTTTGATAAAAGATAATTCCTTGTAGGTTTCTGAGTTACACTTTTTACTTGTTTAAGGACTAAGAGCCCAATTGATATGATGTTTGTCTTCCTATTTCTTGTGTTATGATGTGAGCCTTGGTGGCTTTTGTGATATGTGGGTGTAGGGAGGCCTATTGGTTGTGGCAACAGATGACACATAGATTGGCGAGATGCATCAATTTATGCATGTGTGTGTTAGAGAGGACACTAGGGATGATTGAAAATGTTTGATGTGAATGTTTGGATGCTTTCCGTTTCTTTTATTGGTTATCTGATTTACTTTCCCCACTACTCGAGGCAGCTGGTCTTGCTTACCCTTCTTCTAAAGTGGGTGAATATGCGTTGGTTATTCCACTTGATTTTTGTGTGTAGCTTCTAAAGGGAGGATGGTTCTATGCTCTTGTAATAGGTGGCAATGACTTGACGGGTATTTATATACTCACTATTTTAACCCCTCTTATGTTTAGTATCATAGAATGTTTTTCTAAAATTCTGGGGAATATGGGAAAGTAATTCAATAAATAAATATTTGAATAAATGATGTTAACCCATGGGGTTAGAGTTTACTGGAATTAAATGTTGAGGTTACCAATTTAAACGGATAGTGGACTTTGGGTGTGATTCTAATGAAATGTAATTAGAAATTTTTAGTGGTTAATAAATTTTTAAATAAATAATTAACATAAAGTGGAACTGAAAAAAATTGAATGAAGTAATGTAATTAAGATATTTAAATGGTTGTGTGCCTATAGGATACCTAGTCTTAGAAGTGGCAGTTGGGAGTCCGATAGACGTTAGCTATAGTTGTGACTAAGTCTAGGTTATTCCCATAGTGTGGTTGTGAGATATATTATATTATGTAATTTTTGTGTTTCTCTATGCTACTACACCCCATCAGTTGGGGAAACTAACACCCCAGGGATTCTGAGCCTTGGGGGTGTTTTCCCCAACATTCTGGTGGGACGAAGGATGGCTGAATTCCCCCTTTGGCCCTGATCTCTTCACTTGGTAGTCACTTGTGTTGGAAGGCACAATGGTTAGTTTTCCCCATATATGTGTGTAGAGGGATGTAATGACTTGTGGTTATTCACACACATATATTCTGGATATAGTATCCTATGGAAAACTATATGTGTAACATTTATAGGCTGTGATGGCTTGAGGATCCTTACTCGGTGTATGGGATGTAATGGCTTGAGGTAAATACCTGACGTATGATACAAGTTATATGATCTGTGTTGGCTCCCTGAAACAACCTGGTTATATTCTTTTCTAGAAGTGGTGGTTTTATTTCATGAGGTGCATATTGGGGTGCTTCTCCCAGGTGTCTACAGGAAATCCTTTTTGGAGAGAGATGCTTAGGACATGCAATGTTGGGGAAAAGTGGAAAACTAGTGGGGAAGTATTAGTGGGGTACCCTTAATATTCATTATTATATTATACACTCTTGTATGTGTTACGTGGTGAGAGTAGACATGGTGAGGTTGAGAACTTATTATACCTGTTTAGGTGATGAGTTAGTTTCACTTGTTGTTCCTTGTGCTTTAGCATACTTTCTTTACATTTGCACAAAAGGCTCCGGGGAGGATCCTACAGAGTATACTGTTATACTCAACTTATGTATATACAAACTTTTTTTTCTCACATGGATATGGTTTGAGATCAACATGGTTTCTACTTTCTTTTGGTTGTAGGAGCTATTCGGGCTTGTGGTTGCTGTTGTTTTTACTTTGTTTTTGGTACTTGTAGTTTTCCCCTTCTAGTTGTAGTAATTTTTCATAACATTACATATGTGAACTTGGGATTTAATTTATATTTTGGTCTGATTTTGAGTTATTTGGTGTTTATGTTATCTCTCTATTTCAGATGTGTTCTCTTAGAGGTTAATTACTCCCATCTGTGTTTACTATACCCTCGGTGCTAGTCGCCAACCTGAGGCCTACTAGAGGCGAGGATCATGGGTCATTATCTCCCTTCTCACATTTCCGGCCTAGGAGGGGTACACTTTGTGGGGAGGGGGTCATGAAAAAGTGGTATCAGAAGCAGTTTGATAGATAGGATGGATTATGGTTTTAGAAATAGGTGGGGTTGCATGGGTTAGGTGGGAAAAAGTGTTAGTTAGTTTTAGCAAGTGATGTAAACATTAGAGACTGGAAAAGACATAGGAATTTAGGTCCCCCTATAATCTGATGCCCAGACCTTTATTTCTACAATGGATAATAAACAAGGTGATACTAGTTACAGGGTAGATACCTAGAGAAGGATCATACATCATTCTTCTTTGTGATTGTGTTTGAATTGGTAGACCATGGGATAAAAGAACCTAAAATGAATAAAAGTAAACAATTAATTAATTAATGTCGAGACATCTATATTCCAGGTTTAGGAGCTCTAAAGATTTGTTATTTTATAGGTATGGCTCTAGGTCGACTCTCTCGTCATGTTTGTGTAAAATATGTCCAACAGGTTGTGCCAGCATATCACCACAGGGTAGATTTTGATGATGATGACACTTGGAGGTGGACACTCTAAGAGTTTCAGCGCCAGAGTCTGCAAAAGTACGTGGGCTCCGTTTCAGATGAAATCATGGAATACTAGTTGGAGGAGGTCGATAAAGGATTCAATTCAATCCGTGCTTGGAAATATCATTGGGTTTCCTTGGTTGTGATGATTTTGTGTGGAGCAGCAATGCAGTGGTGGTTCTTATTCCTCAGGGATGATGAGGATTCAGTGATCTTATGGGAGGAGTTCTGAGAAAAGATTAGGGTCGAGTTTATTTATTTGAATGTGAAGGTGTCCAGTCTCTAGTATCTTCTTACCCTTCTATAGGGGAGCTCTAGTGTGTGAGATTTTGGAATCCATTTAAGGAACCTTTTACGATAATCTTCAGACATGTTGTCGATGAGGAGGCCAGGGCAAGGCATTTCTAGGAGGCTTTGTGTCTAGAGATATAGAGCTAGGTCACCCCATTTATGATGAAGACATATCTTGAGGTACTAGCAAGGGAAGAGATCATTGAGAAGACATTGGCCAAAATCAGATCATCATGAGAGGGGAGTCATCATGATTACTCACAAAGCTGAGATGTGGTCTGGGGTTCCATATTTTCAGGACAGAAGAGTGTTCGTTCAGCCGAGGGTAGGTCCCCTCCCTCAGCATCTTGTTCCTCTAGGGGTAGCAGCTCTCAGGCCTATGGCAAGGGATTAGGCATTTTTTTCTTGTGGGGGTCGAGGTCATTATTAGCAAGAGTTCCTGACCATTCAGAGTAGTCATAGTGCACTAGGTGTTCTGCTCCAGGTTCCTCCGTTGAGGCAGTTCCATCTGAGGTAGTAGCAGTAGGTTTCACCAGCTTTGGATCAACTTAAGGTTGATGGGGAAGGTCTAGGACTATCTTGTGGTGCTTCCCATCCTCATAGATCAGAGTGAGTCTATAGTGGTGTTCATCATCAGGGTCAGAGAGGTCATCGAGGAGGTTGTGGATAGCATCATGATTAGCATTTCCAGCACCAGGCGATCCAGACAGCGTTCGAGGTACCCTTTTCTTGTTTTCTACCTTTGTGTATTACTTTTTTGATTTCGGAGTGACACACTCCTTCATATCCCCAACCCTTTTCCATGCATTGGGACATGAGGTAGAGAGGCTTCTAGTGCCCTTGGTGTTGACTACACTAGTTGGAGGCTGAGCTGACTTGTTTGAAGTATGTAGAGACTGTAAGCTATGTTTGGGGCACCATAAATCTTGGGGAGATTTCTTATGTTTATGAATACAACCATATGATTTCATCCTCAGCATGGATTGGTTGTATTCGGTGAAGGCTATCATGGATTACTTAAGGAAAAAGGTTATTTTCATCGATGCAGTTGCAGAGTCAGTGGTGTTTGTTGGCAATCACGATCCTCATATGGGTAATAGGAATTTTCCTTCCTTATCATCCAAGATAGCTGAGATAATGTTGATCTATTCAGAGGTTCAGTAGCTGGTATTTTATAGGGTCGTAGAAGAGTACCTGGATGTATTTTCAGAAGAGGTTGTAGCATTACCCCCTTGACAAGAGATCGATTTTGGGATCAAGCTACAACTAGGAGTGTCTCCTATCTCTATGTTTCTATATAGGATGCCTCCTTCTGAGTTACAAGAGCAACATATACAGCTTGATGGTCTGTTACAGTGCGGTTTTGTTCGGTCGAGTGTGTCACCATGGGGTGCACCAGTTTTGTTCTTGAAGAAGGATGATGGTAGTTTTCAGTTGTGTGTCAACTATCGTCTCTTGAACAAAGTGACAATAAAGAATCACTATTATCTTCCACGGATTGATGATTTATTTGATCAACTAAAGGGTGCAAGTTTCTTTTCAAAGATAGACCTGTGGTCAGGAAATCATCATATGCTTGTGAAGGATGAGGATATCCAGAAGACTACTTTTTTTTTCTTCATGGGCATTATGAGTTCGTTGTAATGTCATTCAGCATGAAAAATGATCCACCTTTTTTCATGGTATTGATGAACACTTTGTTGCATGAGTTCCTAGACAAGTTCATTTTAGTTTTCATTGATGATATTCTTGTGTAATTCACATCTGATGAAGAGCATGCAGAGAATCTACACGCCATTTTGGGAGTTCTTTGTCAACATCAGCTGTTGGGGATGTTGTCGAATTGTAATTTTTGGGCTCTAGAAGTCCATTTTATGGGTAATGTTGTGTCCCAGCAGGCAGTAGATGTGGATCCATTGAATATTGAAGCATTTGTGTCTTTGGAAACCCTCAAGATAGTGTCATAGGTGCAAAGATTCCTAGGTCTCATAGGCTACTACAGGAGGTTCGTAGATGATTTCTCACGAGTTGCGACTCCTCAGACAACTTTGACTAGGATGGATCAGAAATTCATATGGGGTGATCACTGTCAGGAAGCGTTCGAGTATCTAAAGTAGAAGTTAGTAAGTGATATAGTTCCTTGTCTTCCAGCTCGGGGAGTTCAGTTTGATGTTTTCTACGATGCTTCGCATATGGGGTTAGGCTGTGTTCTGATGCAGCAAAGGTCAGTTGTTTCTTATGGGTCTGGGCAGTTGCGTCCTCATGAATTTAAATATTCCACCCAAGATGTTGAGTTGGAAACCATGATGTTTGGTCTGAAGTTATGGGTACATTACCTCATTGGTGAGTGCTTTGTGGTTTTTACGGATCATAAGAGCCTGAGGTATGTTTTCTCCCAGCGTGACTTAAATTTATGACAGTGTCAGTGGATGGAGTTATTACAGAAATACGATTTTGAATTATCATATACACCTGTAAAGGGGAATGTTGTAGCTGATGCGTTGAGATGGAAGTAACATAGTGATGCAGTGCGTGAATTTGGTGACTCTTAGAGAGTAATGAAGGAACTTTCATCATTACATCTAGATATGGGAGAAGTTGGGGGGCAGAGGTTGTCTTTTTTAGATGATGGTGCAGTCATATATGGTGCATAACGTGGAAAAGTCCCAGTTGGGGGATCTTGATGTGGAGGTCTAGAAAGACCAAGTTGTTTGTGGGGAGGCCCATAATGGTTGGTCTGAGGATGAACAACACTGGGTGTTGTATCATGGAAGGATATTTGTTCCTTTGATGATGTGCAAGATGGTTCTCAGAGAGTTACATATTTCTCCTTTAGCGGTGCATCCTAGCGTGAAAAAAGATTTATCGAGCCTTGAGGAGCTATTTTTGGTGGCTTGGGTTGAAGAATGTAGTTGCAAAGTTTGTGTCTCGATGTTAGGTCTTCCAGAAGGTTAAGGCCAAACACCGTGTTCCTGGTGGTCTGATTTAGCCATTAGATGTTCCTCAATGGAATTGGGAGGACATATCAATTGACTTGGTACTATTTTACCTCGAGGTCAGGGAAAACATGATGTTATTTGGGTGGTCGTGGATCGTTTAACAAAATACACCCACTTCATATAAATCAAGGAGTCAAGCACAATGGATGTTTTTTTGAGGAATTATCTGGAGGAGTTGGTGAGACTTTATGGATTCCCAAGGACAATCATTTCATATCGAGATCGTCATTTTACCTCTAGGGTGTGGAAAGGCATCAAGTATGCTTTCGATTCTCTACTATTCCTTATCACTGCTTTTCATCCTCAAATGGATGGACATATAGAGCAAACCATCCATTCTCTTGAAGAAATATTATGCACTTGTGTCTTGTATTTTGGAGGTTTGTGGTTGAGGAACTTACCCTTAGTGGATTTTTCTTAAAAGAATAGTTTTCACTCCATCATTTTGGCTCCATTTGAAGCCTTGTATGGACGACATTTTCGTTCTCCGTTGTGCTGGACTGGGGTTGGAGAGTCAGTAATTCTTAGATCTAAAATAGTTAAGAATACAATAGAGATGGTTCAAGTCATTCTCAGGAGGATTAAGACAGTGAAATATCATTAGAAATCATATGTCGATCAAAGTAGGAGACCCTTAGAGTTTGATGTTGGGGATCACCTGTTTCTGATGGTGACTACCTGTCGTGGTTAGTGAAGGATTGGTCATTGGAGTACGCTTTCTCCCTATTCTTTTTGGACCTTTCGAGGTGTTAGCTCATGTTGTAGATGTGGAAAATTGAGTAGCACTTCCCCTGCAGATGAGTCGGATACATTATTTTTTCCACATATCAAAACTCTGTCGCTATCTTCATGATGACTCTCATGTCATCGATTGGGGAGAGATAGATGTTGATGATGATGATACCTTTGAGGACCATCCTTTGGAGATCCAAGACCGCAAAGAGAAGTTATTGTGTGGGTGTTCCATCCCCTTAGTTCGTGTCTTGTGGAGACATGGTGGCATGGAGAAGAGTACCTGGGAAAATGAGTCACAGATACGTGCTCAGTACCCAGAGTTGTTTGATGTTTAACTCTTTTCATGTATCGATATAGACTTTGTGGTTATAGACCTTCCAATTTTATAATATGTATTCCTTTTGTTGCTTCTTGTGGCTTGCTCTCTTTTGAGGGGTATCTCCAAGGATGGTTTTTCGGACCCAGTTTCATTTTCCCTTTAGGTGGGTTTTGAATTCTCAAGGATGATAATGTTGTGAGAGGAATTTGATGTAATGGCTCGGGCTTCTCTGGACCATTCTTTTGGAAATATCAGTTGTATGAGGTTTTTCGGGAGGTCAAGGTGACTTATCTTCAACACTTCTCCAAATTTCCATTTCCATGAATAGTTTAATCGGTGAATAGTTCCAACGGTAGATCATTCTAAACACTGTATCGGTAACCTTCTGTGAACAGTGCAACTGTGACATTATGTGAATTGCCACATCAGTGAACTTATGTGAATAGTTTCATCAGTGACTTTATGTGAATAGTGTAATTGGTTACTTTATGTGAATAGTGAAATGGTGACCTTATTTGAACAATGTCACCAGTGACCTTCTATGAATAGTGTCATCGGTAAATATATGTGAACAATGCAATGGTGACCTTATGTGAATAATGACATTGGTGACCTTATGTAAACAGTGTCATCGGTGACCTTCTATGAACAGTGTCATCAGTGACCTTATGTGAACAGTGCAATGGTGAGGTTCCTACGGTGAGGTTCAAATGGTGACCTTTTTCCTTTTCCAAATTTTGAGTTCATGAACAGTGTTTCTAGAATGGTGACGTTCCAATAGTGACCTTTTTCATTTGCCAAATTTTTAGTTCATGAACAATGTTTCTAGAATTTTGAGGTTCCAACGGTGACCTTTTTCCTTTTCCAAATTTTGATTTCATGAATACTGTTTCTAGAATGGTGAGGTTCCAATGGTGACCTTTTTCCTTTGCCAAATTTTGCGTTCTTGAATAGTGTTTCTAGAATGGTGAGGTTCCAACAGTGACCTTTTTTCCTTTTCCAAATTTTGGGTTCATGAAGAATTTTTCTAGAATAGTTAGGTTCTAATGGTGAGGTTCATGAACATTGTTTTTCCTTTTCCAAATTTCGAGTTCATGAACAATGTTACCAGCCTCATACAGTTTCACCCCTTTAGATTTTCCTTTGACGTAAAATTCATTAAAATCCTTTTTATAGGACTCTAAGGTAGATTCAAAGGCCATAACTCCTATATTAATTTCTCCTAAGTCTTAGGATACTTTTACTTGGTCAAACTACATGGCTTAATGCAATCCTCTTTTAATGGAAAACTCATTGTATCTAAAGCCACTTCTCCATTAAATATTCTAAAAGGAAGATATATCTTCCTCCTTAGTTCTTCCTCCTTGTTCTCGGGTGTGAGATGCTCAAACATCCCATTCCTTCCCTTAGGATTTGTGTAATATTACATTCCTCTTAGGATTTTTTTCACTCTATTTTGACGCAACCAAGAAATATTGATCAGTCTTCGATATAAGGTATGATCAATCATCATTATTTTGGGGTAATATCCTTCTTTACCCTTTCCCTTTTTATTGAATTTTACCCCACATGTTCATAATATGATTTTATTGGGTGTTGGATGATGCAGTGGTGTCTCTGTATCCTCTGGTGGATACAGTTTTCACAAGAGAATAGATCATAACCAGTTGTGTGGCTCATTCTCATGTAAATAATGTCAAGAATAGTTTGAGGTAGGGGATTCATTATTTCTCTTTTCTGTTATGTGTAACTGTAGAGTTAGCATGTTTTATCCCACTGGATCACAATGAAATTGGCATGATAAATATTTGAACTGGATAAATAAATTGAGATTGGTCGTATGTTATTGCCTCTTATTTTTCTTGATAGTGTGATATCTATGCCTTCTTGCATAGTTTTTTTCATTCTCGGTGGAAATTGGTGAAGAACCAAAAGCTAGAATTTATTGATAATTGTTAAGATGAAGATAAAGGGGAATGTAAATGAATCTAGTTCCTCTTGTTGTAATTTTATGTTAATCAAATTGGTTCAGTTAGCATGTTTAATTATTGGTGATAGCTTGATTTTTAGGTTTCCTGTATTTGGAACCTACGAATAATAAATTGGTTAATCCAAGAAGGATTAAAGAACTGGTTATTTGAAAAAAGTTAATTTCTTATAGGGTTCTGAGTTATCCTTTTTTCATGTTTAAGGGCTAAGATCATAATTGATATGATGATTGTTTTCCTACTGCTTGGGTTGTGATGTGAGCCTGGATGGTTCTTTTGATATGTGGGGGGTAGGGAGGCCTATTTTTTGTGGTATAAGATGACGCCTAGAGTGGATGATGCATTGGTTTTTGCATGTGGGCGTTAGGGAGGACACCAGGGATGATGGAACAGGTTGGATGTGAAATTTGGGATTCTTGATATTTTTTTGATTAGTTGTCTGCTTTATTTTCCCCACTGCTCGAGGCAGCTGGTTTTACTTACCTTTCTTCCAAAGGGGCTAAAGACGCACGGGGTATCCAATGTGCTTTCGGTGTCTAGATTCTCAATGTAGGATGGGTCTACTATCTTTCTATAGGTAGAAAAGACTCGACGGGTAGTTATCTACTCACCGTATTGATCCCCTTGTGTTTAGTAGCGTAGAATGTTTTTCTAGAATGCTTGGGAATATGGGAACGTAAATCTGTAAATAAATAATTGAATAAATTATGTTATCCCCTAGGGTTGGATCTTGCCGGAACGAAATGTTGAGGTTGCAATTTTAAAGGGATAGTGGACATTGGGTGTGATGATAATGAAATAAAATAAGAAATTATTAATGGTTAATGAATCTCTAATGAATTAATTAAAGTAAAGTGGAACTCACAAAAAGGGAATGATGTAATGTAATTATGCTCTTTAAATGGTTTTGTGCCTATAGGATACCTAGTCTTAGAAGTGGCTGCTGAGATTCTGAGAGACATTAGCTGAAGTTGAGTCTAAGACTAGGTTATGCACATAGTGTTGTTGTGAGATATAGTATATTCTATAATTTTTAGTGTTTCTATATGCTACTCCACCCCGTTAGTTAGGGAAACTGGCACCCCAAGGATTCTGAGCCATGGGGGTGTTTTCCCTAACATTCCGGTTGGAGTATGGATGGCTGACTACCCCCTTAGACCCTAGTCTCTTCACTTGGTAGTTACTTGTACTGGTAGAAACAGTGGTTAGTTTTCCCCATATATGTGTGTAGAGGGATATAATGGCTTGTGGTTATTCACACACATATAATCTAGATATAGTATCTTATGGACTACTATAGGTGTAACGTGTATAGGTTGTGATGGCTTGAGGATCCTTACTCAGTGTATGGGCTGTAATGGCTTGAGAAATAATACCTGACGTATGTTACATGTTATACGATCTGTGGTGGATATCAGAAACTACCTGGTTACTTTCGTGTGTGGACATGGTTGTTTTACTGCACGAGGTGCATGTTGTGGTACTTCGCCTAGGAATCTGTGGGCAATCCTTTTTGGAGGGAGATTCTTAGGACGTGCAATGTTAGGGAAAATCATAAAACCATTGGGGTAGTATTATCATGGTACCTTTGATATTATTTATTATATTATATACTCTTATATTCATTACTTTGTGAGAGTATCCATGGTGTGGATGGGAACATAGTATACATGTTCAGGTGATGAGTTAGTTTCACTTGTTGTTCACTGTGCTATTGCATTCTTTCTTTACTTTTGCACGAGAGGATTTGGGGATGATCCTACTGAGTATACTGTTATACACACCCAATGTATATATAAACTATTTTTCAGGTCACTTGGAGAAGGTTTGAGATCAAGCTGGTTTCTATTAGCTTGGAGTTCCAGGAGCTGTTCGGGCTTATAGTTGCTCCTGTTTTTACTTTCTTTTGGGTACTTTCAGTTTTCCCCTTTCTGATGTAATAGTTTTTCATGAAATTTCATATGTGAACATGGGTTTTTATTTATATTTATATCTGAGTTTGAGTTGGTTGGTGTCTATTATATCTCTCTCTTTCGCATGGGTTCTCTTAGAGGGTAATTCCTCCCATATGTGTGTTTACTATACCCTTAGTTCGAGTCTCCAACCTCGGGCCTACTAGAGGTGGGACTCGGGGGGTCATTATCTCCCCTATCACATTTCTGGTCCAGGAGGGGTCCACTTTGTAGGGAGGGGGTTGTGACACTTGGTTTTTTCGGGATTCCCATCCCCAACATCGCATTTTATCAAGCCTGTTATTTTCTGAAGTTTATTCAGGAAACTCTCAACTTGCATCAACATGATGTATTCAATAGCATACAACTTTCATCAGATCATGGTAAACTAGTGTTCATTGCTGCATTTCCAAGGTCCTTCTCTACTAATAAGTATTAATTATCCATCCATGATAAATTTGAATCATGAGTGGGAAATATTATATAGTGAAAAGATATTCTCATTATGTTTAACATCCTCATTTGGCATATTTATCAGTGTGGTATTCTGACGGATTACATGATCATATTCAAAGGAATTAATGTTGTGTCCGAGTGATTTTATTATTGAAACTAAAAATAATAATATATTGATCCCTTGTTCATTGTAGGAGACTTGGAAAGGGATGTGTAGAGAATATTTGGGAGTCTTACAAGAATTTATGTTCTAGAGGATAATGATGATATCTTTTTTCAATCCGGGTTCATGGGGTAGAAGCTAATGGCTTGGAGAGAAAGGAATGGGCCACCCGGATTTTGGCTAGTTGTTGGTGCTTTTGGAATTCTAGGAATAAATCAAGGGTAGAAGGTTATATATATTCTTTTTTAGTAAATCAGATATGGTCTAGGTTCATAGTAGTTGATTTGGGTTCTCTATTAATGCATTTAGATAGTGATCACTCTTTGAGGATGGTTATGAATGGAAGAATATACAAGCCTTCTTCAAAAATTGTAGCTCTATTGGGAATAAGGTTTTGGTGGAACCCCCTAGTAATGTCCTCAAGCTCAATAGGGATAGATCCTATAATCTTGGGGTCATGAGAGGGGGAGGTGTTTTCTGCAACTACAAAGGCTCAATGTTTATTTCTTTCACTAACTACTATAGGAAAGGCGACTCTCTTATAGTATAGGCTAATGCTTTTCTTAATGGGCTGTAGAATTGTGTGCTCAGTAATATTTCCGTCATTGAGATTGAAACTGATTCCTTGTTTATTTTTAAATCTCTACAAGGAAGGTATTATCCCCCCTGGTCTATTGTTTATATGATCCATAGATTCAAGTAACACATTGGTAGGGTTTTCATAAACCATACATAACATGAAGAAAATTATGTTGTAGATTTCCTTGATTTAAATGGTAACCATAGTAACACAATCATTATTTATTATAATATAGGTTTCCTTTCCTCGTATTTTGCTACTTTTTTATGCGAATATGCCCTTTTCCATCATTACTACAGGCCTCCTTGACTTTTTTTTCATTTTTTCAATTCTTAACAAAAAATCCCCACTTTGAGGAAATATATATTTATTTATTTATTTATATGAAAAATAAAATAATCAATATGAAAAAGTTGTAGAGGTTTTTCAGTTACATGTAGTGGCCCCTTTAGCATATGAAAAACTGTAAATAGTTTGAAACCCCTTTTTTTATTATTAGCCTCTTTTCACATAGGTTTATGATTGAAATATCACATCCAAAAAAATCTTGTGGTCATAAATAATATGTGAAGATCCACTGGTTTTTTTAATAGTTCTTGTGTTCTACACCCATTCATGGACAATTCTCAATCATGTTTTTCCTTCCCTAAGAGAAGGAATATTTATTCTTTTGTTAAAAACCCCACGTTCATTTAATTCCTTCGTCATGATTGGTTTCCCAAGTATTAGTTTCATGCCACATGTGTTTTCTAAAACATGAAATCATATTATAATGGTTGGTTTCATACGTTTCCCACACATTGATGATAAACCATAGAATGTATATATTATGATCTACAATGTAAAAAAGAAAATCAGGTGGGGATTTGTCTACATTTTATTAATAAATATTCAAGAACTTGTTAATAATTAACAAGTTTATATTGAAGAAAATATTATTCTTAATGTGATCATAATAATGTGTCAAATAGAAAAATGAAATTGAACCCCTAGAATTAGATTAATGATGAACAATTATATTTAAACAAAATAAAATTGAATAATTTTAATAAGGTGTAAAATGAAACGGACTGTGTGGTCTTTATTCATCAAAACACATTATTGATCTTTATCAACTATCAATAAACATTGAAACTATTTGTCTTATTTATAGTGTAATCATATATAGAATACTTAAATATGATTAATATTTTATCATCAATAAAATGAAGAGTTATAATGTTAGTATATTAACTGACAATATGAAGTATATAAAATTATCTACCATATTGCATAAAAAATTTAAAAGCAATGATAATAAAGATATAATTATAATTAAAATGGATTATTTATTCTAAACTATGAAAAATTATTACGATAATCATCTATAGGATGTTTTTAAAAATAATAAACTCTTGATTGTAAATATTTAGCCTCCCCAATATAATATTATAATTTCATTCCTTGAATAGAATGTGAATATTTATTTGGAACCAGGATTGGGGAAATGTGATGTTTTATATTGATTGTAATATTAATTAAAATTCATATCAATAAATATTATTGTTTTGTTTCAGTAGTACATAAAAATATTTCATTGATATTTATTATATGTAAAATAAATACAGATTTATCACAAGAAAATATTGAAATAAGTTCATTTAACATTATGTTAATGTTTTAATTAAATGATAAAAAATATCATCAGATTGGATCAATATCTTCCCCTAAAGTGTATTTTATTTATATAATAATCCATGAATGAGATAGTTGACTCATTTACATTTATATGATAAAAAACTACATTTTTTAATTAAATAATAATTACATGGTGTGTGATAATAAATGGATCTATAAAAACACATTGAAATATTTTTTCCTACGCTAATAAAGTGATAAATTTTGGAATAACTAAAATAATATACTTACTTTTCATAATATATATTGTAATAAATATCAAATATCTGGCAAGAAATTCAGTATAGAGAAATTAGTAACCATATATTGATATTATTTAATATTTCAATTAATGGAAACATCAATGAGAACTTGATGTTAAAAAATAAATTATTTTTGTAATATAAAAAATAAATCACCTAATTTTTTAATTGTACATGTCACATAATATTTAGGTTTTAGTTGTAATGAAATTTCATTCTTCCTTGAAAACAATTTATACATAATAACCAATGTCTTCAAAACATGATTGAAGTGTGTTTGCCCTATTATTAAAAATTAAAGAAAAATAACAAATAATATTCCCAAATGGTGGATATAATTATTTCAAAACCAATAACAACAACATTGTTTATATATAAATCACCTCTTGTTTTTTGAAAAACACCCTAGAATTGGTTTTCATGAAAAAAAACTCAAAATGAAGAAACATTCTCAGTAATGACTATTAGTTTGAATGTTTGATAATTTTCATCTCATTTGATAAAAAAACTATTTTTATATAGAAATTAATTAATTGAAATTAATTTAATAAAAGATATAATATCTTCTATTATATGTAATAATATTTTTATATTTCATGATTAAAGATATTATTTTATATTTATCTGATGTTTCCATTAAAAATTAAGGTGTTCTTATTTTTTGAAAATTATATAATTATTTTAATTTATTTTCATGAAATAAATTTAATGCAAAAAAATTTGCAATATTTAAATGAATAAATATCGTCATTATGGAGAGAAATGTTATGTAGGGTTATCTAAATTATCAATACATAAATTTTAATTGATTGTATAGAGAAATTTTAATATAATAATATTGTAAATATTGAAAAAACAAGTTTTCCTCATGCTATACGACTTGGTTCTAAAGGCAAAATCCCTTAAAAAATAATGAGAGTAAATTTATGTAATTATATATTATAAAATATTATGATATAAAACAAATATGGGATTTAGGTATTCATAGATAAATGCATAATGAGAGAAATAAATATATTTTAATTCATATTTATAACCTTGATTATTTTTTATAACAATTATATCTCTTTAATTTTGTTGCTAATAAGAAATTATATAATATAAATTTAATTGAAAATATATAAAAAATATTTTTATTTCCAGTGAGGTGTGATATTTTGAATTATATTGAGGATCCCAACCAAAGAATTATTTTTGATTAAATGAAATTATTTTATGAGGGGATGGGAATATTGAACTATTTTTTCCATCAATTAATTTTTTGTTATGTTTTTAATAAGATTTATTTTATAAAACTTCTAATTGAGATGGAATTCAATCATTTTTATTTCACTTGATTTCCCTATAAGGTATTTTCGGGGAAGGTTAAAAAAATTTATGAAATTGGAATCATATAAATAGGATCCTTATAAATAAATATTATATTTATGAATTCCATAATTCCAATATATATATATCTCAATTTTGACATAAATAGTTATGGTTGAGAATACTGACCCACTCATTAAAACATTCATCCAAATAAATTTTTATTGTTATTTTTTAAAATAAACATTTTGGTGAAGAAGTAAGCACAAAACAATAAAACCTAATCCAAACATTACATCCATAAAATTATTAAACTATAATGACAAAATTCAAAATTCAAAATTTTAAAACAAACAGACATGGAAAGTGTGAGATGGTAAAAAATGAACTCAAGTCAGATGTGATTGTTACCTCACTCCAAGTGTCTCAAGTTGAGCACTTTCCCTATCCTTTCACTGATTCAACTCTACCCCCATGTTCAATTAAAATCTATTACAAAACTTTTTGAAATAACTATCCCATAAGAAATGAATTAGTGAAATAACCAATACAATAGTGTCGTTAGTGACATCATCTCTTGGTCAACGGGTGAACATAATTGATCACAAATAACCATTAAAATCAAAAAACACTACCAAAATCACTAAATAAGACACTGACATCACTTTAATAGCATCAACTATGAAAATAGGAACCATATTTATCAAGGACAAAACTCTATGATCCAAATCTTCTTACCATCATGAACACCAGAATAAAAAACTCATCGTCGATAAATACATCCCAGTTAGAACCACCAACACCAAAAATGACAACACAATATAACAAAAAATAGTTAAAAACTACTAACCTAGAGAACAACCATAATCACTAATATGAAATCATTATGATTGAAACAAAAAAGAAGAAGGAATCCTTGAGGAAGAAATAGAGTAAACACAGGATGTGTACCCTAGAACACCAGTGATCACAAAGATAACACATCCCAAAACACTCTTGAGAACCATCACATAAAAATGAAATGAGTTTCCTATAAATGGATGTATAGAACATTGTTTCCTGATAAGGTCCTTAATATTGATTTATAATCATAAAAAATGAAAAAAAACTAGAGTAAAAAAAAGCGACTGACCACCCACCTCCCATTTTAAAAACCCAGTTCATCACCAACACCATGATGATAGACCAAATATGGGGTCTAGATTGATGGGATAGACAAAAATATTAGAAAGTATAAGAGTAAGTAGCATTTCAACAAATAATAAAAACCATAATCCAAGAAATAAAACACTGACTTTGACCATCACATCCCAAAACACTATGAAAAAAATGAAAAGGGGACTAGAAGTGATATTTGGGATAATGGATCTATTATATAGGGAATTTCTAGTGAACTAAGTCTCAATAGTAATAAAAACCCACAAAGTAAGATAATTAAATTAGGGTGAATTAAAATATGAGAGATGATTAAGAACAAGAACCACTGAGAAGGGGAGAGAGAGGCAAGAAGAATACTACTTATTAAAAAAATTTCAAATTATTGGATAACATATAGCATAAAAATCAGATATAAATGGTTTTTAAATAAATCATTAAAATTAATCAATATAAAATATTTAAGATATTGAATACCCTTAATATCATCAACCAATATATCTCTCCCTTAATTTTTCTATTTTATGAGAAAATAAAAATTATCTCCATTATAGGAGGCTTGTAAAGAATACATCACTCACCCCAACTGGTGGATATATCAATTATCCCCTAATCTCTCATAATTATCTAGAATCAATTTTCAGTCATTTTATGTCAACCATTATAGTAAATATTTGTATTTTTTACATATTTTCTTATTTTTTAATTTATTTTTTATATTAAATTTCTCATTTTTATAATTTTAGACACTTAATTTTAATTATTAGTTTATAATTTTTTTAGAGAATTATGAGGTTAGTTTGTAATTTTTTTTAATTAATATGAAATTATAAATAATTTAGTGTTTATTAAATTATAATAGCTTTAAATAATAATTATATTTTAATATAAAAGTACTTATATTTTTAAATTTTAAATTGTTTCTAAAAAATAGATATTTACATATAATAAAAATTCATATTTTAAATTACATTTAATTTATACATACTATTTAAAGAAGATATATCTTATTTTCAAAGAATGATAGTTAATTTTCATAAAACTATTGTGAAATCGATGTGTAAAGGTACATTGATATTGAAGAGTATGCTATAATTAGATCCTCAGTGATAATAATTGATGAGTCATGATATTGATTGGAAGTGAGAGTGATAATGAATTAATGTGGGTATAAAATAACAAATAATAGATAATATAAGTTGAATACAAATTTAAGAAAGAATAATAAAGTCCAAATTTGTTTATTTATTATTAAGGAAATATATATATATATATATATATATTGTATGTACATCTCATGAAATATCTGTTTTAATCCATATTTTTCAAGGAAGATCCAAAGTATATAATTTTTGACATAGGAATGAGGTTTGGGAAATGTCTATACATGTTAATTATAACCCATGGGAATAACTTCCCATAATTATTAATGCATACATAATGATTTCATAACACTCCCTATTAGATGTCATCACATTCATGGAATATTATTTATCCTTAATTTATAAAAACTATAGCCACCCGAGCCTTTTCTTACATTATAATTACATCATTTTTAATATAAACAACATAATAATATTACACATAGAGGATCCAAAGGGTTAGTGTCTTGGTAAAACTAGGACCATACATAACAAATACAACATCAAGCATAAACATTTATTTAATTTCTTCTTCTCTAGCTTCTTATTGGAACTTCTCCTCTCTTTAGTATATGTATCCCCATGAGGATATAAATCTAAAGGGATGAGTTAGAACCCTAGTAAGAGGATATATAATAACAATAGATCATGGGGTGATCATAATCATAACATAGGCAAAAGATCATGAACATGATAGGAGCATAAATATAAGACTTGAAATGTGGGAATGCATAAAAATGAAACAGCATGTCTTAGTGGCTAACTACCACACATACTTATGAACCAAGATAGAATCTTTTTCACACATCATTTCACATTTACTCATGAGATTCATCACTTTAACCAATGCATTGGAGCACTGTATAATTCCGGGTGCACCTGTCACATTCAAACATTCATATTGCGCTATATAATTTTGGGTGCACCCGTCACATCATAAAATTAGCATTATCATGATTTCCACATAGAAAACATATAAAAAATGAACATAACTAACCCATGGAATGTAATGGGTTTCATATCATAAGAATACATTCATAATATTTGGGTTCCAAAAGAAAGGGGAATAACATACATGTTACAAGAACCATCTACTTTGAGTGAGATGTAAAAGGGGTGTTCTTAAAAGAAGAGTTCTTTTGGAAAACATTTTTTTGGAAATAAAAAGCAGTAAAAAACATTTATATCCAATAAAAGTAAATTAAATGATGAACAAATGATCTTATTGGAGTAACCATATCAAAAATGGAGTGAAAGACAGAGAACTCGAAGGAAGAAAATTGGGTTCCAGATTTCCCTTTACCTTGTATCTGAATGCTTCCTTCTATTTAATGTCCTATATAATGACATTATATTAATTAATTAGAAATCCAGAACCATTTTTACATTAATAGGGTTCATTATGGTTTCATTATGTCATATTATGTTTTTTTGGGTGACTTATAGAGTTTAGAAACACTGTTCGGGGATGTTTGTTTTTATGGTTTTTCTTAGGTGGTTCACTTGTATTCTTAAATTGAAGTTCGGGTAGAAAATGGGTAAACATCCAGAAATGATATTAAATGTTATTAGTGATATTACAGGATCTTGAATGATTTTGTAATGAATTATATTATATCAATTTGGATGAATCATTAGATAAGAATTAAATGATGATTATTTGGGTTAATTTGAGTGATTTTTCGATCATAATGAACTTGTTTTATTTTATCACTAGAAATACGGTCATAAGTTAGTTCTAGAACATTAAATATGAGATATAAATATAACATATTCTGGTTCGACCATAAAAATGGTTTCATGACCATATTTGAAGGTAGAAATTCAAGAAGAAAGCATGTCGTTCTTGAAGGTTAAAAATTAACACCTCACAGGCAATGTTCTCTTTAATAAAATAAAAGGAAGAGGGAAAGGGGTTGGATGATATAATATCCCATTAGAATAATAAAATAAAATTATATGTATAATAATGGAGTTAAAATACAATTTGGATGAGGATATGTGGGGAGATATCAAGAAATGAACTTGAACTTGAAAAGAAATTAAATGAGAAGAGGGAGGGAAATTACCTCTTGAATCCTTCTCTTGAGAACCTCCTTAAGGGACTAATCATGGTATTTTGATGAGACCAGTAGCTCTTGAACGTGGGGGAGGGGATAGGGAAGGTGTTTGGGTAATGTTTAGAGAATTCTTGGAGCTTTAGAGGTGTGAGGAAATGAGGGAGTGAAGGGTGGTATTTATAGTGGAGGGGAGAGGGGTTTCCTTAATATAAAATTCATTAGATTATTATTTCCCCACAAGACAAGGAATAGTGAGTCTTGGATGACCAATAATAGTAATTTTATAACGTAATCCCGAACCAAGTGGGCTTACATCAACAGAACATCACACATGACCCTATAATTAGCTTATTTAGCTTATTCTGTAAATTACGCTATTTCACTATTAATAAAAAATTCAAGTATCTCATAAAAATCCCAAAGATTTACCCCAACCATTTTTTGACATGTAGAATCTAGAAATGAAGTATATTTTTCAAAAATAATTTTCTAAATATTATTAATTTAATATTTAATTAAAATCACAATTTACTTAAAAACAGTATTTAAGATTAAAACTGATTTCATAGTGCTTTCAAAAATTACTTAGGGTCTTATAAAATTATCCAAAAACTATAAGACATTGATTCAATAATTTATCAATATTTTTTAGTGAAAAAAATATTCTTTTAAATTAACTAATTAATTATAATTAATTATTTATGACTTACAAAATACCAAAACATTTACTAAGGTCAAATTGTAACTTTCTAAGATGTCTAAATTTTATTTAATTATTCATAGGTAATGTTTCTCTTATTTTGGATGATTTACTATTCGTAAGGGTTATATTACTATTCATAAGGTATGTTACTATTTCTTAGGGTAAGTTACTATTCACCAAAAAATTATTTTTGTTTCATTAAACTCCAAAAATCATCTTGAACACAACCGTCTATGTCGGATTTTCAAAATTCCAAACATAGGAGTGACAAACGTATGTTTAAAGGTCACTTAACACTCAGTAGTTCATTATTTTGTGTTTTTATGACATAGATATAAGAATGGAATTTTCCATTGAAAAGCATTTGTTCGTTACAAAAGCACTATGAGAAAACAACATGTTATGAAAAATAATTGAATTCCATGAAAATTTTATCTACCTCATTAAAAACCTCATTAAGAAAACATAAAGGGGAAAAGTAGATAAATGGGAAGGGGTAGAGTATTCTTAACTCCCTTTGATTAAATCATATTAGTATTTTTAGCCTCACATAAAAACGTTATAAAAAATTATCAAATATCTTTATTTGTAATTTTTCAATGGATTAGTCTACAAGATCATTAAATGGTATAATTTATTTATATATATTTCACCATTATTTTAAATCTCATATGTACATAATTTATTTTCGTGTTGTAATCTTTATCTTATTACCTGTGATATACCTAACCATTAATTATGTTAAACAAGAAATATTATCTTCATGTAAAGTAATGGGAATATTTTTATTCATGTTAAATCCAAAGTTATTCATTATATTATGAATGAGTGATCTCATCCAGGCACATTCCTAACACATCTCATGAATTGAAATCAAGTAAGCAAGATTTGAGGAAGTATCAAAAAAATTGTTTTATATATTTCCATGGTATGGTAGTTCAACCATATATGAATAAATATATATATCTTTACATATACATTTATATATATTAGTGAAAAATCTATAATTATTACAATCAACCATTTTTTATTTTAAATTTTAGAAAAGATATTCATTTATACCCTTTAAATATTAGTGAATAGGATAATAATTTTACCTTGAAAAAAATACATTATAATAAGACCTAGGATTATTTTCAATGTATATATTCACTTGTACTTGTATATTAATCATGGATAAATAAAATTTTCTTATTTATTTAATCCTCTTAGGACAAATAAGTTCCTCATTATCGCTTTTTTATTAAATATTTCACTTTCAAAAGAAATATATTAAATTATTTTTTGAAGTTTTTTTTGTAAATAAATAAAACTATTCTAAAATTTAGGGATTCATCTTATGGATGATTAATTCAAAAATATAAATACATTCCCTATAATTTTATGTTTAAATATTTACTAATTTTAGAAAATCTTCAAGAGATTTGATGTTATTCAAAACATATTGATAACATTGTTATCAAATACGTTGATAAATTGAAACCATGGGATGATAAAAACAATTTTATATTCTTCCTTATAAGAATATTTATTAAATTTGTGGATAACATTTATATCTTATTTATTTTAATAGATATATAAATCTATTTAATTGGGTGAAAAACTGATAATTTTTTAATATTATTCAAGAATTTTTAACCCTTATGGTATTCATATAGAGATATTTTATTCATGTTTATAAAAAAGAAGAACATTTATAAAAAAATTCCATAAATATTAAATACACTTACTAGTTTAGATAAAGAATATACAATTTTATGTGTTGAACATATGACATATTCCATCAATTATTTTTTAAAAATTGTTGTTTATGTCTATAAAAATATGTTAGTATAAATGTGTTTTAAAATAATTTAAAAATTGAAAATATACCATTAAATTTGAACTATTAGAGCACACTATGGCTATCCATGAAAAATAATTAAGATGATACTATTCCCTAAGACCTTAATAAAAACTCAATATATGATCTTTACTAAACAAACAATTTATATTCCTTGATTCCTCCTATGATTAGTATGCAGGTCTATAATTAGGATCACATTGATAGGCACACTGTTATCTATGATCTGAATAAGATTGGACAGGTCACTATCAAGGGATCTTACAAGAACATGTGTGATGGCTCCACAATGCTAAAATCATGGATGATGATATTTCGAAATCCCATCATTCTAGTATCTTCCATGATTATATTATAGTTAATATGGATGGTAAGGCTTACACTTCAAATCCAGATTCAAAGAATAGGGCATCATATATATCCTTTCTGTTACCTATTTCTAAACTCAGATAAAAATTTCAATCACCTATTGGGTTCTTGAAATTTTATATTTAGGTTATTGGAGTACCTCCAAGAGATATGTGGCATAGAGATATTTATTAGAAACTTTTAGGGTTTTATTTATTCCATTATTAGAGAAGGTAGTAGTGATCAGGTTGAGGATGTGATACTCACTCCAGTATTTTCAATTATTTCATACACAAAGAAAAAAAAATAATATTTATTTTGAGGATCAAACTCCATACTTATAGGTTGGGATTAATTAAGTACAAAGGGAGGTCATAGGTTGTTACAAGATTAAAATTGGGACAATGGATAATTAATTTACTAATATTTTTGTTCTAATAATGTTTTGTGTGCCTAGAAGCATCAGGAAACCACTGATGGTGAAATCTATTTGATGAATCCCTCTGATCCCAAGTTATCTTAATGTGAATGTGGTTGGTGTGACTTGAATCTCACATAGACCCTTAGATTGTGGTGGTGTATTACATGCCTACTGGGGATTAATTAAAGGCTCCTTCTACTATTTCATCATGAATGTATATACGATTGAGGCTGAATTGTGTCTGATTAACAAGGAAATCAAATATAAAGTGCATCATATGAGGATATTTATTTGGATGGTATTTGATTCAATGTTGGACATGGGAATTTTGAGGGCCCATTCTAGGTATGTTGCATGGAGAATTATGCCTTTATGAATAAATTACCTTCTTCTTGTTGATCATAGTAGTCTAGATGTCAAACATGTCTTAAAAGAATCCAACTACCTTATTGATGATCACTCAAAGAGGGAAATTCAGGAGGCAACTTGAGGTGGCCCTTTTTACCCCATATTTCTGTTCCCATTTTTTGAGGTGTATGTGCTTGGTGACTTTCATACTCACCTATGTAAACCCACCCTTAATTCAACACTTCCTACTTTTTAATAAATTATTCTAGTAATAGGGTTGTGTTCTTCCAGAACCTTTTGATTATTTATTTTTTATTTCAGGGGAACAATATATTTATTATTTTCCAATTTTCATGAACAATGGTTTAATTTTTTTAGTTCAACCACACTTATATTGTATATAATTAACATATCATACTATTTATTTTCAACACTTTTCAATTTAATTATTCATATAAATTTTGTGTGTATATTGTAAATTATTCATCAAGGTCATCTTATATTTGGTATTTTACACTCACTATTTATTTTAATTACTATGAAAAATATATGATATATATTTCCCAACAAATAATAATAAATGTTACTATTTTATAGATGCATTTTCATAAATAATTTATATGTTTTCAGGTGGAATGATGGAGTGCCCATATATATTCAATAAGGTATTCTTCATATAAACATTTTCTATTTTATCTTCAATATATATTGTCAAGTTATAAATAATTAACATTAATAATAAGTATCCCATGGTAAACTATTTTATAGGTGGTATTCGTAATATCATAATTAAAATGAAAAAATTTCTTATAAGTGATAATTTATTATATATACATTCATTATATTGATTCATGATCCCCTTGATGGATGTGTATTATTTCATTAATAAATTGATTCCTATATATAATTTCATCATAATTTTTTAATGTAATTGATATTTTATATACCAAATGATTATGTCATGTGATGAACTTATCAGGGTTATTTAATTTCTAGTTTACCATATTTGGTCGAACCGTGCATAAATCCACATGAAAAAACTAAATGGAAACCTTCAAAAAACAATTAAATCGATTTTTTATTATAAATGATTGTTATATAATGAGGTATTTGATACCTACATCATCCAAGGTCTCTATATTTTTTTTCATTAATATCTTTATAGATCAATTGATTGCATCAATACATAAATATAAAAAGAAGCATTATTTTTAAAAAATATATTCCAATGAGTGATAATATATTTATTATTCTCGAGCCTTTGATTAGTTTTCCACTGCCAAATAATGTATTAATATGATTATTCACTAAATTTGAAATATATTTAACTGGGGGATGTGTCCTCATGCATTTTGAAGGTAAATTCATGTAGTTAAAGAAGAAACATTGAAAAATATTATGGATTTATAACACATCCTACAAAAAAACCATGATTATAAATCATAAAATGACATTTCTAATTTTTTCAGTTAATATTATTTGATTATATTATATGATTTCTAATCTATTCAAATTAAATAATATAAATTTTATCAAAAATATCATTAGTAATTTTATTCACATAAAAGAATGAAATGGTAAAAACAAAATTGCATTCATAACACATAATTAATTTGAGAAATCATTTTTAGGAATTCATAATATGAAAATCATAATTTATTATTTATCGATGAAGGTTAGATTATTGAAGAAAACATATTTTATTTATAATTAAGATATTAGATTAAAAACTTTTAAAATTATAATTAACTATATAATATACTTTTGATTACAAAATTTATGTGTCCACTATAAACTCTATAAAAATAATATCCACTTCAAGGGATGCTATCAATTTGATTACATGATATGTTATTGTTAATCCATGAGTAAATAATAGTAAAATGTTATTTTTTAACATTACTATTATAAGAACAAAATTTTCTAAATATAAATATACCTCAAAATAATTTCAAAATAAATTATTTTAATTTCATCTATTGAGGAAAAAAATTTATATATCCACCCCATCTTCAATTATAAAAATATTTTCATTAACTTTGGTGAATAAAATAAAATTATTTTAATAAAATTTTATATTCACTTGTGGGAAAATAATAAAATTATATAATCTTGGTTTATGGTGCCTTCAAAACCAATAAAATGAATATGTAATGAAATAATGTTATTCATGTATCCTAAAAATTTAATATAAATATAAAAAGTAAAATAGTGGTGAAAAGGGAAAAATAGTATTATTAAAAAATTATAAAAATAGAAAAAAAACTTGTATAATCATTTACAAGATTCTTATTATTCTCAATAAAAAAGGGTTTACAAAATAATGGGATGTGTAAGAATACCATTATTTCATCATAAAACATCATGGATAGGTTAGGCGTGTTGTTTTCAACACTTTTCTCTTTTAATTTAATTAATTTTTGATCACGATAAAAAAATACTTAAGTGTAAAGAAGGTACGTGAATTGTTCCCCTTTATCATTTGAATAATTATAGTAGTGTTCTTCCCAATTTTAATTTTTTTGTATAAAAAACATAATCACAAAATTAATATAAAGATAAACAATGTTGACCTTTTCCTAAATTATGAGTTATTCACATTCTCTTTAGATAATGGATTTGATTTATTTTATCAAGTTTCATGATTACTATTCATAATTTGAAATGAAATGTTTTTGTATTCAATTAGAAGGAAACATTATATGTTCTTAATGATTTTAGAGGGAGAAAATTGATTTTCTAATTTTTTTGCATATAATGTATCAATTATCTAATTAGAATAAATTTTTTATCATGGTAGAACTCATGATGATAACATGATGTAAAATCGATGTCAAAATGATAATCAAAACTAAAATGTATATTGTAATTAGAATTTTTTAATAGTCATGGTTGAACTAAGATATCAATTAAAAGTTAGAGTGATGGGGTATTAATGTGAGTATAAAATTACAAAGAAAAGATATGGGAAATGAAATTTTAAAAATATTGAAGATATTAAATCAATAATCCATTTAATTATTATTATATCAGAATATATATATATATATATATATAATACATGTACAAATCATCAATGGTTTACATCAATAATTATTTTTTTATAGTAGATATAATGTATATTATTTTTTACATAGGATGGAGATTGGTCAGATAAAGGGAAATAATAATTATAACACATGAAAATAGAGCCCATGGGAATCACTACCCATGGGAATTATTGTATCCATAATTATTTCATGAAAAAATGAATTTTTATTTTTATTTTTATTTTTAGTAAATTTTATAAAAATAAAAAATTATTTTCATGCATCCATTATTTTTAAAAAATATTGAAACTCAAGGCACGATTATAGGTTAAATAATATCGAATGTGAATATTAATTTATAGAATAAATCTACAAGTAATTATGGAAACGTATGAAAAAATAGTAGTTTGATGTGATTTTATAAAATTTTAACACTTCCATTTTTTAGTATATATATAGATGGAACATTATCAATATCAAATAAGTGAAACTTTTAAATAATAATGAGAAACTAATTAAGAAATGCTAAAATGAAATAAGTTTTTGATATAGTTTGAATGAAATAATTTGGTATACATTATTAGTTCCTTTAATGTCCTATATTATTGTATTTATCATTGAATAATTAATATTTATTTATTTATAAGATAATTTTTTTTTGTTTTAATAGAAATCTAAAAGTTGGATTATGAATGAGTGCACCATATACTCAAAAATTCACTTAGATGATAAGTGAAATGTTTGACCTGAATATCCTATAAAATGTATGGTATGTAGAAGTTAATTTATTAGTTTAATTCTTTTATAATAATGTATAATTATTAATCAATTTATTGATAAAGTTTTCTACAGGAAACATAAATGAAAAAACTTGTTCTTTCAATATTACATAATAATGAATAGAAAGTCGTAGATAGAGATGATGATTATCCCTAATAACAAACATCTACTTAAAATCAATAGGTATGGTTTAAGACAATGAGAGCCAATAAGGATCATCATGTGGGTATCAGATTTAGAGAAACATTGAGTAATTATTATAGTTTCACTGCACAAAAATTTAAAAATTCTAGATCATAGAAATTTTATAAATTGTTACAATATATAGAAGAGTTGTATGGGGGGTTTGAGAGATCATAAAGAAAAAATTTGAAAGTAAATAGAACCAATAAGTGACTTATAAGAGTAGAATGTTATATTTTTTCAAATACTTGATGAAAAATAGGAAAAAGAGAGAATGAACAACATGAATTTCAATCTTGGATGACGATTAATATTAAAAAATTTGTGAAAAATTAAAGAACTCCTCTACCCAAATGGGTAAACATTCTATATATTAATGTAAATTTTAATTATTAGTTATTTTAATAATTAAATTCTTAAATAATGAAATTATCTTGAAAATTAAAATGGATAAATTATCGAGGAGTAACATACTTTTATTGATTTAAAATTTATATTATCATTTTATTAATTATATATTATTGTAAATATAGATCAATAAATTTTTCTTGATTCACAAGTTGATGAGTTCAAAAGATATAATATTTTTCAATCATTTATTAATAAGATACTAGGTTATTGAAAATAAGGCTACATTCTATGAATGTTTAAGTAATATCCTCTATGATAATTCTTCAAGGATTTTTATGATTGGAAAATATTAATATTATATAAATAATGGTTAGTTAAAGTGTTAATATATATTATTGAAGATATTAGTTGAATAATAAAATTTAAATAATTTTTGTAAGTTAGAAGATGTGTTTGAGTAAAATATAAACTCAACAAACTACATAAGTGTGATCTAATTTCTTCATAATTGTTTTTGAGTTTTACAATGTCACATATTTGTGGGATATGATTATAAAAAACTATGTAAAATATTTCATAAGAGTTATTGGAACTTATGTAATAATGAAATACAGTTTACTCTATCATCTTTGTATTGTAGATAAATTGTTTAAGAGTTTATAGATGATATGTATGTGAGAAATAAAGCTTCAATTGGTTTTTGTAAGTGTTAAAATATTGATATGTATTTGTGAAACAATATATTTAATTTTTAACTGAATTTATAAAAAAGTATTGTTATATAAATTTTCATTATTCAAAATTCTTAATATCTACTGATATCATTAGGTGATTTCATAGAGATAAATTTGGTGAATATTTTAATATATAAATACAAATCATATAGATATTACCTCACGGAATTTTAATTTATTTTTATTTTATTTTATCATAAATATTTCTAGAGGAAATATTTAATAGATATTAAGAATTTTATTAAGATATATGACAAAAAAATACATAATTTGAGTTAAAGAAAAGACTATTTTCATTAGAATCTTAATTGAATTTGGTATTGTATTTATATAAGATATTCATTAGTAAAAAAGAATAAGATTACCATTATGATCAATGTGTATGTTTTTAAGAGAATAAAATCAAGAACCTAAAAATAATTATATTAGAAATCATTATGAAGAACTACTACAGTTTTTGTAAATATTTATAGAGATTTTATTGATTCAATGCAACGGTGAGATGAAGAAGACTCAATTGAGTATTATGACTATCAATGGTATTTAGGTTATTGTGTTCTTTAAGCCTAGTTATATATGTGTGTGTGTGTGTAAAGGATTTTAGAACTAGAGGAGGATGAAATTTATTTATCTAGAGGTGTGTAACAACTAAGTCCATCTATATTGAAGAACTATATATCCATTTTTCATTATTGATCCATATATAGTATCAAGAAAGTGTTATCATAAACCCTTAGTTTTAATCCAAAAAAAATAATTCCCAAAACAAATATATTATTCATGAATCTCTGCTAAATATTTTATCCTAAAGGAATTAAATATACCATTAACCTATGTTTTATCATGTTTAGGTAGAAACTAAGCTCATATTTTCACTTTTTATTTTAATTTTTTTGATTTATGAATGAAAAGAATAAATAGGGGGGATTTTTTGTAAGGTCCTGAGTTTTTCTATTGGGTTCATAGCTTTTACATTTTTTTTCAAGTCCTCATTTTTATCCTTATAATTATTCATAATCACATAATGAATAAATAAAGACTATATGGGGTATGTTTAGAGCCCAGAACTCTGAATTATGATGGAATGGTGCAGGCACACGGTTTGACCAAACCATGCATTAGAGGATGCACAACTTGGAAAAACAACTCGGGGTGTTTTAGAACATAATATAGGGGAGTGAATGTGGTGATCAAGGTTATAAAAATCATTCTCCCCAACCATGAGAATTAATTTCCCCCTGTAAAATGGCAGGTTCATGGTTGGCACACATTTTGGCCAACTATGCGGCCAAATCGTGCTCCCCTTAAGTTTTGGGTGAATTTAAATATTTTCCATCATTTCCTTTATATAGGATAACCCAAGATTATTATTATTTTTATCTATTATCCCTCTATCATTTATGAGTGTCCCCCCACCCTCTTCTTAGGAGACAAATCATCTTCCCCGGTAAGGGCTTCATTACTCTACCCTCCTTTCTTAATTCAATTTCTTCACCACATGGTACTATATTTTTATGCATGATCATATGACCTATTCTTAGGGTATTAAAGTGTTATTCTATTTTATTCCTCTCTAGAACAAATTATAGGTTGAGACTAGATGAGTGTTTCTCTCTAGAAATATGGTAGGTAATCTAAACATTTACCCTAAATGTCTTGTTGTCTATACCTTGTTGTCATTATGTCTTATGCCAGACCAGAAAAGTTCTTTATAAATTAATAAACCCCTAAATAAAATGTTAATTTCTTATTTTAGACATTCTAGGAAACACTTATAAAATGTTGTTGCTGGACACCTCAACCCTAACAACCCATTAGGTGGGTTCCCTCATTTGTTTCTTGAAATGTCACCCATGGGGTGATTTGATCTGTCTTTACTTTACTGGGAGTCATATATAAGAATTTACTAGATTGTTAAATGATTTATAAACCATAAAACTTCCTATAATTTATATATTAACTGAATGAAATGGATAATAACTTCTCTTTTGTATGATTTTGAAATGGTTAATGAGTTGGTTCTGATGAGGTAATTGATATAGGGAATATACATTGATATGGTCTCTTGTTCCCTTATATGATCATATTGATAATGGATGGCATGTTATGGCACTGATGCATGATACATTTTATGGCACTGATGTGGGAACTCACTACATGACACCAATGAGTAGGTTTCAAGGTATGATACCAATGACCCACTTGGATGGCTTGTTTATTTCTATAATTGGGATCTGGCTTTCTTTGATCGTGTTGGACATGATATCTTGGGGTCCACCTAAGTTGTTACAGAGTTTTCTATGGATGTGCTTTTTGGAATTGAAGACGAATCCCCAATCATTGGTCTTGGGTCCTATCCTGTATAGGTATGATACTTTATTACTCATAATAGGTCATTGATGATTTCTATAATGATTTATAGTTATCCCTAATGTTATGGTTTCATGATCAGAGTGAATTTTGGTATCCTAGAGAGTATCACTTATACTTTAATCACTATTATTCTTCTTACAAATTCACACATATTTATATTTTATGCACAGACTAGACATGTTATAGACACTTTTGGTGGTGGACTACCTATTGTTTTCTCACACCCTGTTTGGGACACAATTTAGTACATTGATAGAATTTATAGATGCCAGTATGTATAAAGGGAATCGTACACTTAATGTTTGTTGGTTCATTTTGTAATTAGAGAGGGGGTCACTAGACTGATCCATATCTCATTATTCTATATGGATATAGTATTTTAGTTTTTTTACTTTTGAGACATTTATTGTATTGGAGGATTTTTTCATTTATTTAATATCTTTTTTATTGCTCCATGACATACACATAATTTTGTATATGGTGATGCCCTTGTCATTGATAATTATTGTTGTTGTCTTAATGAATTATCCTGCATTAATGGAATATATTTTTATTCCTCATTTTATTCATTTATGATACCACTATGTAACTATGATCATTAGGGTATATTCTCCCCACCTTGTCAACAAAGAGCCTATCTACTAGTCGGCAGCCTTTGGAAAATGGGGAGGCATGCTTGAGGCCATATGGCCTAGCAGCTTGGGGAACCGTTTAGTGGAACCCAGGTTTGGATGTTAAAAATTGGTTATAGAGTTAATTTTATTTTCCTTTTATCTTTATATTTGGGAAGAATATATATGATACTAAGAAAGGGTTGGGATTTGGTAATGAGATTTTCCTAGGAGTTTCAAACCCACTATAGGGAAACCCCAATTTTCATTGGAATGAGGATTTAGGTTCTAGGTTTTTCTTATTAGAATTGATCTAATTTCTCCATTGGGTGATGACCATGATATTTTGTGTTGATTTTGTTTTGTATTTTTTCCTTGGGCTACTACGGTATTAAGATATTTTTATCATGTGTCATTTTAGGCACATAGGTAATTAACATTCCTTGCGTATTCCATGTCATATAGGATCCATTTTGAAACTGTATGACATTTATTATATGTTCATTGTAAGATATAACTATTATTCATCTAAGGTTTCTTTTGGGGATAGAGAAACATAATTGGTTTCTCAAACATCCAGCATCAACCTAAAAGTGTTTTCCAACATTGATTGATGCATACACCTTATGTAGTCAATTATGGCAAGTGGAGTCATAGACCATTGGTCACATGGGATGGAATGTGTTTATTTTTCTGATTAAATGGATTCCATTGATAAATTTATATTGTGTATGGGAAATTATAAATTGGAAATGGTAGTTTATATAATTCAATCATTTAAAAATATTTTTAATAAATAAATTATTAACATAAAAGAAATTAAATTATGAAATGAGAAATTATATAGTTAAATGGAGATTCCTATTGAAACATAAAGGGTGTTCTCTTATAACTAAAAATTGAATCTTTGTTTACCAAGACCTCTTATTAATATTCGAGAACATGACCCTGAACCAACCTTAGTAGTTGGTATTATGCTGTATCTCTTGAATTTTAATGATCTATATGTCACCCATACCTAGCTTTAATAGAAGATAGAGGGGTCTGACTCATATGTAGGAAGTCGTGTACCTATCATGTTTGGTATCTATGATATTTTCATTATAAAATCTTGTCTAAGGTTTGTTCCTTGAATTTAAAGACATATCCCACCAAGATGGCCTCTAGTTATGCACCAGGAGGGTAGAAATGACCATGCTCTAGAGGTGTTGGGACCATAGCTACCATCAAAACCTATAGTAGTTCTGCTTGTGTAGCATTCAGTTACACCTGATATGGATATTGATTCCTAATTTAAATAGGGTTTTATATGCTTAATATAGACTATTTACGTATCCCCTCATCCTACCTCGGCTATGGAAGAGTTGACTCATGATTTTCAATAGTAGCATCCACCCACTTTCTTGGGAGACTGTTTCTTATAGGCTACTAATCTATAGATTGAGATGGTATTTTCTATATTCGATCACATGGATACTCCTCTAGAGAGGAGTTTCAAGCTCGTGATGTATATACTTCATGGATCCTCTAAGAGTTGGTGGGATTCCTTCAACCTAGAAAATAAGAACCAGTATACTGTTTGGATGGATTTTCAATACAATTTTTATTTATACACTTTACCCAAGAGTTTTTGGGATGAATGGGCTATAGAGTTTCTCTATCTAGAGTAAGGTGTTAGGTTCATTATAGAAAATTCAGCTCACCTTAATGATATTTATAGTCTCTCACCTATCTGACTAATTGATTAGTCGTCTATAGAAAGACACTTTGAGGAAGGTCTCAAGAATGTCTTTTTACCATAGATGAAAATTTTTCAAATGGATAATATATCTGAAATAGTAAAGTACACCCTTATTAATAAATTAAATCCAAGGAATGATGTGGAATAGAGGAGAGTAGTTCAGTTTCATGACTTGGTAGTGTAGTGTCAGTTGGAAGGAAGTTGTGCTTTGTGACCACTTGTGAGGGAAGTACTATCCAAAACATGAGTACTGGTAGTTCAATCTTCTATCCTAAGTGTGGGAGGAAATGGCACATTATGAACCACTACGATAGAAACCCAGTTGATTTCTGAGCCTACCACTGGAAGGTCTATCTAACATGGTTTTGTAGGACCTTCCCTTCAGCGGTCAGTGAGAGAGTTTTGACACAGACTCTAGGTTTATGATTGGGATTCATATCCTCTAATTTGGTTGGTATTTGGAATACTAATGGTCATTCAAGATGATTAGATAGTCTTGGTCATGGGAGTCAAACTCTAGTTACACCACCTTAGTAGAGAATTCATGCTCAGAGTAGTTTGGTTGTTTCTTAGGGCTATAGTTTTGGCATGGTGTATTCAGTATAGTCTATCCCTATGGAGTTGAGTGTCAAGTAGTCTGAAATTTTATGTAAATTTATATTATATTTTACTCTAGTATCATCACATTTGATATAGGTTCCCCTCATTCATTTATATTCTTGTTTATTATGGAATTCCTTGGGATTGAGATTCAATGTTTGAGTAGTGTAATGGATTCAGATGCTCTTTTGGGAGTGATATTAGAAAGTGTATTCCATTGAAAAAAATTCCCCCTAGAAATCGGTGGTTTCCATTTCCTATGGGATCTCTTTATCCTAGAGATGAAAGGATTTTTTTTATACATGGAATATACTAGTTAGTTGCTTACCATTACTATTTTGATTTCTATTATATAAGGGTATCATTTACATCACCTGAGGGTGGAATATATATCAAAAAGGTACAGTGGGATGTCCAAGTGTGTATATTTGGACCAGAACGTCATGGGCCAGGTGGAGTTACAACCCATATTTCAAGTGTCTATGTGGACAATCACTAAATTTGGTAGGTTCTATTCCCTCCAGTGGTAGATCATTTTAGGGATATTTTTCTAAATAAAATTACAGGACTACATCTTGATATATAGGTATTTTTTCCATCAATATATTGAGAGTTGCTGCATTGGTATCCATTCCTCAATATAATATAGAAACTTCCGAGTTGCGGGATCTCAAGAGGAAACTAGAAGTCCTGGATGAAAATGGGTTTATACAACCTAAAAATTATCCATGGGTTTCACCAGTCCTTTTTGGTAAGAAGGAAGTTGGAACCCTTCGTATATGTGTGGATTATCAAAAATTAAATCAGTTAATGGGTAAGAATCGACATCTTATTCCCCATATCAGCAGCCTCTTCGACCGACTATGTGGATCTTGGGTTTTACTAAAAAATTATTTGAGGCTAGGTTATAACTAGGTGCATGTAAGGATAATAGACATACCTTCAATAGAAATCTATAGAATGTATGGTATTTTTAAGTATCTGATTATTCCGTTTGGTATCATAAATGCACTTAAATTTTCACCACCCTGACAAATAGGGTTTTGGAAAAATATTTGGATTATTTCATAGTGGTTTTTGTGGATGAAATCTTGTTGTCTTCTTAGACTCAACATGATCATGTCAAACACTATAAAAATAATCTAAATACATTGAGAGATAATTGGTTATATGGAAAATCATTAAATATGTTTTTTCTTTATCGATAAAGTTCACTTATTGGGTCACATAATCTTAGAGGTATATGTTTTTCTAGACCAATCTAATGTGATTATTATGGTTTCTTGGGAGGTTCCCAATAATTTCATTGACATCTATAGTTTCATGGTTTTGTTTGGTTATTACAGGTCCATCAACTAAGAATTTTTAAATGAAGATACACCTCTCATTTCATTAACCAAAAAGGGTGTATATAGTATAAATCAAGTGAGAAGACCTTTCAGAAAAAAGGTTAGGTTGAATTCAACTGTAATCCTGAATATTCCAGATCCAGAAAGAATCTATACAGTTTACCATGATCCATCACACATGAGGATGGGTGTTTTCATGATTTTCGGGGAATGAGTCATAGATTATGGGTCCCACCAATTGAGAACACATGAGAAAAATTATCTAATGCACAACCTCAAGTTAGCAACAATTTTTCATGTCGTATGTTATTAGAGGTACAATTTTCAGGGAGATTTTTTTGTAGTATACACCAACCTCAAAATCCTAATATATATTTTTATGTAGTGTGACATGAACCTTATACATAGAATATTGGTTTAGTATCTCATGTTTTTCAATTTTGAGATGACATATATTCCTAGTAAAAGGAATTTGGTAGCTGATGCTCTAAGTTAGATTAATCAAACCCAAGCAGTATGAGAGGCCCGTGGTGAATGGAGATTAATGGAATTGTTCTATAAAATGCTCTTTGAGGTAAAAGATGGTTTTGAGAAAAAATTTATCTCGTACTTAGTTGTGAAATCCACATCTATGGATAGGGTAAAGATGAGACAGTTGAAGGATCCCAAGGGATTTGATCAAAAGGAAAGAATGGTATTTTAGGACCCACCAGCCGGTTGGATCATTAGTGTGGATGAAGCTCTATCTATTCATGGTCATGTTTAGGTTTAATGTAACGTATAATAAGAGATTATATAAGAAGACCATACCTCTCTTTGGGCAGTGAATCCTGGTCTTACCAAGATGTATTGAGATTTGGACCTCCAGTATTGGTTTCTTGGTATGAAATGGGTGATAGCTGGTTTTGTTACATGATGTTCCACTAATGAGCAGGTGAAGGCAGAGCACTAATAACCATAGATTATTTTATAGTAGTTTCCCATTCTTGATTGGAAATCAGATGATATCTCTATGGATTTTAGGATTGTGTTTCCAAGGTCACCTCAAGGTAGTGATGAGATATGGGTTGTTGTGGATAGTATGATAAAGGTCCCCCACTTCTTTCCTATTCGGGATAAATTTTCAGTGGATTCTATCAAGAGTCTCTACATTAATTAGAAAATATTCCTCCATGGGGTTCCACATTCTATTGGATTAGAAAAAAATTTCTCATTTGACATTGCAGTTCTGGTAGGGGTTGCAGAAGGCATTGGGGTCACAAGTACTGCTGAATATAACTTATAACCCTCAGACTAAAGGTATGTCTGAGAGTATGATATAGGTTTTTTAGGACATGATCTGAGAATGATTACTAGATTTTAGAGATTTTTAATAGAGTAATATACCACTATTTGAGTTCACCTATAATAATAGTTATTAGGATATTGTACAAACGTAACCATATGAGGACTTCTATGATAAGACATTTTGATTAGATCTATGATGGTTAGGGGAAAGTGAGGTAGCTCTATTGAGGCATCATCTCGTTCAATAGAATTTAGAGATGTTTTATCAGATCAAGAAATGGAAAGATACAACTCAATATTAGAAAAAAAAATTATATTCTAATATTCATCAATGACCTCTGGAGTTCATGGTTGGGGATCACGTCTTTTTATTTTTCTCATCCAAGAGAGGGAATAGACAGATTTAGTGGAACGAAAAACCTTCACCTTGTTCTATTTGGTATTTCAAGAATATAGAAAGGGTTAGTCTAGAAGCCTACTAGTTGTATTTACTTAATATATACCAATCCATGCATGATGTATTCTATGTATATCAGTTAATTCATTATCACTCTGGCTTGTCTCAAACCCTTTATCCAGATGAGGTTGAGTGTATTGTGGATTCATATTTAGAGAATCATCAAATACATATTATTAATCAGAGCACAAAATCTCTCCAAGGATGGTCATTCCCACTTGTTTAGAAGTTATGGTCACATAGTTGTGTACATGATGATACCTAAGAGAGATACAGGTGAATGTACAAACTCAGTGGATAGAAATATTTTTTTATTCCACACTAATCATAGAGGAGAAACTCAGGGATGAGTTTTTCTAAGATAGAGATATTGGATGATACTGGGTTTTTTATGAGGTATGTAATGTTTAAATTATAGTTGAAGTCTTATATTTTATTATTATAATTGTTCCTAATCACCTAAGGAGGTAATAATGAGTGCATGGGGATCGATCAAACTCTAGAACTTAGAAATATAATAGAAATGGGAAGTCACATAGTTTGACCAAAACATGCACTAGAGGCCACACTGTTTGGAAAAAACATGTGGGGTGATGAAGGGATCCATAATGGAGAGTTCATAGGCTGATCATGATTAGACAAAGATTTATCCCCAATCATTTGGGACCACTATTCTTGGGAGAGTGGAAGGTGCATGTTTGGCACATGGTTTGGCAAAACCATGCAGCCCTTATGTTTTGGGTGAACTTAAAATTTTTCCCTATGTTCTATTAAAGAGGTCAACCTATTTTTATTCTTATTTTCACCAACAATCCTCTCTCACACAAGATATTTCCCACAACACTATTCTTAGGCATTGAAGGATATTCACCATATGGACTTTGATTCTACTGTCTTTTGTCTTGTTGGATCACTAGTGGTAAGAGATTTATCTCTCTTCCTTCCTTCCCTCGACATCTTCTCTATATGGGACATTGTTTTCATACATGCCCATATTCCCTATTTTTAGGGTATTAATCTATTTTTTTCTTTTGATTTAGTCAAATAATTGGATGATACATGATGAGTGTTCCTTGATAGTCCTAAAGTTGGTGGTCTATACCCCGTCCCCTAAAGACTTGATATTTGTACCCATTAGACATTGTTATGCATTTCGAACCATAGGGTTGTTTCTTCCAAAATTAATTAACCCTTAAATAAAATGTTAATTTATTTTTTGATATATTCAGTGAAACCATTATGAATGGATGGAGGTGATGATCTCAACCCGAACCACCCATTATGAGGTTTTATTCCTTTGTCCATGGAAATGTCACCCATGGGGTGAGTTGAGCTCGCTTTACTTTACTTGAAGCCTTATATGTGGATAGATTAGATTATTAATCATTGTAAGAACCTTAAAAAACTTTTAATTTTTATCTAAAAGGAATGAATTAGACAAACTCTTGGCATGTGTATGATTATAAAATGGTTTATGAAATTATTGTGATGAGTTAATTGAAAAGTATAATAATCATTTATATGGTACTTATTCTATTATATAATCGATTTGATGATGGATGACATGGTATGGAATCGATATTGAAAACACTGTATGTCACCAAGGCGGGAACACACTGTATGGGACCAATGAGGGGGATTCTCGGTACAACACTTATGACCTTCTTAGAAGACTTGATCATTTATACAACATGTGATCTGGGTTTCCAAGACCACCTTGGACATTCTCCTTAGTATCTACTCAAGTTATTACTGATTTCTCTATGGATTTTATTTTTCAAATAAAATAGGATGCCTTGGTCATTGGACTTAGGTCCTGGCCCATGTAGGTGTGATAATAGATTACTCAGTATAGGTTATTGATGATTCCGACCAAGCTTTATAGTTATACCTTAAGTAATTATTTCATAGTCATAATGAATTTCAGTAGACATGAAAGTATCACTTCTAATTTTATCACTTTTATTCCTAATATATATACACACTTCTTCAACTTAACTAAAAAAACTATACTTGTTATACACACTATTTGTGGTGTCCTACTGAGGGTTATCTCACACCAAGTTTAGGTCGTTGTTTAGCACCCAGACAGACTTCAATGATGTAGGTAGGGGCAGAGGCAAGTTCCCCCTTGACGGTTCTTGACTGATTTTGGTATAGGGAATGGTGACCAAAATACCGAGTCATGGATCGTGATGCTATCTTGAGATAGTATTTTTCATCTTTTTGTACTTTTGATACATGTTTTCATGTATCTCATATCCTTTGTATAGCTCCATGACATACATATAAATTTTTATATGTCATTGTCCTTGGCTTCGATTATTATTATTATTGTCTAGATAAATTATCTTATATTTCTAGTTGATATTATGGTTCTTCCTTTTATTCTCTTATGATACCATTGTGTAACTTTGACCATGATGGTATAGTATCCCAATAATACCATTATAGACCTCACAAATAATTGAAAGCCTTTGGTATATGAGGATTCATGTTTAAGGCCATGTAACCCGCCGGCTCAGGGTAATGTTTAAGGGAACCTAGGTCCAAAAAATACATTTTTAGTTTTATCAAGAATATAGAATACTAAAGAATATAAAATAAATAAAATTTGAGGTAAAATTAAGTAACACATATGTGAACTAGTATTCACCATTGGACACCACGTTCAGTGTTCTAAAAGAGTTATCCTATTTAAATTACTCAATATCCACTCTAAACCTTAATGTATACACCAAATTATTCTTTAGTTAATGCTAAAACATCATTTTGAGTGTTATTTCTCCTATGAAAGTTATTTAATTTGTAAAATAACTCTAATAAATTAAACATAATTGATGCCAATTTAATCACAAAAAAGGCCTTTTGTATGTAATTTAAATAGTTAGAATAACTACATTACATTCCCATGATAAAAAATGAATCATAATAGGGTTATAAGAGATATTAAATTATAGAATAAAAGATACATGTTTAAATAAAGAACTATATTCCTAAAAAATGAACGTGATATAAAGGAAGTCCAAGGCTTAGAATTGCTTTCGTAGGTCTCCAATAGGTTACTTTTTTCCTTTGGTTTAGTCATAAATGGATATATATAGGTTATAGAATTTATTTCATTTCTTCTTCTTTCTTGAATTTTCACTATTATACTCTCTCTCTGATATCTTCCCTCTCTACATGATGATTCAGTCATTCTTTTTTTAAATATCCAACAACCATGTGAAATTTCCTTCTTTCTTATTTTTTTCAAAATTATAACTCTTAAAATTATATCAATATTCTATTATCCTTGATATTCCTTTTTAATTATTCCATTTAACTTGGTTTCACATTACCATTTGAATTAATTCATTTAACTAATTTGATAAAAGTGAATAATTTAGAAGTTAATGGGATGATTCCTCTTCATTAAGAAATTTTTTTATTCTCTAATTTTTTGAAACATCACTATATAGGTTATGGATCTTGGTGATTATCATGTCTTTATCCATCATGAATTGGTTTTCATTACCATGGTATGATCTTATGTAAGTTTCCTCACATGTGTAATTGGCCTAAGAAGCATAGTTGTGTAACTCCCTCCTTAATAGTGTGGAACACTTCTTCTTATCCTTGGAAAAGTATAAACACCCATGTATCAGCTTCAAAAAAAACTTCTTTTACGGTCAAATTCTTATTAAAACCTTATACATCTTACAACAATATCTTAAATATCACCCAATAGTAAATTAAAAATACTTACGAAACTCCATATATATAAAACAATTTAAACGTAAATAAAAGTATATCTTATATGATATGTAAGAACATTACTTGAAATATTATTATTTGAAATGATATATATGTAAATTAATTCATACATATGAGAGATTTTTAGTTCAAATTATATGTAAGATATTTCAGTTTCAGAAAATAATTTTTTTGATTAATACATAAGAAAAACATCCAAATACATAATAAATATATATGAAAAATAATATGTAAGATAAAAAATAATTTTTAAGAAAAATATTTCATATGTTATATTTTTTACTCATCATGATTCCAAATTGATTAAGGTATAACATTTTTTTAGAAGAATAATATGTTAAATTATTTTTACTAATTTTAATACCATATCTTTAACCAAAATACATAACATTATTTCATAACTACTACTTAAATTCTTTTTTGTATTCCAGAAATTTTAGAAAAAATAGGTATATTTTGGATTCTATATCTAGTAAACTTATAGAAATTTAATATCTTATTATATTCCATTTCAAAAAAAAATACCTGAAAATTTTCAAAACAAAATAGTGTAGGGTTTATTTAGATGACTCTAAAAAAATTAATAGAATAATTGAATATCAAGAAAAAATTATTTTGTCACGTTACGTCAAAATTTACTCCGGGTATCAAGAACCTCATTAATTACCCTATAATTGATAAAATAGTGGTAGAAAATAATTGAATTCCAAAGTAAAATTAATGAAAACATAATATATACCAATTCCCCCACAAGTAAGCTTTGGACTCTAGGACAAGTGAACATAAAAATTATATCCAAACTAAAATTCAAAACACTATAAAATGTGGGTTACTTTTTAACAACCATAATTCTCAAACTCATCATGCCTACTCAATTTCTTATATTCTTTTTTTCGTTTAGTCAATTTGATTAATTTTTTCCTCATTTATCCTACAATTCACATTAATACCTACCTCACTATAATCATTTCTCTCATCACACGCATATTTAATTTTAGAAAATATTTTTCTCATCTAAACTGTAATGACCAATAATATTTTAAATGAAATTTTATTTTTATATATAAATATATATATGTATATGTGTCACATTTGATAATGTGGTATAATATAAAATCCATGCATACCATAATAAAAAATTGACAAAATTTATTTATATTAATTTGAACATTACATTTAGAAAATAAATATAGCCATAAAAATTAAATCTGTTACCCTGGGAATATAGACACAAAAAAGTAAAATAACTAGAATAGTGAAATTTGAATCATCTTAGACTCCTAGAATAATCACACACAGAAAAAAAAATATAAAAGACATAAAAAAATTAGTAATCTAGTTGATATTTTTAGAAATATATAATATAAAATATTATGAGGTATTAGAGTGAATAATAGATGATGTAAACTCGAGTTTTTTTAATACCGTAGAAAAATAATATGACAGTCGAAATAATGATTTGACCACTAGGAATAACAGTCTAACTATTAAGAATGGTAATCTAATTGTTAGAATAGTAAAATGAAAAATGGAATAGTGACATAATATTTTAGTATCTTATAAAATTAAAAATATAAAAAAAACTTATATCACCTTAAAATTAAGTAAAAGTATTAAATAGGATAAAATAAATAGTTGAAACAAATAAATCATCATTATAATTTTGGTAAAACATATATGTATTATTTTTATTAAATTATATTTTTATAATAATTTTAATATTCTGAAATAAGATTTATTTTCATATAATGGGTTAACAGAAAACTAGATATCTGAATACAAATGATTATTAAAATTCAATGAAATTACACTAATTTTTTCTAACGGTTGGAAATCTGGTTGTTTTGTAAAAACTTGTATTTTTTAATAATTATTTATTTTAATTTAAAAAATAAATTAATTTTTTTAAGTATTATTTTTCCAAAATGGATTTCAATTTTGAAATCATCGTATCAAAATTATCTTAGGTTTCTTTTTTTTTCTTTTTTTTTTCTAAAAATTTTAAATTCTATTGTATGGTAAAATATGATATTTTAAATTATAAGTTAAATAAATGATTAACTAAATATAGTATGATTTAAGAAACCATTATCATGATCTAACATGAAAATATTACTATATATTGTCATAAGACTCCTCACTAGTGGTAGTCTTAAAAAATTAGAAAACAAATAATGAATATTATATTAACAAACACCCATCTCTCCCTCTTATATATAACATCCTCATCCACACATTTATATTCATTTTCAAAACAAAGTTACATGAAAAATATCTACTCAAATCACTACCCAACTATCTTTCCTGTGTCTTAGGAGTTCTGGTCTCACCAAAATTTCTTTCTAAAGAGACTTAAGTGGTATTTTAAGAGAGAACATCCAATGTAAGAGGTAACTTTCTCAGTTAAACACTTTAAAATTATATTATTATTATAAATAACCTAAATTTATTATATACATATTTAAATAATGACACCAGTTTCATAAATATAGTGAAATTATGTTATGTTAATGGGGTATCAATTATTTAATTTCCTCTAATTCAATTCTAAAAATGAAATTATCGCTCTTATTTTTGTTGGTTCACTACCTTTATGTAAGATGTATTTTATTTTTCACCACCAACTTCATGAATTGTTATAATACACAAATATTATGGCTCAAAATTATCTAAATAAGTATATAATATTTTTTCATATTCTAGAATGGATAATGATTCATAACATTAAATGAATTCAAATAAATTGATATTGGTAAGAAAAGAAACCTTAATGAACTTACTATATAATAATAACACTTTTACTATAAGAATAATTTTTAATTGTGAGTAATATTGAATATTGGGAATATTTTTAAATTATATAAATAAATTAACTCTATATCACTAAAAATTTTCAGTTATATAACCATTTCATAAGAACATCCATAATTATCAACAAACTGATTTGACCATTGAACCCTAACATGAATGACCTCAATACAGTGAATATAGAGATGATATCTAAATAACAATTTTAAAATATTAAAATAAAAATATAATTATATTCATGAAATGGTTTCTAAATATTTTATTTAGAAAGCACAAATTTTATATTCTAGAGGTTAGACATACGTACTAAGTGAATCAAGACTTACGGTAAGGGATTTCTCCAAACCACTATATTATCTTTGGGCTACACTTTCTATATCTAACTAAATTTTTCTATTTATTATTTTAATTATATTATAAATATTTTTTTTATATTTCCCTTACATATATACCATTTTATATTCTCCTTTTTTTTATTGAGTTATACGTGTTCTCTTTTAAGTTCACTCCTTTCTTTTCTCTTTCAAGAAAACTTGATAAAGGGGGAATTTCTTATTAATTACCCATTATAATGTTCTAATATTATAAGGTTAGATCCTATTAAACCAAAAGACTTTACTATATATTTATCTTTAAATAACTTTATTTTCTTCGACATCTTTCTTTAGATGCAAAACTGAGTTTAAACGAACTGTGATATACTATTGAATTGTTATTATAACTATTCAATGTGATAGTTATCTCCTAGTCGTTAGATTGGAATATATGAAAAGTATTGAAAAAATTATGAAAAATTATTGGTTACACATGTATATAATAAATTAATTATCTATAAATTAATAAATTATTTTTAATATAAATAGGATATATTTTTATGAAAACCCTTTTTTAAGTGTGCAATGTGTTTTTAACTCAATAAATTAAATTAATAATTATTGATAAATTATTTCAATTAAATTTGTAGATTATATATTCAAAACAATATTCTAACATTTACATAATAGCTTTTACTAGGCCGGGTATAATACTAAATCTATTTTCACCTTTAAAACACATTTCTACATAACCGATTTTTGTTGCATTTTACACACTTATTTTAAAATGGATTTATGACACTTATATAAAATTAATCTTAAAAAATGAATTCCATATTTGGAATTATTTGGTATAATTTTTTTAAATATAGAGCATTTTATTTTTATCATTATGTTTTGTAACCATGGTAAATATGTATCACCTCACAATGGGTAAAATGGGTAAAACATGGTAATGCTATGAGATAAGGCCCCTAAAATATCGAAAAAAATATTTTTTTTTATTTTTTAGATTCTTTTAGACCTTAATCATCTTATATTCATTTTTTTCAATTTCATGCCACTTTACTATAGTAATGAACTTAATATTATTTTAGTTAAATAATAAATATAAAATGACACTCCTTTTTTTTAATATGTATAATATTTTTCCATAGGTTTAAAAAGGAGTTATGTTTAGTTATAAATTTGTATTTGAAAAATTAATGAATTTTATTATCATGGTAATTTTCTAAATTTATTTGTTGAATAACTACCCCAAATGCTTATGTAACACAAACAAAGTAATTGTTTACGAAATGGAAAAAAATAAAATAAAGGATTTTAAAATTATTAAAAGTAATAAAATTTTGGTGAATTGTTATTTTCCATGAATTTTTCAGATAGATATAACATATGGGTTATTTTTTAATTGTATTTATTTTAATGTAATTTCTATCATCGTTTTTCTAAATCAAAATATGTGAATTATCCTAAAAATGACATTAATGGTATCTTATGTTAAATAATATTTTATTAAATACCTTAATATTCATATGCAATTTATATTTTTCTAGATTAATGTTTTATGGTATATAATATCAACTTTTCCACTTATGGGTTAGTTTTTGTTTTATATTAACTTCCCCAAAATAATAAAAAACTTTGATATCATGGTAATCATCCAAAGGGTTAACTGGTGTTGAAACTAAAATATAAGGGTTAAAACATCACCTAAACTTGTCTAGATTTTATTGTATTAGATTTTTTATAATATTTATAACTTTATATTCGAAATATATCATTTTTTATAATAAAAATGAAATTCATTTATATTAATTAAATAATTTGGTAATTACAGTAGTTCCCCTCTACTCACTTATAAAAGGCCCCTACTATTATTCTTTATTCAAAAATATTGAGCCTTCTATATCCAAAAATATTTACCCTAATACTATAATGGATTATATCCCCATTTTCTATAGTTTATTTTATTTACAAAATAAAATCCTTTAAAAGATTAAGGTGTAAGACAAAGTATATTTTTCAACGAAGAGGTATCACTCCTATCCAAGAACATTAAATTTATTTTTTTCTTATACCTCCTATAAATATATGGTATCCATTATGAAATAAATAATTCAATAAATTAAATATAATTTTTTTTAACATTATTATTTTACAACCATTATCCACATCTTTTCCATCTTATTGGAAATGAAAGCTTCACTCGTACATACATATGGACTACCACCACCACAAAACTGTGTGTTACGTTTTTCATCACTAATTAAAATTGATGGTAATGATAATAAATTTAATGAATATTTATTATAATCCTAATATTATTCTAGTTTTTTAATGGGGAATTTCTGCTTATTTTTTCTTTCATTACATCTATCATAATGTGAAAACATCTCTCGTGTGTACATATGGACTACCATCTCCACAAAGTGATAAAATTCATTTTTCATCACAACTTTATATAAAGAGTTATAATAGTGTATATAATTATTAAATATGATACTAGTTACATAATTAATATTATTTAAATTATATAACCATGATCAATGTACATGTACTGGGACATTTTAACTACAATGTGCATGAAAAATGATGTTGTTATCACCAAAGACAGTGATTTTTTACTAATAACTGTCTATAAATGGGTAATAATATGTTATAAATAAATTATATATGGAATGATATATATTATTATGGTACATGAATATATATATATTTATTTATATTTATTTATATTTATTTATTTATTATACAAGCGGTTCTACCACATACAAATAAATACAGGACACCAGGTAATGGATTTATGTTTCAATGTAATTTTAATCGGGATTGTTTATGATTGAATTTACATTAAGGAAAAATATATGATAAATAAATAATAAACCCCTTTTATTTACTTATCCTCTATTTATTTTGATATATTTTTTAGTTTTTGTACCATTTTCCTCTCCTTTTTACACAAAATGTGTCCGAAAATGATTTTAACAAAATCCAACCTTATTTATACTCCTTTGGGTTGAAATATTTATCCTTTATATCTAATATCAATATAATTTTTTAAAGAATGTTATTATTATTCTATAATGGTTTTTTAAATTCATTTTAATCCCATGATTTACTTTTCATAATTTTTTTTAAAAATAATCTTATATTTGTTTTCTGAATATGGAATTTTTTTAGAATGCTTGAACAAAATATTTATTTTACATGATTACATCATTAATGTAATTTACCACTATCCTGACTACTCGATGATTTTAAGATTACATTAAAAAATTTCCTGATTATTTTTAAAAAAACCACAGTATTTTTTTAATTTTTTACATTTTAAACATGTGATTTGAAAGTGCAAATAGTATTTTCCTTAAGAAATATTCCAATGGTATTTTAAAGACATTTTTCATCAATGATAACACACTTTGATGTTACTTTTATTTTATTAGGGATATGATCCAATAATAACATCCTTGTTCTTTACCTAGATGGTTAATTATTATGATAATGATTTTTTTATAAAACCCGTTTATTTTTCATAGGTTATGGTATGCTGAAATGGTGAATGTTTTATGATATTATGGAAGACATATTAATGTTTTATTATTATTTGATAAGTGGACCTGGAATTATATATCACTCTAATATATTCGGTAATGACAATACATTTAAGAAAAACCTTATAGATGATGGAGTTAATTATCTATTAAGAGACTACAATGTTAATAAACACTTAATAGATAATAAATTTAACTATATATAATTTAATCTTGAGAGAATTTTGGAATTATCATCTTTTGGTAATTACATGATGAATGTTTGATTCCCAATATATTATTATTATTATTATTATGCCACAAAATTCCTATTCCATGTTAAAATTCAAATGATATGTTGTCTAGATTCATGATTTGTTTATGATAATTTTTTCCTCTTATGATTCTTGTATTAGAAAATGCTAAACTTTTATGTCATGACACATTTTTATGATGTATGAAAAATTGAGTATGAACTTTTTAAGTTATGATCATGATCTCATATCCTTATGATTATATTATTCTCACATATGTTCATCAATTTATATCTCCCATTTTTACCCTTACTCAGCATCTAATCTCACAATTTCTTTTATTTTATTTCACAAGATTGTGAAGAATGGTTCTGAGTAGGGTACTTCTAAGAAGGGTACTTATGAGAATACCTTTTTGGGTTTTATTTAATATATTTCATGAAACAAGTTATTTTTGTATCTAGTCTCTAAAGACACTAAACCTTTACGATGCTAGGGCTTGTATTGTTATGATATTTATTGAATATTAATTTAAAATTATGTAATAATTATGTATGTTTTTCTTGGGTTGCTTCAGTTTGCAACCATTAATTTTAAAAATATTAAAAAAAATATAGGAAACCATTATAGTTTTATGGAAAACATTATGATCGAACCTCTTATAAATTTTCATTATTATTTCCTTTAAACCCTTACTTAAGGGGATTATTTTCTAACATAGTACTCCAAGCCTTTTTATGAATATTCTTTACCTAAAATCAATTTTATTGAATTATTCTTCTTCTAGTCATTTGGGTTAATCCAAAAATTATTTAACCCCTTTATTTTCGTATGAATACTAATGATATTTTATTGGGATATGATTTAAGACAGGATCATGTAACCCATTTCATTTTCAGGGGTTTTCATTTGTTTATGCTTTATGTATGACTCATTTATGTGGCACACATATGTATGTACATGTTATGAATATTAAGGTTAGTCCCATAATTATACAACCCCCAATGAATTGGGTAATTATTTCATCTCCTATGAAACCATGTGTTGTGAAAGGGTAGTTATCCTAGGACACTATGTTAGGATTTCTTAGCAGTGAGACTAGACACATGCTTATGATATCCTATTTTATATTGTTTCCACATTCTGGTGATTATATTATTTATTATATATTATTCATTATGATATGATCTTATGTGAAAATATATTATCCTTTAAATTTATGATATCATATTATGTCTCTTGAATCTTATGATACACTTCACGTTTATTACCTTACTAAGATTTATATCTTACACTTTTCATTTATGTATTCACCTTGGGTATCCTATTCAGTAATTTAAGATCATTTGGATTTAAGATAACATTATGGATAATCATATAAATATTTTATGGTTTAGATTTAGGTTGATGCATTATGTATCTAATCACCCAAATACACTAGGCCTCTAGATATCCAAGTTGTGTTTTATAGAAATTTATGTTAAAAATAAGGTTATAATATATGTATGAAACTTAGGTTTCCATTATTTTTATCAGAGAAAAGTATAGTTATTTTTTCAGTTATAATGAGAAAATATTAGTGAAACCTTAGGGATAAGTTTATGTATAGTAAAACATCATAAAATTTGGGTAATGTAAAGAGTGTGTGGTTTCCTAGTAATGACATCCCTATTTGGATACTACTTGTGAATGAAATATCTATTCTATATTATCCATGTATTCATAAAATTGTTTTTTTGGATATTAATTTTATCTACAATAATTTCACAACAAGTGGGCCTAACGATACACTTGGTTTGATACTTTTGAGATAATATGCTCTAGATGATGCATATTTTCATTAGGAACCATTATGAAGGGCTTGAAAATAAATTATATAATTTTACAATATAATATTTAAGTAGATTGGTTAGAGAAACTAATAATAATATGACCACAAATAATATAGATTGTAACCTAGAAATTCATTTGTAAATATATACATTTTATTTTTGAATTATTCCTTTTAAGTTCAAGGTTTTCTTTTTACTATGATTATTAATTTAAGTATCTTATTCCCAAATTTTCAATTATTTTAGTTAATGGTTGGAAATATAAGGGATCGTTCCAAAAACCTATGTAATGGGGAGTGTAATTATTACCCTTACTAGATGCCTAATATGATGGGAATAGGGGTTCAAAAATTTATTTAAGTACTTGAAAAAATTACAAAAATTATAAAAAATGACTTATATCAAATGAAACACCCCTTTTCTCCTAAATAACATTTTTTGGTTGAGAAATTTATATGAATAAGTACTCACACTTTTATTGGACCATAAAATATCCTAATACTGAAATAATGGATTGTCTCTATTGAGAAGATATTATTTTTCCTCTAATTCACTAAGTAAGATAAATCCTTAATGTCTATATATCTCTTAGAGGGAGAAGTCAGTCAGTGATGGACACTTATCAATAATATGAATATGAAGGAATAAATTTAATATATGGAGTGGGTAGGATTAATGAAAAAATGAATAAAATATTTACTCTCACTCTTCATCTTAAAATAAAGAAGGAATTACTTATACTGAAGAAAAAATAGGATAAATAAATAGGTTCTTGTGAGGAAAAAGTCACAATAATTTTAAGGTATTCCACTAGATTTATAATCAACCCGGAAATAAGTGTTGAATACTCATTTATTGGGCTAGAGAATAGTCATCGAAAATGTTTAGTGATTCATGGATTTGAAAAAATATGATAAAATAGACTAATCTTACCTTAAAGTAGAGATATAGATTATTTATTATAAATGATTTTGAGTGGATAGATATAAAAAGTAGAGAATATATTTTTATTTTTGAAGATCAATAAATAAATCTCATAAAGGGAAGAAAATATAGTTACCCACATGTCATAATTGTGGGAATAAGAATCCTAGAAATTGACTCAATATAATAAAAAGATATTTAAAGTGTGAAAATTATGGGAATCAATATAATAAATTCTAGATAGAGATTATGAAGAAAACTTTTATGATTCAATAAAAATGGTTCCAATAAATCATCAACCTATGGTCCAATGTTTTTACTGTAAGAAACATAGACACTATAAAAGATGGTTTTCCAAACCAGGGGTCTTTAAGGGGAATCAATGTTAACATCCACCTAATCCATAGGATTAAGAAAAATCTTCTCCTATCACCACCACTGAGGTGGAACATGAAAATGATGTAGTACAAGGTAAAATTACTATTCGCTTAAGAATGGTGAATGTTTTACTTGATTCGGGTTATTTTCATTCATTTATATCCTTTATGTTTTCTATAACTATTGAACCACCTCTCAGATACCATTATGTATAGATATTTATGAAAAAACCTAGAGGTTATATCATTGAAACCCAAGTATTTAACTCTTACTTGGTTTGTGTATTTTGAAACATTCTTTAGTAAAATCTCATAATCCTTTGGTAGAATTTGATTCAATACATTTGATGGATTAGAACTCATTATAAATATCTCACATCAATTATTGATAAATGGAAATCACTTTCTATATTCAAAAACATTCTATGCTTCAATATAAATTCAAAGAATAATATCAATCCACTTTAAAAAATCCCTCTATAGTGTGGGTATTAATACTCAATGAAGAAGAATATCTCACTCAAATTATTGAGACAAAGGAAAGAATCATCCTTGAGAACATACCCATTGTGAGGGAGTATACTGATGTTTTAGATGAAGTGTTTTTTGGTCTTCCCCATAAACAATAGTTATAGTACACAGCTAAACATATATTTGGAAAACTTCCCATATTCAATACTTCTTATTGAATGTACCCCATTGAATTAGAATAACTTAAAATGAAAATACAAGAGAATCTGGACAAGGTTTTTATAAGCCTAATTTCTTCACCATTTGGAGTGGTAATCCTCTTTTTAAAAAATAAGGAAGGGTTTTGTGCATATTCATTGATTATAATTAATTAAAAAATAATAATGATAAAGAAAAAGTATCCACTTCCACAGATTAATGAATTATTCTATAAGCTACGTGGGGATTAGGGCTTCCCTAAAGTGGGTCTTTATTTAGAATATTATCAATTTAAGGTGAAGAACGAGGATATTTATAAGGCCATATCTCAATCAAGGTATGGACATTATGAGTTCATAGTAATTCCCTAAGGACTCACCAATGTTCCAGTAATTTTTATAGACAAGATGAATATATTCATTAAAGATCATAGAAACCCCAACCCCAATAAACCCATATTTAGTATCTGATTTATTAAATTGGAATAATATACAAGGAAATTCATCTTAATTGTATGAATACTTTAGTAGTCTTGGTAAACTATATGAATATATGATTCCCATATTACATTAGAATACACAAATTAAATTATAATTATTTTTCAAGAATCACATTATTCCCTCTAATATATCATTTCAAATAAATTATAGTACACTTCATGGATTCTTGGGAAAATAAAAAAAATATTGGTTATATAAAATTATCAGTAAAGGTTAAGTATATGAGAATCTATCATGAATCAATAATCTAAAATGGCATATAAAGGTAAATAATCGAACACACACACCATTTAAATGATTTTATTATCATGGTTAGATAATACATAGTAAATATGGAAAGGTAAATAAATAAATACTCATGTAATTTAAAAAAACATTACTATCATAACTGGACAAGGGATAATCTATATAGAAAGATAATTTACTTAAAACACATTCCATTTAATCAATAAGATAATATCAAAATGAATCAAAATATATTATCATTGTAAAATCTCATGGATAAAAATTAATGAATTCCCAATGAAGAAAAATATTAATTATTGGATTTTATGATCTCGGGCATCATGATACCTCTACCATCATGATATTTCTTCAATATAGTTTAAAAATGATGGGTAGGTATACAATATAAACCCATTTAACTAAGGTTATCCAACTCATTCATCTCATGAAACTACTAAAGCATTAAGGAGCTATATATAATTGGGCCCCACCCATGTCTATGTGTCCAAATAATTCCTCTTATATGTAAGGATATATTTAATCCATAAACAATTCAACTTATCATCAAATATATGTATTGGGTAATGAATGTTAATTTATCCATATTTACACAGATAAACAAATAAATTTCAATATAGAAAACCATATGTAGAATGATATACATTTATGAAATAATGATACCCATGTTAAATAATATGGATATTTGGGGGAAATTTAATTTCCAATTATCATAGGTAAGTGAATATTTCAATGTAATGTTAATGAATACAAAAATGAGTCAATAAAGTGAGTTTCATTCCTTTCCTTAGTCAAGATGATCATAAAAAATCCATATAAATAATAAGGATAGTATAAGTACAAAGTATACCTATTGGAGTAATAATAATGGGTTTTTTCATTGTTGAAATATCACAAAAATATCTTTGAAACATTCTTGAGGAAAATATCCTTTCCATTTTGAAAATAAATATTTAAAACTAAAATTTCAAACAACATTTTGAAAATAATTTTCCTTTCAAATAATCTTTTAAACTTATAAAGGAATCTTTAAAACACTTATTGTTCATGATAGTGGTAAAATATATAAATGTCGAGTATGTTAAAACAAATATTTCATTCACATTCTCAGTAAAACCCAAACAAACCTTGTTTTGAAAATTAATTGAATATTCCCTTAAAAAAATTCTTAAAAAGATTAAATGGGTTAAAAATTCTATAATAAATCATTTTAAAAGGTGAAAAAAATAATTACAAACATATTTAGAAAATAACGTTTCCACAAAAAATATATTTCCGAACAAAGAGAGAAAAAAATTGGATTTAAAAAAAACATTCCTCAATTATTTTAAATACCAAAGAGTTTGAAAATGGTACTATTATGTGAACATATCATGAACATCATGATTATAATAAAATTAAATTGGTTTAGTAAGAAATTATCAAATAATTTATGTCAACTAAAATTCATGAATAAACCATTTCAATTATATTGAGATTGTGGAATAAACCATCAAAATGATCATAACGTTGAAGTGAGAATTAATCAATGAATAGATTATTTGTATCAATTTTAAATACAAATAAAAAAAATTAATTATATCATAAGATAATAAAAATTAATTAACGATATAATCTACAAATCTGAAATACAATAGAGAAGTATTATAAACCAATGAAAAGTAATTGAGTTATGAAAATCATTACTGCTTTTTAATTTTCAAGTCAAATCCCATTAGATAAAATAATTCAAATTAAAACATAAAATCCAATGAAATGTTACTTAATCGTGATATTAAATGTCAAATTGGTATTATATACACCATATAAAATAAATTATGTTTATAACATTACAATATGATTCAATGAAGGGGAATTGAGATGAATTCCCTTGCAATGATATTATTATTGAAGTGGGGACTAATAACTGATTTGATTATGTGTATCAAATATAAATACATATAAAACAATTGTTAATAAAAAAAATTATTAAACGTCATTAAAAACACGATCTTATCATGGCATAACCAATGAAGTAGAATTTTAACCCAATGAATAGAAATTGAGTTTAGAAGTCCATTAACTCACACTTCCTTTTAGTTGAACATTCTTTAACCTCATTTTTAGTGATATTTAACATGTTATTAACTTATAAGAGAACCATATTAAAATTCATAATATCATATATGATCTTTTTATAACTTATTATCCCCTTTTTGTTAATAATATTTCATTGTTTTTATTGTTTCATATGTTAATTATCTTGTTTTCTCACTCATGTTTTATCATGAAATATATGGATCTTGAAAAAATTATATAGTTACATAATCAAAAAAATAATATTAATGACATAATTATAATATTAATATATCAATTTTACTTTTAATACTAATCATGAAAGATGGTTTTGAAAAATGAATTACGTTATGATCGTGAAGATGGTAGGATGTACGTATGCATGAGTAATGCTTCCATTTTTCAATGATAATTTTATAAAGGAGGTAAGTAATATTTTATATTTAAATAATGATAATAATATCACAAATACCATATTATTTGTTTAAAGGTACTTATATATATCATCCTTGTGTTATCATGAGGAAAAGAGAGACAAATCGCTTCATGAAGGCGACAGTCCACATGTACACTAATGATGTTATCATCTTTTAGTGAGTGAAAAGGTATGAAATAAAATGATGTATAATATTTTTATGAAATATAATTATGTAATTGATATCATATTTATTTCATTTATATCAAATATATTCATTAAACTTTACTTTAATTCCTTATATGTAAATCTTTAGTGAAAAATGAATCACATCACTTCGTGAGGCGGTAGTCTTCCGTACACACAAGAAATGTTGTTGTATCCCTTACAGAATGGAATGTAAAAAATTTATATATTATATAATGACTACATAAGTTTAGTTATTTTATAAATATAATAAATATAATTTATATCCATTATGATACTCAATCATGAGAGTTGGTAATCGAAAAACGAATGACATCGGTTCGAGAGGTAGTAGTTCACCGTGCACATGAATGATGATTTTTAACCCATTTGATGGAATTGAGGATGGTTTTACATCATAAACATAATATAAAAACATCTCATTATATTAAATATAATTAATTTATTATATCATAATGTTTTAATAATAATTGATGTAGGAGGAGGAAGAAATAAAATACAAACTCTTGTTGAAGAACATTACCTCATCTTTGGGTATCCTCCTTAGGATTGCACCAAAAGCATTCCAAAGTTTGTTTTATGACCAAAATAGAGATTTTATAATGATATTATGGGATTTTGAAATTTATTTGATTAGTTATATTTCAAAACTAAAGGTTTTTAATGTGTGAATAGAGAGGATAGGGGGAAGCCTTTAATAAATGAGGTGAGTGGCACACATGTAATTTTTGAAACAAAAAGGGTATAGTCACTTTTTTAACATTTCAAAAGGGTCAAGAATGTATTATTCATGATAATTATACATTATATGGTCTAAATATATACATAAAATATATTTTAAACATTTTTTAGGTCATTTTAACTCTTATCATTTTAGTTTAACCCCTGGTAAATCCATTTTTACCTTAACCGTGGAAAATAATTTTTACTATTTATACTATTCATTATGGTTAAAAAGTAAGTTAAAATTATTAGATAATTTCAACTAAAATTATTATAAATATGGAATAAATTTTTAAAAATTAAATTTATAGAAGCAGAATTTTTTTTTATCAAATTAATCTGAATGACATGATAAGAAAACAAGTTTTTTATATGGAAAATATTCAAAGGATTACAAAGTTTTTATATCAAAATTCAAAATAAAAATTATTCCAATGACCAAAATTGGATTAATATACATATAATTTAAATAAATTTACTTTTAAAAAAATCAAAATAATAATTTAACTTAATAAATAAGATAAATTAAATGGTAGTTTTCAATTAAAACTCAGTAATTTTCACTATTAATCAAAAAACGATATATTAAATAAAAATCCAAAAATTCACTCTAAGATAATTTTAATATGATGATTTAAAAAAATTTGTTAATTTTTTTAAATAAATTTAATAAAATAATTAAAAACTAATTTAAAATTAGGTGTTCAAAAAGTGATTAAACTACCTTTTAAGAAAATCACTATTTTGAGGAGAAAAAAAACTTTTAAATGATTCTTATTTTATTTATATTAAATGAACAACCATAATTTTAATAATATATTTATTAATATTCATAAATTCAAATTTATCTATGATTTTACAATGGTATACTATATTATGGTTCATTTTGACTTGGGGTTTCATGTGTCGAGTCAATAAGTTCCCATATGACTTTTCCAATCATTTATGTTTTGAAAATCACAAACACATTTTCATAAGGATAATTATCTTTCTATAAAAAACATTATCTTAAGGATATTTTTCTTTTTATAATAATATTTTTGGATTTACCTATGGTTTTCAAATTCTTTATTTAATTTTTTTTTTCAAAACATGTCTAACCATCTATCCTTATGTCAAAAAACAAATCCTTATCTAAACTACAAAACATGAAGTTCCTTAAAATTTAATTAGCCCTAAATTGTGAATCTGATTTATTGTAAAATTAGACTCTAATTTATTTTGAAATCAGACTCTGATTTCTCCTGAAATAAGAATCTTAATTCTCCTGAAATCACACTCTGATTTCTACTAAAATTAGACTCCAGTTTTTTCTCAAATCGGAATCTGATTTCTTCTGAAATCAGACTCTGATTTCTTCTAAATTCGACTCTGATTTCATTTGAAATATGACTCTGGTTTCTTCTAAAATCAAACTCTGATTTCTTTCGAAATCCGACTCCAATTTCTTCAAAAATATGACTTTAATTTATACAAAAATCAGAATATGATTCTCTATTATTTCAAAATCTAATTGCCAATATTTCTAGACACTGATTTTCATTATATTAAGAATATTATTTAATTTTATTCTTAGAGTTACCTAAATTCCTTAAAGTAACATTTCATTTTATCAGATCCAAAAATGTTTTAATTCTTCTTAATCATAGTAATGTTTCTCATAGTTTGTTATATAAAACTATGTCATCCATTCTATTTTAACATAACTTTTTTCTTGAGTACCAAATGTACAGGTCCATCCAAAATTCAAGGGAAAATATGACCATTTGAGGAGGAAGATGACCATTATAATCCATGCCTACAAATACCCATCCATTTTAATGAGCTCAATGTTATAGTTTTTGTTGAGAGCTGTAGATCTATGGAATGAAGTGACACTTTGTGAAAGTTCTTATCATATCTTCTTTATAAGGACCTGACCTTAAAACATTACATAATCAGGAATTAAATGAATAATTCACATTGAAGTTTATGTCAAGTTCAAAGTTTTAGATAATTAATCCATAACTGTAACATATAAACTTGAAAATTACATGTTGACACTACTACCCAATATCCATTTTTTCACAAAATAAAAACTCTTAAAAAGAAACATGTCTAGTTCCAAGTTTTAGACAACATGAATTTTCCTTGATCCCATCGTTGACCTTATTCATCTTTAAGTCCTATGGAAAATATTTCAAAAACATGGTATTATCATAAAAATATCAGTAAGGGTTATAAAATAAGTAAAGGAAACATTAACCCATCAATAAATAAAACTCAATGAAACTATACTTTCCGATCATAATATACCTCATGAAATCATAAGATTTATGAATAACACATAGAAATCATAAATCATAAAGTTATCTTCTAGAATTCATATCATACTTATATTGTAGCTATCACAGCTATTTAGGGAGTTATGCTGGAATACCCATCACAATATATTCCCTAAATCTCTTAGGATAAACATTAATGTTTACATCTGTCACGTTACCCAATGCATTGAAGAGCTATCTCGGGCTCACCCGCTATAGGTTTATCATGGAACCACCCATATACGTAAACAATGCCCAATAACCATAACATAATCATAACACACAACAAAATCATAAAGTAAAGATAACATTTCCACATTCCAATCACAATATATCAAATCAAGATATTGAAATAAATAATGCTTTATCAAACCATTTTCAAAACCAGTTAAAATGTTTAATAAAGAGATTTTTGAATCAAAGTGTCCCATACCACATTGAAATTTTTAAATGAATCGTCATTTTAAAACATTAATGTCCATATAAATAAATCATAAAACCATTTTGAAAACATGGACATTAATGATAAATATTTAAAATAATAAATCTTTAAAACATTTTAAGTGATATTTTAGTTAAAGGGTTTTTAACTAAATGAGATGCTTGAATACAAATAATTGAGGAATAACATTTAATCATAACTTTATAATATCATGAAAATAAGTGGATTTGTGATATAGTATTCCAAAGGATATTTTATACACTATATAAGAGTGAATTGGTGCATAGAAATAATGAAGTCTCAATTGAATGTAAATCGAAACGAAATCCCTTATAAAAACTATATCTTTTGGTTATGGATAAATCAATGACATAATTATGTGTGAAAAATATGAATACACACAATATAAGTGGATATTAAGTGTAAAAAAATCATAGTTCATTCACACATATTCATATCATGACATAATCAATAAGTATAAGTTTAACCCCCAAGAATTGAAATTGGGTTAAGAAGTTATCTTACAGAAATACGACAGCCTAATGATGTTGTTTTAAAATTAAGAAATTGTATTGATGATATAAAAACGGTATATCATCACATGAACATAAAATTTACAGCAATAAGGATATATAATAACATATCACAACATAATAAGATGTAAATTAAAAGACATAACAAAAAAGTCTTTTAAAAAGGGGAGAGTGAAAGGTTCCCTTATCGATTTGGTAACATACGAAACATACACCCTATGACAAAAGGATCATATAATTAAAATGTAAATACCCATAAATTAAATTATATTACACAAATAATACAATAATGGGTCGTAAATACACCACATAAAATGAAATAGTGGCAATACAATATGAATCTCATGGGAATAAAAAGGGAGATGAAAACCCCTTACCTCATTGTAATCAATCAAGTCATATGAAAAAAAGTTAATAAATACCAAATTAATCATGAGATTACATGAATATAAATATAATAATGATAATATATATCAAATGGTAGTAAAAAAATACAACACATTCTATAAATAAGTGGATAACTATGGAAATCTCACAGAATTAAAATTGAGATAAGAAACCCCTTACCTCGTATCTGACTTGACCTGTTCATTCTTTAATATCCTGAATAATAAGATAAAGTTAATTTATACATTCTTAAGAACCTTTTAAAGTTTATTAATCCTTTTATATCACTTATTACTAGGTTATAAACATTATTCAATCATTCAAATTACTAATTGTCATTTTGTCAATATTTGGTACTTGAGACAAAAATGAACTTCTTATAATTTCAAGTTGTTCATGTGGTGAAAATACCATTATCACCATAATGATATTAATTATTTATATATCATATATATCATATATATCTAGTATATTTAGGTATTTATTATATTACATAACATTTGGAGATAAGAAATGGAACACACCGTTCATGGAGACAGTAAGCCGTACGTACTCATGAACACTACTTTCATTTCTATTTCATATTTAATGGAATTAAAACATAATGATACATAGGTATATTATAATTTCAGTATAATATCATATGATATATATGTTACATAATTTCATTAACACAATCCTTTATACATTCTATGTATGTCATGAACGGATCATATCACCTTGAGGGGGCAGTAGTCCGCACTTCCTCAAATGAAATTATCGAATTTACACATATTGGAAAGCAGAAATGTATGTTTGTAAATAAAATTTACAGAATAATAAATAAATAATCAAAATAATATATATCATATATAAATACAGTTCCATCATAATATCCACCATGAGAGGTGGTAGGAAAAGATTGAACAATCATCATTTCGTGAGGCAGTAGTTCATCGTCCACAGAAACAGTATGTTTTCTACCCATTAGATGGGGATATGTGTCAATATAGTTAGAATAAATATCATAAAAACAATATATTATATTGAGGATACATGTGTTTTTATAATATAAAATAATAAAAAGATTTTATGGGGTTGGATAAGTAAAATAAAACAAAAGAACTTAAAAGAAGATTTTATGTTTAAATCAGGTATATCCCTTTGGTTTGAACCAAAATATTTACTTGAATTGACCTATGCATAGGGTAAGGCTTCTAAGTGGAGTATAGGAATGTAGGGAGCTTAATTGGGGATATTTTGGACGATCCAATGGGATTGAGAAGTGTGAGGAATGTGTTATAAGTGAGGGCTTTTTATAAGGGGGAGGAGGGGCTCTTTAGGAAATCTTGAAAATATTATTTTATTATATAATTATTTTTTGGTTATAAAGGTCCAAAACACATTAAAGTTTAAGATAAGATGACTCATGTTTGAAAAAAAAGTCATCCAATAATAATTCTACAGGTTTTGGATATTGTTTTAATCTTTTTAATCTTATTTATTTATATCATTTATTAATGAGGTAAACACTGCATCATTATTGTGTCATAAATATTTTTATTTATTTTATCTATAAAAATTATAAAACAAGTATCATGATGTAAGAAATATTTTTATATTTCAAATTAATATTTACAGTCGAAGAGATAACTTATATAACCCCATTTAATAATTGAGTTACTAAAAGATATATGTTTGTGTCATTTTTGTCTCTACTTTAAATTAATTAATATAAAGTGTCATTATTACTCCCAAGTGGTTCCATGGGGTCCCAAATTCGACCCAAGGATGCACAAAAATTTAGATGTATTAACTAATAGGATTAGGACATATGTTAGGGTAATTTAATATTATAATAATAATATTTTGTTACCCTTATTTACTAGTTTTACCCTTTAACCATGGTAAATAAAATTTTTACTGAAATAAATATTCATAATGTCTAAAAATAAAAATTACCTTTTTAAAATATTTGGAAATCCTAATTCAAAATATTGATCAATTTTTCCAAATTCAATACACATAAGTGGCAGAAGTAAATTAAAAATTAATTCCCGTTGTAAAAAAAGCGTGTTTTTTATAAATAATAACTATCAAACGATTGACACTAATTATGTCCAATTTCAAAATGAAATTACTTAAAATGACCAAAATTGTATTAAATGGTAAATAAATAATATAATTACACTTTAAAACCTATTAAAAAGATAATATAAACTTATAAATAAAATAGATTAAAAGGTAGTTTTGAATTAAAATACAGTATTTTTTACTATTCATAAAAAATGAATTTTATCAGAAAAGTACCAAAAAATTACCCAAATTAAATTTTGATATCCCACTCTAAAGAAGAATTTTATTTTCTCAAATAGAACATATAAAAGTGACCAAAACTTGATTTAAAGAGGGTTCCCCATCAAAAGGCGGTAAATTGGCCTTTTAATTAATAGTAGAGTATTAATGCTTAAAATATGATTCTTTCTTATTTTAAGCCTCTAAAATTTATTGTGTAAAATTAAAGACATTTAAAAAATATGTATATTCATATTTTAGTTAGTTCTATCAATTCTCTCCAATACAATGGTTAGGCATTAACTACCATTTAAAATAATATTATATTATTATTTTTCAGTATGACTCAACATTGTGTGCAACATAAGATTTCAAAGAAACTCATAGTTGTGTATTGGGTATTCCATCGAACATAGAATCTCTTTTAAAGTAAATTTAATATTTAATTCACAAGTTTTAATAAATATGAAAATGTTATATTCTTTATTTACCAGGAATGTTACATCCTCCCTCCTCCCTTTGGGAATTCCGTCCTCACAATTATAAAATTGGGCTTGGAAACTTCATTAAACGTCCCACATCAGAAAAAGATTCAATAAAAATATCACATTAAAATAAAATAAGAGAAGTACAAAGGTCACCTGAGACAATAGATACTAGGATTTCCTAAAAACATGGATATATAAGTGAAAAAAACTCTCATAGATTAATAGAGAGTGATAGAGAACTTAATCATGGAAAGTTAACCACCAAAATACCATAAATTTATGGTTGGGAAAAATTATAATGATAAAAGAGAGAATATAAAAAAATTTATTCTATATACTCTTTATATATTTGATGAATTTTATTAATAACTAGACTAATATCATAAGGAAATATACTTACTTTTCATGTTGAGTGTCATCCTTTAATAAATTTATACCACAAACTCATCTTTTATCCAAACGGTAAGTATTCAAGATCACTTGATCACACATGAAGTGCTAGAATAAAAATCTAGAGTATCACATAATCTAAAAAAATGAACTATATATTTCCCCTATATTTACAAATCAACTAAAACCAAAATTGGTTTGTACAAGATCATATAATCCCCAAAAGGATAATCCTTTATAAAAAATAATACTACTCTTAATCTCCAAAATTCAAGAAAAGGAACCAAAATTTCAAGAAAGACCATTCAATCTAAAAATATCCATAAAATTATTCAAAATAATTCAAACTAAGATTGAAACCCAAAAATCAGAAGTATTTAGTCACATAGTCTTCCATAGTAAATCTTAACATTTATCTCCAAAAACATTGACTACTCTAAAATTCTCATACTGAAGTGTAATTAACCTAAACTCATATTCTCTATGATAGACTAATCATTTCCATTAATAACCCAAATCAACTTATGTCCACAGTAAAAACATATATTCTTCCAAAATAATATTTCAACCATTACTCCACAAATTAAATCCCATAGTATTTTATTTTCCTTAAGCATATAGTGTTCCCAAAAGATAGAATGTATTCCAAAATACCCTTTATTACTTAATAACCATATCATTTTCCTATACTAAGGAGTCCATTTGATAAAACATATGATCCCAAATAAACTTATTCTTGATCCATAAAATCATTTAACTAAAAAAATTAGCCATACTAAATAGGGACTTCACGTTGTCCAGTGGTGGGTGATAAATTCCAATCACACTTTGGTTGTGGGTTCGATTCCCGCATCTTCGTCCGACGTGATGGGTTATCACACGATCGGCGTGTTGACATTTTTCAAAAAATATACAATTTCAAAAAATTCAAAAAAAATAAGAGACAAATTCCTCCAAAATAACCATAACATATTTTGTCCTTAAAGGTTATCTAATACCTTTCATTTTTCACCCCAAAATGTAATAACAATTTATCACCTCTAAAATAACTATGACTCTTTCTAATATGCTAACCATTATGGCTATGTCAAGAATTCTTAAATAACACTATAACCTCTAAAGTTATCTAAACCTACCTTTAATACCAACTATAAAAACCAGGCCTTAAAACATTACATAATCGTGAATTAAATGAATAACTCACATTGATATCATTTCAGGTGTAGAGTTTTAGAGAATTAAGCCATAACACATACATATCAACTTCAAAAGTTGCATGTAGACACTACTACTCAGTATCCATTTTTTCATAAAATAAAATATCTTAAATAGAAACATTTCAAGTTCCATGTTTTAGACAGCATGCCTTTTCCATGATCCCATATTTGACACTATTCAACTTTAAGTCTTGTGGAAAACCATTCAAAAACATGGGATGATCATAAAAAGCTCAGTAAGGGTTATAAAATAAGGAAAGGAAACATTAACCCATCAATAAATAAAAATCAATGAAACCATACTTTTCTATCATAACATACCTCACGAAATCCTAAGATTTATGATTAACACTTAGTAATCATAATTCATAAAGGTAACTCATGGAATCCATATCATTATTACATTATATCTATCAAAGCTACATTGGTAGTAACGTTGGAATACCCATCACATTATATTCCCTAAATCTATTTGGAGAAACATTAACGTTTACCTCTGTCACGTTACCTAATGCATTAGAGAGGTATCTCGGGCTCACCCGCCCTAGGTTTATCTAGGAACCACCCATATACATAAACAATGCCCAATAAAAATAAAATAATCATAGCACATAACACAATAATTAAAGAAAGATATAATTTCCACATTCCAATCACAATATATTAAATCAAGATATTTAAATAAACAATTCTTTATCAAACCATTTTCTAAACCATTTAAAACAATTAATAAAGAGATTTTTGAATCAAAGTGTCCCATACCACTTTTAAATTTTTAAATGAATCACTATTTGAAAATATAAATTTTCATATAAATAAATCCTCAAAACCATTTTGAAAACATGGACATTAATGATAAATATTTATAAGAACAAATCATTAAAACATTTTCACCGATATTTTAGTTAAAGGGTTTTTAACAAAATGAAAGATGCTTGAATACAAATAATTAAGGAATAACATTTAATAATAAAATTATAATATCATGAATATAAATGGATTCATGATATAATATTCCAATGGACATTATATAAACCATATAAGATTGAATTGGTGCATAGCAAAAATGAAGTCTGAATGGAATGTAAAATGAGATGAAATCCCTTATAAAAACTGTATCCTTAGGTTAAGGATAAATAAATGACATAATTATATGTAAAAATAAGAATACACCAAATATAAGTGGATATTAAGTGTAAAAAAATAATAGTTCATTCACAGATATTCATATCATGAAATAATCAAGAAGTAGAAGTTTAACACCCATGATTTGAAATTGGGTTAAGAAGTTCTCTTACAGAAATTTGACAGCCTAACGACATCACATTAAAATTTATAAATTGTGTTGATGAGATAGAAAGTTTATCTAGTCATATGGATATAAAATGTAAAATAATAATGATATAAAATAACATATCACAAAATAATAAGATTTAAGTAAAAAGACAAAACAAAAAAAGAAGTCTTTTAAAAAGAGGAGGGTGAAAGGTTCCCTTACCGATTTGGTAACTTATGAAACATAAACTCTTTGAAATAAGGATCATAAAATGAAGATGTAAATACCTATAAATTAAATTATATTAAACAATTAATACAATAATGGGAAGTAGATACACCACATAAATGTAAATAGTGGCAATACAGTATAAATCTCACGGGAATAAAAGGGAGATGAAAACCCATTAAATCATTGTAATCAATCGATTTGTATGACCAAAAGTTAACAACTAACAAATTAATCATATAATACCATGAATATAAAGAGAATAATTATAATATATATCATATTTCATTAAAAAATAAACCACATTCAAGAAATAAGTGGTGAACAATGGAAATCTCACAGAATTAAAAGTGAGATAAGAAACCCCTTACGTCGTGTCTGACTTGACCCATTCATTCTTTAATCTCATGAATAATAATCTAAAGTTAATTTATAATTGATTAATAACCTTTTTTAAAGTCTATTATTCCTTTTATATCACTTATTACCATGTTATAAACATTATTCAATCATTTTAGTTAATCATGGTCATTTCTCGATATTTGGTACTTGAGTCAAAAATGAACTTCTTATAATTCCAAGTTGTTCATGTGGTCAAAATTCAATTATCACTAGAATAATATTCATTAATTTTATATAATATATGTCATATATATCCATTATATGTATGTATTTATAATATGACATATCATTTGGAGATGATAAATGAAATGCATCGTTCATGGAGACGGTAAGTCGTACGTACGCATGAACGCTAATTTCATTTAATATTTCATATTTAATGGAATGAGAACTTAATGATGCATAGGTATATTATAATTAGATTATAATATAATATGATATATATGTTACATAATTTCATTAACTCCATCCTTTAAATGTTCCATGTACGTCATGAACAAATCATATCCCCTTGAGGGGGCAGTAGTCCGCACTTTCTCAAATGATATTATCGTATTTACACATATTGGAAAGCATAAAGATATGTTTGTAAATAATATTTACAGAATCATAGAAAATACATAAACATAATATATATCATATTTAAATACAATTCCATCATAATGGCTGCCATGAGAGGTGGTAGGAAAAGATTGAACAATCATCTTTTCGTGAGGCAGTAGTTCGCCGTCCACAGAAATAGTATGTTATTTACCCATTAGATAGAGGTGTGTGTAAGTATAGTTTGAATATTTATCATAAAACCAACCTAGTATATTTAGGATACAATTTTTAAAAAAATAAAGGAATAAAATTAGTTTATGGGGTTGGAGAAGTAAAATAAAACAAAAGAACTTAAGTGAAGACGTTGCCTTTAAATCGGGTATCTCTCTTTGGTTTGAATCAAAACGTTTACTTGGATTGCCTTATACCTAGGGTAATACTTCTATAAGTAGGAGAGGGATGTAGGTATCTTAATTAGTCAAATTTTGGATTATCCAATGGGTTTTATAAGTGTGATTAATGGGTTAGATGTGAGGTATTTTTATAAGGGGGGGAGGGTCTCTTTAGGAAAGCTGGAAAATATTATTTTATTATATAATTATTTAAAGTTTATAAAGGTCCAAAACTCATTAAAGTCAAAGATATTATTACTAATGTTTGAAATAAAATCATCCAATAATAATTGGGTAATATTTGGATATTTTTGTAATCTTTTTAATCTTATTTATTTAAATCAGTCATTAATGAGGTAGACACTAAATCATTATTATGTCATAAATATTTTTATTTATTTGATGTCTAAAAATTATAAAAAAAATTATCATGATGTTTGAAATATTTTTATCTTTAAAATTAATATTTATAGTTTAAGAGATAACTTATATAACCCCATGTAATAATTAAGTGACTAAAAGATATATGTTTGTGTCGTTTTTTTCTTTACTTTAAATTAATTAATATAAAGGGTTATTATCACTCTCATGTGGCTCTATGGGGTCCCCAAATCGATCCAAGGATACCCATGGTCGGAAATGTATCAACCAATATTATTAGGACATGTTTTAGGGTAATTTAATATTATTATAATAATATTTTTTTACCCTTATTTTCCAGATTTACCCTTTAACCATTGTAAATAAATTTTTTACTGAAGTAAATATTCATAATGTCTAAAAATAAAAGTTGCCTATTTAAAAAATTTGGACCTCATGATTAAAAATATGGAATCTAATTTTCCAAATTCAAAACATTGAAGTGGAATAAATTAGTTTAAAATTAATTCTCAATGTCAAAATAAAAAGCGTGTTTTTAAGAAATAATAACTATCAAAATATTAACACTTATTTATGTCCAATTTCAAAATAAAATTATTTCCAATGACCATAATTGAATTAAATGGTAAAAAAATAATATAATTACACTTTAAAACCAATAAAAAATATAATATAACCTTATAAATACATTATATTTAAATGCAGTTTTGAATTAAAATATATTATTTTTCATTATTCATTAAAAATGAATTTTATCAGAAAAATACCCAAAATTTACCCAATGTAAATTTTGGTGTCCCTATTCTATAGAATAATTTTATTTTGTCAAATATAATATATAAAAGTGACCAAAACTATATTTAAATAGGGTTCTCAATCAAAAGGTGGTAAATTGACCTTTTAATGAATATTAGAGTATTTATTCTTAAAATAGATTTTTTTTATTATTTAAATCCACTAATGTTTATTGGGTAAATGTAAAAATATTTAAAAAAACATGTATATTCTTATTGTTGTTAGTTCTATTCATTCTCACCAATACAACGACTAGTCATTAACTACCATTTTAAATAATATTATATTATTATTTTTCAGTATGACTCAGCATTATGTGCAACATAAGATTTCAATGAAATCCATTGTTGCATATCAGGTCCACACCATCGAACATTGAATCCACTTTAAAGTAAAACATATATTTAATTCAAAAGTTTTAATAAATATTAAAATGTTATATTCTTTATTTACCTGGGATGATACATTCTTTGTGCAAATGTTCTAAACATCTTGTTCAAGATGAGAACATCTTGTTCAACTTTCCATGTTCTATTCCAATAGTTTCTGGCCAATCAAGGAATTATAGGGATCCGAATATAGAGGTGCCAATCCTCTTAGAGATCGACGGTGTGCAGGGTTAGAAAGACAGTTTCCGATCTTCGTATCGAGTTCTAACCCTAGTGTGGGTAAGATAAACATTCTTGAAAGTATAAATCAAGGGAACTCTATTCAAGATTGTTGGATACCCTTCTCTTTGGGTCAAAAGATTTATTACTTGTACTGTTTTGTTACAAGTTTTATTTCCATTGAATTTTTTTAAATATAGGAAGTGTAACTTTCTAACACCTTCTTATACTTGTACAAACTCTCACATATTAGAATCTTTACGCTTTAAGGTAGAATATTTCCATAAGTAAGCTTGTCTTATGTTTCTTTATCATATCCATTATAATGGTTCCTAATCAAGTTAGTTTCTTTGTTAAAAACTAAATAGGGTTTCTAAATCCATATTGTTTAACATTGTTAAACATATATTTTCATAAGGATAAAAATGACTGTTTTAAACATAAGATTCCCCCCTTGTATTTGAGAAATATACATATACATTTTGATCCTACAATTGGTATCAAAGAGGTTTATGGAATAATTATACTAGCATATATGTTTTTCTTACTCAAAATTTCTTGCTTTACCTTACTTTTCCATGATTTTCTTAAAATTTTCTTTATAAATAAATTGTACTAATCCTTTTTGCAAAAAGGATTTTTTTTTATTTTCATATAGATTGACATAAATTTATGTTGGTTATATAGAAAACTAAAATCCTACCAGACCCCAAATATTTTATGGAAATAATTATGAATACTGGATAGATAGGATGAATACTTTTATTATCAATACCAGTGTTGATAACATTGTTATGTTAATTAGAGACTTCAAGATTCCAGATAGGGAAATCAAACAATTAACCAATTAAGAAAATCAAGAGTATCAGTTTAACTTTGAGGTACACAATAATTTAATATTTTTTATAACCATGAATATAAATATCCAAATTTCATCTTATGAATATGCTAATATCATCTAGACGAAATTAGAAGTTACACATTTTGGTACATCCATGGTTATTGAAATAAGAAGATATATGTATAGAGCTGAGTATTGTTGTTTTATGTTTTCTTTTTTGATAACCTGTATGAAAATTTCAATAATCGTTTATGAATATTGTTAACAACCTTTAGTCTATGGGTGAAAAAGGACATGATGATGAGATTCTTTTGGATAAGATAATATATATCATTCCCAGTGAGTGGTAATATAAATGAATAGGGATTGATGAGATTAGGAAAGTTTCAAACATCACTATTGATGATTTATTTAGAACTCTTCTACAACATGAAACTAGAATAAAGAGATATGCAGAGATCAATAAGAAAAAAATGGTAATGGAAATTATTATTTCACTACTATATCAAATCTTATGAAATCCCAGACTCTTAAAAGATTTAATATATCAAAATCCATGAAATATACTGTTATATCTGAATCAAGGGATAGTGATCATTCTGATAATGAACATTCCAATCCTACTTGAAGTATTAAAAGTATTGTGGGAAAGAAAGACTTCCAAAATTGATACAAGAAGAAAGACATAATGGATAAGAATGATTCATAAGTGACTTGTTATTAAGGTAAGATGGAAGGTCATATAAGACCAGATTGTAAAATGTTCAAAAGGAAAGAAACAAAGGATAGGCATTCAGAAAGAAACAAGAATAATTACTACATGTATAATTCTATGAATGTACTGAAATCTAATGACACCTAGAGTTATAGTGGTGGAGATTCCTCAGATTAATCTTCTGATATTAAATCTTCTAGATAGAAGAATATTGGTCTAATATCTAGAATTCATCCTAAAAATCAATGTCTCATGGATAAGGTAAATAGTGTGAATCCTTAACCAATATTTCTTTAAATGCTAATTTTCCTAATGAAGCATATTATGAATCTTTGGATGATGAATCTTCCTCATCAGAAGATAATATTTTACCTTCATTTGAAGAAGTATATAGGTATTTAATTTTACTTGAAAATGAAAATAGTAAGATCAATATGAAACTTTTCAAGGTAAATTTTATAATTTCTATTTTAACTAATAAATTATCTGATCTTTCAAAATATCTTGATTATAAAATCTATGATTTTAATATATTTCCAAAAAACCTTAAAGAAGTTAATTCTGAGAAGGATAATATTTCTAAGGATCTTAAAAATGTTATATCCAAAAAATAATTTTAGAGACTAACTCAAATTCTAAGACTAATGATGATGAGGATAATAATTTAGTCATTAGACTTAAATTTGGAATATTTTCCTTAAAGAAACATTTTTCAAACTTTACCCATGGAAAGGAAGGTTTTAACAAAAAGTATTCTCAACTTTTTTTCTATTAGAAATAGTTCTGTGTTTGGTTATTCTCACTCAAAACCATTTTTTATTCACAACTATTTTGTTCTCAAAAGTGATCCTATTTGCACTAAGTGTTAATGTGACAGACATTGGGAGAAATTTTTTTCATTGAAAAAAACCCAATCGTTAGGTTTTCATGATGCCCATTTTTTTTAAGAAAATGTGGTTACTGAAGATTTTACTTTCTAACATTACCGAATCCATGAAAGTTTCGATTCCAAAAGTTTAACTATTTTATTTTTCATAAAACAAAGGAAGTGACAAAAAAATACATGGTACATGGAAAGTGGATATTCCCATCACATGACTGGTAAGAAACAATTATTTGAAAAGATTATCAAGGTGAAATTTGGAAAAGTAACTTTTAGAGATAATGGTCATAGAGAAATTTTTTGTTTGTGTAATATTATTCTTACTGGAAAATCATTAATTTAAAATGTTTTATTTGTTAGTATTCTTAAGGAAAACCTTATAAGCACAATACAATTAGTTGATTAAGGTTACCTTGTGAATTTTATGAATGATAAATTCCTAGTACACATTTCCACGGAAGAGTTTATTTTCTCTACCCATATGCATGAGAATGTTTATACACTTAACATATAAGACCATAGGATCAAAGACCTACCTTTCATTATTGAAATGGAAGACCAATCATGGTTATGGAATAAGATACTAGGACACTATAACCTTAGGAACTTATATAAACTCTCAATGAAAAGGCTTGTTAAGGACCTACTTGATCTTAGATTTTATTCCTCAAAAGTCGGTGATCCTTTTCAAGATGTAAATCAACATAAGTCAAGATTTAAATCAATTTATGAAATCTCAACTTCTAATGCATTACATCTAGTGGATATAGATATTTTCGTTCTAACAGATCTAATGGCCCAAAGGCCCTCATTTTTTATTGATTTTTGATAATACACCTTTCCAAGGGAGAGGTCGAACCCTTACAAGGCTCGTAGGTATAAGTATTACATGGCCCGTAGGCCTTAGAAGAATTCATTTCCCATAGGCTTCAAACATTACATACAACCCAAACTAACTACTTAGAACTGCTCCCCCTAGTAGCTTCATCATGAAATTAGCTCTCCATCTTCGCATGACTGTTCGTCTTGGCTTTCCCATGCATGCACAGGCGTGTCCTGATGGTAAGAGCCATACCCTCTAATTCATGAAATCAGTTTAGCTTCTACTATGGTGAAAGATCCTTGCTCATCCTCCTTCTGAAGCTTTTTCCTTGTAGGTTGTTTGGTTTGAAACTGCACTTAAGGTGGCCTGAAGGCCTTGAGGTGCCCCGAAGGCCATACTGACCTGAAGGTCTGGGTGGCTAGAAGGCCTTAAAGGACTCGGGGACCAAATTGGTTGCCAGAAGACCCAAACGAGGGAATATTCCTGGCTACTACAGTGCCAAATAGTGCCTGCTAGAGTTCCCTCTACGGTACTACTACAATTCCCACTTGAGTACCTACTACAGTTGTCACGACCCGCCTTCACCAAAAGGAGGGAAGGGTCAGTAGGTTGCCAAGCCCTTCCTTATTTAAGTTGAAGGAGAGATAATGACCCCCGAAACCCGCCATCTATAGGTCCCGGAGTGGCGACTAGCACCAAGGGTATGGAAATTACACACAAGTGGAAGGCATTACCCTTTTTGTTTTATAGGATCGGGAGATAAAATGATGAAACCCAACAACACAAAAGGTAAAAGAAAAGTAAAGACAAAATTAAACCATTCCCACATGGACATTCCAAAAGTAAAAGCCACAAAGTAAAAAAGGTGACTACAAAGGTAAGTACCAAAGAAAGGAAAACAGCAACTGAAATTGCCCCAAAGGTCCGATCTAGTACGGTCCTGTGCGATCCCCGAAGTCCTCCTGGAAACCTGAAAGCAGTTTTATATACATAGGGTGAGCATAAAAGCACACTCAGTAGGGAAAACCAAAGACTCTTGTGCACAAGTGGGGGGACGTACTAAAGTCTTGTGAAAAAAAGGAGTAAACCAAACACCTATCAAGGTAAAATATCCACCCAAGCCTCACCAAGGAGAACTACCCAAATAACGCAAGTCAAGTAATATATATAATAAGAGCACATCAATGTTTGGGTACCCCGCGCCATTTTCCCACTAGTTATTGAGACATCCTACGTATCGAACCAATCCCGCCATTCTGTCACTGCAGTCCCACCGCCACACCCGCCCACACACACCTGGGCCACAACCACACGCAGTCCCACTACCAAATCCTGCCCGCAAACACCTGGGCCACACTCACATGTAACCACACCTGCAAACACCTAGGCCAGAACAACCACCACCACGCCCTAAGACACCTGGGCCTCATCCCGAAAACACTTGGGAAACCACCTGCCTCACACATCTGGTCAACCACCACACTACCTCGCCCAAATGTTCTTGGGCTAATAATGGACCTCAGGCCATCACAGCCTGCCCGAAGATACTTGGGATATCCGGAAAAGGGAGCAGAAAAGGAGCTAATAACTAGCCACTAATAATAGTGTTGTGAAAAAAACACCCTCCCCCATGAAATGGGGGTGTTCGGCACTAAGTGCTCAACTTGGATGGGGCGCGAATAAGAAACACAAAACTACAAGTATATATATAGGTAACAAGCAGTCACGCAAAGTTAGGTTTTTCTTTAGACAGCCTACAAATCACAACATCGCTCAAGTCCGAGTCACAACTCTCGCCAAGAAACCCCATTTGTCCCATTCATGTTATCATGTTCAGTAATAATGTTCAAATAAGTTTATGCACCACTGGCCAACTAACACCATAAGCATAACCATGGAAAAGAAACCATCCAAATGTCAATTTAAGTATCCACACCCGGTTCTCTTGTAAAGTCACAACAACAAAGGAATAAGTGAGATCCCCCGAAGTAATGGAACCAAAGACAACCCTGAGACATTGCCCCATGTCCCCTCCCCCAAAAATTTTTTTCATCAACAGAGGATCCCACCCCAATTCGTGATATAAACAAGGTAACCACCCGGCCACAAAACTCACAACCACATAATCCGTAACAACAGGGAATCCCATTCCCAATTTCAAAACCACCAAGAGTATAAAAACAAGGGATCCCATCCCCTCCCACATCTCCAGCAACCGGCCCGTGGATGAATAACAATCAAACCACTAACATCAAGAAAAATAGGCCCATGCAGGTATTTTCAGATTTAAAAGATTTTACACGCTCCATGATTTCAATTTCCGTGTGTTTTAACCGGGGGTTATCACAGAAGGGTTGATCTTGGTGCTTTCAATTTATTCAGCCGGGTATACGTAATTAACCAATTAACTTTTCACAGAATGAGTTTGCAATTACAAAACATGCCATTTAAAACACTACGAGGGGTTCATTAGTGCACAGACAACGACCACCAACAGCCTCGATTTTTAGAAGGCGTAATCCATGATCATAAAAAAATAAACAACATCAATGATCACAGCCCCCCTTCATTCTTTATAGAATTCATTCATTATCTTTATTTGAGTCTCGTTTATCCAATTATATAGAATCAAAAGCATGTCCACCACGCATGATACACAAAAGAGAGAGGCGAAGGAGAAATTCCCTACTTTTTTATCGACGATCGACTCTTAGGCCGGGGGCGAAACTTCACAGATAGCGATGTGGTTCGCCTGAATGAAAATCTCCTCATCTATCAATGCTTAGGCCAGGCGCGGAACTTTACGCATAATGATGCGTCTCACCCGATGCACGAAAATAAGCTCGTCTGGATGAAAGTACTCCCCGCTGAGGGTGATCAAGAAAAGAAGAAACCCATGGAAAACCCTTTAGTTATAGAGGTCGCGAACGGTTGAGATAAGAACGCGATACCACGTGAGCGGGGGTTGTGGGTTGACCATGCGGTTGGGCAGTTACACATGATGATATTAAGTTGTTATTTAATATCCCCCATCGGGGAGGTTTCACGGGATTTTCAGGAATTAATTACGGGCTTTAGGTGGTTTTAAAAGGAGTAAAAGAATTAATTTACATCAAAACTTACGTTGTGGGAGCGGAAAAGTCAGGTACTTGGCGAGGGGACACGGTGCCACTGTCACAGTGTCACCCTCATGGTGTCACCCGCACGGTGTCACCCTCACGGTGTCACCCTCACAGTCTCACCCTCACGGTGCCACCATCACGGTTCCACCGTGATCGGTGTCACCCTCACGGTTCCAACATCATAGTGCCACTATTTTGGTGGAGCCTCACCTTTTGCAAAGTAATGGGCTAGGAGGGTCCAGGCCCTTATATTAGATACCTCTTAAACGATTCTCGTCCTCGAGAATCAAAACAAACCAAGAAGGAAATAGAGGGTCCGAACAACCAACTCGAAAGATACCTCTTAGAAGTGAACCCATGCTAACTACAAACACTTCCCTGTCAAGAACCAAGCAACATACCATGCCAAACTACCCAGGCATGTGGGCTGGGGAGTCTCCTCCCCCATGTCATGATATTATCTGCTTTGGGCGGCACTGACTCTCCCACACGGGTTTAATCGCATCCACCTTAATGCGTCTTGATTAGGGGGTGGGTTCTCTCCTCCCCCATTGACAAGGATTTTCACACACATTTAGAGGAAAGAAAACCAGAGCATTTCATTTCCAAAAAGATAAAACGTTCTACCAAAACAGGTACAACAAGGAACAAAACTCAAAAAAACCCTGGGTATTGGGTATGCATCTGTGCTTCCCTCTCCCACGTACTCTCCTCAAGCCCACCATGTCTCTACAACACACGAACCAAGGGAATGGTTTGCCCACGAAGCACCTTCTCCTTGCGATCCTCGATCATCACTGGTCTCTCCACAAAAGTCATGTCATCCTCGATGTCCAGCTCACCCCAATCAAGGACATATGAATCCTCGTGCAGATACCAATGGAGTTGGGACACATGGAATACATCATCTATCCTCAGTATCATTGGCGGTAACGCTAGCTGATAAGCCACTTTTCTGATCCGCCGCAACACTTCGAAGGGTCCGATGAATCTAGGATAAAGCTTACTCCCCTTTCCGAACCTCCACTGCCCACGCCGAGGTGAGACCTTCAAGAACATGTGGTCTCCAACCTCAAACTCCAAGGGCCTCCTCTGGGTATCAACATGCGACTTCTGCCGGTCCTTGGCCGCCTTCATCCTTTCTTGTATGAGCTGAACCTTCTCTGTCGGGCTCTGCACCACCTCCGGGCCAAGGATGCCTGCCTCTCCCTCTTCGGCCCAACACATAGGTGAATGGCAGGTCCTCCCATAAAAGGCTTCAAACAGGGCCATACCGATGGTAAAGTGATAACTGTTATTGTAGGCGAACTCTACCAGGGGAAAGTGCCGCACCCATGATCCTCCTGAGTCCAGAACACATGCCCGTAGCATATCCTCTATGGTCTAGATGGTGTGCTCTGTTTTCCCATCTGTCTGGGGATGGAATGCAGTGCTAAGGCATAATTGTGTGCCAAACGCATGATACAATTCTTTCCAGACCTGTGAGGTAAACCGTGCATCCCTATCCGAGAATATAGACCTCGGAACTCCATGCAACCACATCACCTCATCCACGTACTTTCGTGCCAAAGCATCCACAGTACTTGACTCCCTGATCGCCAGAAAGTGGGCCGATTTCGTTAACTGGTCCACTACCACCCAGATGGCATCGTATACCCCTTGGACCTTGGTAAGTCCCATGAAGAAATCCATCGATATGTCATCCCACTTCCACTCGGGGACATATAGAGACTGCAGTAGGCCTCATGGAGCACAGTGTTCAGCCTTCACTTGCTGACACACTAATCACTTGGCCACAAACTCAGCCACTACTCGCTTCACTCCGGGCCACCAAAACTGTCTCTTCAGTCCCTAGTACATCTTGGAAACACATGGGTGTAACGCCAGGGGTGAGTTGTGGAACTCACTGAGAACCTTTCCGCGCATCACTCCTGGAACAAAAAACCTTCCCTCGAAATGCATCTGGTTTTGATCATCCTCTGTCCATCCTTCCGGAGCATTGCCCTAGTCAACTCGGTCACGCATCACTTCACACTCTGGGTCTCCCTACTGAGACTCCTCCACTTGATGCAACAGAGAAGACTGCACTGTCATCTGATATAGGAAACCTCTACCACCATCCATCCTTACATTGAGGTGTAAGGCAGCCAACTCCTAGATCACTTTCCAGGCATCCGCCAACTCTCGGACCGCATCCTTCTGCGTCCTCCTGCTCAAGGCATCGGCTACTAAATTGCCCTTGCCCTCAGTATAAGAGATCTCGAAGTCATAATCCTAGAGGAACTCCACCCATCTCCGCTGTTGCAAGTTTAAGTCCCACTGGGAGAAGATATACCTCAAGCTTTTGTGATCCGTGAAGACCACAAAGCGTTCTCTGATGAGGTAGTTCCGCCATAACTTTAGCGCAAAAACGACCGCTTCAAGCTCCAAGTCATGGGTGGCGTAATTACACTCATGGGGGCATAGCCGCCTGGACCCATAAGAGATCACCCCTTGTCGATGCCTCAACACACATCCCAGGCCCTATCCTGAAGCATCACAGAACACCTCATAAGCCGCCCCTTCTTCGAGTAATCTCAGCATTGGGGCACTAAACAACTTCTCCTTCAGATAGCTGAAGGCTGACTCGCACTGCTCACTCCACATGAAAACCTGGTCTTTCTTGGTCAGGGCTGTCAAAGGGGCTGCTACTCGGGAGAAGTTGGGTAAGAACCTCCAATAGTAACCTGCCAGCTCGAGGAAACTACGGACCTCTGCCACATTCTTGGGTGCTGCCCAAGAAACAACTACCTCAACCTTTGATGGGTCCACCGCTACCCCCCGCTCGGACCCCATGTGTCCGAGGAAGTGCACTTATCATGTCCAGAACATGCATTTTGACAACTTACCATAGAGCTGGTGCTATCGGAGGACCTCCAAAACTATCCTCAGGTGATCCGCATGGTCCTCCTCTGATCTTGAATAGATCAGGATGTTGTCGATGAACACAACTACGAACTGATCCAGGTACTCCCGTAAGATGGAGTTTATAATCCCCATGAACACAGTCGAGGCATTCATAACACCGAAGGGCATGACTACGAACTCGAAGTGTCCATATCTGCACCTGAAGGCCATCTTCGAGATTTCTCCCTCCTTCACTCTCAGCTGGTGGTACCCAGACCGCAGGTCAATCTTTGAGAACCATCATGCCTCTTTCAGCTGGTCGAAAAGATCATTTATCCTCGTAAGAGGGTAGCGATTCTTGATCGTCACCTGATTCAGCCTCCTATAGTCTATGCACTATAGCATCCCGCCTTTTTATAACATAAACATTCATTACATTACACAAAACTGAGGATCTTTAAGGTCTAGTGTCTTGGAAACCAGGAACATAATACATGAAAACAACATAAAACATTCTTATTAAACACTTGAAAGGCTTCTCCTTAAGTTCATCCTAGGTTAATTACTGCATCTCATAACCTGGGGACATACATCAAAAGAAAGGGTGAGCAGAAGGCTCAGTAAGGGAAACAAGAGGAACATTTTACATGTGAACTTGAGATACTTCAATAAGGACATGAAAAGATCTTTAAGGCATGAGAAAGAAATCATGAGGCATTTCATAATAAAAATAACATTTTCCATAACTTGAAGATGTGGCTACATAATTTAACATAGACAATCATGAACATATCACCAAGGTCCATCCCCAAGGTGTCATTTGAAAATTACCAAGGTTATTCACCAAGGTATCGTGAAAATTGTAATCTCTAGTGGTTACATCATTACCCAATGCATTGGAGCGCTATCAGGGTGCACCCTTAAATTTTCCTTTATAATCATGTGAGCCACATATATCATCATCAAAAATTTCATAAATAACCCACATAGCATAAAATAAATGGGTTTCATTTCATAATCATAACGTTTTAAAAACTGCTTTAAAGACATGATCTTTACGGCACTTTAAACCCACGGAAGGGAAAGCGGGTCTCATGTATGTAAATCCCAGAATTTAAAATGGAACATTTTGATATATATGTGAATACCCTTGTAGAAATAATAGCTTTGATTATTCACTTTATAACATAAAATAATTTTGAGAAAAGAGAGAGGTATTTTGAGATGAAAATTCTGCAGCATAACGGCTATGTGACAAGGTTTTAGAAAACATTGAAAAGAGAGGGGACATGGGTCACCCACTCCTAAATGATCCATAAAACAATAAGGGAACAGAAAAAGAAGGATATATGGACATGGTAATGAAATTTTAAGGACATACCATTTGAAATGAAAAACATGGAAGGAAGACAAAAATTAGATTTCTCTTATGAAAATTCAGCAGCCTAAGGGCGTCACTTAAACTTCAATAAAAAAGAATTGACAAGATCAAATAGGGTCTCTCATCATATGATCATAAGAGATCAGTATGATAGATATAGAGATCATACCCCAACATAATAAAAAGGAACTTGAAATACTTGACATGAAAATCGAACTTGAAAAATGAGAAGGGTGAAAGAATCCCTTAAAAATTCGGCAGCCTAACGGCGTCACTTAAACATTCATAAAACGAAATGATGAGAGTAAGAGGGGATCTCCCATCATATAAACATGAAAAGGGAAGTAAGAGGAATATAAAAGAACAACCTCTCACAATAGAACATGGTGCATAAAAGGAATGACATAAAAAGGATTACATGAAAAGAAAGAGAGAGGTCGGATCCCTTACCTTAAAACTTGACTCTTGAAACTCAATGTTTTGGACCTTGATGGCTTGGGGCACCTTGGGAGGACTCCTTGGAAGTTAAGGAGACCAGAACTTCGTTGGGGGAGAGTTGGGAGTGAGAACTAAAGGAGGAGAGGGTGGGTATTTATAGGGAAAGTGAGGGGACAAGGCATTAATGGCCAAGGGACACCTCACAAGTGTTTTTCTCAAACCCATGTGCTCTCTCATGATATTTTTCATAAAGTTAGGCCACATGGGGCCCCCAAAACAAAAATTAATCACCCTTGGCCGGCCAACCCTTGAAATATCTCATGACATCATCATGACACAGTTATGATGTCATTAAACATACCGAAACCCTACAACTGTATTTTTACTATTCACTGAAAATTCAACTTTCTCAGAATAATCCCAAAATTTCACCTTAACCAAATATCAATGCTCTGATTTCAAAAATGAAATCCATTTTATAAAAATAATTTTCTAAATATTTTTAATTTAATTTTTAAATAAATACACTATTCATCGAAAATTCATTTTTTTCAGAAAAATCCCCAAAAATTACCATAACATAATATCGATGCTCTGAGTTCAAAAATAAAGTCATTTTTATAAAAATAATTTTCTAATTATTTTTAATTAAATTTTTAATTAAAAAACACTATTCATCCGAAAAAACTAATACTTGACTAATAATTTATGAAACCGTTATTTACCCATTTTATTGAATCACATTACTTAATCTAGGTGTCTAAATTATATTAAAACTTTATTTGAGTGAAATTACCAATCCATTTGGTCATATTACTAATCCTAAGCGTAAAATCACTATTCATAATTTACTATTCATCAAAAATTTAGTTGATCTTATTAGACTCCAAATTCCTTACTGAACACTTTTGTAGAAGACCATTTTTTGAAAATCATTACACATCATTAGTTATTTAGGGTTTACATAAATATTTTAAAATATCCTTTTTTCGAAATTCATCAATAAAATATATCCTAAAATTATCTGGACATTTGAAATTTCACAAACATCACTAAAGGAAGAAATCTCAATTTATTCACCCGAAAGGATTACACAAGGAAGCTAGGGTCTCGTCACATAGCCCCTTATAACACTGGCATAAGACCTAAGTGTAAGGTGTGCTATGGTGAGAGAATCTGAGGGAGGCTCAGATAACATTGCCCTAGTAGTAATCTCTACTAACTTGAACTTCTCTCGTAGGCGTTTCCGTTCAAGCTTGACACGCTGGAGTTCGGCTTGGGCTTGGTCCAAAGCGAAGCCCACAGATGCTACCTCCTTCCCAAGCTCTGATAAGTGGGCTTCATAAGGGTTGAGTCTACTAGATGAAGCCATCAACTCCTCTTTCTGCATTAACCATTAACATCTTATTAAGTCATTAAGAGTAATTTAATATACTACTCAAAAAGATTGGGTCATTACATTCTTCCCCCCTTAAGAAATTTCGTCCCCGAAATTTACACTTGAGGCCTAGTCGAAAAGGTGAGGGTACTTTTGCTTCATTGTTTCCTCAGGCTCCCAAGTCGCTTCTTCATATTTGTGATTCCTCCACAACACATTCACAAGGTGGGTAGTCTTGTTTCGTAGAACCTTGTCTCTACGGTCCAAGATCTCCACTGGCTGCTCCTCATAAGAGAGGTCATGTTCAAGTTGTACCACCTCTGGGTTCATTACATGCGAAGGGTCGGGTATGTACTTCCTCAAGAGAGATACATGGAAGACATCATGAACTTGAGCTAGGTTCGGTGGAAGTGCTAGACGATAGGCCACTGCTCCTATGCGATCAAGGATTTCTTAGGGGCCAATGTACTTAGGGCTGAGCTTCCCTTTCTTCCCAAACCGCATGACTCTCTTCCATGTAGAAATTCGAAGGAAGACTTTGTCGCCAACACCAAACTCCAAGTCCCTTCGACGATTGTCAGCATAGCTCTTCTGCCGACTTTGAGCAGCTTTTATGTGTTGTTGGATGGCATGAACCTGTTCTGTCATCTCTTGCACGAGATCAGGCCCAAGAAGCTTCCTCTCACCAGTTTCATCCCAACAAGTAGAAGTTCTACACCACTTTCCATACAGAGCTTCATAGGGTGCCATCTGAATACTCGCATGGAAGCTGTTGTTATAGGAGAACTCCACTAATGGGAGGTGTTGATCCCATCCACCTTTAAATTCCATTGAGCATAATCTCAACTTGTCTTCGAGTGTCTGAATAGTCCTTTCAGATTGGCCATCAGTTTGAGGATGATAGGCTGTACTAAAATTCAATTCAGTGTTCAGAGCATGTTGAAGACTTCTCCAGAATTTTGATGTGAATCTTGGGTCACGATCATATACGATGGATAGTGGTACCCCATGCAGCCTTACCACTTCCTTCACGTATATCTTGGCAAGCTGATCCAGAGAGAAATATTCCCGAATAGAGATAAAATGGGGTGTCTTGGTGAGACGGTCCACAATAACCCATATCGCATTGTTTCCTTTGGATGTTTTCGGGAGACCAGTTACAAAGTCCATAGTGATATTATCCCACTTCCATACTGGTATGGGTAGCGGTTGTAATACCCCCTTAGGAAGTTGTCGTTCTGCCTTTACTTGCTGACACACCAGGCACCTTGTAGTGTAATCAGCAATCTCCCTCTTCATGTTATCCCACCAATAATGATCACGAAGGTCTCTATACATCTTAGTGCTTCCAGGATGTATAGAGAAAGTAGAGCTATGAGCTTCATCCATCAGTTCTTTCTTTATCTCCGGAATAGATGGAACACATAGTCTTGTACGAAATTTCAATACACCTTCTTGATCAACATTGAAATCATAGAACTTACCATCCTTTACAGCCTCGAACTTCTCCTGTAGCAAAGGATCTTTTTTTTGAGCCTTCTTGATCTTCTCTAGTAATGAATGATGAGAAATCATTTGGGATAGGGTTGATGATGTCCCTTTCCTTATAATTCCCATGTCCAGTTTTACTAGATCTTTAATCAAAGGATCTCCTAAGATCCACATTGTTGCCAGAACAACAGGATCTTTCCTGCTTAACGCATCCGCGACTTTGTTTTCTCTTCCAGGGTGATAATGAATTGAACAATCATAGTCTTTAATAAGATCCAACCATCTCCTTTGTCTCATGTTCAATTATTTCTATGTGAAAATATACTTTAGACTTTGGTGGTCAGTGTATATATCACATTTCTCCCCATAAAGATAGTGCCTCCATATCTTTAGAGCAAAACCAACTGCCGCCAGCTCTAGATCATGCGTAGGATAATTCTGCTCATGAATCTTCAACTGTCGAGATGCATAAGCAATTACCTTGTCATTTTGCATGAGGACGCACCCAAGCCCTTTCAGAGATGCATCGCTAAAAATAACGAATCCTTCTCCGATAGAGGGTAGTGTTAACACAGGTTCAGTAACCAATCTCTTGTTCAGCTCTTGGAAACTTTCCTCGCATTCCTTTGTCTAGATGAACTTAACCCCTTTTCGAGTCAACTTGGTTAGTGGATTAGAAAGCCGTGAAAAGTTTTTCACAAACCTCCTATAATATCCCGCTAAACCATGGAAACTACGAATCTCAGTTACTGTTGTCGGTTGAGGCCACTCCTCCACAACCATTGTCTTTGCAGGGTCAACCGAGATTCCTTCATTGGTTACGATGTGCCCCAAGAAAGCCACTTGTTGTAACCAAAACTCACACTTGCTGAACTTCCCAAAGAGCCTCTCCTTCCGTAGAGTTTTCAAAATAACCCTCAAATGATCTTCATGCTCCTCACGAATTTTTGAATATATCAAAATATCATCAATAAAAACTACCACAAAGTTATCAAGGTAGTCCTTAAAGACTCTATTCATCAAATCCATGAAAATAGCAGGAGCATTTGTCAAGCCGAAAGGAATAACAGTAAACTCATAATTCCCATATCTTGATCGGAAGGCAGTCTTTGGAATATCTACCTTCTTCACCCTCAGTTGATGATAACTAGATCGAAGGTCAATCTTAGAGAAGAATTGAGCCCCGCGAAGTTAGTCAAATAAATCATCAATTCTTGGAATAGGATATCTGTTCTTCACTGTGATCTCGTTCAGTTCTCTATAATCAATGCATAGCCGCATTGATCCATCCTTCTTCTTCACAAAGATAACTGGTGCTCCCCAAGGAGACACACTCGGTCGGATAAACCCCTTCTCCAACAAGTCTTGGAGTTGTTTCTTTAACTCTTCTAGCTCCACATTTGCCATTCTATATGGAGTCTTTGATATCGGTTGGGACCCAGGTACGAGTTCAATGGAAAACTCTACCTCTCTTTCTGGGGGAGGTCCAGGTAACTCCTCAGGAAATACATCCATGTATTCCTGAACAATCGAAACATCTTCAATTTTTATGCTCCCTTTCCCTTCTTCCTCATCACCGATTAACTCCATAAAAAAAGCTATAGGAGGTGCTTCTAGATAGGGATCAGTTCGGGATACCTCTCCTCGGAAGAAAACTGTAGGTCGTTCATTCAAGACTACTGAGATTTCCTTACTTCTGCATTTGATCTTAGCATTATACTTTGAGAGCCAGTCCATCCCTAGTATAATCCCGAATTCCATCATAGGAATGACTACTAGATTTGCGATAAGATTGTGCTCACCAAAGTAAACACTAGAGTCTCTAAATACTTTTGATGCAAGGATAATCCCACTTGGAGTCTTGACTGACAACTCTACCTCTAGCAGTTCAGGGATTGATTCTATATTCCTTGCAAACTTGGAGGAAATAAAGGAATGCGTAGAACCAGAATCAAATAAAGTACTTGATATTTTTGAGAGGACAACAAGAGTACCTGCTACCACATCGTTCGGAACTTCAACTTCAGTTGTTGTGATAGCGAAATCACGACCTTGCTTCCTTGGCCTCTGCTGAGGTTGATGGTGATTCCCCTCCACCGCCCTCGGATTTGGACATTGATTAGCAAAGTGCCCAAGCTGTCCACACTTGAAGAATGTGACTTCGGGTAGGGCCAGAACTATCTTTCCTCTGTCCTTAGTGTTGGGAAGTTGAGGCTTCACATCACTACGACAATTCCGAGAAATATGGCCATCTTTTCCACACCTATAGCACTTACCACTTCCGATCAAGCAGTTCCCCGAATACTTCTTTCCACATTTATTGCATGTGGCATGTTGCATATGCTTTCCACCTCTTTCCTGATCAAAACTTCTTCCCAGGCTTGGTTCTAGAGTTCTCTTCTTCTCATTAGATTTGTGAGACCATTGTGTCTCCCCAAACTCTAGTTCAACTTTCATAGCACTTCGAACAATTTCTTCATAGCTATCATAGTCACTGTTGGCTAGATTCTTCCGTAGATGAGGTCGTAGTCCATTGAAGAATCTATCAACCTTCCCATTAGGGTCCATGAAGAAGCTTGAGGTATAACGGGAAAGCCTTGTGAAGTTCATCTCGTAGGTTCCAACTGATTCATTCTCCTTTTGCTTCAGCTCGAGAAATTATTTCTCCATTCTCGTCCTCATTGAACGAGGGAAATACTTATTAAAGAATATTCCCCGGAACTCTTCCCACTCCATAGCTTCCATAATTCCTTGTGGCTTTGTGTTTTTGATCAGTGACCACCACTGATCAGCTTCTCCCTCTAGGCGGTAAACAGAAAGGGTGACTTCTTCTTGTTCCGAACAATGAAGTACAGAAAAGATCTTTTCAATGGAGCTTATCCATTGTTCCGCAACCAATGGGTCAGTAGATCCACTGAATGTTGGTGGTCGTTGACGCATGAAGGACTCAACAAGAAGTTGTTCCCTTCGTGGTGAGGTCGGCCTCTCATCTTGATTCAAGTTATTACTCATAACTTGAGTCAGTTGGTTCATCATTCGCATGAATGTTTCCATTCCGGCTTCCATCAGCGGGCCGTCAGCACATGGTGCATTGCGGTGACCATTGGCACGGTTCCTCTTATTTCCCGCCATTTTCTAAAAGAATAAAACCTTAGTAAGAAACTTATTTCATTTATGGATCTTTTAACTAAGACTTCATGCTTAGACAATTACACTTTTCTATAATTCCTTCATAATGATTCATAAAAAGCTTGTGATTAACCAAACATATCCCCCGAGAGTGTCGTAACCAAGAGTGCAGCAAGGCCCATTATCGTGCACCAGTTCTCGTTCGAGTCTAGCTCAAAGCGGTGTTTTCGTGTTTTACCCCTATGTACATCTGTGCCAGAGCTGCCTCTACCTGCTCGTATCCAGACAGGGATGTATTTGTTTGATAAACCACTTACTCAATACTTACCAAAATACCAGGAAGTTTTCCTATATTTAAACTTTTCTATGGGGTTCTTCCTAAAGTTTTTATATCCTAATTTCAACAAATAACTAAACCATCCTATGATACCAACTATAGAATCCCACCTTTTTATAACATAAACTTTCATTACATTACACAAAACTGAGGATCTTTAAGGTCTAGTGTCTTGGAAACCAGGAACATAATACATGAAAACAACATAAAACATTCTTCTTAAACACTTGAAAGGCTTCTCCTTAAGTTCATCCTAGGTTCATTACTGCATCTCATAACCTGGGGACATACATCAAAAGAAAGGGTGAGCAGAAGGCCCAGTAAGGGAAACAAGAGGAACATTTAAATGTGAACTTGAGATACTTCAATAAGGACATGAAAATAACTTTAATGCATGAGAAAGAAATCATGAGGCATTTCATAATAAAAATAACATTTTACATAACTTAAAGATGTGGCTACATCATTTAACATAGAAAATCATGAACATATCCCCAAGGTCCATCCCCAAGGTTTCATTTGAAAATTACCAAGGTTATTCACCAAGATATCGTGAAAATTGTAATCTCTAGTGGTTACATCATTACCCAATGCATTGGAGCGCTATCAGGGCGCACCCTTAAATTTGCCTTTATAATCATGTAAGCCACATATATCATCATCAAACATTTCATAAATAACCCACATAGCATAAAATAAATGGGTTTCATTTCATAATCATAATGTTTTAAAAACTGCTTTAAAGACATGATCTTTACGGCACTTTAAACCCACGGAAGGGAAAGCGGGTCTCATGTATGTAAATCACAGAATTTAAAATGGAAAATTTTGATATATATGTGAATACCCTTTTAGAAATAAGAGCTTTGAGTATTCACTTTATAACATAAAATAATTTTGAGAAAAGAGAGAGGTATTTTGAGATGAAAATTCTGCAGCATAACGGCTATGTTACAAGGTATTAGAAAACATTGAAAAGAGAGGGGACATGGGTCACCCACTCCTAAATGATCCATAAAAAAATAAGGGAACAGAAAAAGAAGGATATATAGACATGGTAATGAAATTTTAAGGACATACCATTTGAAATGAAAAACATGGAAGGAAGACAAAAATTAGATTTCTCTTATGAAAATTCGGTAGCCTAACGGCGTCACTTAAACTTCAATAAAAAAGAATTGACAAGATCAAATAGGGTCTCTCATCATATGATCATAAGAGATAAGTATGATAGATATAGAGATCATACCCCAACATAATAAAAAGGAACTTGAAATACTTGACATGAAAATCGAACTTGAAAAATGAGAAGGGTGAAAGAATCCCTTAAAAATTCGGCAGCCTAACGGCGTCACTTAAACATTCATAAAACGAAATAATGAGAGTAAGAGGGGATCTACCATCATATAAACATGAAAAGGGCAGTAAGAGGAATATAATAGAACATCCTCTGACAATAGAACAGGGTGCATAAAAGGAATGACATAAAAAGGATTACATGAAAAGAAAGAGAGAGGTCAGATCCCTTACCTTAAAACGTGACTCTTGAAACTCAATGTTTTGGACCTTGAGGGCTTGGGGCACCTTGGGAGGACTCCTTGGAAAGTAAGGAGACCAGAACTTCGTTGGGGGAGAGTTGGGAGTGAGAACTAAAGGAGGAGAGGGTGGGTATTTATAGGGAAAGTGAGGGGACAAGGCATTAATGGCCAAGGGACACCTCACAAGTGTTTTTCTCAAACCCATGTGCTCTCTCATGATATTTTTCATAAAGTTAGGCCACATGGGGCCCCCAAAACAAACATTCATCGCCCTTGTCCGGCCAACCCTTGAAATATCTCATGACATCATCATGACACAGTTATGTTGTCATCAAACATACCGAAACCCTAAAACTGTATTTTTACTATTCACTGAAAATTCAACTTTCTCAGAATAATCCCAAAATTTCACCTTAACCAAATATCAATGCTCTGATTTCAGAAATGAAATCCATTTTATAAAAATAATTTTCTAAATATTTTTAATTTAATTTTTAAATAAAAACACTATTCATTAAAAATTCATTTTTTTCAGAAAAATCCCCAAAAATTACCATAACATAATATCGATGCTCTGAGTTCAAAAATAAAGTCATTTTTATAAAAATAATTTTCTAATTATTTTTAATTAAATTTTTAATTAAAAAACACTATTCATCCGAAAAAACTAATACTTGACTAATAATTTATGAAACAGTTATTTACCCATTTTATTGAATCACATTACTTAATCTAGGTGTCTAAATTATATTAAAACTTTCTTTGAGTGAAATTACTAATCCATTTGGTCATATTACTAATCCTAAGCGTAAAATCACTATTCATAATTTACTATTCATCAAAAATTAAGTTGATCTTATTAGACTCCAAATTCCTTACGGAACACTTTTGTAGAAGACCATTTTTTGAAAATAATTACACATCATTAGTTATTTAGGGTTTACATAAATATTTTAAAATATCCTTTTTTCTAAATTCATCAATAAAATATATCCTAAAATTATCTAGACATTTGAAATTTCACAAACATCACTAAAGGAAGAAATCTCAATTTATTCACCCGAAAGGATTACACAAGGAAGCTAGGGTCTCGTCACATAGCCCCTTATAACACCGGCATAAGACCTAAGTGTAAGGTGTTCTATGGTGAGAGAATCTGAGGGAGGCTCAGATAACATTTCCCTAGTAGTAATCTCTACTAACTTGAACTTCTCCCGTAGGCATTTCCGTTCAAGCTTGACACGCTGGAGTTCGGCTTGGGCTAGGTCCAAAGCGAAGCCCACAGATGCTACCTCCTTCCCAAGCTCTGATAAGTGGGCTTCATAAGGTTCGAGTCTACTGGATGAAGCCATCAACTCCTCTTTCTGCATTAACCATTAAAATCTTATTAAGTCATTAAGAGTAAGTTAATATACTACTCAAAAAGATTGGGTCATTACATGCACAACCTGAGACCACCATCTGCCTTCTTTTCGAATAAGACTGGAGCACCCCACGGTGACGTACTTGGCCAAACATAACCCCTCTTGATCAGATCGTCAATCTGGATCCGCAACTCCCGTAGCTCTGAAGGTGCCATCCGGTAAGGATCCATCGAGATCGGATGAGCGCCAGGCTGCAGGTCTATCCCGAACTCGATATCACGTCGATGGGGTAGAGTCGTCACCTCCTTATAAAAGATGTCCATAGACTCACGGACATACTCTGGCACCTCCACCATCTCAGCATCTACTAACTCTACTGATATCTCGGCTAACAAGGAGAGGAGGGGTTCCTCTCGCCTGCTGCCCTTCTGACCACTCTGCTCGCCGGTGAAGGTAACACGCTGGCCGCCCAAGTCTGAGAACACGACCCTTCCTCAGAAACAGTCGATGATGGAACACACAGAGAATAGCTAGTCAATGGCTAGGATGACATCGTATAGATGCATCTGTAGCAGAAGAAGATCCCTAACCAACTGATGTGGCCCTATCATCAGTCTACATCCTCGAAAAACAAACAACAAGTCAGTCTGACCTCCGACTGGTGTGATCAACACCAGGGGCACTGGAAGTCTCTCGGCATCTAGACCCAAGGCACGGGCTAGAATGGGTGCAAAAAAGGATTGCGAAGCTCAGTTATCGAACAAGGCAAAAGAAAGAGTGCTAAAAAAACTGATCGTACCTCGAACAACCTCCGGCCCTGCAGGAACTGCTACCTCCATGGCATGTAGTTGTACACGCCCGACTCCTCTGCCCCTCAGCTGTCGGCCACCTCCCCGACCATGCCCTGGTCGAGGTCCCTGAGGAGCACCTAGAGGTCAGCCTCCTCCTCCTACATCTGCCCTCGGAGGAGAGGGAGCTCGCTATCGCTGCTGCTGCTACTGAAAAGACCTGGCTGGAAGCTGCTGCTGGGGCGGGCGCTGGGGATGTCTTCCACCGCCGTACAGTACCTGGTCTGGGCACTGACTCCAGAGATGTCTAGGGCTCCCACAGACGAAGCACCGTGGCCTTGGGCCCGAGGAAAAGGGGCGAGGACCAGGGGATCAAAACTGAAACTGCTGCGACCTGCTCCTTACGGGTCGGAACCTGGAGGGTCCTGATGCTGGAGGCCTAGTTCTGACGGCCTTCCCCTTCGATGGTCCCAGCTGGATCCCCTCTCGTGACACACCTCCTAGAGCGTGCATTCTCTCCACCACTTCGGCCTTCTTCTGGACCTCCAAGTACATCGGTAGGGTAAAGGGGGTAACATCATACTAGAGGGAGGGTCGGAGCGCCTCCTCCAAACATATTTCCCGAGACTCCTCGTCGAGAAAGAGGTCCGGAGAAAAACATAAGAGGTCCTTGAACTTGATCACTAGCTCCCTCACAGACATACTCCTCTGTTGGAGGGAGAGTAGCTCCTCTCTCTTTTTCGCCTTCATCGTCGAAGAGAGAAATTCCGCCCGGAACTCCCTCTCGAAAACATCCCATGCCACCTCAGCGTCTCTCCTCTCCCCCAGGTAAAGTGTCCACCATTGACATGCTGCTCCCCGCATGTGGACGACGGCCAGAGGAACCCATTAATTGGTCGGGGACCGAATCAGGCCGAAGGCTATCACTAGATCCTCTAGCCAGCCTTCCGTCTTCATGTTAGCGGTACTGCCCTCATACTTCTCGAGGGTCTGTCGCTGGAAGGGATGAAGAGTTTTCTGCCACTGGTCGTCCTCTTCTTCTCGATCAGCTCTCTGCTGATAAGACAAAGTAGTCTCTGGGGCCTCGATCGCCTGTACCACACGTGGTTGCCTCCCAGGTTTCATAGCTGCATGGTAAACAAGGAATGCCTAAGCCCAAGTAGTGTAGAATATTGTTCTTAAAACTTCTTAACTTTTTATTTATTCTTAATTCCCCAGACACCCCATAAACATGAGAACACAAGTCATTATGATGCATGTACCTTTCCTAGGGTCTCTACCCTGCAATCAGTGTGGCCTCGCTTGGTCGTTCTGTATGTCCAGAGTCCTTGCATCAGATCACAGGGGGCCCTAAAATCCCGTGTCCTAGCCGGTCTTCCCTGGCCTAATTCATGCACCAAGGTCACCCAACACTGTTTCCATACCATCCCATGCAATCCCCATTGTTCCTAACTCCAGACTCCATCCTACCTCTCAACCTCCCTCTGATACCATTCTGTCACGACCCGCCTTCACCAAAAGGAGGTAAGGGTTAGCAGGTTTCCAATCCCTTCCTTCTTTAAGTTGAAGGAGAGATAATGATCCCCAAAACCTTCCTTCTATAGGTCTCGGAGTGGCGACTAGCACCAAGGTTATGGAAATTATACACAAGTGGAAGGCATTACCCTTTTTGTTTTATAGTATCAGGAGATAAGTTGATGAAACCCAACAACACCAAAGGTAAAATAAAAGTAAAGCCAAAAGTAAATCATTCCCACATGCACGTTCCAAAAGTAAAAGCCACAAAGTACAAAAGGTGACTACAAAGGTAAGTACCAAATAAAGGAAAACAACAACTACAACTGCCCCAAAGGTCCGAGCTAGTATGGTCCTGTTCGATCCCCGAAGTCCTCCTTGAAACCTGAAAGCATTTTTATATACGTAGGGTGAGCATACAAGTACACTCAGTAGGGAAAACCAAAGAATCTCGTGCACAAGTGGGGGAACGTACTAAAGTCCCGTGAAAAAAAGGAGAAAACCAAACACCTATCAAGGTAAACTATCCACCCAAGCCTCACCAAGGTGCACTCCCCAAATAATGCAAGTCAAGTAATATATATAATAAGAGCACATCGATGTTTGGGTACCCCGTGCCACTTTACCACTGGTTATTGAGACATCCTACGCATCGAACTAATCCCACCATTCTGTCACCGCAGTCCCACTTCTACACCCGCCCGCACCAACCTAGGCCACAACCACACGCAGTACCACTGCCGAATCCCGCGCGCAAACCCCTGGGCCATAGTCACACATAACTACACCTGTAAACACCTAGGCCAGAACAACCACCACCACGTCCGAAGACACCTGGGCCTCATCCCAAAGACACTTGGGAAACCACCTGCCTCACACACCTGGTCAACCACCACACTACCCCGCCCGAAGGTTCTGGGGCTAATAATGGACCTCAGGCCATCACAGCCTGCCTGAAGGTACTTGGGCTATATGGGAAGGGAGCAGAAAAGGAGCGAATAACTAGCCACTAATAATAGTGTTGGGAAAAAAACACCCTCCCCCATGAAATGGGGGTGTTCGGCATTAAGTGCTCAACTTGGGTGGGGCATGAATAAGAAACACAAAACTTCAAGTATATACATAGGTAACAAGAACTCACCCAAAGTTAGGTTTTTCTTCAGACAGCCTATAGATCACAACAGCGCTCAAGTCTGCATCACAACTCTCTCCAACAAAACCCATTTGTCCCATTCTTGTTTTCATGTTCAGTAATAATGTTCAAATAAGTTTATGCACTAATGGGCAACTAACACCATAAGCATAACCAAGGAAAAGAAACCAGCCAAACGTCAATTTAAGTATCCAAACCTGGTTCTCTTGTAAAGTCACAACAACAAAGGAATAAGTGAGATCCCCAAAAGTACTGGAACAAAAGAAAAACCTGAGACACTGCCACGTGTCCCCTCCCCCAAAAAGGTTTTTCATCAACAGAGGATCCCACCCCAATTTGTGATATAAACGAGGTAAACACCCGACCACAAAACTCACAACCACCGAATCCATAACAACAGGGAATACCATTCCCAATTTCACAACCGCCGAGAGTATAAAAACAGAGGATTACATCCCCTCCCACATCTCCAACAATCGGCCCGTGGAAGAAGATCAATCAAACCACTACCATCAAGAAAAACAGGCCCATGCGGGTATTTTCAGATTTAAAAGATTTTACACACTCCATGATTTCAATTTCTGTGTGTTTTAACCAGGGGTTTTCACAAAAGGGTTGATCCTAGTGATTTCAATTTATTCATCCGGGTATACGTAATTAACCAATTTAATTTTCACAGCAGGAGTTTATAATTAAAAAAAGCCATTTAAAACAGTACGAGGGGTTCATTAGTGCACAGACAACGACCACCAATAGACTAGATTTTCAGAAGGCATAATCCATGATCATAAAAAAAATAAACAACATCAATGATCACAGCCCCCCCCCCCCTTCATTATTTATAGAATTTATTCATTATCTTTATTTGAGTCTCGTTTATCCAATTCTACAGAATCAAAAGCATGCCTACCCCACATGATACACAAAAGAGAGAGGCGATGGAGAAATTCCCTACTTGTTGATCGACGATCAATGCTTAGGCCAGGGGAGGAACTTCACGGATAGCGACACGGTTTGCCTGAACGAAAATCGCCTCATCTATCAACGCTTAGGCCGGGCGTGGAACTTTACGCATAACGATGCAGCTCGCCCGATGCATAAAAATCAGTTCGTCTGGACGAAAGTACTCCTCGCCGAGGGTGATCGAGAAAAAAAGAAACCCAGGGAAAACCCTTTAGTTATAGTGGCCGCTGACAGTTGAGATAAGAACGCGAAACCGCGTGAGCGGGGGTCGTGGTTTGACCACGCGGTTGGGCAGTTACACACAATGATATTAAGGTGTTATTTAATATCCCACATCAGTGAGGTTTCTTGTGATTTTCAGGAATTAATTACGGGCTTTATGTGGTTTTAAAAGGTGTAAAAGAATTAATTTACATCAAAACATACGTTGCGGGAGCAAAAAAGTCAAGCACTCGGCAAGGGGACACGGTGCCACCGTCACGGTGTCACCCTCATGGTGTCACCCTCACGGTGCCACCCTCACGGTGTCACCCTCACTGTGTCACCGTCATGGTGTCACCCTCACGGTGCCACAGTTATGGTGCCACTGTCACAGTTCCACCATCACGGTGTCACCGTCACGGTGCCACCGTCATGGTTCCACCGTGACCGGTTTCACCCTCACGGTGCCACTGTTTTGATGGAGCCTCACTTTTGGAAAATTAATGGGCAAGGAGGGTCTGGGCCATTACAACAGTACTGCACAGTTCCTGCTACATTATCTACTATAGTACCCTTGGAAATTAGCCTCTGCCTAGATTTGATTCTGGGTCACCTGGATGCACTTAATGAGTCCTCACCAACTGGGATGAGTCTCATGTTCTTTTACATTCCAACAAAAACTGGTAGTATTGGAGGAAAACACTATGTATTTGTTTTAGTTGACGATTACACCAGATTTAAATGGGTCTATTTTCTAAAAAATAAATCAGAATCCTTTTATTATTTTAAATATTTTCCATCCAATGTTAAAAATGATAAAAACCAACCATTAAAAACTATTCATAGTTATAATGGAGGAGAATTTGAAATTTTAGATTTTGAAACATTTTTTAGTAAGAAATCCATTACTCTAACTTCTTAGATCCAAGAACTCCTAAAAAATGGGGTGGTTGAAATAAGAAACTGAATTCATCAAGAGATAACAAGAAACATGTTGAATGAATATTCTCTTACTAAACATTATTTGACAGAAGATGTAAGTACTGTTATCTATGCTGTAAATCGAGTTATCATCAGACCATTTATTAATAAAACACATTATGAGTTATGGAGTGGTCAAAAACCTAAATTTTCTTACTTCAAAGTATTTTAATGAAAAGTATTCATCCTGAATTCAAAATAAAAGTTACATAAATGTGAGTCCAAATCCGATGATGTAATTTTCTGAGGCTATTCCAATACTACTTAGGATTACTAAGATTTTGACAAAAAATCTTATATTGTTGAAGAAACAGTATATGTTAAATTGGATGAAACTGATCCATTTGTTTTAAAAAAACCCCAACCTACATCTTTAGATGTATTTTCAAAAACCGATTATCAACCTTTGATGGAATATTCTCTTAATAAGGAAAATAATCAAGAAAATTATTTTCAAGTATTTACATCAGATGATTTTTTACCTTATGTTGATGAATAGGTTTTCCAAAACTCGAATCAATTGTTTATTGAGAATCATCCTAGTGATAGTATCTTTAGTAATGTAAATAAACCTATAAAAACTAGAAGTTCTCTAAGAAATGAAGTGCATCATCTAGAATTTCTTTCTCAATAAGAACCTAAAATAATTGATTAATCTTTTAGTGATGATGATTGGATTAAATCTATGCAAGATGAACTAATTGAATTTGAATGGAACAATGTCTGGACATTGGATGAAAGTCCTAATGAAAGATCTGTAATTAAAGTAAAATGGGTATTCAGAAATAGATGTGATGAAAATTTAATCATTGAAAAAACTAAAGAAATATTAGTTACTAAAGTCTATAATCAAAAATAAGAAATAGACTATAAAGAAACCTAAGTTCTAATAGCTATACTTGAATCTATTCATATTCTACTAGAATTTTCAGAATTTTTCAATTTCAAACTTTTTCAAATGGATGTGAATTTTGCATTCCTTAATAGATATGTTCAAGAGGAAGTTTAGGTTGAACAACCTCCTGGTTTTGAAAACACAAAACATATTTAACATGTTTACAAACTTATCAAAGCTATATATGGACTTAAAAAAGTCCCTAGATCCTGGTATGATAGAATTACATGATTTTTGTTACAAAACAATTAATGTTAAGGTAAATGCTAATCAAACTGTTTTAATAAAGAATGGTAAGAAAAATATTTTGATAGTTTAAATTTAATTTGAGGACATTATATTCATATCAACTCAGTAATTTTTAATAGATTCGTTTTCAAATCTTAGGAAATTTGAGTTCGAAATGAGTATGATGGGTGATTTAAATTTTTTTATTAGTATTCAAATTTCTAAAAAATCAAATCGAATTTATATATCTCAACATAATTATATTGAATATCTTCTTAAGAATAATGTATTTAAAAACACTAAAAGTATAAGTACTTCAATCTATACCTTAAACACTCTTGATCTTGATAAAGTTAAGAAACTAGTAGATCAAGCATCTTTTCTAGGTATGATAGAAATTATATTATACTTAACATCTAGTCATCTAGAAATAATGTTTTTAGTATGATTATGTTAAAGATATCAATCTAATCTAAAAGAGTCCATTTTAAAAGCAGTGATAATAATTTTTTCTATTTAAAGGGAACCATTGAATTATGACTTTTCTATTCTTCTATAAATTATTTTGTTTTAAAAATATTTTTAGATGATGACTTCTGTGGTTGTAAAAGGGAAAGAAAAATTATATCCAGAACTTATCATTTATTAGAACATTCATTAGTTTCTAGGTCATGTAAGAAAAAACACTCAATAGCACTTTCCACTGTTGAATCTAAATTTGTAGCAGCTAGAAGTTGATGTGATCAAGTGTTGTAGATTCAACACACACTCACAGATTATGGCATGAGTTTTACCAAAACATAGATAATGTGTGATAATACTAGTGATATTTCCCTAAGAAAAAACCATGCATATCACTCTCTTGAAAAATTCATAGATATAAGGCATCACTTTCTTAGAGATCACACACTTAAAAAAGATATCATTCTTCAATTTATGGGAATGGAAGATCAACTTTCTCACATATTTAAAAAATCATTACCCTCGAATATATTTGATTACATTAAACAAAATCTATTAATGATATCCATAAGGTAATCATCCGTATTAAAATTTTGTTAAAAATTTATTCTAACATTAAAATACACATTTTCATTGAGGGATTACATATGTGTAGTCTTTTATATTTTCTTTTCCAAAAAAATAAGAACCTAAAATGTTTTCTTTCCCTAATAAAACTTTTCAGAACTAATGTTTTATAATAGGAACCTTATTAATAATGAAAAATATTTTAAATCTTTCAAATTATTCTAGAAGTTATGTTTCCTTACTTATATCATCTTATTTGAAATTTTTTATTGGTATTTTCAATCTTGTTTTAAGAAAACCTTATCGAATTCAATTTCATTAAATATGATTTTTAATTAAAACATTAAAAGATTGGAACTTATAAATTCCTCTCTGGTATTGATATAAATTTTCAGATCAGATTATGTAAATCACAACTATTGTATTGATTTGAGAATATGAACCATCACCACAAAGCTAATATAAAAGACCCCCTATTCGTGTTCCACATCGTTTTTCTCTTAGTTTTTTTGTCGAAGCTCTTCCACCCTTCAAAGTTGACATTCACTTTTTCCCTTCCCTTCAATTCTAAATGACCCTTGAAGTTTCCTCATAGACTCCAATATTGTCAAACTAGGAACTCAAGGATTGGATAATTTTCCGTGAAATGTTGGTGGACCCAAATTTCATTATCAAGTATGACTCATTGATTTCAAAAAACATAAATAAGAATTAATAGGAATGTCTTTGCACAGCCAATGAAAATAGTCTGTAACTAGTGTATTCATATTTTGTAATATAATTTTATGATACAGTTCACTTTTATGAACAAGGTGGAAGAGAAATGTTTTCATTCAAGAGTTATGGAAAGTCTTATTCATTATATTTCAACAAGGTTGTATGTATCATGGATGTACCTTGTGAAGAATAAGTCATCTTTTTCTCGCATATATTTCCATGTAAACAAGGTTCTTTTGAGAAATATAAGGCTATTTAGTGCCTTGGTCTTAAAGAAGTGAAGACACTGAAGATCTCTTATCTTTTAGCTAGCCATAGATTGGTTTCTCTTTAGATGTAATGTTTTTTTATTCTGATAAAGGGAGGTAAGGATTCTCTTAATATATGTTATATCTCCATACTAGTTTTTTAGTAAATGTATGGAAGTTGAATCTCATCATGTAAATTTTTTTGACCATCAGAAATATTAAGAATGGAACAATCAAGTCTCAAATCATTATGTACCCTGCGATCTTGTCCCAGATCATTGTCTTGTTCTTAAAATCCTTCAAAATTCGATGAAAGTAAAAATCAAAAATATTTAAGATTATATTGTTAAGTGATGATGCCTAGATAAGGATGAATATTAGTTTTAGTGTTAATATATGAGAGTTCTTTCAACTCCTTGATAAGGATGACCAAGCTCCCAATAAAAAAGGTGAATTTGGATAAAGCTCCAAACCAACCCCAATGAAAATAAAAGGTAAAGAGATTGAACAAAAAGAACAATCACCAGCACCTAAACTAGTATATTATCCATGAATGTTGAAGAAACAAAATAAATTTTTCTGATGAATTTGAATCAAAATATAGAGAGATCAAGAATTAGAAGAATGAAGGAGATGCATTGTTTTTATTAGACCCAACTGAGGATAAGGCCTTAAAAATACAATGAGATGAAGATATTGAGAGGCATGATAAAGAGAATAAGTTAAAGAAGAAAAATTTGAAAGTTGAAATTATCCCATCATTTCTTAGAGATACTTAAAATTAATTTAAACAAGTTCAGGTACCAGAATCTTTCTTACAAGAACCAGTGAAAACTAAGACACCAGTTACAGATAAGATAAAAAATATTTCAATTATGAAATCCATATTTGAAAAATAATAAATCCAAGAAGAATAAGAATATAAATAGGAATAGTAAGGTGATTTTTTGATAAGAATACTAGAAGAATATAAAGAGAAGGAGAGCCCTTGTAACAAGTTTTCTATACGAAATTCTTAATCTAAATCCACCCAAATTATTTCATAAGGAAAATATGCTCAGATAGATGATGTTTCCTAGGAAAATGAAATAATTAATAATGATAGTGTTTAAAAATATTTTTATGATAAGGATGATAAGGAAATTAGTGACAAATGTGATGATAAAGAAGTAAATGATGATGGCAGAATTATCCAAATTTCTGATGGAGTGCAGGAGTCTTAGAATATTAAGAATAAAATTTATAATAAAGAGAAATGAAATGAAATCGTTGTTTAAATGCCTAATACGGTTGTTGTTGAAAAAAATAACGATGTTGTTAGAAAATCCAAAATGAATGAAGATGAGAAAATTATTGTTGGTTCACCAAAAAAGAATTTGTTTCAGAGTCCCCATCTTCTTTAGGTCCTAATTTTTTGTCCATTTATTAAAGAAGATTGTAAACTCCATCCCTTTCTTTCATTATATTGATTCAAGATGTAATCTTATTCAATATATAATCAATAAGAATTCATATTCAACAAGAATTCTTATGGAAATGTTCATCAAACATGAAGAAGAGTTCAAGATCTTTCAGTTCAGATATGTTTATCATAGGATATCTTGCAATGAAATAACGAATTGGTATTAGTTAGTGATAAATGATCATAATATTTTTGATAATTTCATTGATTTAGTTAAATATTCATTTGATAAGTCAGATGACATGATAAATAATATTTCAACAAGTATTTCAGAAAATCCAAAGGAAGAGAGAGCTAGAGGCCAATAGGATGATATATATCTTAATGGAAAACTAAATTCAGTTTTTATCAATCTAAAAAGTGAAATTATTCTTAGGGAAGAAATGGATGAGAAGTTCAAAGATCAGGAAGAAGTGATAAAGTCTCAAGGATAAATTATTATTTCATGGGAAGACATAAAAAATGATCTTAAATGGAAAAATTGGAATCAAGAACATTTGATCAAGAATTTTGAAGATGATCATAAATAATTGAGGAAGGTAAAGTCCTAAATGAAAAGGCAAATTCCAAAGAATAAAAAGAAGGATAAATAGTCTTTTAAAATCCAATCTTTTGTTGTATCTTCCTTTATAACAAAATATTTATCTTAATGAAATTTGTTATGTTTGCATTGTTCTGTTTTGTATATTTCTAACCATTCATGTTGTATTTTTCTCTTTCCCTCTATTCCTTTTTGAAAATAACAAATGGGGGTAGAATGATAAAAAAGAATATTAAGTTAAAAGAATATAATTTTCTATGTAATAGAGAAATACTTTAAGAAGAAGTTCTTAAGTAAGGTGGAGTTATTTCTCTAAGAAATTAAATAATATGATACTTAGGGATTTCAAACCCCAAGTGGGTGTTAGTCATATTTATCATTAGACATAAATAAAAAGTGAGATAAGTATTTATTTTAAGATTAAATATTAAAACATTAATCCTTATATTCTTTTATGAAATGTTGTCTGTGTTTTCAAAAAAGGGGATATCATTGAGTCAATAAGTTCCCTTACGAATCTTCCATTCTTTTATGTTTTGAAAATAACTAATCCATTTTCTTAAGGAAAATTATCTTTCTCAAAGAAACATTTTCTTAAGGAAATTTTTGTTTTCTATTAATTTTTTTATCTATACCTATTGTTTTCAAACACCTTATCTAATGTTTTATCACAAAAACTCCAACCATATTTCATTAAGTAAAAAAATTGGATCCTTATCTAAACTTAAAACCTTATAGTTATTTATAATCTGATTTCCCCAAAATTTGGAATCTGATTTCTTCTACAATTAGACTCTAATTTCTTTTGAAATCAGACTCAGATTTCTCTAGAATTCAGACTCCAATTTCTCTTGAAATCACACTCCTATTTCACCTAAAATCGGACTCTGATTTCCCCTAAAAACAGACTATTATTTCTTCTCAAATCAAACTTTGATTTCTAATGAGATCAAACTCTAATTTCTTCAGAAATGGGACTCTGATTAATTCTGATATCATACTCCAATTTCTTCTAAAATTAGAATCGGATTTATTCTGAAATTATACTCTAATTTATTTAAAAATAAGACTCGGATTTCTTCTAAAATAAAACTCTATTTTCTTATGAAAACAGAATATGATTTCTTCTAAAATCATACTCCAATTTCATCTGAAATCAGACTCTAATTTCTTCAAAAATCAGACTCTTATTCTCTATTATTTTAGAATCCAATTTTCAATATTTCTAGACTCTTATTTTCATTATCTTAAGAATCTAATTAAATAATTTTCTTATACTTACCTCATTTCTGTAATGTAAAGTTTCATTTTATCATATCCTAATTGTTTTAATGTTTCTTAAGCATAGTAATGTTTGTCAATGGTTTTTATATAAAATGATGTTATCCAATCAGTTTTAAATTAACTCTTTCTTGAGTACCATGTGTATAGGTCCCTCTAAAATTTAAGAAAAAATATGATTATTGGAGGAGGAATTCGGTCGTTGGAATCCATTCCTATGAATACCCAGCCATTTTAATGAGATCCGCGTTAGAGTTTTCATTGGGAGCTATTGATCTCTCGAATGATGTGATACAATATGAAATCTTTGCTCAAATCTACTTTGTGCAAATGTTGTGAACATGTTGTTCAAGCTGTGAACATCTTGTTCAAATTCCCTAGTGAGATTCTGATTGTTTTTTATCAATTGTGGGCTTCTGGGGATAGGAATACAGAGGTGATAATCACTTTAGATATCGAGGGCTTGCGGGGATAGCAAGATATATTCCAATATTTGTATTGAGGTATTTTCTTGGTGTGGGTAAGATAGGCATTCATTAAAGTATAAATCAAGGTACCTTTACCCATGGTTGGTGGATACCCTTCTCTTTGGGTCAAAATGTTTCTTACGTGTCATGTTTTGTTACAAGTTTTATTTATGATCCATTTTATTAATTATAGGAAGTGTAACATTCTTATACTTTCTCAAACTTATAAAAACTCTGATATACTATATTCTATATACTTTAAGTTAGAATATTTCTCTATATAAATGTGTCTTATGTTTCTTTATCAGATCTATTATATCATATCCAAAGCTAGTCAGTCTCTTTGTTAAGAACTAAAGAGGGTTTTTGAATCCATATTTTTTAACTTTGTTAAACATATATTTTCTTAAGGATAAAAATGAAAGTTTATAAACCTTCAATTCACACCCCACCCTCCTCTTGTAATTGAGCAATATATATATACATTTTGATCCTACAACGTTTTCTGTAATATATCGAAGAGATTAAAATTATATAAATATATGTTGTGCCTTGTTTAAAATTGGTTTTCCATGTCATGTACTCTATAAAAACAATTTTATTATTTAAAAATTTTAGGGTGACATAAATATTTTCTAAAAAAATCCTAGACTGTATAGAAGATATTCTAATATACTCTAAAATTAAAGTGGAGCATGAGTAGAATTTGGGTATTATGATAAATACTTTGATAAATGATAGGTTATATGAAAATTACAGTAAATGTGAGCTTTTGTTGGAGAAAGTAATGTTTTGGGGAATATTATCATTGGGAGGGGATATATATGGATCCTTCAATGAAAAAGGTGATTAAGGAATGGCTCAAACCCACATATATAATGAAAATATATAGTTTACTTGGATTATCTCAGTTCTATCAATGATTTTTAGGAACATCTCATAATTACCAAACCAAATAACCAATCATACTCAGAAGGAAGTAAATTTTTTCTAGATTAATAAATGTGATTGAATATTCAAGGAGTTGAAGGATAGGATTATCACTACACCATTACTCTCACTAACCTCAAATGGGGAAGGATTCATTATATATAAATATTATTTAAATAACTTATTATGTTGAATTATTATAAAAAATGATAAAGTAATAGACTTTTCCTATCAAAAACCAAAGATTCATGAGAATAACTATATAATGAATTATCTTAATTTTTATGAAATAATATCCACATTGATGATTTCATGGAATTATCTATATAGAGAGAAGTGTGAAAAATATATAGATCATAAGATCTTAATTTATATATTCAAATTGATATAGCTAAACATGCATCAATAAATATTGTTAGTGATAATCAAGGATTATTACAAATCAAACCATTACTATACTAGGAAATTGAATTAATTGGAGGATTATCTAAGTAGAAAAGTTCTTGAAACCTTATCCATGATGAGGATTGAGAAGAATCCAATATTATTAGACATGAAAAGGGTGGATAAGAGGATCATGAAGGAAGGAAACACATCCTACCTTGCTCAATTGATTTCTCAACCATCCATTCTAGGAAATATTTAGGAATCTAAAAGGGAGGATATGGAGATATAAAATCAGGTGGATGCTATATGAAAGGGTAAGGCCTAAAAATTAAACATTGATGAAGGAGTTAGATATTTTTGTCAAAATTATGTGTATCATCAATTCGTGAGATAATGAAGGAGGTATTTAAATTTGTACATATATCAATATTCTCTATCCTCTTGGGGAGGACAAAGATGTAGAGAGATATCAAATATCATTATTTTGGGGAAAATATGAAAATTAATATTTTTTAATATAAATTAATGTTCTTGGAATGCCTACAAGTAATAGAATAAAGGAAATAGTCCAAGGGGATGATGGAACCATTACCCATACCATTATGGAAATGGTTGTACATCACATTGAATTTTTCATGAGTCTTCTAAAGGAATATAAAATAATTAATTTAATATGGGTTGTAAATAACAAAATACATCACATTTCAACACTATTTGAGAGGACTTTTCACTCAATCTTCTTTCAAATATATATATTGGAGAATTTATGTGGCTACCTGGAACACCACTATTGGCTTATCTGGTCATGATATGGGATTCACCTCATAGTTTTATAAAACTATTCAACATTCCTTCAACACATAGTTGACCTTCAGTATGGACTGTCACCCCCCCCCAACCTGATAGACATTATAAATAGACTATCCAAAACACATGAGGATATGTTGAGAGCCTGAGATATTTATTTCAAAGTAGGATGGGATCAACATCTTCTTCTAGTCAAGTTCTCATATACCAATAGATTCCAATCAATAATTCAAATAGATCCTTATGAATCACTCTATGGGAATAAATATAAACACCCTCATATTTGGATGATATTGTGAATGTACGATTCCTGCATGTAAAGTATTCGATGAAATGATAAAAAAATGTCGATGCCATTAATTAACACATTAGAGCAGCATAGAGTTGATAAAAGATATATGTTTATAATTATCAATAAGACTTGGATTTTGAGGTTATAGATAAATTATTCATTATATATCTCCTTTTAATAGATTCATGAGTTTTGGGAATAAGGGAAATCTAATTCCCTATTACATTATCCCCTTTTAGATTCTTGACTTCATCTGAGTGGTGGCCTATCAACCAGAACTCTTATAATATTTGTCTCAAGTGGATGGTGTGTTCTATGTATTACTCTTATACATACCAGATCTTTCATATATATTAAATCCTTAAGTGGTATATATAGACCATCAGCTCTCTCATAAGGAGAAGTCGATGAATATCTTCAACCATAGAGACAATGTTTTATGAAATAATAAAACTTAATTGGTCAATGTTATTTAGCAGAAACACAGCCCTACTAGAAAAAATACCTATAACAATGGATCTATACCAATGATTTGTACAAAAATGTTGGCATAAGTACCTTAGATAGACATATACTAACATATTTGAAGAAACCATTGGTATATGTCTCTTGTAGCCACTCAATACCAATTTATTCTTCAAAACTGTGGGTATAGGTCCCTAATTAGGACCTATACCAATGGTTTTGGACAAATCCATTTGTATAGGTCCATTATGGAGACATTATACTAACTTTGTTTGAAACACTTTTGGTATAGGTCCACCCTATTCCAATATTTTCATCAAAACCATTGGCATTACTCAAAAAATCAAAGAACCTATACCAAGAGTTCCCAAAACCGTTGGTATAGGTACCCAAATTTTTTATGGAATCTTTTTTCAAATAACATTAAATAAATAAAAATTTAAAATAATTATAAATATATATATATATATATATATATATATATATGAAATTATGTTCACAATAGTCATGTTATGTTAGTGGTTAGGTCGTCAGATTATAAACGGGAGGTAATGGGGTCAAAACTAAGATGGGTTTATTTTTTGAATTATATATACCAATAGTTTGATGAAACCATTGGTATAGATTTTTCAAATGAACTATACCAATGGTTTGATAATACCATTGGTATAGGTCTATACCAATGTTTTAAAAAACCGTTGATATAGGTCTATACAGACTGTTTTCCTAAAACTGTTGGTATAGACCTATCCCAATGCCAAACTATCCAACGGTCCTCCAAACTATTTGTATAGGCTATACCAATAGTTTGGATACCTATACCAATGGTTTTAAACCGTTTTTATAGGTTATTTTTATATTATTGTATGTATAAGGAAGAAAAATGGGAACTAAAGAAAGTAATGAAATATAAGTACTCTCATCTTTTTTCAACATAGTTTGTAAAATGAAATTTTGAGGGTGGAATTTATAAAAGGGGTGAGAATGTATTGACCCATACTTTTTAAAATGAAATTTCTTTTCTGAATATATATGTTTCTCACATTTGGTAATATAGAATAATATAAAACACATGAAACACATACTAAAAATAGACAAATCATTATTATATTAATTTAAAAAAATTACATTTAGAGAATAAATATATCCATAAAAAATTGAAATTATTATAATGGGAAAGTAAAAATATAAAAATAAAATAATACTAATTGAGAAATTTGAATCATCTTAATCTTCTATTGTAATCAAACTAATGAAAAACACTTAAAATAGTTATCTAGTCGAAATTTTAAAAATAAGGAATATGTAACCTTATGAGGTATTGGAGTGAATGATGATGGATATAAATTAGAGGTATTTAGAGAAGTAGAAATCCAATATAACCATTAGAATGATGATCTAACATTTAGAACCAATAACTACACCATGGAAAATAATAATTTGGTTGGTAGAATAGTAACCCAACCATTAAGAATAGTTTCTTGGCTATTAGAAAAATAACCTAACTTATAAAATAATAAGATGATATTTGAGTATCTTATGAAATAAAAAATATTTATGAAATTTATATCAGAGTAAAATTAAATAAAAGTGTTAAATATGATGAAATAAATGTTTGACACAAAAAAAAATTTATTTTTTGTAAAACAAATATATTTTTCTTAGATAAAGAATTATTTTATAATAAATATGAAGTCTTTAAAATAAAGTTAATTTTATATAATTTCTTAATAAAACACAATCTATTTGAATAAATATGATAATACCATTTTATGAAATTTAATGTCATTTTTTAAGTGTGATAAATGTGGTTATATCATAAAATATATCATTTTTCAATAAATGAGGATTTTAATTTAAAAATTAAATTTTCAATATCTGGAAAATTATTTTAATAAAATTAATTTATTATTTGTAATAATAATTCAGAAATTATCCTAGTCTAATTTTTTTTTATTTTTCTGAAATTTTTATAAAATTTTGTGAATAAGAAAATACTATAAAATATGATATTTTACATTATAATTTAAATACATGATAAATTACATATGGTATGATTTAATGATCCATTATAAAATAATTATATACACTAATTAAGGTATATAGTCAAAATATTTATCACTATTGGAAGTCTTTCAAAATAAATATTAAAGTAATGAATATTATATTAAAAAATACCCTTCTCCTATCCTTTTTAATACCACCCTCTACCCACTTATCTTCATTTTCAAAATAGATCACCTTAAAAAAATATTTTAAAATATATCCCCAACTCTCTTTCCCATTTCCTAGGATTTTTGGTCTCACTAAAAGACTATTCTAAAGATCTGTAAGGTGTATTATAAGTGAGTACATCCAAAGGAAGAGGTATTGTTCTCAACCAAACGATTTCAATTTCAATTCTACTATAACTCAGAAAACATATTCCCCACATCTTGAAATAATTAAATCAATACCATAAATGTATTTAAATACTATTATTTTAGTGATATATCCATTATTTAACTTCATCTCATTTAATTTAAAAAATGAAATCATCATTTATGTTTTGGTTGGTTCACCACTTCCATGGATGATGTATTTCATTTTTCACCCTCTTTTTCGTGGATGGATGTAATACACACATATTTTTGTTAAAATTATAAAAATAAGTATACTATATTTTTTATATTCTATAATAGATGAATATTAAAAAAGTTATATGAAACTAAAAAATTTCATTATTGTTGAGTCAAAAGTTTCTCTTATGACCTTTTTAATACCCTTTGTTTTGGAAATCACAAACATCACATTACAACATTATCTTACTTGTTCAATTTGTTATATAAAATTTTTATAAGAGAACTTAATTTTTTTATCTTATTTAGAATAATATTTAAAGAGTTAAAAAAATATAATTTTATTATAATTATCATAATGAGACCGGATATGATAATAATCGTACTCTTCCTTATCAAAATGAATATAAGATCTTCTATTTTGTCTTTCGTATGGACAAAATAATAATACTATGACTGATAAAAGATTTTATTAAAATCATACTCAAACTCAAATATTTTATCATAATGACTTTTTCTTAAGTTAACTAACATTCTCATAAAATATTATTTATAATATAAGAAATATATTTTACACTGAAAATGGTGTATATAAAAAAATACTTCAGTCATTTTGTTATAATATAACTGTTGAAGTCTCAGGTGTCCAAGTAATCATGAAAAACTCATTGAAATATGACCATACGAGGATCAAGATAAAAATTGTAAGTGTCCCTATAAATACTCATCCATTTTAAGAGTTTGTGAGAAGTACTGATCATTTAATTTGCGAAAGAAACTTAGTGTATGAGATCTGTCAAGCATAGAAGACTGAACTACTTATTCATTGTACTTAAAACCTTTTTGAGTTTGTTTTTATAATTATAATGAATTATCATGTGAATAGAATCAATGGATCATGGTGATAGAAAGAATATAAGCCTATCAAAATATCGAGGTCATGCAGGGATAGCGATCCAGATAAGTTGATCGTCATATCGAGGGCTCACGGGGATTGCGAGATAGAGAAGCTGATCATTATATCTAGGGTTCAAGAGGATAGTGAGATAGACTGATCATTGAATCGAGGTCCTTCCCTAGTAAGGTAAATATATAATTTCTTGTATTTATAAAACAAGGGACCTTTATCCAAGGCTATTTGATAACCTACTCTTTGGGATAAAAGAAGTTTATTTATTTATATTAATAGCTTTTTATTTCCACTGCAATCGTAAAAGAAATTGAACCCTTTTATATTCAAATTTATATTTGTATTTTATTTATTATAATAACATTGATTATGATAAAATTGGTATTAAATGAATACAATATTACCCTTATTATGATTCTATATGCTTTACAATAAAATCACTACTTTTTTATTACTCTAAAACATAACAAATGTTGTGATTATGATTCTTTCTCTATTAATATGATATATTGTAACCTTTGTGATTATGATTCTTTATTTATCTGCGAAGCATATTGAACTCTAATTATGTTACCACTTTTTACTGATCCTGATTCTATACACTGATGAAGCTAGTATAAACTTCTCATTACGACCCATGGAATACATATCAAAATCTACATGACAAAGATACTTTGTTTATTTGACCTAAGAGAAAAGTCTAGTTACCATTAAGTTGCTTAATAGGTTTTGTGAATATGATCTGTTTAACAATGTTAAACTAATATTCTTTTAAGATTAAAAATGATTATTTTTAAACTTACAATTCACCCCACCCCCCTTATATATATTCATATTCATATACATTACGATCCAGGAATTGGTATCATATCCATATATCTGTTATAATGATTCAAAAATTTTGTATTAGAGGGAGGTTTACACTACTCATATACTTTCTACAATTTTCTTCTTTAATTATTCAAGGATGTTTTAAATTTTTTTATAAACTTTTTTTTTATAAAAACATTTTTCACTAACTTCTATTGTGTAAAAATAAATTTTGTATCTATTTTAAAAGATTACAAGACTAAATTTCATATTCATTGACAATATCAATCCCACTAGACCACTAATTTTTTATGGTGCAGATTATGAATTATATAGGGATATAATGAAGATGTTTGTGATCAACACTGGAGTTAACAATTTTTTAATACTCACTAGAGATTATAAAATTCATAATAAGGAAGTAAGAACTTTTACCAATCAAGAAAAACTAAAATATCATTTGAAAAAATTTAAGGAATAATTTACTATATTTTATGACTATAAACATATATAGCATTATATATTTTTATAAAGTATCTAACAATATTTGTAAGAAACTATATGTTACTTACTTTGTGACTTAAAAGGTTGTTGAAGACATAAGATAAATGCTTAGAGTTGACTATAAATCTTTTGAATTTATACCTGATTAATTTTTTTCAATGATTCATCAAAAGTTCCTAAAAATCATAAATAACATAAAATATATGGGAGAGAAAGAATTATAAGATGAAATTATTATAGAGAAGGTAATATATATCATTCCCAAAGAATGGGAATCTAATATAATAGTTTTTGGAAAATCAAGGAAGATAAAAAATATCACTCTTGATGACTTATTTGGAACCCTTTTTCAATATGATGGTAAATTAAAAAGAGATGTTTCGAAAGTAAAGGAAAATAATGACGGAGTTTCTTTGAATACTACTATAGAATATACTAATGCTCCGACACCTAAAAATATTGTTAAATATTCTTGAAATAAAACGTTTTTATTCAATATGATCTAAGATATTCTAAAAATTATGATAATAAATTAGATAATCTTTCTTGAAGGATGAACACAATAATTTTTAAGGATTTTTAGTATTGTTATAAAAAATGTAATAAATATGGGAATGAAAACAAAGATTATAAAGTTACTTGTTATGAATATAAAATAGATGAACATATTTAACCTGACTATCACAATTTTAAAAGAAAATACATGAAGGATAGACATTCTTATAAGAATTAGAATAAGTCTTATAATTCAAATATCATGAAAGTTCATAAATTTACTAACACTTGGGATTCTAGAGAAGGTTATCCTTCAAAAAATTATTCAAATAATTAAGGTCTATATCCCATGAATATTGGTCTTCTTTATAGAGTATCTATTACAAATAAATGTTTTATAGGAAAGGTACATGTAGTCAATTCATTAACTAATATGTTCTTAAATGATAATTACTCTGATGATAAGAATTATATATCTTTGGATGAAGAAACCTCCTCATCCAGTGATGTAATACTTTACCTTCTTATGAATAATGTTCTCACATTACAAGACTTTTAGAAAATGAAAATTGTAATTTTTGTAATAGAACTTGATAAGGATAATAAAAAACATGAAAAACCTAATTCAATAATTGATAAGTTCACTAATTAAATATCTGTTTTATAAAAAGATCATGATAAATACAATTCTGAAAAAAAATTATTTTTAATGATTTATAAAAAGTAATTTCCTAAAAGGATTGATTAAAAACTGGTTTTGAAAAACCCCAATTCTTAATCCATTACTCAATAGGATAAAAATTTAGTATTCAAACTAAAATTTGAAATTTATTCTTAATGCAAACCATTTTTGAACATTTTTTATAGTTAAGAGGGTTTTGATAAAATGTATAAGTAAATTCATCCTCAGGGTACTAAATTTGGAAAAGGATATACAAATTGAAAACATGTTCTCAGTAACAATTACTTTGTTCCAAAAAGTTCACCCAGTTGTATTAAATGTCAAAGTGGAGTTTATTGGGGAATGAATTATTCATTAAATAAAATTCAATCCTTAGGGTTCGAAAAAACCCATTTTCTAAAATAAATGTGGATTCTTAAAAATTGTCTTTCAAACATTTAAATACCATAAAAGGTCTATGTTTCGAATGTCTAATTGTTTAATTTTTTAGAAAACAAAGAAAGTACCAACAATAATAATTAAGGGTATATGGATAGTTGGAGTTTTAGACATATGTCTAGATATACATATTTTTCTAAAAATATTATCAAGATGAAAGGTGGACAAGTTAATTTCAGAGATAATTCTCAAATAGATACTATCGGTATAGCTAATATTATTCTTCTTGGAAAAGCATTAATTTCAAATGCTTTATTTGTTAATGGTAATAAGAACATTTTAATTATAAGTAAATTAAGTTATTAAGGTTACCATGTGAATTTTAGTAATGATAAATGTGTAGTAAACAATTACAAGGATGATTTCATTCATTCTTCACATCAACATGAGAATTTATCGACACTAAACTTATAAGACTTTAGGATCAAAGAATTACCTTGACTTAGTGCAATGGAATATCATTCTTGTTTATTGCATAGAAGGTTAGTACACTGAATCATTATAAACATATTTAATCTGATTAAGTAAATACTTTATAAGGATTTATTGAAGCTTATATTTGATCCTTAAAATTTTTTGACCCTTGTTAACATGTTAAGAAAAATAATACATGCTTAAAATATATTAGTGATGTCTCAACTACTGATGCTTTATAGTTAGTTCACATGGATTTAATTGGTCCTAAAAAAACAAAATGTTCAAAGGGAAAGTACTATGTATTTTTTTGATAATGATTACACTATATACAAAAAAGGTCTATTTTCTAGAAATGAAATCTGAAGCCTATTTCTATTTCAAAACTTTTATAGGAAAAGTTAAAAGTGGGAAAACCCTACCCTTATAACTCTTCATAGTGATCATGGTAGAGAATTTGAAAATTGTGATAAAATTTATCTAAGGTCCTCAGAAGAAACCTATTCAATGTTACCTTCTTAAGAAGGTAAAAACAAGTAATCATAACATTTGGAAAAGAGAGAATCACTTTGTAATTTAATGTTCAATAATCTTATTAGAAATTAAAGTTTGAAAAAGAAAAAAATCCAACACTAATAAAATTTTTGTGGCATCTAGTGAAAATATTTTTTTCAATCTATCAAATAAATATACTCATAAATAGAATGGAATAATAGTTTATATTAGTAGTTCTGAACCTCCTAAAAACAATCAATGTGATTCAAAATCACCCAATATGATCACATCTCAGGGACTTGACTATATTTTCATACCATAAATATACTTGAGAAGGACATTACATATTTTCCCAAACATGAAACCAAGGTTGATTTGATTTTTGAAAATCAACATGAAAATTCAGACTTAATGAATTCTTCAATATAAATATTGATACATTTAGTGGAAGATTTAAAGACATTTCAAGAATGTGTCGAGGATCGCCAAAAAAATTTCAATAAGATGGTAAAATTTTCTCATGGTATTGATAAGTATATCAAAATTCATGATGATAATTTTGAATATTTTAAGAAATATTTTAATTAAACTGATGGTGCATTCAGTATTCTTGCTAAAGACATTGACAATAGATTAAAATCTCATGAGTAGTTCGGAAGTTCAACCAAAAAACAAACTCAAGATTTAAAATATTTAGAAGGTAATTTAAAGTATATACAGCATGATATATTAGGACTCAAGATCTTGAAAGATGAAATTATTGATTTAAAGAAATAGAATGATGTCTTATTAGATTGATATAAAGGTTAGGAAGAACATAATAATGATTTGGAAGAAAAGATTCAGTCTCAAGAAGAAAAAAATATGATCTCAATATAAAAATATTGAAAAAAAATTTGGAAGATGGAAATGAGTTTAAACAGATAAAGAAAATTTTCAAAGAAATGATGTCTATAAAATAATAATTTTTCTTTTATTTTTGAAATATTATTGTATCTTTTCCATATTTTTCTTTAACTAATGGAATACCCTTTTCTTCATATTGTATTATATTTCATTTTTCTAAACCTTTTTCAGGAATCTCAAAGTTTATTCCAAATTACTTCTTAGAAATCACAAAGGCGGGTATGTTTTAATTAAGGGGTAGATATTTCATTTTAGAAATATTATGATCTTTAGGGGGAGTTTTTATCCTAAGGGGGAGTTAGTTGTATTTGTAACACCCCAGGTAAATAAAGAATATGACATATTTATATTTATCCCTATTTGTGAATAAAATGTTAATATTAATTTAAAGGGAACGCTATGCTTGAGGGCTTACCCAATACGCAACAATTAGTTCCTTTGAAATCTTACGTTGCACTATAATAATAAAATAATATTATTTTAAATGGTAGTTAACCCCTAGCCGTTGTAATGGAGGGAATGAAAATAACTAACTACAATATGATTATATATGTTTGTCAAATATTTTTACTTTTTACAATAAATGTTAGAGGATTAAAAATGTGAATGAATTCAATTTTAAGTGTAAACATTCTAATATTTTTTAGGAGGTTGATTAACCACCTTTTGATGGAGAACCTCTTTTAAATCCACTTTTTAACAATTTTATGTGTTATATTTGACAAAATAAAATTCTTCTTTAGAATCGAGACATCAAAATGTACTTTGTGTAAATTTTTGGTATCTTTCCGAAAAAGTTCATTTTTTATGAATAGTGAAAAATGTTGTATTTTAATTCAAAACCTTTTTTTAATATAATTTATTTATATGATTCAATTATCTTTTGAATTGTTTTTAAAGTAAAATTAGAATATATTTTTACCATTTAACCCAATAGTGGTTGTTGTAATTAATTTCACTTTGAAATTGGACTTAAACTAGTGTCAATCTTTTGATATATATTGTTTCTTAAAAACACGCTATTTGTTTTGACAGCGGGAATTAATTATTAAATTAATTAATGAATATTATATGTTTTGAATTTTGTAAAATATACATCATTTTTGAGTTCGAAATATCAAATATAGATTAGGGTGATTTTTTGGTATTTTTCGGAAAAACTTCAATTTTTGATAAATAGTGAAACCACTAAGTGGAAGTTAAAGAAACTGATTTTTCATTTAAATGAAACTTTTCCACCTCTGTGTTTTGAATTTAAAAAATCCAATATACATGGTTTTCATAAGGAAGTAAAATTTGGTTCAATCCGATGAAAATAATTTTTTGGTGAATAATAACTTTTATGTTCTTAATCGCGATTAGAGGTAATTAGTGTAATTTAAGGTAAAAATAATGTTTTAATAATGTGAAATGACCTAGAAACATATCCTACCCTCATTTTATGTGTCATGTCCGACCAAGAAAATCCATGGGTCAACTTGGGGACCCCATGGAGCCACTTTTGTTGGAAAATGACATAAATAACTTTTTATTTAAAGTTAAAATAAAAATATCACAAGCATGAGATGTTTCACTAAAACAATTTTTAATTAGGGTTATACAAGTAATATTTTTGACTATAAATATTCCTTAGAAATATAAAAAGATTTCATACATCATGATATTTTTTATATAATTTTTAGACAATAAATAAATTAAATTATTTATGACATCATGATGATGCAGCGATTACCTCATTAATAAGGGATTCAAATAAAATGAAAAGATAATGTTAAAACTATAACATAAACTTTTCCGAAACCTATTTTATGAGTAAATTTCGAACCCTTACCACCTTATCCTCAAAATACATCAATTTGGGACCTTTAAAATCCGAAAGTCATTTGAAAATAAAGTAACATTTTGTAACATTACAAGAGTGCCCCTCCTCTCCTCTTATAAAAGGACCCCACATCTACCACCTTACCCACACCTCTCAAGCCTTTGTCTTGGCCAAACCTTGCTTATTTTTCCTCTCCACATCCATATCTTACTCCTATAAGCCTCACTTTTGGCAAAAGTCTTCTCAATGAAGCCTTTGATCTCAAATCAAAGAGAGTTGCCCGATTTAAGGTAATGTCTTCACTTGTGTTCTTTTGTTTTATTTTGCTTCTTCAACCCCCTAAAATCTTTTTATTAATTTATTTTTTAACAACTACAGTATCTTAAATATAATAGGATGTTGTTATATGAATCATTAGATCTATACTTACACACACCTACATCTAATGGTTAATGAACATACCGTTTCTGTGGATGGCGAATTTCTGCCTCACGAAACGATGATTGTTCAACACTCATATAACACCTTCAATGGTGTCCATTAAGATGTCACTATATTTTTATATTTTATATAATATGTTTATGCTTTACTTAAGCTTCTGTATTTTTCTTTTGTGGCATACCTTTATGTTTTCCATTGTGGGTAAACACGATAATTTCATTTTAGGAAGTGCGGACTACCGCCCCCTCAAAGTGATTTGATTCGTTAATGCCATATGTGGGATGTATAAAAGATAGATTTAAAGTTATTATATACTATGTATGTTACATATAAATGATGAATATATTTATGGAATTAAAATATACATACCTCTCATTTAGTTTTAATTCCATTAATATGACATAGAAATGAAAGTAGCGTCCATGCGTACGTACGACTTACCGTCTCCATAAACGGTGCATTTCATTTCTTACCTCTAAATGATTATGTAATATTATAAATTCATGAATATTCTGGATATATATGATATATATGATATCCAAATCATGAATATCATTCTGGATATAATGAACCTTTGACCACATGAACAACATGTAATTGTAAGAAGTCCACTTTCGACTTAAGAACCAAATATCGAAAAAACAAATATTATTAACTTAAATGATTACATAATGTTTATAACATGGAAATAAGTTGTATAAAAGGAATAATGAACTTGAAAAATGTTCTTAAGCAAGTATAAATTAACTCAAGTTTATTATTCATGATGTTAAAGAACGATCGAGTCAAGTCGGACCCGAGGTAAGGGATCCTACTCCTCTCTTTCTTTTTAAGTACACTCTTTTATGTCATTCCTTTTAATCTAATATTTCTTATGATTGGGATGTTATTTTATATTACTCCTATCTTACTTTTTATGTTCATATGATTAGAGACCCTATTTTCTCTCATCAATCCATTTTGTATGTTTTGAGTGGCGCCATTAGGCTGCCAAATTTTCGTAAGAGATCTAACCTCTCTCTTTCTTTTTAAGTACTCTCCTTTATGTCACTTCGTTTAAGCTCCTCTTTGTTATGATGGGGGATGTTATTTTATATTCCTCTTACTGTACATTTTATTGTAATATGATGGGAGACCCTATTTGATCTCATCAATCCATTTTTGGAAGTTTTAAGTGGCGCTGTTAGGCTGCCGAGTTTTCGTAAGGGATTTTTCATCTCACTTTTAGTCCCGTGAGATTTATGCTACATTTGCCACCATTTCCATTTAGTGGTGTATGTACTTCCCATTGTTATAATATTTTTTTAATATAATTTCATTTATGGGTATTTACATACTCATTGTATGTCCCTTCTTCAATGGGGTGTATGTTTCGGAAGTTACCCAAGTCGGTAAGGGAACCTTTCACCCTCCTCTTTTAAAAGACTTCATTTGTTATGTCTTTGAATTCACATACCATTATGTTGAGATATGTTCTTATATATCCTTATTGATGTAAATTTTATGTCCAAGTGATGAGATACCCTTTTTATCTCTCATCAACTCTTTTTAGGAATTTTTAAGTGACGTCGTTAGGCTGTCGAATTTTTGCAAGGGAACTTCTTAACCCAATTTTGATTCTTTGGGATAAACTTGTACTCCTTGAATATGTCGTTATATGAATATTTTTGAATATCCTCTGATTGTTTTTCACTTAATATCCACTTATATTTGGTGTATTCATTTGTCACACATAATTTTTTAATTGATTTATCCTTAATCCATGGATACCATCTTTGTATGGGACTTCGTCTCAATCTCCATTCATTGAGGCATATTTTGTTTTATACACAACCTTCTTTTTTACGGTGAATAAACCCCTTTTACTTTTACATTTATCCAAAATGAATCTTTTTTATACGAAGAGTTTTACAAAACGACAAAAGGGAATGTTTTTGTTATACGAATGCGGCGACACCGACTTCTCCACCGCCGTGACCATTATTTGAGTTTTGATTTCCTCTACAAGCCATACCTTTTTTTAAAAGAAAAATAAATACCATGTTTTACATTTCTTTTATTTTGGTATAGAAAATGGTTTTCATAATATTATTATATCAATGTGGTTTATTGATATCTTGTGATTAAAAGGTAGAAATGTTATGTTTCCTTTATGCATGTTTTATGTGATACGATTATGTTGTGGTTCTTGGGAATTATTATGAAGAAGGGTGGTTCTGTGATAAACTAAGGGTGGGTGAGCCCGATATTGCTCTCCAATGAATTGGGTAACGTGAAGGAGTTAAGAATTAAGGTTTCTCCGAAGAGATTTAGGGAATATACTGTGATGGGTATTCCAAACGTAACCAAGAGGGTTACTCCCTACGTAAGAATGTTATGAATGCCTCAAGTTACCTTTATGTCTTATGATATCTATGATTTATTCATGATTTTATGAGGTATGTTAAAGTGCATATGTTTTATGGGTAAATTATTATTTCATTCTTATGTATATATGTACTCGTGTTTCTTTTCCATACTTTTTATAACTCTTACTGAGCTTTTTATGCTCATCCCAAGTTTTTGAAATGTTTTTCACAGGTCCCGGGAATGGTACATGATATGATGATAATGTAAAGGAAGTGTCAAGAAATAATTCATGTTTTATTTTAAATATTTTTCCGTTGATGGGAAAAATGAATACTATATTTTATGTAACCACTTTGTTTAAATGTGGAATGTAATGAAAGTTTTATGATTTAATTCTCCAAAACTCTAAACCAGAAAAGATCCTCAATGTGAAATCATGTAATAACTCAAGATTAAGTAAGGTTTAAGGCTGGGGCCTTATAGTTGGTATCAGAGGTCGGTTTAGATAACTTTAGAGGATATGTTATTCTCTAAGCATAAGTGACATTACCATAATGGTTAGGATTTCAGAAAGAGTCCTAGTTTTAGATAAAGTGAATGAGTAAGTATATCTTAGTGTTTACCTTCCTCATTAGTAAATTATGGTTTTGTTGATATACTCACACTGAAATTTTTGTTTTTAGTGAATGGATGGATCTAGTAGGAACCAAAGAGACAATAGGTTTGAAGGAAACTATGGTGGTTATCTGATTAAGATACTAGATAAAATGGGGGATTCAATGAGGAAACTCGTGGTTGTTCTAAACCAACTATAAAGGAGTCATGATCAACCACTTGAACCTTGGTATGACTTGTAATGCATCATATACTAGATGACCAATCGATGTGGAAGTTCAAGTAATAATTATAAAGGTAACCGTTAGAGTTTATATGATCCTTACTTTTGAGGTAATTATGGGTTATTATATGTTATGATGGAAAATGAATGGCATGAAATAAACTTGAGGATAAAATATATTATGATCATTTTTGAAGATTTTATCTCGTTTTGGGGAATGTTTTAAGAATTATACAGTTTTGGAAAAAGGACAACACGCAGACTGTGTGACAACCCGTCGCGTCGGACAAAGCTGCGGAAATCGAACCCACAACCAAAGTGCGACTGGTATTTATCACCTACTGCTGGACTACGTGAAGTCCCTGGTTAGTTTGACTAATTCTTTTTAGTTAGATGATTTTAGGAATCAAGAGTAAGTTTATTTTGGGTTATCTATGTAAATGATTAACCTATCATCAAGGATATGTGATTAGGTTAATTACTTTTCAATATGAGAATTTAAGAGAAACTGATGTTATTTGGAGATAAAAGTTAATTTGTACCTTGGAAGACTATGTGACTAAATCCTTAAAATATTTGGGTTTCAATCTTAGTTTGGTTTACTTTGAAGAATTTTAAGGACAATTTTTTTATCAAATGGTCCTCGTTGAACTTTGGGTTTTGTTGGACAAATTTTGGTGATCAAGAATATATTTCCTTTTTATAAAGGGTTATACTTTTCTGGAATATCTGATCTTGTACTAACCATTTTGGTTTCGGTTTTGGTTAAAGTCTAAAGACATGGGAATTATATAGTTATCTTTTTTGTATTAGGTGATTCTCTAGAAGTTAATTATAGTGAACAAGTCTTACTAAATACTCGTCTTTTGGAGAAAATATGAATTTGTGTAAGAAATCTAATAAAAGTTGAAAGTCAACATGAGAAGTAATTATGTTTCCTTATGAATAAATTCCTAAATAAAAAACAAAAAATGTTGTCTATTAACTTTTCCTACTGGGTAATCGAATACCATTTAACCCATCACAAGTTTGTGATTTTCTTATGGTTAACTTTCTCCTAAACATGTTTTCTATCACTCTCAATCAGATCATGACCCTATGTTTTCTCCTCCATGTCCATGTTTTCCTACATGGAATCCTAGTATGGGTTAACTCAGGTGACCTCTGTACTTCTCATTCTTTATTTTGATGTGATTGTTTTACCGACTCTTGTTCCAATGTGGGACTTTCAAGGATGTTTCCAAGCCCAATTTTAAAATTGCGAGGACGCAATTCCCAAAAGGGGGGAAGGATGTAACACCCCAGGTAAATAAAGAATGTGACATCTTTATATTTATCCCTATTTGTGAATAAAATGTTAATATTAATTTAAAGGGAACGCTATGCTTGATGGCTTACCCAATACGCAACAATGAGTTCCTTTGAAATCTTATGTTGCACTATAATAATAAAAAAATATTATTTTAAATGGTAGTTAATGCCTAGCCGTTGTAATAGAGGGAATGAACAGAACTAACTACAATATGATTAAATATGTTTGTCAAATATTTTTACTTTTTACAATAAATGTTAGAGGATTAAAAATGTGAATGAATTCAATTTTAAGCGTAAAAATTCTAATATTCTTTAGGAGGTCGATTAACCGCCTTTTGATGGAAAACCTCTTTTAAATCCACTTTTTGACAATTTTATCTGTTATATTTGATAAAATAAAATTCTTCTTTAGAATCAAGACATCAAAATTTACTTTGTGTAAATTTTTGGTATCTTTCCGATAAAGTTCATTTTTTTATGAATAGTGAAAAATGTTGTATTTTAATTCAAAACCTCTTTTTAATCTAATTTATTTATATGATTATATTATCTTTTTAATTGTTTTTAAACTAAAATTAGAATATATTTTTACCATTTAATCCAATAGTGGTCGTTGGAAGTAATTTCACTTTGAAATTGGACTTAAACTAGTGTCAATCTTTTGATATATATTGTTTCTTAAAAACACGCTATTTGTTTTGAGAGCGGGAATTAATTATTAAATTAATTAATGCAACTTATATGTTTTTAATTTTGTAAAATAGGCATCATTTTTGAGTTCGCAAAATCAAATATAGCTTAGGGTGAATTTTTGGTATTTTTCTGAAAAACTTCAATTTTTGATGAATAGTGAAACCTCTAAGTGGTAGTTAAAGAAACTGATTTTTCATTTAAATGAAACTTTGCCACCTCTCTGTTTTGAATTTCAAAAATCCGATATACATGGTTGTCATTAGGAAGTAAAATTTGGTTCAATGGGATTAAAATAATTTTTTGGTGAATAGTAACTTTTATGTTCTTAATCGTGATTAGAGGTAATTAGTGTAATTTAAGGTAAAAATGATGTTTTAATAATGTGAAATGACCTAGACACATATCCTACCCTCATTGGATGTGTCATGGCCGACCAAGACAATCCATGGGTCAACTTGGGGACCCCATGGAGCCACTTTGGTTGGAAAATGACATAAATAACTTTTTATTTAAAGTTAAAATAAAAATGACACAAGCATGAAATGTTTCACTAAAACAATTTTTAAGTAGGGCTATAAAAGTCATATTTTTGACTATAAATATTCATTAAAAATATAAGAATATTTCCTACATCATGATATTTTTTTTATAATTTTTAGACTTTAAATAAATTAAATTATTTATGACATCATGATGATACAACGATTACCTCATTAATAAGGGATTTAAATAAAATGAAAAGATAATGTTAAAACTACAACTTAAACTTGTCAAAAAAATATTGGATGAGTATATTTAGAACCCTTACCACCTTATCCTCTAAATACATCAATTTGGAACCTTTAAAATCCGAAACACATTTGAAAATAAAGTAACATTTTGTAACTTTACAAGAGTGCCCCTCCTCTCCTCTTATAAAAGGACCCCACATCTACTACCTTACCCACAACTCTCAAGCCTTTGTATCGTCCAAACCCTACTAATTTTGCCACACCACATCCCTCTATTACTCCTAGAAGCCTCACTTTGGGCAGAAGTCTTCCCAAGGAATCCTTTGATCTCAAATCAAAGAGAGTTACCCGATTTTAAGGTAATGTCTTCACTTGTGTTCTTTTGTTTTATTTTGCTTCTCCAACCCCCTAAACTCTTTTTATTAATTTATTTTGTAAAAAATACATTATCTCCAATATACTAGGATTTTTTTATAATAAGCATTCGATCTACACTTACACACACCTACATCTAATGGTTAATGAACATACTGTTTCTATGGATGGCGAATTTTTGCCTAACGAAACGATGATTGTTCAACACTCATATAACACCTTCAAAGGTGGACATTAAGATGTAACTATATTTATATATGATATATAATATGTTTATGTTTTAATTAAGCTTCTGTATTTTTCTTTTGTGGCATACCTTTATGTTTTCCATTGTGGGTAAACATGATAATTTAATTTTAGGAAGTGCGGACTACCGCCCCCTCAAAGTGATTTGATTTGTTAATGCCATATGTGGGATGCATAAAAGATAGATTTAAAGTTATCATATACTATTTATGTTACATGTAAATGAGGAATATAATTCTGGAATTAAAATATACATACCTCTCATTTAGTTTTAATTCCATTAATATGACATAGAAATGAAAGTAGCGTTCATGCGTACGTACGGCTTACCGTCTCCATGAACGGTGAATTTAATTTTTTACCTCTAAATTATTATGTAATATTATAAATTCATGTATATTATTGATATATATGATATATATGATATCCAAATCATGAATATAATTCTGGATATAATGAACCTTTTACCACACGAACAACATGTAATTGTAAGAAGTCCACTTTCGACTAAAGAACCAAATATCGACAAAACAAACTTTATTAACTTAAATGATTACATTATATTTATAACATGGAAATAAGTGATATAAAAGGAATAATGAACTTAAAAAGGTTCTTAAGAAAGTATAAATTAACTCAAGTTTATTATTCAGGACGTTAATGAATGATCGTGTCAAGTCGGACCCGAGGTAAGGGATCCTACTCCTCTCTTTCTTTTTAAGTACACTATTTTATGTCATTCCTTTTAAGATCATATTTATTATGATTTGGATGTTCTTTTATATTAATCCTACCGTATGTTTTATGTTCATATGATGAGATACCCTATTTTCTCACATCAATCCATTTTGGAAGTTTTGAGTGGCACTGTTAGGCTGCCAAATTTTCATAAGAGATCTAACCTATCTCTTTCTTTTTAAGTACTCTCCTTTATGTCAATTATTTTAAGCTCCTCTTTGTTATTATGGGGGATGTTATTTTATATTCCTCTTACTATAAATTTTATTGTAATATTATGAGAGACCCTATTTGATCTCATCAATCCATTTTTGGAAGTTTTAAGTGGCGCTGTTAGGCTGCCGAGTTTTCTTAAGGGATTTTTCATCTCACTTTTAGTCCCGTGAGATTTAAGCTAAATTTGCCACCATTTCCTTTGAGTGGTGTATGTACTTCCCATTATTATACTCTTTGTTTAATATATTTTCATTTATGGGTATTTACATACTCATTGTATGCCCCTTCTTCAATGGGGTGTATGTTTCGAAAGTTATCCAAGTCGGTAAGGGAACCTTTCACCCTCCTCTTTTAAAAGACTTCTTTTGTTATGTATTTTAATTCACATACTATTATGTTGAGATATGTTCTTCTATATAATTATTGATGTAAATTTTATGTCCAAGTGATGAGTTACCCTTTTTATCTCTCATCAACTCTTTTTATGAATTTTTAAGTGACGCCGTTAGGCTGTCGAATTTTTGCAGGGGAACTTCTTAACCTAATTTTGATTCTTTGGGATAAACTTGTACTCCTTGAATATGTCGTTCTATGAATATGTGTGAATGTCCTCTTATTATGTTGAAATTAATATCCACTTATATTTTGTGTATTCATTTGTCACACATAATTATGTAATTGATTTATCCTTAATCCAAGGATACCGTCTTTGTATGGGACTTCATCTCAATCTCCATTCATTGAGGCATATTTTGTTTTATACACAACCTTCTTTTATATGGTGTATATACCCCTTTGACTTTTACGTTTATCCAAAAGGAATCTTTTTTAAACGAAGCGTTTTAATAAACGACAAAAGGGAATGTTTCCGTCGTACGTGTGCAGCGACAACGACTTCTCCGCCGCCGTGACCATTATTTGAGTTTCAGATGCCTCTACAAGCCATACCATTTTTTTAAAAGAAAAATAAATACCATGTTTTACTTTTCTTTTATTTTGGTATTGAAAATTGTTTTCATAATGTTTTTATATCAATGTGTTGTATTGATATCTTGTGATTGAAAGGTGGAAATGTTATGTTTCCTTTATGCATGTTTTATGTTATACGCTTATGTTGTGGTTCTTGGGCATTATTATGAAGACGGGTGGTTCCGTGATAAACTAAGGGCAGGTGAGCCCTATATAGCTCTCCAATGCATTGGGTAACGTGAAGGAGTAAAGCATTAATGTTTCTCTGAAGTGATTTAGGGAATATACTATGATGGGTATTCCAAACGTAACTAAGAGGGTTACTCCCTACGTAAGAATGTTATGAATGCCTCAAGTTACCTTTATGTATTATGATATCTATGATTAATTAATGATTTTATGAGGCATGTTAAAGAGCATATGTTTTATGGGTAAAGTATGATTTCTTTCTTATGTATATATGTACTCATGTTTCATTTCCATACTTTTTATAACCCTTACTGAGCTTTTTATGCTCATCCCAAGTTTTGGAAATGTTTTTCATAGGTCCAGGGAATGGTACATGATATGATGAAAATGTCAAGGAAGTGTCAAGAAAGAATTCATGTTTTATTTTAAATATGTTTCTGTTGATGGGAAAAATGAATACTTTATTTTATATAACCACTTTGTTTAAATGTGGAATGTAATGCAGGTTTTATGATTTAATTCTCTAAAACTCTAAGCCTGAAAAGATCCTCAATGTGGAATCTTGTAATAACTCAAGATTAAGTAAGGTTTAAGGCTGGGGCCTTATAGTTCGTATCAAAGGTCAGTTTAGATAACTTTATAGGTTAGGGTATTCTCTAAGCATAAGTGACATTACCATAATGGTTAGGATTTCAGAAAGAGTCCTAGTTTTAGATAAAGTGAAAGAGTAAGTATATCTTTCTGTTTACCTTCCTCATTAGTACATTATGGTTTTGTTGATATACTCACACTGGAATTTCTGTTTTTAGTGAATGGATGGATCTAGCAGGAACCAAAGAGACAACAAGTTTGAAGCAAACTGTGGTGGTTCTCTGATTAAGATACTAGATAAAATGGGGGATTCAATGAGGAAACTCGTGGTTGTTCTAAACCAACTATCAAGGAGTCATGATAAACCACTTGAACCTTGGTATGATCTGTAATGCATCATGTATGAGATGAACAATCGATGTGGAAGTTCTGGTAATAATTATAAAGGTAACCATTATAGTTTATATGATCCTTACTTTTGAGGTAATTATGGGTTATTATATGTTATGATGGAAAATGAAAGGCATGAGATAAACTTGAGGTTAAAATATATTATGATCATTTTTGAAGATTTTATCTCGTTTTGGGGAATTTTTTATGAATTATATAGTTTTGGAAAAAGGACAACACACAGGCTGTGTGACAACCCGTCACGTCGGACAAAGCTGTGGAAATCGAACCCACAACCAAAGTGCGACTGGTATTTATCACCTACCGCTGGAGTACGTGAATTCCCTGGTCAGTTTGACTAATTCTTTTTAGTTAGATGATTTTAGGAATCAAGAGTAAGTTTATTTTGGGTTATCTATGGAAATTATTAACCTATCATCAAGGATATGTGATTAGGTTAATTACTTTTCAATATGAGAATTTAAGAGCAACTGATGTTATTTGGAGATAAAAGTTAATTTGTACCTTGGAAGACTATGTGACTAAATCCTTCAAATATTTGGGTTTCAATCTTAGTTTGGTTTACTTTGAAGAATTTTAAGGACAAATTTTTTATCAAATGGTCCTCGTTGAACTTTGGGTTTTGTTGGAAAAATTTTGGAGATTAAGAATATATTTTCTTTTTATAAAGGGTTATCCTTTTCTGGATTATCTGATCTTGTACTAACCATTTTGGTTTCGGTTTTGGTTAATGTCTAAAGAAATGGGAAGTATATAGTTCTCTTTTGTGGATTAGGTGATTCTCTAGAAGTTGATTATAGTGAACAAGTCTTACTAAATACTCGTCTTTTGGAGAAAATATGAGTTTGTGTAAGAAATCTAATAAAAGTTGAAAGTCAACATGATAAGTAATTATGTTTCCTTATGAATAAATTCCTAAATAAAAAACAAAAATGTTGTCTATTAACTTTTCCTACTGGGTAATCGAATACCGTTTAACCCATCACAAGTTTGTGATTTTCTGGTGGTTAACTTTATCCTAAACATGTTTTCTATCACTCTCCATCAGAACATGACCCTATGTTTTCTCCTCCATGTCCATGTTTTCTTACATGGAATCCTAGTATGGGTTAACTCAGGTGACCTCTGTACTTCTCATTCTTTATTTTAAAGTGATTGTTTTACCGACTCTTGTTCCGATGTGGGACATTCAAGGATGTTTCCGAGCCCAATTTTAAAATTGTGAGGACGCAATTCCCAAAAGGGGGGAAGGATGTAACAACCCAGGTAAATAAAGAATATGACATCTTTATATTTATCCTTATTTTTGAATAAAATGTTAATATTAATTTAAAGGGAACGCTATGCTTGATGGCTTACCCAATACGCAAAAATGAGTTCCTTTGAAATCTTACGTTGCACTATAATAATAAAATAATATTATTTTAAATGGTAGTTAACGCCTAGCCATTGTAAAGGAGGGATTGAACAGAACTAATTAAAATATGATTATATATGTTTGTCAAATATTTTTACTTTTCACAATAAATGTTAGAGGATTAAAAATGTGAATGAATTCAATTTTATGCGTAAACATTCTAATATTCTTTAGGAGGTCGATTAACCGCCTTTTGATGGCGAACCACTTTTAAATCCACTTTTTGACAATTTTATGTGTTATATTTTACAAAATAAAATTCTCCGTTAGAATCGAGACATCAAAATTTACTTTGTGTAAATTTTTGGTATCTTTCCGATAAAGTTCATTTTTTTATGAATAGTGAAAAATGTTGTATTTCAATTCAAAACCTCTTTTTAATCTAATTTATATATATGATTAGATTATCTTTTGAATTGTTTTTAAATTAAAATTAGAATATATTTTTACCATTTAATCCAATAGTGGTCTTTGGAATTAATTTCACTTGGAAATTGGACGTAAACTAGTGTCAATCTTTTGATATATATTGTTTCTTAAAAACACGCTATTTTTTGACAGCGGGAATTAATTATTAAATTAATTAATGCAACTTATATGTTTTTAATTTTGTAAAATAGACATCATTTTTCAGTTCGGAATATCAAATATAGCTTAGGGTGAATTTTTTGTATTTTTCTAAAAAACTTCAATTTTTGATGAATAGTGAAACCACTAAGTGGTAGTTAAAGAAACTGATTTTTCGTTTAATCGCGATTAGAGGTAATTAGTGTAATTTAAGGTAAAAATAATGTTTTAATCATGCTAAATGACCTAGAAACATATCCTACCCTCATTGGATGTGTCATGGACGACCAAGAAAATCCATGGGTCAACTTGGGGACCCCATGGAGGCACTTTGGTTGGAAAATGACATAAATAACTTTTTATTTAAAGTTAAAATAAAAATGTCACAAGAATGAGATTTTTCACAAAAATAAGTTTTAAATAGGCTTATAAAAATCATATTTTTTACTATAAATATTCATTATAAATATAACAAGATTTCCTACATAATGATATTTTTTTATAATTTTTATACATTAAATAAATTATATTATTTATGACATCATGATGATGCAGCGATTACCGCATTAATAAGGGATTTAAATAAAATGAAAAGATAATGTTAAAACTATAACTTAAACTTGTCAAAAACCTATTGGATGAGTATATTTCTAACCCTTACCACCTTATCCTTGAAATACATCAATTTGGGACCTTTAAAATCCGAAAATCATTTGAAAATAAAGTAACATTTTGTAACTTTACAAGAGTGCCCCTCCTCTCCTCTTATAAAAGGACCCCACATCTACCACCTTAACCACACCTCTCAAGCCTTTGGCTCGTACAAAACCTGCTTGTTTTGCCTCTCCACATCCCTCTCTTACTCCTAGAAGCCTCAATTTGTGTAGAAGTCTTCCCAAGGAAGCCTTTGAGCTCAAATCAAAGAGAGTTACCTGATTTTAAGGTAATGTCTTGACTTGTGTTATTTTGTTTTATTTTGCTTCTCCAACCCCCTAAAATCTTTATATTCATTTATTCTGTAAAAACTCCAGTATCTAAAATATACTAGTATGTTGTTATAAGAAGCATTCAATCTACACTTACACACACCTACATCTAATGGTTAATGAACATACTGTTTCTGTGGATGGCGAATTTCTGCCTCACGAAACGATGATTGTTCAACACTCATATAACACCTTAAAAGGTGGCCATTAAGATGTCACTATATTTATATATGATATATAATATTTTTTTATTTTACTTAAGCTTATTTATTTTTCATTTGTGGCATACCTTTATGTTTTCCATTGTGGGTAAACACGATAATTTCATTTTAGGAAGTGCGGACTACCGCCCCGTCAAAGTGATTTGATTCGTTAATGCCATATGTGGGATGTATAAAGGATAGATTTGAAGTTATTATATACTATGTATGTTACATATAAATTTTGAATATAATTCTGGAATTAAAATATACATACCTATCATTTAGTTTTAATTCCATTAATATGACATAGAAATGAAAGTAGCGTTCATGTGTACGTACGGCTTACCGTCTCCACGAACGGTGCATTTCATTTCTTACCTATAAATGATTATGTAATATTATAAATTCATATATATTATGGATATATATGATATATATGATATACAAATAATTAATATCATTCTGGATATAATGAACCTTTGACCACAGGAACAACATGTAATTGTAAGAAGTCCACTTTCGACTTAAGAACCAAATATTGACAAAACAAACATTATTAACATAAATGATTACATAATGTTTATAACATGAAAATAAGTGATATAAAAGTAATAATTAACTTTAAAAAGTTTCTTAATCAATTAGAAATTAACTCAAGTTTATTATTCAGGACGTTAAAGAACGATCGAGCCAAGTCGGACACGAGTTAAGGGATCCTACTCCTCTCTTTCTTTTTAAGTACACTCTTTTATGTCATTCCTTTTAAGCTCGTCTTTCTTATGATTGTGATGTTCTTTTATATTACTCCTACCATACTTTTTATGTTCATATGATGAGAGACCCTATTTTCTCTCATCAATCCATTTTGGAAGTTTTGAGTGGCACCGTTAGGCTGTCAAATTTTCGTAAGAGATCTAACCTCTCTCTTTCTTTTTAAGTACTCTCCTTTATGTCACTTCTTTTCAGCTCCTATTTGATATGATGGGGGATGTTATTTTATATTCCTATTTCTGTAAATTTTATTGTAATATTATGGGATACCCTATTTGATATCATCAAACCATTTTTGGATGTTTTAAGTGGCATCGTTAGGCTGCCGAGTTTTCGTAAGGGTTTTTTCATCTCAACTTTTAGTCCCATGAGATTTATGCTACATTTTCCACCATTTCCTTTGAGTGGTGTATGTACTTACTATTATTATACTCTTTATGTAATATAATTTCATTTATGGGTATTTACATACTCATTGTATGCCCCTTCTTCAATGGGGTGTATGTTTCGAAAGTTACCCAAGTCGGTAAGGGAACCATTCACCATCCTCTTTTAAAAGACTTCTTTTGTTATGTCTTTTAATTCACATACTATTATATTTAGATATGTTCTTCTATATCCTTATTGATGTAAATTTTATGTCCAAGTGATGATATACCCTTTTTATCTCTCATCAACTCTTTTTCTGAATTTTTTAGTGACGTCGTTAGGCTGTCGAATTTTTGCAAGGGAACTTCCTAACCCAATTCTGATTCTTTGGGATAAACTTGTACTCATTGAATATGTCGTTCTATGAATATGTGTGAATGTCATCTGATTGTTTTGAACTTAATATCCACTTATATTTGGTGTATTCATTTGTCACACATAATTATGTAATTGATTTATCCTTAATCTAAGGATACCGTCTTTGTATGGGACTTCGTCTCAATCTCCATTCATTGAGTCATATTTTGTTTTATACACAACCTTCTTTTATATGGTGTATAAACCCATTTGACTTTTACGTTTATCCAAAAGGAATATTTTTTATATGAATCATTTTACTAAACGACAGAAGGGAATGTTTTTGTCGTACGTATGCGGCGACAATGACTTCTCCGCCGCCGTGACCATTATTTGAGTTTCGGCTTCCTCTACAAGCCATACCTTTTTTTTAAAAGAAAAATAAATACCATGTTTTACTTTTCTTTTATTTTGGTATTGAAAATGGTTTTCATAATGTTTTTATATCAATGTGTTTTATTGATATCTTGTGTTTGAAAGGTGCAAATGTTATGTTTCCTTTATGCATGTTTTATGTGATACGATTATGTTGTGGTTCTTGGGAATTATTATGAATACGGGTGGTTCCGTGATAAACTAAGGGCAGGTGAGCCTGATATAGCTCTCCAATGTATTGGGTAACGTGAAGCAGTTAAGCATTAAGGTTTCTCCGAAGAGATTTATCGAATATACTGTGATGGGTATTCCAAACATAACCAAGAGGGTTAATCCCTACGTAAGAATGTTATGAATGCCTCAAGTTTCCTTTATGTCTTATGATATCTATAATTTATTCATGATTTTATGAGGTATGTTAAAGTTCATATGTTTTATGGGTAAAGTATGATTTCATTCTTATGTATATATGTACTCATGTTTCCTTTCCATACTTTTTATAACCCTTACTGAGCTTTTTATGCTCACCCCAAGTTTTTGAAATGTTTTTCACAAGTCCAGGGAATGGTACATGATATGATGATAATGTCAAAGAAGTGTCAAGAAAGAATTCATGTTTTATTTTAAATATGTTTCTATTGATGGGAAAAATGAATAATATATTTTTTGTAACCACTTTGTTTAAATGTGGAATGTAATGCAAATTTTATGATCTAATTCTCTAAAACTCTAAACCTGAAAAGATCCTCAATGTGGAATCTTGTAATAACTCAAGATTAAGTAAGGTTTAAGGATGGGGCCTTAAATTATTCATCATTATAATCATATGATTTTTAAGCATAGGGAGAGATAAGTATAAAATTTATTTATAAATATGATTCAATGTTTCCTATTCGTTAAATTGTTTTAGTTTGAAATTTCCAAAAAGAAGGAGAATTTGATTCAAAAGTTTTTCTTATGAACATTTTCATACCTTTTTTTAAAATCAAAAACATCCCATTACTTCTTTATATTACTTGTTTAATTTATTCTATAACATTTTTATAAGAAAACAAAATACTTTTATCTTATTTATAAAAATATTTAAAGATTTATAATAATATATTTTTATTATAATTATCGCAATGAGACTGGATATGATAATAATCATACTCAACCTTATCAGAACGAATATATGTTCTTCTATTTTTTCTTTAATATTGATAGGATCTTAATACTATTACTGGTAATGGTTTCTATGAAAATCATACTCAAACTGAAATATTTTATCATAATGACTTTTTTTATGTTTACTAACGTACTTAGAAAATCTTATTTCTAATATAAGAAACACTTTTTACACAGGAAGTGGTGTATATCCAAACAATGTTGGACATTTTGTATAATATAACCATTGAAGTTCCAGGTGTTCAAGTCATCATGAAAAACATGGATAAATATTATAATTGTACGATCAAGATGACCATTAGAAAAGTGCCTATAAATACAAATCCATTTAATGTATTTGTAGTGAAGTGTTGATCATTTAATTTTAAAAAAAATCAGTGTGCTAGATCTCTGAAGCTTACAGGAGTGAACTACTAGTTCCTTGTAATTGTAACATTCCTGAGTTTGTTTTTGTAATAATAATTACACATCACATGAATATGATCAAGGGATAATTGGGATAGAAATACAGAGAATTTGATCATCATATTGAGGTCTTATCAGGACAACGATACAGAGAATTTGATCATCATATTGAGGACTCACAGGGATAGTGAGACAAAAAGGTTGATCATCATGTCAACGGATCATGAGGACAGCGAGAAAACCCAAAAATTGTATTGGGGGCTTTCCTTGGTAAGGGAATGAAATACTTTTATGTAAGTATGAAACAAGGGACATTGATCCTAGGTTATTGGATACCCTACTATTTGGGGTAAAATCAGTGTATCCATTTGTATTACTTTTTTTATTTCCACTAAAATCATAATAGAAAGTGAGTCCTTTTATATTCATATTTTTTATTTGTATTTTATTTATAATAATATCTTTGATTATGATACTATTGTTATTCTGTGAATTTTGAATTAACCGGATTACGGTTCTATACACATTATGATAGAATCATTACTTTTTACATTACTCTGATATATCGTAACCACAGTGATTAAAATTCTTTCTGTGTAACTCTGATATATTATAACTATTGTGATTATTATTATTTTTATATTAGTGAATAAGATTAAACATTGATTACATTACCACTACCTACTAATCATGATTCTATACATTGATTAAGATAGAATCAATTGCTCATTACGACCACTATAATACATATTAGAATCTACATGATTATAATACTTTGTTTATTAAACCCAAGGGCCAAGTCCAATTACCATTCAATTACCTAAGAGGTGTTGTTAATCCGATTTGTTTAACCTTGTCAAACTGTGTTTATTTTAAGATTATAAGAGAAATTTTTTAAAAATACATTTCACCCCACCCCTTGTATTTACTCATCTTCATATATATTATGATCCTAAAATTGTTATAATATCCAAGAATCTATTATACTGATATAAACAATTATGATCAAAGAATTCACCTAAATAAATCAATTGTATAACAATGATGATTTTATTATAGGAATTCTTATTTCTTATGAGTATTAATGGATATTAAGGTCCTTTTTAGCTTTTATACAAAATTTAAATCCATACTATTACACTTCTGGAGTAATGGAAACATTTCCTAAGAACATAAATAATTATCTAAAAACTAATTCGACTTTTGAATCGGGACATGAACTATATCAAGAGAGTGAATATAGAAAATATATCTCTAAAAAATGGTTACAAAATAATATAAATTTAATAAAAAATAAAAAATATTTCATAAAGTTTTTAAAATGATAATTTTTATAAACTTTATTTCTTTTATTTTGAAAATAAAATTAACGTAATGAGTGAATCAAGTCATGGGGTAAGGGATCTCTCCAAACCACCATCTTTTCTTTGGGTTGTTCATTCTCTCTCAAACTCAATTTCTATATTTATTATTTCAATGAAATTCTATGTATTTTTAGTATATTTCCCTTCTATATATACATAGATAATTCTTCTTTTCTTTTTTGGGGGTATACATTTTTTTAAGTTCCCTCCTAAGTTTTCTCTCTGAATAAAACATAATTAAACATAAATTTACTATTCATAACTCATTTTCATGTGGAAAAATTTTATGGTTTCTTAAATTACATTAATTATAAATTTTTTAAATACTTTATGTGAAACCATTATTGTTTTAAGGGAAAAATTATTCATTGAACTCCATTAAATATTCATTACTCTTTCTTTAAAAATTCACTTAAGTAGATCATTTTAAAACTTATTTCTCCACTAGTTTCTATGAATTTCCTTCTCTTTAAATCCATATTCATAACATGTTATTTTTTAATCAATTATGAACATAAAAATGATTTATCCCATTTCTTTTCATGGTAATCTTTATTATATTTAATTTGAATATTCATATAACCCAGATCCTTTTCATGGGTTTGACCTATGCTTATGTTCTATGTATGAATTACTTATATAGAAAAAATATTCATGTACATCATATTAATATTATTTGATGAACTATAATTATAAATCCTCTAAATGCATTGGGTAATATTTTCATCTCATGAAATATTATGTATGGGGGATGAAGAAAACTATGTTATGTTGTATTGGAAGTGATCCCTAACTAATACTTATGATTTCATGTTTTATATTGTTACCATATTCTTTTTATTCCATGATTTTTTATATCATCTTATTTGTACTATTATCCTATGTGATTATATATGTGATCCTCTACTTTTATCATATTATAATATACCTCTTGACTCTTATGTTACCCTTCATTCTTATTCCCTTATTGGGATTTATAGATCATACTTTTCTTTTATGTATTTCCCCTAGGTATCATATATAGTAACAAAAGATCAATGGGATTTATGAGAATATTATATATAATTAAATAAATATGTTTTGGTCTATGTTTAAGTTGTTTTTTTATTTATGTAATCTCTTAAAGACACAAGTCCTTTAAATTTATGAGTTGTGTTTTATATAGCTTTATACGAAACAAATTTGATAATATATGTATGATACTCAGGCTTCCACAAAAACGCATGCATGGGTCACTATGGGCTTATTGATACCCTAAATGTCCACCTAATGAGCCAGGTACTTGTGTTTTTCTGGAAGTCTTTTTAGGGATGATTTCGTGATAAGTGTTGGGAATAGTAAATGTTAAATTTTTTGATGTGGAACAAGGAATTTTATATCTAATTTAATAGAAATGCATGATTTCTATTTTCACTCAATAATGGTATCTTAACTCACTTCTTTTCATGATTCACCTCCCAATAACATTAATTTAATTGAAATATCACACATTGAAACTTCAATAGTGGAAATTATTTAATCCTCTTCACTCTAATAATAACATTGTGTCTTCTTTTATTTTTCAACTTCTTCTTAGAGTTTATAATTTGAAGGTATAGGGGTTTTTTTGAGGTTCAATGTTTTATGTGAACTTTCATACTGAAATTTTTGAAGGATAATTCCCTATGTCTTCCCATATTTTATACTTTCAAAAAATCTCACACAACAGTAAGATGAAATGAGTTTTACCTTATAAAATATAGTCCCAAAATTGGCTCATTTGATGCAGCTCCCATTATAGATTATTGACAAGATATTTTCTTCTGACCACATCCTACATCACACTAAAATCCAACTAGGACCATGAAATTAATTCTAGAGTAGGATAAAAATGTAAATAAGACCTATAATTTGGATTCTTAACAAGTTCATTCGTGGTTTCTACATGATAACAAAATTCATATGTCAAGGTTGGATAGACATGAAGTTTAATTGTGTAAAAAATAGATTTTAATGAAATAATACCCGAATAAATTTCAAATAACTTCCTTAAAACATTTTTTTACTAGAATAATAGAAATCTATGGTTAATCAATCATGTCTTGGTTTTATCAATAAGTGGGGGTATAGTAAAGAATATTTCAAAAATGATTTATAAGACTTGTATGTTAGTTTTTAAAAAATTGGATAGTATTTTATGGAATGAGATTTAATAAATTGGTATTTTAATAAATTTCTCAAATTATAAATCTAAAAAAAATTCCATTTAACCATTCATCTGTGTTTTGTTATTGAGTCAAATCTGTTCTCAAAATTGGAAGAGGTTCAAAATATTATAATGCCATCAAATTTTATCTCGATTATGTCTAATAATATATAAATAATGAAAAATAAACACTCAAAAAAATTGAATACTAGAAACAAAAAAATACTACTACATAAAAAAAGATGTTCTTTCCCAACACATAATTTGTGTAATATCCTCATTGTTCATCACTTAATTTGAGAATTAGAAAAAAAAATTATAAATAAATAATAAGGATTCAATGTAGCCAAATATGTACTAATAAGATTAAATAATAAGAAACTCCTCCCCCTGAGGATCTTTCATATTTTCTCTCAAAAAATTAAATATTTTACAATTGATTATAATATTTAATATCTCCCTAGTTCTTTTTAGAACACAAAAACTAAAATCATTAATGATAATAATAGGTCCATACCATTTGAAACAAAATTCAATTCGAAATATCTTTACTCGAGAAACAAAAAGGATAATTTAATATCCTTTTTTAAACATCTTACCGAAAATTAATTCATCATGAAATTTTTTGGTTTTCTACTTATAAACCCTAGGATTTTTATAATAATTATATTTAAATTCTTCTAAATCTTATAAAAATAATTTTCTTTCTTTTTCAACTTCAAATAGATTCATATTAAAACTAATGATACCCAAAAAGGATCTTTGTTCTCACTCTACATGTAAGTGGGAATATATTTGATACATTAGCCTAAAATGTGTAATTCCAATTATAGTTTTAAAATAATTCATATAAGCTTGATGAGTATCATCCAATCTCAAGATCTAATTTTCATATCCAGATGAATTATTTTCTTCATAATGTGTTTGATTTCACAATTTCATTCATTATCCATTACATTTTGTTTGGGTGATAATGTATAGAAACCTTATGATGAAAATTATAATTTCTCAAAACATTCACAAGAGTACTATTAAAAAATTGAGTTCCCTGATTAGTAAGGTTGTATTTCGGAAGCCCGATATTATAAAATATGTTGGATCTTAAAAATTTATAGGCTACCACATCATCATAAATTTACTGAGGATAAATTATATCCACTTAGAAATATAATACATAAACAAAATAATATAAAGGAATCCAAAATAATTATTAAAATGGCACATTGAATCCATAACCCAAACCTCAATCACACTATATAACAAGATGGGTTTTTGTGTAATATCATTTATCATGGAAGTATAACCTTAAAACTAATAGTTTTTTATTTTATAAAAAATTCAAAATAATCCTTGAAAATTTTGGGCAAAAATAAACCAAAATCAATACCTTTCATAATTGTTCCTTTTGGTCCAATGTGGACACCACAAACTCAAAATAAAATAAAAAAATAGCATTGATTATATTTAAGAATCTATAATTCGCCTCAAAATTATTTAGTCACTTCTAAGGTGATAAAAATAATAATGATTCATTGTATGATTCCATTATTCACTCACTAAATTGGAAACTTATTTCATTTAAAACTAATGTGGTATTTAATTTCTATCCATGTAGCTCAAAAGATCATAAAACCACAGTCTAGAACCCCCAGTAGCTCGAAGTTCACTATCTGGGAAAGCCTACCTAATAGGTGGATATATTTTAGGTTTTTAACTTAAAAGAATGGTTTTTATACTCAAATATTAAACCACTAAGTTCTCAATTCCCTTTCTATCATTTATCTCTACCTATAATTCTTGTAACAATAAAATCTATCTTAGATGCCATAGTTTTTGTAACATCCCAAGTAAGTAATGAATAATAGATATTTTTATCTATGTTTATCAATGATTAAGATAGTGTCATAGAGGCTTAAAATGAAAATAAATACAATCTTATGCATGGAATACACTAATATTCTTAAAAGATTGTTTTACTGCCTTTTGATGGCAAACCATTTTTGAATATATATTTTGACAATTTTATAAACTATGTTTGTCAAAATAAACTTATTCTTTATGATTGGGACATCAAAATTTACCTTGTGTGAATTTTTGGTAGTTTTCTGACAATGTTCATTTTTTTAATGAATAGTGAAAAATACTGCATTTTACATCAAAACTGCTTTTTAATCTAATTTATTTATATGATTAGATTATGTTTTGAATTGGTTTTGAAGTGAAATTAGAATATATTTTTACCATTTTATCCAATGGTGGTCATTGGAATCAATTCCACTTTGAAATTAGACTTAAACTGGTGTCAATCTTTTGATACTTATTGTTTTGTAAAAACACGCTATTTGCTCTGGCAGCGGGAATTAATTATTAAATTAATTAATGTGACTTATATGATTTGAATTTTGTAAAATGGACTTCATTTTTGAATTCGGAATATCAAATATAGCTTAGGGTTAATTTTTGGTAATTTTCTGAAAAACTTCAATTTTTGATGAATAGTGAAACCACTAAGTGGTAATCAAGCAAACTGATTTTTCAGTTAAATGAAAGTTTACCACTAATGTGTATTGAATTTTGAAAATCCGACATACATTGTTGTCATTAAGAAGTAAAATGTGGTTCAATGAGATTAAAATAATTTTTTGGTGAATAGTAACTTATTAAGTTCTTAATCACGATTAGTGGTAATTAGGGTAGTTTAAGGTATAAATAATACTTTAATAAAATGAAATGACCTAGACACATGTCCCAACCTCATTGGTTGTGTCATGGACGACCATGACATGCCATGGGTCATCTTGGGGACCCCATGGATCCACTTTTGTTGGGAAATGACAAAAATTACTTTTTATTTAATGTTAAAGTGAAAATGACACAAACATAATATTTCTTGCGAAAACAATTTTTAAGTGGGGTTATACAAGTCCAAATTTTGATTATAAATAGTCATTGGAAATCTAAAAATATTTCCTATATCATAGTATTTGTTTTATAATTTTTAGACAATAAATAAATTTAATTATTTATGACATAATAATGATGCAGCGATGACATCATTATTTGACGATTTAAATAAAATAGAAAGATAATGTAAAATCTATGAACTACACATGTCCAAAACCAATTGGATGAGTGGATTTCGAACCCTTATCACCTTATCCATGAATTATATCAATGTGGTACCTTTTAAAACCGAAACACATTTTCAAATAAAGTAATATTTCTTTACTTTCCAAAAGTGCCCCTCCTCTCCTCTTATAAAAGACCCCACCTCTACCTCATTTCACACACTCTTCAAGCCTTTGGCTCGGCCAAACCCTGCCCATTTTCTCTCTACACATCCCTATCCTCATTCTAGAGGATTCCCTTTGGGCAGAATCCTTTCAAAGGAAGCCTTTAGGCTCAACTCAAAAGGAGTTACACTTTTAAAGGTAATTCATTCTCTCATGTTCATTTGTTTTATTTTGATTCTCCAACCCCTTAAACTCTTTTTATTTACTTCCTTTGTAACAACACCAGTATCTTCAATATACTAGGATGTTGTTATAAGATTTATTTGAGCTACACTCTCACACAACTACATCAAATGGTTAAAGAACATACGGTTTCCGTGGATGGCGAAATTCTGCCTCCCGAAACGATGATTGTTCAACACTCATTTATCACCTTCAAAGGTGGACATTATGATGTCACTATTTTTATATATGATATATAATATGTTTATGTTTTCCTTAAGCTTCTGTTTTTTTTCATTTTGGGCATACCTTTATGGTTTCCATTATGGGTAAAACACGATATCTTCATTTTAGGAAGTGCGGACTACCGCCCCCTAAAAGTGATTTGATTCGTTAATACCATATGTGGGATGTGTAAAGGATAAAGTTAATGATATTATATATGTTATTATACTGGAATTATAATATACTCTTATATCATTATGATTCCATTCCAGAAAATATGAAATAGAAATGGAAGTAGCGTTCATGCGTACGTACGGCTTACCGTCTCCATGAACGGTGCATTTCATTTCTTACCTCTAAATGTGATGTAATATTATAAATTCATGTATGTACTGGATATATATGACATATATGATATCTACATCATGAATACCATTCTGGATATAATGAACCTTTGACCAAATTAACAACATGTAAGTGTAAGAAGCCTATTTTTGACTTAAGAACCAAATACCGACAAAATGAACATTATTAACTTAACTGATTACATGATGTTCATAACATGGTATAAAAGGAATAATGAACTTGAAAAAGATTCATAAGCAAGTATATATTAACTCAAGTTTATTATTCAGGAGATTAAAGAACGGTCGGGTCAAGTCGGATACGAGGTATGGGACTTCGTCTCAATCTCCTTTCGTTGAGGCATATTTTATTTTATACACAACTTGCTTTTATACGGTGTATAAACCCCTTTGGCTTTTACGTTTATTCAAAATGAATCTTTTTTATATGAAGCGTTTACTAAATGACAAAAAGGAATGTTTTTGTCATACGTATGCGGCGACAACGACTTCTCCGCCGTCGTAACCGTTATTTGAGTTTCGGCTTACTCTACAAGCCATACCTTCTTTTTAAAAGAAAAATAAATACCATGTTTTACTTTTCTTTTATTTTGGTATTGAAAATGGTTTTCATAATGTTTTTATATCAATGTGTTGTATTGATATCTCGTGATTGAAATGTGGAAATGTTATGTTTCCTTTATGCATGTTTAATGTGATATGATTATGTTATTGTTCTTGGGCATTATTATGAAGACGGGTGGTTCCGTGATAAACTAAGGGCGGGTGAGCCCGTTATAGCTCTCCAATGCATTGGGTAACGCGAAGGAGTGAAACGTTAAGGTTTCTCTGAAGAGATTTTAGGGAATATACTGTGATGGGTATTCCAAACGTAACCAAGAGGGTTACTCCCTACGTAAGAATGTTACAAATGCCTCAAGTTACCATTACGTATTATGATTTCTATGATTTATTCATGATTTTATGAGGTATGTTAAAGTGACTATGTTTTATGGGTAAAGTATGATTTCATTATTATGTATACATGAACTCATGTTTCCTTTCCATGTTTTTTTATAACCCATACTGAGTTTTTATGCTCATCCCAAGTTTTTGAAATGTTTTTCACAGGTCAAGGGAAAGGTACATGATAAGATGATAGAGTCAAGGATGTGTCAAGAAATAATCCATGTTTTATTTTAAATGTGTTTCCAGTGATGGGAATGAAGAGTACTGTCTTTATGTAACCACTTTGTTATATGTGTGGAATGTAATGAAAGTTTTATGATCTAATTCTCTAAAACTCTAAACCCGAAAAGATCCTCAATGTGTAATCTTGTAATAACTCAAGATTAAGTAAGGTTTAAGGCTGGGGCCTTATAGTTGGTATCAGAGGTCGGTTTAGACAACATTAGGAGTTAGAAAAGTGTTAAATTATAATATGATGGAAATGATATAGCATTTACGGATTACCATGTTGCTTCACCTAAGATATTTATGTGTTCAGAATGGTTTTCCGCAGAGGAACCAAAGCAACTATGTTGGGACGACATCGGGAGGAAGATAACCTTCCAAATCAGCAACCTGAGATGGTCGGAATCAGAACTGAACAGTTTGTTGCAGTAATGGCACAGTTGACTCAGGCTATAAATGGTGGTGGTATCCATGCACGAGATCAGCCAGATCAACCGCAGAGGAACATGTCAGTGGTGGAACATTTCATGAGGCAACATCCACCATCATTCAGAGGATCATCTGACCCTGTGCTAGCTGAAGGGTGGATTAAAGCACTGGAGAAGATTTTTGATGTCATGGGGTGTTCAGAGCATCAAAAGGTTAGTCTTGCTATTTACCATTTGGAGGGTGAAGCAGATCAGTGGTGGTCCATGGTTAAAAATATCAGGGATGCCGAGGAGATTGATGCTCTTGACTGGGATGAATTCAAAGGTATGTTTCTTGAGAAGTATTTTCCTAAGGCTGTTCGACTTAGGATGGAAAATCAATTCTTGGAATTGAGGCAAGAGGAAGACTCAGTGGCTGCCTATGAAGAAAGGTTCACTCGATTGGCAAGGTATGCTCCAAATTTTATCCGGGACCTTGATAGTAAAATCAATCGTTTTTACTCAGGATTAAAGCCAAAGTATCGAAGGGCATTAGCTTCTCGTGAGTTTAAAAGTTATGAAAAGCTTGTTCGATGTGCTGAGAAGGTGGAAATGGAGTTTGCCGATGACCAAGTTTTCTATAACAACCAGCAGAAGAAGAGACCGAGGTGGCAGGAGAAAGGTAAGAATTCTTCAAAAAAGTCTGATGGTAAGAGAACTAAGTTTCCAGTTTGTGATAAATGTGGCAAAAGGCATGCTGGGGAATGTCTTCTGAATTCTGGGAAGTGCTACTGATGTGGTAAGATGGGACATAAGGCTCGTGATTGCACTGAAAAGTATCAAGGTGAAGGTAAGAACAAATTTGATTTACAGTTAGTGAAATGTTATAAGTGCAATGAGATGGGTCACTATGCAAACGAGTGTCCGACAAAGAGCTTGAGTGATGGGAAGCAGTTAGACTACAAGCAGAAAGGGGTGGTGAAATCCTTTGCAACTACTTCAGCAGATGTCGGGCCATCAAATGAAGTGGTATCAGCTCCAGGGAGCTCAGTATTTTTCGAAGATTGACTTGAGGTCGGGGTAAAATCAGTTGAAAGTAAAAGAAGCAGACGTTCCGAAGACTGCATTCTGTACTAAATATGGCCATTATGAATTTGTAGTTATGCCTTTTGGGTTAACCAATGCACCTGCTGTATAATGGACCTTATGAATAAAATTTTCCATGAGTTCCTGGATAAGTTTTTGTTTGTGTTTTGAGGTTTGGGAAGAGATTGTGTGTGCCTTGTGATTCACAGTTGAAGAGAGAGTTGTTATGTGAAGCTCATAGTTCTCCGTTTTCAGTTCATCCGGGTAGTACTAAGATGTATAGAGATCTGCGGGAGTATTACTGGTGGGATGGAATGAAAAGAGATATTGCTGATTTTACTGTGAAGTGTTTGACTTGTCAGCAGGTTAAAGCAGAGCGGCAGTTACCGAAAGGGATGCTTCAGCCTTTACCAGTTCCAGAGTGGAAATGGGAGAATATATCCATGGACTTTGTTGTTGGATTACCGAAGACATCTCGAGGTAATAATGCAATCTGGGTTATTGTTGATCGCTTGACCAAATCTGCTCATTTCCTTGCTATACGAGATACTTTCTCTCTTGATCAACTTTCCCGTTTGTATCTTAAAGAGATAGTCAGGTTACATGGAGTTCCTCTCTCCATTGTATCAGATCGTGATCCCAGGTTTACTTCTAACTTTTGGAAAGGCCTTCAGAAGTCGTTGGGTACTGAATTAAATTTTAGTACAGCTTTTCATCCTCAATCAGATGGGCAGTCAGAACGAACAATTCAGACATTGGAGGATATGCTACGAGCTTGTTCTATGGATTATCAGGGAAGTTGGGACCAAAATATTTCTTTGGTTGAGTTTTCATATAATAACAGTTTTCATTCCAGAATACAGATGGCACCATTTCAGGCATTATATGGGAAGCGGTGTCGAACTCCAGCTTTCTGGGATGAAGTGGGTGAAAGAAAGTTGATGGGACCAAAATTGGTAGAAGAGATGGCAGAAAAAGTTCAGCTGATTCAGAAACACATGAGAACAGCTCAGAGCAGGCAGAAGAGTTATACGGATAACCGGAGGAAGGATCTATCTTTCGAGGTAGGTGATCATGTTTTTCTCAAGGTTTCTCCTTGGAAAAGTGTGATGAGATTTGGTAAGAAAGGAAAGTTGAGTCCAAGGTTTATTGGACCATACGAAATTCTGGAAAGAGTTGGATCAGTTGCATACCGAGTGGCTTTACCTCCGAGTTTATCTCAGGTACACAATGTTTTTCACGTTTCGATGTTGAGAAAGTATATGCCAGATCCATCTCATGTTTTGAGCCCAGAGGTAGTTCAGTTGGAAGAGAACCTATCTTATGAGGAACAACCTGTCCAGATTCTTGACCACAGGGAGCAAGTGTTACGGAATAAGGTGATTAAGCAGCTAAAGGTTTTGTGGAAAAACCACATGATTGAAGAGGCAACATGGGAATCTGAAAATGCAATGAGGGATAAGTACCCCCATTTATTTGATAAGTAAATAAATTGCGGGGACGCAATTTTCTAAAGGGGGGAAGGATGTAACATCCCAAGTAAGTAATGAATAATAGATATTTTTATCTATGTTTATCAATGATTAAGATAGTGTCATAGAGGCTTAAAATGAAAATAAATACAATCTTATGCATGGAATACACTAATATTCTTAAAAGATTGTTTTACTGCCTTTTGATGGCAAACCATTTTTGAATATATATTTTGACAATTTTATAAACTATGTTTGTCAAAATAAACTTATTATTTATGATTGGGACATCAAAATTTACCTTGTGTGAATTTTTGGTATTTTTCTGACAATGTTCATTTTTTTAATGAATAGTGAAAAATACTGCATTTTACATCAAAACTGCTTTTTAATATAATTTATTTATATGATTAGATTATGTTTTGAATTGGTTTTGAAGTGAAATTAGAATATATTTTTACCATTTTATCCAATGGTGGTCATTGGAATCAATTCCACTTTGAAATTAGACTAAAACTGGTGTCAATCTTTTGATACTTATTGTTTTGTAAAAACACGCTATTTGCTCTGGCAGCGGGAATTAATTATTAAATTAATTAATGTGACTTATATGATTTGAATTTTGTAAAATGGACTTCATTTTTGAATTCGGAATATCAAATATAGCTTAGGGTTAATTTTTGGTAATTTTCTGAAAAACTTCAATTTTTGATGAATAGTGAAACCACTAAGTGGTAATCAAGCAAACTGATTTTTCAGTTAAATGAAAGTTTACCACTAATGTGTATTGAATTTTGAAAATCCGACATACATGGTTGTCATTAAGAAGTAAAATGTTGTTCAATGAGATTAAAATAATTTTTTGGTGAATAGTAACTTATTAAGTTCTTAATCACGATTAGTGGTAATTAGGGTAGTTTAAGGTATAAATAATACTTTAATAAAATGAAATGACCTAGACACATGTCCCAACCTCATTGGTTGTGTCATGGCCGACCATGACATTCCATGGGTCAACTTGGGGACCCCATGGATCCACTTTTGTTGAGAAATGACATAAATTACTTTTTATTTAATGTTAAAGTGAAAATGACACAAACATAATATTTCTTGCGAAAACAATTTTTAAGTGGGGTTATACAAGTCCAAATTTTGATTATAAATAGTCATTGGAAAGATAAAAAGATTTCCTATATCATAGTATTTGTTTTATAATTTTTAGACAATGAATAAATTTAATTATTTATGACATAATAATGATGCAGCGATGACATCATTATTTGACGATTTAAATAAAATAGAAAGATAATGTAAAATCTATGAACTACACATGTCCAAAACCAATTGGATGAGTGGATTTAGAACCCTTATCACCTTATCCACGAATTATATCAATGTGAGACCTTTTAAAACCGAAACACAGTTTCAAATAAAGTAATATTTCTTTACTTTCCAAAAGTGCCCCTCCTCTCCTCTTATAAAAGGCCCCTACCTCTACCTCATTTCACACACTCTTCAAGCCTTTAGCTCGGCCAACCCCTGCCCATTTGCTCTCTCCACATCCCTATCTTCATCCTAGAGGATTCCCTTTGGGCATAATCCTTTCAAAGGAAGCCTTTAGTCTCAACTCAAAAGGAGTTACACTTTTAAAGGTAATTCATTCTCTCATGTTCATTTGTTTTATTTTGCTTCTCCAACCCCCTAAACTCTTTTTATTTACTTCCTTTGTAACAACAACAGTATCTTCAATATACTAGGATGTTGTTATGAGATTTATTTGAGCTACACTCTCACACAACTACATCAAATGGTTAAAGAACATACGGTTTCCGTGGATGGCGAAATTCTGCCTCCCGAAACGATGATTGTTCAACACTCATTTAACACCTTCAAAGGTGGACATTATGATGTCACTATTTTTATATATGATATATAATATGTTTATGTTTTCCTTAAGCTTCTGTTTTTTTTTCATTTTGGGCATACCTTTATGGTTTCCATTATGGGTAAAACACGATATCTTCATTTTAGGAAGTGCGGACTACCGCCCCCTAAAAGTGATTTGATTCGTTAATACCATATGTGGGATGTGTAAAGGATAAAGTTAATGATATTATATATGTTATTATACTGGAATTATAATATACTCTTATATCATTATGATTCCATTCCAGAAAATATGAAATAGAAATGGAAGTAGCGTTCATGTGTATGTACGGCTTACCGTCTCCATGAACGGTGCATTTCATTTCTTACCTCTAAATGTGATGTAATATTATAAATGCATGTATGTACTGGATATATATGACATATATGATATCTACATCATGAATACCATTCTGGATATAATGAACCTTTGACCAAATTAACAACATGTAAGTGTAAGAAGCCTATTTTTGACTTAAGAACCAAATACCGACAAAATGAACATTATTAACTTAACTGATTACATGATGTTCATAACATGGTATAAAAGGAATAATGAACTTGAAAAAGATTCATAAGCAAGTATAGATTAACTCAAGTTTATTATTCAGGAGATTAAAGAACGGTCGGGTCATGTCGGATACGAGGTATGGGACTTCGTCTCAATCTCCTTTCGTTGAGGCATATTTTATTTTATACACAACTTGCTTTTATACGGTGTATAAACCCCTTTGAATTTTACGTTTATTCAAAAGGAATCTTTTTTATATGAAGCATTTACTAAACGACAAAAGGGAATGTTTTTGTCGTACGTATGCGGCGACAACGACTTCTCCGCCGTCGTAACCGTTATTTGAGTTTCGGCTTCCTCTACAAGCCATACCTTCTTTTTAAAAGAAAAATAAATACCATGTTTTACTTTTCTTTTATTTTGGTATTGAAAATGGTTTTCATAATGTTTTTATATCAATGTGTTGTATTGATATCTCGTGATTGAAATGTGGAAATGTTATGTTTCCTTTATGCATGTTTTATGTGATATGATTATGTTATGGTTCTTGGGCATTATTATGAAGACGGGTGGTTCCGTGATAAACTAAGGGCAGGTGAGCCCGTTATAGCTCTCCAATTCATTGGGTAACGCGAAGGAGTGAAACGTTAAGGTTTCTCCGAAGAGATTTTAGGGAATATACTGTGATGGGTATTCCAAACGTAACCAAGAGGGTTACTCCCTACGTAAGAATGTTACGAATGCCTCAAGTTACCGTTACGTATTATGATTTCTATGATTTATTCATGATTTTATGAGGTATGTTAAAGTGACTATGTTTTATGGGTAAAGTATGATTTCATTATTATGTATACATGAACTCATGTTTCCTTTCCATGTTTTTTTTATAACCCATACTGAGTTTTTATGCTCATCCCAAGTTTTTGAAATGTTTTTCACAGGTCAAGGGAAAGGTACATGATAAGATGATAGAGTCAAGGATGTGTCAAGAAATAATCCATGTTTTATTTTAAATGTGTTTCCAGTGATGGGAATGAAGAGTACTGTCTTTATGTAACCACTTTGTTATATGTGTGGAATGTAATGCAAGTTTTATGATTTAATTCTCTAAAACTCTAAACCCGAAAAGATCCTCAATGTGTAATCTTGTAATAACTCAAGATTGAGTAAGGTTTAAGGCTGGGGCCTTATAGTTTTCCTTCATGTTTATTCATTAAAAATAAAATAGAAGAATGGTTAGTGAATACTATCACTTTGGATCCCAGAAAGTATAATATAAATTTTTATAAATCAAATATAGTGATTATAAAATCTTTCTTAGTAGTTGTTTTATTATATTTTGTTTAATATAGAGTCCATGATTCATAATCTAATACATTAGATCTTTTTTTAATTCTTTGACTCTTTGACTCAAAATAGCTCCTAGAGAAAAATAAAATGCATCAATCAATAATTCAAAAGCTGAATTTGATCTAGGTGATGGAATAAATGATGGGATATTAAATTTTATTTTATATCTTTAAAATATTCCTTACAAAGTCATCAATGATAATGATAACTATTTTTAATGAAATATTGATAAGGGTAAGGCTATCTTGCTGAAATGTTTTATAAACGTCTTATAAAACTCAGTATAGGTAAGGAAATATCTTAGATCCCTCAAAATTTATGGGTATAAATGTGAGTAAATAACACCAATCTTAGGATAATAAACTTGTATTACATCCTTCCATACTACATGTGCTACCAAAATACATTTATCCACTATAAAATGTCATTTATCATAGTGGATAATAAGGTTTTTATTAATATAAGTCTTAAGTAGAGTATCAATAATCTTTAATAAACTCTGAAAGGATGATATATAATCTGTGAAATAATATATAAAAACCAATAAAAACTGAGAAACAATACTCATCATACACCTTCGAAATGTGAACAAAGCATTACACAACCTAAATGGCATCCTTCTATAAGAATAAATTCTAAAATGATATAAAATTATGGTCTTTAATTGATCCTCATGTGAAATTTAAATCTAAAAATATCCAAAAAAACCATCTAAGAAATAATTTTGGGATTTACCTTTATGTATTTTAATAACTTGTTCATGGAATGGAAGAGGTAAGCGATATTTCTTGGTTTCCATGTTAGTTTCTTATATAATGTACACAACCTCGATTTGTTTGGAAGTTTGACAGGGATAAGTTTTTAAAATTAAATCTTTGAAATAGTGAAACCACTCTTTTTGAAAACCATTTGGACAAGACTAAGACATTATATTTCAAAAATTTCAAAAAATGTCCCATAATCCATGAAAGTGGTCACTTATTTCAAAAATATCTCTAAGTATAGGATTTAATATCCTTTTCGACTTCCTATTGGATTTGTAATCATACTCTTACAAGATTCTATACATCCATACTAAAGGATTAATTCCAGTAATATTTGTTAGGAATATCCTATGATTTTTTATTCTATATAAGGACTCTTAAATTTTGATTTTATTAATATGTATACACCTCTTTATAAATAATAAGTCATTTATCATTTTCTCTAAAAATGAATATTTTAGATTATCAGAAAATAAATTTAGTTCAATATCAATTTTCTTGTTTCGACTTGTAAAAGAGGTTTTTATTGACTAAAAAATTAACTCAACTATGAAAAATAATCCTAAAATAATAAAATTTTGATTAAATAGGCTCTCAAAATGTTTTATTTTCAAAATATATTCCATATTCAATAAGACATTCATGGTCTTAATTGAAAAAATAAATTTAATTTGTTTTTGAATAGAAAACACCTTGTTTATATATATTTTTTTACTTTCTACAAGAAAATAGAGAGAATATTAATTAAATACAATGTTTTTATTAGTTTCAATTGGATTAACAAAAAGAAATATTTTTTTAGTGTTATATGAAAAATTGTAAGCATTTATATTTTCTTGACATCCAAATGTATCACAATAATTTAAATTGTATTCAAATGAATGAAAAATTCTAATTTTCAAAAACATAAATTAGTGGTCTGAATCTTGTGATATTACGAAATAACTCTATGGATAACCAATCAGTCATATTGAATAGTAAGCTGGGTGATTCTGTGATAAATATCTCATGGATTCGTATTTGTTAAAGCGGACTATTTTTTTACAAATTAAATTGTTAGTGTTCCATTATAAACATTTATAATTAATTTTATATTTTTAAGAAAAAAATTTCCTATAATTTAATGTTCATTTTTGATAAACCCATTATATTCTAGGTTCAAAACATAAAATTTAGAAGGGAAAACCATATACTTTTCTCTCCCCAAAACATAATGAACGATGTCGGTAGGTTTTATTCTACTACTATTAGTTAAATAGATCACAATCCCAATATTTTTTAGTTATCTCTCCAATAAAGTGATTCAAATAGTGTAAGGCATCACATTTATAAAAGATCATAAATCTAACTTAATATATTAGAATTCAAACATGTCTATAGTTTATAGAATGGTTAATTTTCCTACCTCTTTGCACATGACATGTATGGAATATCGAATCATAGAGAAAACAATTATCCCAAGGTTCAATTTCTATCCACCCTTCAATTTCATCTAATGAGAGCGCATTTCCATTAAAGATTTAGTACTTTTGGGAATTTGATTCACTATATCCTGTAATGTAATGTTAACCCATATTTTTAAAATAATATATAAAATATCCTTATCTAGTTCATTTTAAATAACATTCTTCATTAGTGGGATAACCCTTTAGTATGGAAAGGGTTATTTGAGCATTTATTTTTCATCCTTATCACTATTTTGAGAACTATAAAATATTATCATCATCCTCTAATCGCTATGAGTTTTCTCAATAAAACATCCCCTTTTTACCACAGTTTTTCGTTAATAATAGATTTTAAATATTTATAAGTATCAACATGTGCTAGACTATATTAAATAGACACTAAATAAAGTTGATAAGGTGTGAAACTATACTTAAAAAATATTTTTGAGTTTATGGCTTCGAGGATATTCAACCTTTTACCACTTCTATGTTAAATGGAACAAACATTTTACTTTACCTTACCCATGGTATTATCTTCATTTTGAGAAGTAAGTCATCCACTTATTTTATTTCCTATACTACCAATATCAATATCCATTTTCACTATTTCAGTTAATAAGGTGTTCGACATTATTAATTATTTTTTAAGAGTTTCTTCAAGGTTGTTTTTATATTTTTAAGATGGATTTTCCAACTAATTATTCATTTCCATGATTATTGGATTGCTCTTATAATTATCTAGGTTGTGGGTTACTAGTTTTTTCTTGGAAAACCCTTCCTAGTTGTTTAGGGTGTCTAAATATATCATTATATTACTTAATATATACTTCATTTTATGTCTAATTATGTCACATAAATGACTTATTTTGAAGTTAAATTTCATTTATTTCCCTTTCATTCTTTGTTTTGGATGGTTTCCAAAGGTTTTATGGAGAAATAGATGAGTTTTCATGAATTGAGCCAAACCGTGAGCCCAATTCCAGATTTAAAAATAAATTTTGTTTCCTTTATAACTTTTTAATTTTTTAATATTTTCCCCTAATTCCAATTCCTAAATGGTCTCCTCTGACCTATTAACACCAAAATATAAATTTGGAGCCTTTATAAATCCATAATCATGGTGGATATGGGTTTTTATTTAAGATATTGGGCCTACCCGAAGGCCCATTTCCTACATTAAAAATAATTTTTAATATTTTTATATCTCTTTCACTATTTGCGTTTTTTCGGTGATTCCACCTCCCACTCGACCCTACGAAACCCAGGCGCGCTCCCATTGCCTTTCCCCCCTCCTTGGAGCTCTTTGAAATCGAGAATTAGGGCTGATATTCATATGGTGTCTCAAATCGGCCATAATTGAAGAGGTAACTTCATCCCTTCTTAACTCTCTCAATTATTACTCTTTTCCCTCCATTCCAGTTCTTAAATTACCTCCTAAATCTTGTTAAAACAATCCCTGAATTTTGGATGTTTTAAATTTCAGAAACTATTGTTTTTGGAGTGATTAATTCAGGATACTTCAAGTAGGTGAATCTATTTCTTTCCTCTTTCAAATTGCTTAGGGTTTCTTCACTAATTCTTGAATTATATAAATTTCAGAAGTTAGGGTTCGTTCCTAGGTTTTAAATTACTGTATTTTGGGTGAAATATTGAGGTTTTAGGTTTCTTTTAACTTCCTTGAGGTGCGGCGGTCGTGCGGTTGATGTTTCACCCCAATATTTGAGGGTTTCGACACATTCAGTAGATGATTCCGTGGGTAACCATTTAATGATGAGTTAGTTTGCTTGATTAAATAATTTTACATGTTACTTATGTGATGTGAATTATGAGAAAACCATTTTTGGTATCAATAGTAAAGCATTTGTTTTTAAAGATACATTTTTTCTTGAAGTGTGTATTTTTCAAATGTATTTCATGTGTTATCTCTTGTGGTAGTTTTGTAAAATGTGGAAGTGATTTATTAGTTGTTGAAAGGGGCTGCCAATTATGGTTGGGTAATTATATAGTTCCATTTGGGCCTAAAAATGGGGTGTATTTGAATGGTTTTATTTGTATAACCATGTTATACTCCTTGAAAGTGTTTTATGGATTTGTGTGTTCTCATGGGTATCTTTTGTGATATTATTCAAGATGATTATATAACATTTGGAAGTGGATTATTACATGTTTATTGGGATGCCAATTCTATTTTGGTAGGGTATTGGCGTGATTTTGGCTTAAAAAGAGGTTTTTGAAATGGATTTTATGTGCAAATTTTGGGTATACTCTTTATAATTGATTTATGAAAGTTTTGAATGGTTTATTGGGTTGTGTAATAGGTGAAACTATATCAGAAAACTGTTTTGGTAGGTGTATATTTTTAAAAGGTCCATTTAATTTGTGAAAAGTCTATTATGTGATTTGAATCATCTTGGAAATATTTTATTAAATTGTTTGAAGGAGATATTGAGGACTGAAAGTGATGTGAAAGTGATGTGGAGTGTTTTGTGTGAGTGTGATGTGAAAAATTGAATTTTTGATTATGAAAGAAGTGTTATATTCCATGTGTGTGGGCTGTTATATGAGTTTAAATATCTTATAATTGTTTTATAAAATTGTTTAATGGTTTTGTGGAAGTGTTGAAGAAATGTGAAATGTGCTGTGGGCTATTTTGGTGTGATTCGGATTTCAAAATCATTTTGAATGAAGAATGGATTTTTGTGACTTGTGTGGTATACATATGGGCTATTTGGTGAATTTTTGATGTGAAAATGATATTTTCATGTTCAATGTATATTTATTGACTTGTTGAACTTGTTTGAGCACAAGGGGAAAACCTGGGTATCTAGGTGGGTGGACGTGTACTAGTATGCTAGTGAATCTGTGGGGTTTGGCCTCAGTTTCATTTAGCAAGATTGACGCTTACAACTATAACTAAACTATGATGATGATTATTGGGGACCACTAGGTTATGGTTATGTTCCCTACTAGTTGCTCGTGCATGAGAATGGATATTTGTGATGGTTACTCTCACCGAGATACGAGGTACCTGGGACCCACAGCTAGCTAGTGCCTAGGGGTTATTTCCTATTTCTTGTGCTCATTATTTATGTTGTACTTACCGTCAGCATACGGTATAGTTGGATGGAAAATTCACTACTATTGACATTATTTTTTAAAAGTGTTTATTCTTAATGATAGCCCACTTGAAAACTGTTTTTATTCAAAGTTGCATCTTTTAGAAATTGTAACTAGCTTTTCATGTTTTTTAAAACATGAATGCTTTTCATCTTTAAATGTTTATCACATGGATCCTCTTAGTGGTGGTATCCTAATGGGCATTGGATCACACCCTACTTACACCCTTGGGTGTAAGTAGACTTGGTTATTTTTGTTGTCGCAGGTTGGGTACATTTTTTTGTTCCAGTGGTTCGGGTTTCTAGCAGGTCCTTGGTGGTGAAGTCTTGAGGAGGTGGCTTGAGGGCGGTGGCCCTTGCCATGAGGGTTCTGGGGCTGTACTTATTTGGTTTTGTACCTTTGGTATAGAACTTTTGAGTTGTTTTAAGATATGTAATTCAGTTCTAAATTTTTGTAAATGATTGTTTGGTTTGAAAAATCCAGATTTGTTTCATTGGATTCTTTTGTTGTTTTATGTTTATAAACTCGGGTAAATCGTTCCAAATTTTCATTTTATGATACCTGGGCACTTGTGCCAGCCCGTGGGGATCGGGAACGCCCTTCGGACCTTGTCACGGGCTGGGTTTGGTGCCATTTTTTGTGGTGATCAATTCGGTTCGTGACAAAATGGTATCGGAGGTGGTTCAGGTTAACTCTTTGGGTCATGTTATTTGGGGAAGAGTCAGGATAGTCTGGAGTTAGGATTTTTGGGACATGGAATTCTAGTTATGGGTAGTGTGCCTGATCACCACAGCTCATAATGGGATTCAAGTTTCCATGAGAAGTCGGGATTTATCTAAGTCCTTCGGTTTTCTTGGTTCGATGATGATTAAGGGAAATGAAAAGAGAGTTGGGTTAATGGTCCTAGTGAGCTCGCAGGTCCTGGAAAGCCATGTGGAGCCAAGGATATTCCCTAGAACACTCTCTGTGATAGTGAAGTGATTGTAATATGGCCGCAAACTATATTTCCAAGTCACCCACTGAAACTAGTTTCCTCTCTCACTGTTTTGTGCTTAGGTTTTGAAAACTTGGCACTTTGGTTTTAAGAAGTGTAAAGTTTTTGTGAAATGATTTTCAAATAAAGAGGGAATGGTTTGGATTATGAAATGACGGAACTGAATTTTCAGAATTGTTTTGAAATTTAAAATGGTGCTCTTACACCTCTTTGAAAGCAGAAACTATATTGAAGTTGGTTTTGAAAAGTGTTTCCAATAGAGTTTTCTAAACAATCAGAGTGTGTTTTAATGGGATGAGATGTTTTGAAATTGATGTGAATATCTTGAAAGTGAGTTATTTTCTAAATGGTTGTGACTTTCTGAAAATTTTTGTAAGATGTGAGTTGTGATTTTGATCTCGTGGTTAGTGGTTATGAGAAAAAAGGATGTGTTGGTTGACCGTTTTGGTTTTGAAATGTGGAAAGAATTTTTGTTTTAACCTTTGATATTTCCATTAGCGACCACATGCATGGGGTTATATGGGATGATGGATGGTTGATGGCACGACTGGATGAGTGTCGGGATGGATATGAGGAGGGTGTCTGGTGTGGCACAAAAACATGCATGTGTGAGGCCTATGGGGTACCATTTGTGGATACGCTTACTGCTAAACTGTTTGTTCTCAAAGAATTACTTTTAAAGAAGAACACGATGTCTTGATGAATATTTTTGTATGGTTTGTATTATGGGTTTTTTAAAATGTTGATGTTGTGGGATGTTTTGATTCCAAGAACCCCTTCTATTTGAACTGTGTTTTGGGTTTTTGTTTGGTCGGTAAGCTGTGTTGTAGGGACGGTTAGTGGTCTCTTTTGAAAAATGTTTTGGGATGCCTTTAAGGTAGTTCCCTTCATGTGTTTGGAGTTGGTTTATGGCTTGTTTTGACCAATGGACCAGATTGGTTGGGTCCTTGGGTTCTCTCATTGGATAAGGTATGCCCCCATTAAAGTTTAATGCATAACTGAAGCGCAACCCAGATTGTTTCTCCATTGGAAAATCCTCCAGTTGATGAATATAAGGAATCTATTTCTTGAGCTTTTTAGATTGAGTATACACCCTTTCCATTATTGGTTTTTTGTATCCTCTTGTAGTGGGAGATTGATTATGGATGTTTGAAAGTTCCCTTAGCCTCTTAAGTTTCCTAATTTTTCTAAGGTGGAAGTGTTATGTGGTTGTTAGCATGGATGAGTATTTGGATAGTGTCTAAGAGGAACTCTCGGTCCTTCATAGTCTCTTCAAAGAAGGAGTTCATGTTAAACTACTAGTGTGGGAAATCTGGTCATGAGAGGATATTATGGCCACTTTCTAGAATTGTGTGTTGTTTTGGGATATTGTACAAGTTCCCTCTCTATTCATTGTTTATATCAGTCGCAATGGTCATGTTTGGTGATTCCTTGTGATGTCATGTGCTCGATTGACTGTAAAGGTGAAAGTTGGGCAATCATCTGAGAGTCTCTATTATGTTGGGAGAATGTCTCCCTTGAAAAAAACATAAAAAAATATTCCATTTTAGAGGAAGGTGAGTATAAGTGTTCTTTACTTCTAATGTTTCTCACCCGAACAAACAAGGTGTGATGTGTGTACATCTTCTAATCCCTTGTTTCAATGAAATATCCATTTAGGGTAAAGTGAGTTTGGAATGTGTTATGTCTTGGAAAAACTTATTGGGGATTGCGGTGTAGTTGTTGTTTGCAACGAAAGAAGAATTCTCATTCAGGTGGTTTCCAAAGCCTAACTGCGAGGCTAAAGATGCTTCAATATTTTGAGCTCCGGCCATAGGTCCCGGAGAGAAGCTGGTGCGTAGTTAGGGGAAACCCCTGTGTCATTAAAACCCTTGTGCAAAGTCATATCCGCAATATGAAAGATAAGAAGAGTTTAAACCTATGGTGTCATCATATTTCTTCTACTATTCATGTTCGGTGGAAATAGGTGGAGGGCCTTGTACCCATGTCATCTCCCAATGTTATTCCCTCCCCCTTTGGTTTCCATTGAGTCTTTAGAGAAAGGTATGAAGTTTGGCTAGACAGGTTGACCACACGGTTTGCACTTGGTTAGTAGTGAACATGCCCCAAAAAAACCATGTAGATAGAAGAATATCCACTGTTAGTGCATGGTTTCCCAAACCGTGCAGACTCACCATGTGGTCGTTCCAACACTTTATATTTTGGGGTCTTTCTGTACTAGCCCATGCTGGTCGATTAAGATTGTTGGTTCTTATGGTGGGGAGCCTATTTTTTTCCCTCGTACCAATAACTTAGTCTTATCCATGGTCAAGGATTATTGGTAGGTAGTCTCATTCGGATCTATCAAGCTACATAAATCTTCCATGGGTAACCATTGAGATTGGAGGGTTCCCAATGGTTTAGTTATAGCAAGGTATGTGTAACCTTGTTCGATGTTGTTGTTCGTTTGAGTGAATTGCTTGAGTCTTGTTCAGATAGTGTTTGAGGATTTTTCCTTTGGGATAAAGCCTGAATGGGATTGATTGTTTCAGGAAAGTGGTGTATGATTTTTTTGTGAAGTATTCCTTCCTTAATTGATCAATGGAGGTGTTTTTGCCTTTCGGGGCGAAACCTGGAAAGGGAGTACATCTTGGTTTATCAGTTGGGTTTGGATTTTGTATCTGGCCTTTCTGTAGCTTTCTGGGGACGGAACGTTTTCATGGTGGGGATAATTGTCACATAAATGACTTATTTTGAAGTTAAATTTTATTTATTTTCCCTTCATTCTATGTTTTGGATGGTTTCCAAAGGTTTTATGGAGAAATAGACGAGTTTTCATGAATTGGGCCAAACCGTGAGCCCAATTCCAGATTTAAAAATAAATTTTGTTTCCTTTATAACTTTTTAATTTTTTAATATTTTTCCCTCATTTCAATTCCAAAATGGTCTCCTCTGACCTATTAACACCAAAATATAAATTTGGAGCCTTTATAAATCCATAATCATGGTGGATATGAGTTTTTATTTAAGATATTGGGCCTTCCCGAAGGCCCATTTCCTACATTAAAAATAATTTTTAATTTCTTTATATCTCCTTCACTATTTGCGTTTTTTCGGTGATTTCACCTCCCTCTCGACCTTAAGAAACCCAGGAGCGCTCCCATTGCCTTTCCCCCCTCCTTGTAGCTCTTTGAAATCGCGAATTAGGGATGATCTTCATAGGGTGTCTCAAATCGGCCAGAATTGAAGAGGTAACTTCATCCCTTATTAACTCTCTCAATTATTACTATTTTCCCTCCATTCCAGTTCCTAAATAACATCCTAAATCTTGTTCGAACAATACCTGAATTTTGGCTGTTTTTAATTTCAGAAACTATTGTTTTCGGAGTGATTAATTCAGGATACTTGAAGTAGCTGAGTCTATTTCTTTCCTCTTTCAAATTGCTTAGGGTTTCTTCCCTAATTCTTGAATTATAAAAATTACAGAAGTTAGGGTTCGTTCCTAGGATTTAAATTACTGTATTTGGGGTGAAATATTGAGGTTTTAGGTTTCTTTTAACTTCCTTGAGGTGCGGCGGTTGTGCGGTGGATGTTTCACCCCAATATTTGAGGGTTTCGACACATTCAGTAGGTGATTCCGTGGGTAACCATTTAATGATCAATTAGTTTGCTTTATTAAATAATTTTACATGTTCATTATGTGCTGTGAATTATGAGAAAACCATTTTTGGTATCAATAGTAAAGCATTTGTTTTTAATGTTACATTTTTGCTTCAAGTGTGTATTTTTCAAATGTATTTCATGTGTTATCTCTTGTGGTAGTTTTGTAAAATGTGGAAGTGATTTATTAGTTGTTGAAAGGGGCTGCCAATTATGGTTGAGTAATGACATAGTTCCATGTGGGCCTAAAAATGGGGTTTATTTGAATGGTTTTATTTGTATAACCATGTTATACTCCTTGAAAGTGTTTTATGGATTTGTGTGTTCTCATGGGTATCTTTTGTGATATTATTCAAGGTGATTATATAACATTTGAAAGTGGATTATTACATGTTTATTGGGATGAAAATTCGGTTTTGGTAGGGTCTTGGTGTTCTTTTGGCTTAAAAAGAGGTTTTTGAAATGGATTTTATGTGCAAATTTTGGGTATACTCTTTATAATTGTTTTATGAAAGTTTTTAATGGTTTATTGGGTTGTGTAATAGGTGAAACTATATCAGAAAACTATTTTGGTAGGAGTATTTTTTTAAAAGGTCCATTTCATTTGTGAAAAGGCTGTTATGTGATATGTATCATCTTGGAAATATTTTATAAAATTGTTTGAAGGAGATATTGAGGAGTGAAAGTGATGTGAAAGTGATGTGGAGTGTTTTGTGTGAGTGTGATGTGAAAAATTGAATTTTTTATTATAAAAGAAGTGTTATATTCCATGTGTGTCGGATGTTATATGAGTTTAAATATCTTATAATTGTTTTATAAAATTGTTTAATGGTTTTTTGGAAGTGTTGAAGAAATGTGAAATGTGTTGTGGGCTATTTTGGTGTGATTCGGATTTCAAAATCATTTTGAATGAAAAATGGATTTTTGTGACTTGTGTGGTATACATATGGGCTGTTTGGTAAATTTGTGATGTGGAAATGATATTTTCATGTTCAATGTATATTTCTTGACTTGTTGAACTTCTTTGAGCACAAGGGGAAAACCTGGGTATTTAGGTGGGTGGACGTGTACTAGTATGCTAGTGAATCCGTGGGGTTTGGCCTCAGTTTCACTTAGCAAGATTGACACTTACAACTCTAACTAAACTATGATGATGATGATTGGGGACCACTAGGTTATGGGTATGTTCCCTACTAGTGGCTCGTGCACGATAATGGATATTTGTGATGGTTACTCTCACCGAGATACGAGGTACATGGGACCCACAGCTAACTAGTGCCTAGGGGTTATTTCCTATTTCTTGTGCTCATTATTTATGTTGTACTTACCGTCGGCATACGGTATAGTTGGCTGGAAAATTCACAAGTGTTGACATTATTTTTTAAAAGTTTTGATTCTTAATGATAGCCCACTTAAAAACTGTTTTTATTCAAAGTTTCATCTTTTAGAAATTGTAACTAGCTTTTCATGTTTTTGAAAACATGCATTCTTTTCATCTTTAAATGTTTATCACATGGAATCTCTTAGTGGTGGTATCCTACTGAGCATTGGATCACACCCTACTTACACCCTTGGGTGTAAGTAGACTTGGTTATTTTTGTTGTCGTAGGTTGGGTACAGTTTTTTGTTCCAGTGGTTCGGGTTTCTAGCAGGTCCTTGGTGGTGAAGTCTTGTGGAGGTGGCTTGAGGGTGGTGCCCCTTTCCATGAGGGTTCTAGGGCTGTCCTTATTTGGTTTTGTACCTTTGGAATAGACCTTTTGAGTTGTTTTAAGCTATGTAATTCAGTTCTGAATTTTTGTAAAAGATTGTTTGGTTTGAAAAATCCAGATTTGTTTCATTGGATTCTTTTGTTGTTTTATGTTTATAAACTCGGGTAAATCATTCCCAATTTTCATTTTATGATACTTGGGCACTTCTTCCAGCCTGTGGGGATCGGGAACGCCCTTCGGGCCTTGTCACGGGCTGGGTTTGGTGCCATTTTTGGTGGCGATTGATTCGGTTTGTGACAAATTATGTTTTAAAGGACTTTACTAGTTATTTTATTGGAAATTCCACTATGGAAAAATAATATTGAAAGATTCAAGAGATTCTTTCATTTGTGTGAAATGGTAACTATAGTGTTCAGTTGAGGCACACATTCCATAGTTAACTTTTGTTTGGAATTTTTGTTTTTATTGGGTTTGGTTTGGATATGTTTTGAACAACATCATATACCTTTCTATAGTGGTATGATGAGGAATAAAGATCTCAATAATCATGTTTTTAATACTATTATTAGGCACTTCTTGGGATTTTTTTTAATGATTCAGGTCTCTAGGTTCAAACTATTGGGAATTTTGGTCCATTTTAGCAATACGATTTATAGCAGTAACTATTGTTTTGTGATGTTACCTAAACATTTTATAAATTAATTTTACAAAATAAACTATTAATATGCATTACATCTCACCATAAATCACATCCCAAAACATAAAGGTCTAGTTACTTTGGTGATTAGACACATAAAAAAATTATTTTAAAATATTTTTAATATATCCTATAAATAGTATTGTAACACGATACCAATAGGACATATCATACATAATACACTTCTTTATAACCAAGGGAATTGAAACATAAAAAAGTGTGAGATCATATGCTTAGAAAGGGTAAACGGAATATATTTCAATTGAAGGCCATAAGTGAGTATAAGATAAGTCTAATCAAGGTGAATGGTCATAGAATAAGAGAATAATACCTAATAAAGCATAGATCATACAACATGATTCATGGAATAATTATTTTCTCATAACATATGACATGAGTCATATGGGAGTGTAAACATGAAACATTTATTATATTCCATGAGCACATAACATAAGAACGTTGTATAAAATATGAATGTGGTACAAACACAATCATATAAATAATTAAATATGTCAATTATAACCATTGATACATTCCAATTATAATTTCCTTAGCTTACCACCTTCTTATAACATAGTGGACTTGGGAAAACGATCAACATCCCACAACATAGTGGACATAGTGTAACCACCTGCATCTCATAATAATGTAGACTTTGTAACACCCCAATATTTTATGGTATTCCTATTTTATAAATTTAACTTCTTCAATAGATTACGAGCTTCAAAATCATTAAATATTATTATTTAATAAATATAGTTATATACTTGATTTTGGGAATGGTGTAAATTAATGACATTAATTAAATAATGAAAATATATATTAAACATGCTTATAAAATTAATTCAATGGTTACCAATTAATTAGAAAAGAAAATCAATTGAACATAAAGGATGTACTTTTATAAACACTATTTTTAAGAACACAATTACTATTTATATAAATAAATTAAATTAAAGATTATTATTGATTGGTATTAATGTAATTTATATACTATATATTCAATCAAATATTTTTACATTCATCCAAAATATTTTTAGAGGCATAAGATAAGAATAATTCCAATTTTACACATAAAAAGGCTATTTATTTCTAATTGTTGTTTTACCACATTTTAATGGTTAAATTATTTAAAATATATATTTTTACACTTTTATTAATTATATATTTCAAAATAAACATTAATTTATAAATAATATTATTATTATTTACTTTGGTTAAATTTTTGATATTTTTTTGATAAGATTCATTTTTGATAAATAGTAATTTTACAATTAGAATAATAATGTAAACATTAGAAATAGTAATTTGGCCATTAGAAAAATAACATCACCTGTTGAATTATAAATAAAATTTAGGTATCTTATAAATGAAAATATGGTTTTTTTTATATCAGGGAATAAGTAAATAAATGTTTTTAAAATGATAAATTAAGCGTTGGTTTTTTAAGTTATAAATATTTAAATACAATTTTTTAATTAATATAATGATTTAAAAGAAAATTTATTTTCATAAAATATTTTTTTATATTAATATTTTTTTTCTTATGATTATGTGATACGTTTATGAGACCTTTTTTAGATTTTAAAAGAGTCATAAAATCGGTTCTATTATTAAAATTGGTATTTTTCAAATAAGTTTGATTTCATTTAAAAGTTAAATTTATCATATTTAGAAATTTATTTTTATAAAATAGAGTTTATTTTTTAATTATAAAAGAATTAAAATTGCTTTTGTGAATTTTTTGGCATTTTTATAAAATACATGAATTTTTGGAGAATAGTAAAATACAATAATTTGAGATAAATGTTAAATACATGAATTATTGTGTCATAGGTTATGTTTGGATGATGTAATACCATAATATAAAAATATATTTAATTATTTTAATATATTTAGTGATAATTCTCAAACTATTCATTTTCTTAATAAAAAATAAAAAATAAATAAATAAAATATTCAAAAAACACTCTTCTCTTCCACTATAAATTACACCCCTCACCACCCCTTCTCTTCACACCTTATGAAATTTGAGAATTGTAAAATTTCTTCCCAATAATCTTTAAAATACCCTCTCCCATGTCTAGGATACATTGGTCTCAAAAAAATACCAAAACCAATCACTTTAAGTAGGTTCTCTTGGAGGATAATTCAAGAGGTAAAAATCATCTTCTTTTCATTTATTTTCATTAAATTTGTATTATTTTCTTAAAATTTCCTCAACTCCCCTATACAAAGTGACATGATAAATACAATAAAATTTATAAACAGGATTTATATATATTTAATGGAATACCCATCATCAAACTCCTTTCCCTCTCTCTTTTATTCTATAAATGAAAACATCGCCCGTGGTGTGTCAATTTACTGACATCATGGACGATGCACCTTCATTTTCCATTAACACCTTCAAGGATGGACCATAAAACATTTTTATGGTTAATAAAATTATAATATATTTATTAAATCCTATATTATTTTCTATAACGATTATATATACATCATTTTAATTAATAAAATAAAATTAGTTTGTGATGATTGAAAAACCCGCCAAAATAATCTAAACGATTATCACTTACAACTTATCTAGTGATTCATCCTCACCCAAAATATATGAATGATTTATATAAAAATTTAAAATTATGTATGTTCATTTAAAACATATAACTTCAATTCTGTATATTTTTTCCATTTTACATGAACTTCCATATTCATATACAAGAAAATCAATCCTGAAGACCAAGGAAACAAACCCTCTCGAACGATAAAATTGGTCCTTATTATTAGTAAAAAAGTCCATAAATGAACATAATAAAATTATATTAAATAAAAAAATTTATAAAATGTTCTTAATTAATTAATTTTATGTTCCAAGATATTAAGGTCATGTTAAGAACACTTTTAGACATAAGGTAAGGGTTTTTACCAAACCTCTATTTTCAATCGGATCTTGATTTCTCCCTCAATACATCAATGTAAATCTTAATTATTTTCATATAACTCTTATAAATTATGTTTATACATTAAAAAATCATGTATCTATAACATTTCATCTTTATTTAATAGTAAATACATGTTTTACAAGGTTCTCGTCTCAATTCATCTCGATACACAAGCTTGATTAAAGTGAATGTCTCGATTTCTTACCCATTTTCAAGTACCATCCATGATTTGTTTTAAGAAACCATTATTTTTATAAAATCACTAATTTTATCATGAAAAAACTATATTTTTCATATCAATTTTTATACAAAAAATAATGCATTTTCTGTTTTCATGACACTTAAAATATTTCCTTAAACAACATTAAATTGGCTCACTTCTAAAGTTTCTTAAACAATCTTTATACATGTTTTCACATCTTTTAGTCATCATTTTTTTCTCAAATATAATTTCATTTTACTTAAATTTTCTTTTATAGAATATACATGTTTATTATCTGATTTTATGGGAAAATGATTTTTTAAAAGAACCCTTCTTTCCAAAATAAAAAAGTGTTTTTCACGTCTCACTTTTACTTCCGTGAGATATATGCCTTATTAAAAACGTATTACTTGAATGTGTCATATGTACTTACCATTAATATATCAAACAATGAGTAATATTATCCTTATGATATTATATGTTTCATTTAATTTTATTCGTTCATAGTGATTAATATTTAAATGCTTTAAAGTAGTATGGGACACATCAGAATGTTTAAAGATTATTTAATTCAAAAATTTATCAATGATTTTATTAGAGTATTTTCATCTATGATTATTATTAAAATATTTCAAAGTCAAATGGTACAAATTTATCTAAATATATATTTATATTAGAGAAATGAATATTGTGTTGGACATAGTAAGTGATGAAAGGGGCCCACTATAGTCTCTCGATAGGTCTCATGAGACAAAACAGAATGGATTTTAGGCCTTAACCATTTATCATCAAATGACTTGACCAAGGCCTCAATAGTATTTTTATGATGTCTAGAATATGAGTCCTCTCATTATGATATTACTAATTGATAAATCAAGTGATTATTTGACTATTATAATATCCATGGTTATGTTTCATGGGATTATTTTTATGGAATTATTTATTCATCTTTTATTCTTGACATTTTATGCACAATATTATGTTCTATTAGTGTGTACTTTTAGTCAATCACCAAAACTTTTTGTTTATATTATATTCATCTATATTGCATACCCTTACTGAGCATCTGATATCACCCCTTTATTATGTTTTATTTTCCCCTATGATCCAAATATATATGTTATGAATGACTTGTAGGAATAATCTAGGATTTATTGGGTGTTTTAAATGGATTTGATATGTTTCTTTTTCTTTCATGTTGTAAGTTAATGTTCAAAAATGTAATTTGGTTTTCCAATGCAACTAAATGCATTGTTACCAAGGAATTTTTATCTTGTATCTATACTAATGTAATAATACAAGGCACCATCTTTAAGAAATTAGAGTCACGGTATTTACAGTTGGTATTAAATAAAGTTTAGTAGAAACTATGGAAACTAGATTTAGAAAATATATATTAGGGAACATAAACCTAACCTATACTTTTAGGATAATAGTTAAATAGAATCACATAATTTTTTTAAGGTAGAGGTTATGTTGTTCTTCTTAGTAATACATCCATGTTTGGATACTACAAGTGGACATGGTCCTAGAAGAGATTTACCTAGGGGTAATAACTCTGAAAAGGTGTCCCAGGCCAGACTTAGTGTAACATGGTACATAAAAACAAGAATTACTATGCACCTAGTTTAAGACTCCAAGGATATATGCTTAAGATAATTTAGATTTTCTTTAAAACCCATGATCAAGTATTTTATTGTAAATATATCCATAAAGAAACCATGTTTATGATTATGAGAGTAGATATACATATTTTTTTAATTTATGTTAAATATTTCACTACTTTTGGGATTTCACGTTATATTTCATAATTTTATGATCTTATCTAGTTTATTCTATTATTTTTAAATGGAACATAGAGAAAGATATGCAAATTGCATCAATGCACCTAATCCAAAGAGAAAGAATGATTATTTCATCAACGGGTTGAAGCTAGTATTTCAAGGGAACTAGTCTCTAAAATGTTCTAATAAAATGAGGAGATAGTATCATGTTCCAAAAATAAGAATAAATATTTTTCTATGTATTATGGCTTAGGAAGGAAGCAAGAGTATAAGGGGACAACTAGGAAAAATAAAGATAAATGCAAGAAGGGAAAGAAGTATTTTTACCACATGTGCTAATTATGGAAGGAAACACCTTGGAATATTCTTAAGAGGTATAAGAGTTTTCGTGAAGTGTGTAGAAAAAGGATACCATGTCCATGATTTCATGATAAGGATAGAATATTCCAATATTCAATGCTTCAACAATACAGATATAGGGTACTACACAAATGAATGTCCCAAGAGTTGAGGGAATATAGCTCAGAATAAGAAAAGGGATCATGTTCATGTGTATGTTACTACCTCAAACGAGGAGGAATGATTAATATTCTAATGTTTGGATTCAAGAATTATGTTATTTAAGTATTAATAAATTATATAAGGATTGTACTTTACTACTTATTCTTTAAAATATTCGAGGCATGGAATGAATAAAACCATTAATCAATAGAAGTAATTCTATTGTAGAAAGATATTATTGAAATAAAAATACTTTTGAAAGATAACCCTACCTATGTGATTTAATTTTGAGATAATAATAAATTGTTGTTTATGGTAATGTATTGGTGACCATGAAGGTGGTTAGTGATATGATGGTTTATGTTATGGTGGAATTATTAAATGTTTGGATTAAAGGAAAACCTAAGATTATACTCTTGGAAGCATTCATGTTTTCATAAAGTTTTAAAGTAAATTAAGGTATTCATATATTTACTATGTGATTATAAGAGCTAAGTTGTTTGTGGAATCTTATTTTAAGTTGATTTTGGAAATTTGTTGACCTTCCTTCTAAATTTCTTGTCTTTATTTTTTGAAAGGAATATTTTGGATAAGTCTTCAATTTAATTACATAACAAATGGATTAATGATATTATTGATTAATATTTAAGTTTGGTTTATAGTGTTGGATGACATGTTATAAACATATTGGTTTCAGTAAACATTTTATGGGTAAAGAAATGAATCGTGGATCTTATGATTCATAAAAGTGTTCAAGGCATAAAAATTTTTCTTCAGTGTCAATAATTTTGTTTAAGAAAAAAAATTAAAGATAGATAGAATCAAAACTAAACGATGATATTATTCTTATGAAATATAAACCAATAAAATAATTTTACTTTCTGAAGTGATTATCTAGATATTAAAAAAATCCCTCAACTCTATGAATAATATTTTGGAAAAAAATGTTATCCATGTACTTTTCTTTCTGAGAAAACAATGGTCTTTCAACTAATCAAAAATTTACATATTTGTGATAGTTAAAATTCTAATTAAAATGTTCTTTATCATTATCCATTACAAAATTATGGTTATATTATTCTTCAATGACCATATTTTCACTTCTCACTTATTTTATCTTATTTGAATGCCTAGTTTTGTGGTGGACTTTGAATTTATCTTCACCACTTTTAAGAGGAAGTTTTATTAACCCTAATTTCAATGTGGGTTTTCCAAAAAGGAATTTTCAAGTATCAATGTATAATATTAAATATAATTTAAAATTATGAGGACATGATTTATTGAAGGAGGGTAAAATGTAACACGACAATATTTTATGATATGCCTCTTTTTAAATTTAACAAGTTCAATATCTTACGAGTTTAAAAATGAATAAATATTATTATTTAATTATTTTAGTTATCTCCTATATTTTGGGAATAGAGGTAACTAATGAAATTTATTTAATTATAAAAATATATATTCCACATGCTTATAAAAATAATTCAATGGTTACCAATTAATTAGAAATGAAAATCAATTAAACATAAAGGATGTTTTTTTAAAAAGATTACTTTTACGCGCACATTGAAATTTTATATTAATAAATTAAATTAAACACTATTAGTTAAATGTAATAATAAAATTCATATATTATATATTCAATAAAATATTTTAACATTCTACCAAAATATTTTTAGAGGTATAATATAAGAATAAATTCAATTTTACACATAAAAATGATATATTTTTTAAATGCAGTTTTACAAGATTTTAATGGAGAAATTGTTTTAAAATAAATATTAAAAAAATTATTAATTATATTTGAAAGAATTAAAAAAAATTGTAAGAGTAACAAAAAAATATACTTTGGTAAAGTTTTTGGTATTTTTTTGATAAGTTTCTTTTTTGATGAATAATAATGTTTCCGGTTGAATAATAATGTGACCGTTAGAATATTAATTTGTCCATAGTTTCAATAAACTATCCTATTAAAGTATAAATAATGTTTATATATCTTACAAATGAAAATATGGTATGTTTATTTAAGGGAATAAGTTAATAAATGTTTGAAAAATGATACATTAAGTGTTGGTATTTTTGTAAGTTATAAAAGTTTAATTAAAATTTTAAAATTAATATAATGATTTAAAAGAACTTTTATTTCTGTATAATATATTCATATGTTAATATTTTGTTTCTTATTATTATAGGATAATTTAATGAGATATCAATTAATTTTTGAAAGTGACATAAAATCGGTTATAATATTAAAAATTTTATTTTTTTTGATTAATGATGATTTTATATGAAAATTAAATTTATCATATTTAGAAAATTATTTTAATTAAATAGATTTAATTTTTGAGTTATACAGGTTGAAAACTAGTTATCGTGAATTTATTATTTTTTTAAAATACAAGAATTTTTGGAGAATAGTAAAATACGACAATTTATGATAAATGTTAAATATATAAATTATTGTTTCATAGGTTATATATGAATGATATAATCCCATAATCTCGAAATATCTATAATTAGTTTAATATATATAGTGATAATTCTAAAACTATTCATATTATTAAGACAAAATAAAAAACAAATGAATAAAATATTCAAAAAACACCCCTCTCATCAACTATAAGTCTCACCCCTCACCACCACTTCTCCTCACACCTTAAAAAATTTGATCCTTGTCAAATTTCTGCCCAATATTCTTTCCAATACCCTCTGCCAATTCAGGGAGAAATTTTTCTCAACAAAAGAAAAAAACTAATTCCCTTAAGGTGGTTCTCAACGAGGAGAATTCAATAGGTAAAAATCCTCTTTCTTTTCTTTTATTTTCTTTTAATTTCATTTATTTTTTATCCTTCCATCACCTACCTTGTCCAAAGTTACAATAAAACTCCAATAACATTTGTATACTATAATTTAATCATTTTAATGGAATATACATCATAAAAATAATTTCCCTCTCTCTCTTTTATTCTATAAATGAAAACATCACTCGTGATGTGTTAATTTATCGACATCATGGACGATGCGCCTTCATTTTCCATTAATTCCTTCATGGATGGTCATAAAACCATTTTTAGGGTTAGAAAAAATTATAATATATGTATTAAATCCTATTTAATGTTTTTTAACCATTATATATATATATATATTATGTTAATTGAAAAATAAAACTAGTTTCTGATAATTGATAATCCTTCAAAATAAACTAAATGATTATCACTAATGTCTTATATAGTGATTTATCCTCACCCCTAAAATCCAAATTATTTATATAAAAATATAATTTTATATATGTCTATTTATATAATATAACTTCAATTATTAATATTTATTCCCATTTTACATGAACTTCCATACTCATATACCAGTAACCTGATCATGAAGACTAAGGAAATGAACGTTCCCGGACAACACAATTGTATCTTATTACTCATAAAAAAGACAAAAAATGAACTTAATAAAATTATATTAAATATAATACATGTAGAAAAGGTTAGTAATTAATTAATTAATTGATTTAATTTTATTATCTAGGACACTAAGGTCAAGTGTAGTACACTTTTGGGCATAGGGTAAGGGTTTCTTCCCGAACATCCATTTTCATTCGGGTCATGATTTCTCCCTTTATACACCAATTTAATTCATAGTTATTATTATATAATTATTATATATATTTTTTATACATTCCAAAATCATTTATCCAGATCATTTCATATTTATTTTATAGTAAATACATGTTTTACAAGGTTCCCTTTTCAATTCTTTCCAATACACAAGCTCAATTAAAGGGAACGTCTCGATTTCTTACCCATTTTCAAGTACCAACCATAATCTATTTTAAGAAACTATTATTTTTCTAAAATCACTCATTTTTTCATGAAAAACTATCTTTTTTTCATTTCTGATTTTATACAGACAATTATTCATTTTCTTTCTTAAGTACTCTTTAATATTTTCCTTAAACCACATTTAATAGGCTCATTTATAAAGTTTCTTAAACTCTCTTTTTACATGTTTTCACTTTAGTTGGACATCATTTATTCCTCAAATATAATTTCATTTTACTTTAATTTTTTAATATAAACATGTTTACGATCAAATTATTTGTTAAATAAAAATGATTTTCAAAAATAAATCTTCTTTCTAAAGTGAAAAAGGGTTTTTTCTCACATCACTTTTACTTCCATGGGAGATATTACTTATTCACCACGTATTCCATAAAAGTTGTGTATGTACTAACCTTTAATATATAAAATAATAGGTCTTCTTATCTATATGATATTATATGTTTTCTTTAATGATAATATTTAATCGGTATTAATATTTAAATACTGAAAAGTGGTATGGGACACTTTAGAATGTTTAAAAATTATTTTATTTAAGAACTTATCAATTATTTTATTAGAGTATTTTCATCTATGATTATGATTCAGATATTTAAACTTGTTATATGACACTTTGATTTAAAGATATATTTTTATTAGAAATATGAGGAATGAATTGGACTTAGTAAGTGATGGGTGGGGCCCACTATATCCCCTCAATGAATCGGTAGGTCTCATGAGAAAATACAAAAATGTATTTTGGTTGAGGCCTTAATGATTTATTTTTATAAGACTTGGTTGAGGCCTATACTGTATGTTTATGATGTCCGGTATATTTATTCCATTATTATAATAATAGTAATTGATAAATCATGTGATTATTCAACTATTATAATATCCATGGTTATGTTTCATGTGATTATTTTTATGGAATTATTTATTAATCTTTTATTTTTCCCATATTATGATCAAGATTATGTTTTATTAATGTGTATTTTTAGTCACTCACCATGAATAATTGTTTATATTAGCTTCGTATATATTACTTACCATTAATAAGTATCTGATCTCCCCCCTTTCTTATGTTTTATTTTTACTTACGATGCGAATATGTATATTATGAATGACTTGTAAGAAAAATCTAAGAGTTTACGGGAGTTTCCAATTGTGATTATATGTTTTTTCTTTCAAGTTGTAATGTAAAGCTTATGTATGTAATTATTTTTCCCAAAACTAATAAACACATTGATACTTAGGGATTTGGTTCTTGTATATATACCAATGTAATAATTTAAGGCACTAACTCTGGGAAACTAGGGTTAGAGTCTTTATAGACATGGCATAATAATGTAAGGACCCAGCACTGGGAAACTAGGGTCGGGGTCTTTACAGACCTAGAAGAACTATCTTCACCAAATTAAAATAAAATGGAATATAAAACATTACTAAACTCAATATAGGAGAACAATATCTCCACAAAACACATAATGATAAACCATTCATATATGCACTTTATGTACTTTAAAATATTTATAATTCCATAATATCTTGATTAACCCATGAAAAATAAATGGGTTTCATAAAAATATACAAAATAATTTATCATAAACCATCCATAAAACTAATTTTTATGGTCTAATTAAAAAATATTCTCATTGAAGAATAAGAATCATTAATGTATATTTACATAGATAAAAAATAATTTTGTAAGAGTATGAAAATTTACATTGAGAAATAAGAAGAAATATCCTTTCTATTTTTTATAGATTTTATTTTAAAATAAAATATATATAAAATGAGGATTATAAATTTTATTGTAAAACCAATAATACTTGGATTGAAATTTTTTTATTGAAAACTAACAATGATGATAAAAAAATGATTCCTTATGGAGAATATTTAAAAAATAAGATTCCATTCGTATTTTATAAAGAATGTCAAATTGGATGGAAATGACCATACTAAAAACATTAAAATATGTGTTAATTTTTAAAGAAAGTTTAGTAAATTTAAAAAACATTAATAAATAATATAATTGGAGATAAGGATATCCAAAAAAATAAATAATATGGATATAGAATAGAAATATTCCCAATATATAAAATAGGTAAGGTTAAATTCTTTTACAAGAAACACTTTGGGTGAATTATTAAATGAATGGTAGTGAAATGTTAGGAGTATAGGTAAAAATCAAGAAATACTATTTGGGAAGAAAATATAGTTGTTTTTAAAGAGAAATAATATTCAATTTCCCCATATGGAAACCTTATCATAACAATATTGAATTCAAACTGAGATTTGAAATAAAACCCTTACTTTTTACTCCCAAATTACAGGAAAGTGCTTTAAACCCTTGTATTATAAGAATAATAATATTAAAAATTATTAAAAAACATTATTAATATATAGTAACCTTTTATATTTTTTAATTATAATCATTCATTAAATATGCATTAGTTAGTTAATGTTTATTTTTGTCATCAGATGTTAATAATTTTGATTATTCTATAGATATTTTGTAATGGTGATCTAGGACCCTATTCTTTGATTCAAATTTCAAAATTACAATATTATAAAAGGTATTGGAATCTTTTTTTCAGTTTTTTATATATTTCCATGTATATTATATATAAATCATGGGAATTTATTTCTATAATGGAATCCATGAGGATTAATATAAAATACTTTATAATAACAATTAATTTTTTTGTTACCATTACATAACCATATTAAAATCATAATTTACCATTTAATGTCATATAATAATATTAATTAAGTTTCCATGTCCATATATGATATATATTTATTGCATCATTCATATAGGTGGATAAACTAACCCAAATAAGAATATGTTATTATCAATTAGAGAGTATGACTGTGAAATTGATTCTTTTATATAATATCAATATTAAAAAATTATAATGATGTTATTTAGGTTTTGTTAATGTGATGATTCTTATTTGAGGATATTTTTATGAAATATATAGGGAATAAATGTTAATGGAGTGGATAATAATCTTGTTGAGGGATTGATTCTTCCCATAGGGGGACTCTTAAAAATAGAGTACTTGGGACACCTTATTGTGAACTAGGGAATCCAAAAGAGGGATAGGGATCTTGGATAAGAACTTTTGATAGTTATTAAATTTTAAATCAATGGAATATATTGATTTGTAAGGGTTAAAGGAGAGCTAAATTTATTAGTGAAAATGAGGGACAATTCCGTCATAATTTAAGTTGGGTAAAGGGTAAAGATGGAATCATATATGAGTTAGGTATGTTAGGTGATGAAATGATGGTGATACATGTGTTATTAACTCTTAAAAAAATAGATTATATTGTGTCTAACTATAATGTTAATTACACAAAATTCGAGTCATGATGATTTACCCCCCCCCCCCCGACCATGTTTATGTTGTTTACCATGGTAATTATTTTTTTATCAAAAATATGAGATAAAACCTCTTACCCAATTTTTACATTATAATTAAAAATTTTAATCCAGTTAATATAATTCATGTTCTAAATTTTTTATATTTTACTTTAAAATGATAACATAATATATATAGAGGGAGAGAAAAAAAATATAGAAAAATTATTTTTTAAACACTAAGTGTTACTAATATTATTTCATATCAAATAATAATTTAAATTTATGTTAATATACTTTTATAAATTATAAATTTAAATTATATTCATCATTTAATAGTGATTAATTTAATTTATTATGACAAAAATACACAATATTTGAGAAATAGTTGTTTGAGAAAATATTATTTTTTAACATTAAATAATTTTAACCATGTCCTATTAAAATTACTAATTAATATTCAAACCATTTAATAGTATCAATCCAATAATATTAAAATTTTAACACCCCAATCTTCCACGGTACGTTTCCCTTTGAATAATGCAATGGCGTGTGTTGTACGCAACATCGAGTTCTAACACACACCGCAATTGATCAAACTAGTCGTTATGAATAGTAATACCTACTTTTTAAAATTTTATACATTTTATCATTAATAATGGACTTTATTATTGGATTCTTAATATCGAAATTATCTTAGGGTGAAATTTTGGTACTTTTCAGATAACTTTCATATTTTGATGAATAGTGAAAATTACTAAATTTTAATTAAAAACAACTTTTTTAATAAAAATAATTAATAATGATAAATTATGAATTTGAGTGGTTTTAAAATATATTTAGAATATATATTTACCATTTAATACAATTTTTGTCATTGGACATAATTTGACAATTAAACCAAACATAAACAAGTATCAATATTTTGATAGTTATTATATCTTAAAAACATGTTTTTTGTTTTGCCAGTGAGAATTAATTTTAAATTAATTTCTGGCACTTATGTGTTTTGAATTTGTAAAAATGGATTCCATATTTGAAATCAGGATGTCCAAATTGTGTAAATAGGTAACTTTTATTTTTAGACATTTTGAATAATTACTTCGGTAAATATTTTATTTACCATGGTTAATGGGTAAATCCGATAAATAAGGGATAAAAAATAATATTATAATAATAATAAATTATCCTAAAATGTGTCTTAACCTTATTTGTGGATACATGTCCGACCATGGTCATCTTTGGGTCGATTTTGGGACCCCATGGAGCCACTTGTAGGTGATAGGGACACTTTATTTTAATTAAGTTAAATCAAATAAAAAAATGACATAAGCATATATCTTTTAGAAAAAAACTTTTTACAAAGGGTTATATATGTTGGACTTTAGACTATAAATATTCATTATAAAGATAAAAATATTTCCTAAATAAAGGTATTTTATTTATAATTTTTAGATATTAAATAATTTAATTTATTTATGTCCCAATGATGATGCAGTAATTACCATAAAAGTGAAAAATTAAACTAATTGATATTATAAATACCCAAATAAATATAAGTTGAGACTTTTTATGAATTAAAATGATTTTATAGGTTAATATGACATGTTAGGAATGATTTAATTTACTTTTTTTGAAGTAATCATTCTGTTATAATTTTCACAAAAATCAATTTTCCAAATAGTGTCAAAATTGACATAAAAGAGTTTTTAAAACAAATATTATATTATTAATTGATATTAAATTTCTAAAAAGATATGGTTAGGCAAAGAGACTTATATCATGATATGTGTATCATTAATGGACCACTTTGGGGTCTCTTGGATGTATATTGTATGTTTATTAACCATATAATATAAAAATACAAAGAGACATAGTAAAAGTGAAACTAATTAACTAAGAGTTAATACTTAAAGATAAGGTTAATATAGTAACCAAACCTGTCTAAATCCTACTGTTTGAGTTGTTTTAGACCTATCTGCACCTTTAACTTTAAATAATCCACTTTGTATCCATTATAAACCGAATATGAATTTATTATAAAATAATATTTCTAGCTTTTCCAAAGGTGCCCCTCACCCCTCTTATAAAAGGGAACTCCCCCTTATCATTAATTCACATCTTCAAAGCCTTTTGGTTCGGCGAACCCCTGACCAAATACACTCTCAAATTATCTCACCTCATCCTAGAGGCCTTCCTTTAGTCAGAAAGCCAACCTAAGGAGCCCTTTTGATCAAATAAAAAGGAAGAACCCGAAGAAGAGGTAATGATTTCACCACCCTTTTTCAAGTTCCTTTCTTCTTCCACTTCTTATTTCTTTGTTATTACCATTATAAAATAATAACTCCAGTATATTATATATAATATTATGTTATTATAAACATGGTACAACCATATTTCAGTATTATATCCATCCTTTTAATGACATGTCACCATACGTGCGTACGTACAGATTACCGTCTCCACGTCGTGGTGTAATTGTTATTCAGAACATTATTATTTGGATGGGTATAATAATGATGTGTAATTCATTTAAATAATAAATATAACATGATAACGATTATGTATGTATTATATACCATCTAATTAAATATTATTTTAATATCAAAAGAATGATATTGTCGCTCGTGCGTACGTACGGACTACCGTCTCCACGAACGCGATGAGATTCATTCTACATCGTATCCATTCAAGACTAATTCTCATTTAATGATTAAAAATAATGTTTAGAAATTTGAAATCATTCTGGATATGAAAAATATACATCCCATTAGTAACAAATATGGCTCTAATAACAAATAATATAAAGGAAAATGAACCCATTAACACCCGAAACGAAGATAATTCTAAGATATTATTAACAAATCAATGTTAAAAGATCATATATGATATCATATTAATGCATATGATTCATGTATAATTCAATAACAATTATTTCACCATTATACAGGAGTTTATCCTACCCTCGACCAAGGAAAAAGTACAAAGTAAGGGGTTTCTTATCTCACTATTAATTTTGTGAGAATTCCATTATTCACCAATTATTTATTGCATGTGGTGTATGTGTACTGCCCATGATTGTATTCATTGTGTAATATAATTTAATTTATGGGTATTCACATCATCATTTTATGATCCTTCTTTCATGGGGGTATGTTTCGTAAGTTACCTAATCCATAAGGGAATTTAAAATTTCAATTTGCACTCATTCGGCTTTAGGCATACTTCATTGATTATTTTAATCCATGATTATGTGTGGAATAACTATTCATTTGATTATGTCATAATTTCCACTCCGATTTCTATGGATATAATTTTTATACACATAATCAATCCATTTATAAATTCTCAAGTCATCGGTATGAACTTGATAAGAGTAATTTTAACTCAATCTCCATTTGTTGAGTTAAATATCCAAATTCATTGGTGTTGTTTTTACAAGAATATGTGTGAATGTCATCTGATTGATTTACACTAAATATCCAATCATATTGAGTGTATTTATATTTTTCACACATAATTATGTCGTTGATTTATCCTTAACCTAAAGATATTGTCTTTATAAGAGAATTCGTCTCAATTTACATTCCATTGAGACCTCTTTGTTGTTATACACCAAATCACTTTTATATGGTATATATAATGTACTTTGACATAGTATATCGTGAATCCCTTTATTCTCATGATATTAAAAAGTCTTTGATTACCTCAATTATTTTTATTCAAGTTTCTCTCCTTTGGTTAGAAAATCTAACTAAAGTATCATTTTTAAATGTTTTGAAGATTTATTTTTCTAAATCTTGCTCATTAATGTACATGTTTTAAAAATGGTTTTAAGGATGTATTTATATGGGCATTATGGTTTTAAAATTAAAATTACTTTTAAAAGTTTCAAAGTGTTATGGGACACTTTGATTCAAAAATCTATTTTCAAATGGCTTCTTGACAAATAATGTGACTTTTAAATGATTTCAAGAAAAAGGGGGATATTCCTCTCTAATAGTTTTGACGATTATTTTCATCTATGTCAATATACTTCATTATTCTTGATTGAGATTAATCTAATACAATACAATCTTCCATATTGTATCGAATAAGTTATGTTTGACTATGGATGTGTTATTTTTATACCATTCATGGTTTGTCGATTAAGTATTGACATTTCGTATGCTAGTTTAATACGAATTTTTATGTCATATTTCAAAATTTTCATATGAGGAATTCATTGGACTTAGTAAGTGACGAGTGGAGCCCGCTATAGCTCCTCGATGCATCAGTAGGTCTCATGAGACAAACTAGTGTCTTGGCACAAGGCCTTAGAAAAATCTTATTTGTAGTCTTGGCACGAGGCCTTGGCTATTTGGTTATGATAGTCTGACATTATGCATTCCATCATTATGAAAGTGGTTATTGATATTTCATGTGATTGTTCTACTATTAAAATATCTATGTGAATAAGTAAATGTCATTATTTCATTTTATATTTTCCATATTATGCTGAAGTTCAAGTTTAAAAGGCTTTTGTTTTAGTTATAAATTGCTTTAAGTGTTTTTTCTTATCTATGAAAGCTTCTACTATATTGTTATCCTTACTCAGCATCTGAGCTCACCCCTTTGAATGTTTTATTTTTTCCAGGATGTGAAGAATTAATTTATAAATGACCTGTAGGGATAGTATGAGGGGATATGAAGACAAGATGTTCTTGTAGTTTTTTTTTTACCTTATGATGTAATGTAAGACTTATGAATATATCTACTGTTTCCAAGACTACTAAACTAATTGGTCATTCGAGACTTGGTCCTTTGTGATCATGCCAATGTTATGTAATAATGCACCGACTCTGGGTAACTGGGTTCGGGGCGTTACAGTTGGTATCAGAGAAAGTTTAGTACAAAACTAGGAAGTGAGATTTAGATAAACTCCGATTAGAGCACGTAGAACTAAGATGAACTTTGAGGATTAGTATATAAGAACTTCCTAGAATTTTGGTATTGTAGAGATTTTGTGAGTTTTCCGAGAAATACATCCCTGTATGGATACGAGCAGGTAGAGGCGGCTCTGGCACAGATGTACCTAGGGTTAAAATCCAAAAACACCGCTTTGAGCTAGACTCGAACGGGAACTGGTGCATGACAACGGGCCATGCTGCACTCTTGGTTACGACACTCCCGGAGGATATGCTTAGGATAATTTACATTATCTTTACAAACCAATTTGAAGTATTATATATATAAGATGAGATTAAATGACCTTGGTTAATCCTAATGTGT